>OX243823.1:8849842-8877342 GCA_945859605.1 Lumbricus rubellus | reverse complement strand
CTTTTAGGGCGAGTCGATCTTCATCCGAGAGAACTTGAGGAGGAGGTGACCTTGAAGTCGACCTGCTCAGACTCCGCTGAGATGCGTCGAGGAGTTTGATACTGTTCAACCAGGCTGTCACGTCACCCACGGGCAGCGTCTGGCGTCCGCTAGCGTCAAGGTCAAGCACCGAGATGTTGAATTCCTGTTCACCATTACGAATTTCGTTTCCACGCTTCCGACAGTTCAAACCAATACCTGATTTTCGTTCGACCATGCGATACGCTCTCGACTGCCCGCACCCCGTGGACAGTCCACCGTCAAGGAAGGGGTTGACGCGGCGAGAAGAGGAGCTCATCCCCGCTGCAGGATGGCTCTCCAACGGAACTGCCCTGCAGCAGCTGTCGTCGTAGGCACTCACCGCCACTTCCTGCCAATTCGTCCGCTCTTCTTCCTCGATCTCCTTCCGGTTCCAGGCGCCAGTGCTACTTCCGGATACGAGTCCATCACCGGAACTCGGTCTTTTGACGTTGATCGCCGTCAAGCTGGTACCCTGGCCGCCACCGCCGCTGGCGTCGACAAAAGACTGGTCCCATTCGGAAGTGTCCACTACCTTCCGGATACGGAGGCTGATCATAGCCGCTGCTTGCTCGATAAGTAAGTAAGTAAACGAACGTCAAGTGTGGCGGCAGATATCCACCGAAAAGGATCTTCACCGATCGCACGTTGCTCTCAAATAGACGCCGAGGAGGAGGACTACTACAATACTAGGACAAGCGTGAGAGCGAGAACGTAGGCGACGGGTCATCTGACTGCGTCCGGCCGGCTGACCAGCGAGGATGAGGATTGACCACTGGCCACTGCCCAACCAGCCTCCCCCTGCTGAACTGGCCGCCGCTAGATGGACACTGCACCGAATGACGCAGAGACGACGGCGACGGCTCTCACTCATATATAGTCATCGCTGCTGTTGTCTGGATTCCACAGAGACTGGAGCGATAAATTATTGTGGCCTGGCTTTTATGTGGCCACTATTCGATCGGCATATTAGCCACCGAAGCGATGGTGGCAGTGGCGGTGGCTAAGACAACTGAGTCTCTCTCTCCGCGATCGAACGCTGTTGACAAATTTATAGACGAAACTACGGTCGCGTCGAACGGACCCCAATAATATTATGGTCTGCAGACGTGGGGACACTTGCTGCATCGTGCAAGGCAAGGCTGCAGACAGGGTTTTATTTGGGGGGGGGTTACTGGACCGTGAGCAGGCCCACAAGCAACCGAATCAACTGACTAAGGGGGTTTGGTGAAGTGTCGTGCGCTCTCATAGCGGATTATGAACGGCCACTACATTACACATTGCACTTGAACTGTTAAGAATTTTTTTTTTAATTTCGCAGATGATATGTGCTAATCTCGTTGAAAAATCATACTGAACACTGTACACTGTGTACACTCCAGAAGAATCTGTTGCACATAGGCTACTCGACAATATCAAATGCACTTTAAATTTTGTAGGCCTAAAAGAAAGCACATTGTTTCTGGTTTTGATCTAGCACTGCACGATTTTGCAACGCTGGTTGAAAATATCGTACAAGGTGGAGCGCCGAGAGAGAGAAAGAGAGAGAGAGACAAACAGACAGAGACAGAGACAGAGACAGAGAAACACCCACTCACACACAGAGAAACAGACAGACGTACAGATAGACAGGTAGAGATATACACATAAACAGACACAAACGGACACAGGCAGACACATACAAGCACAGAAAGACAGACAGACACAGACAGACACAGACAGACAGAAATACACAGATAAACACAGACAGGCACAGACACATACAGACACAGACAGACACAGACACACACAGACAGACACACAGACAGACGGACATAGTCAGACAGAAAGACACAGACAGACATAGACATAGATAGAAAGACGGACAGACAGACAGGCAGACAGACGAGTCCGTTCGCAGCCACCGTACCTGCAAAGGTCCGTCTCCTCCGTTTGAGAGGAGACCAACCAACCAACCAACCGACGAACGAACGAACGTTGGTTGTTCAGCATAAACAGACGAGAAATGAGTTTTACCAAGAAATATCAGCTATATAATGAATTACGTTTCCAAGAAGCCTCACCGCCGCCGCCGACGCCGAGCCTCCTCCTATAGGCCCCCGCTGCCACCGCCTCTGCCACTGTCACTGCCACTAGCACCGGCACACAGTCCACGTCTACTTTCTAAGAACCGGTGCATCTGACAGCCCAGCCTCACTACCACCACCACCACCACCACCATCTCCACCTCCATCACCAGTCTCAATCGGATGACGGAGCGCTATGGAAAGCCGAACGTCCGACCTGTGTGCCAACGCTTCTGCTCTGTGCTTTTCTGCAGAAACGGTTTGCCATACTGGTGACGGCGCATGCGTCAAATCCAGTGACGAACGGTGGCGGGAGATCGAAGAGGTTTACGTTCTCCTGTAGTCGTAGATTGTGAATCTGGTAAACTGCACTGGGCGAGGTACGAATCGTCATTTTTTCGATGAGATGCAAAAGCAAATTAAATGTGTCGTAGAATGTGTCTTCTGTTAAAAGTTTGCAACTGAACTCTTGTCTTACGCAACCCAGTGC
This sequence comes from Lumbricus rubellus, assembly GCA_945859605.1. Classification (NCBI taxonomy): domain Eukaryota; kingdom Metazoa; phylum Annelida; class Clitellata; order Crassiclitellata; family Lumbricidae; genus Lumbricus; species Lumbricus rubellus. The sequence goes on along the minus strand of OX243823.1, from coordinate 8,874,729 downwards.
GATTGTTTCTTCAGCCACACGCTGCTCGTGACATCGCTCAAGCGTCGATCGAATGTCTGGAAAAATCTGGCATTTCTAGGAAACGCCGCCATCTTGGATTTAACTGGTATACTGCCACCGTGCAACACTGGCTCATGTTCCAACTATCAAAGGTCAGCAGACTGGTCAGCTTGGATTGGTCAGTCAGTCTTACATACATACATGCATAAATACAATGTCATACATACATACATACATACATACATACATACATACATACATACATACATACATACATACATAAATACATACATACATACATACATACATACATACATACATACATACATACACACACACACACACACATACATACATACATACATACATACATACATACATACATACATACATACATACATACATACGCACGCACGCACGTACGTACGTACGTACGTACGTACGTACGTACGTACATACATACATACATACATACATACATACATACATACATACACACATACATACATATGTACGTACGTACGTACATACATACATACATACATACATACATACATACATACATACATACATACATACATACATACATACATACATACATACATACATACATACATACATACATACATACATACATACATACATACATACATACATACATACATACATACATACATACATACATACATACATACATACATACATACATACATACATACATACATACATACATACATACATATACTTACATCATACATGTAATGTCATAGATGTATGCATGCACACATACATTCATACATTCATAAATGAATACAGATGTACACAAATGCGTACATGCATACTTACATACATGCATGGCATTGCATGCAAGCATACGTGCAAGCATGCATGCAGAGTCATACATTCATATACACACGTGTACCATGCACGTTATTATTATTATTATTTTATGGATTCAACGTGACTCCTTTAAGTCCTTTTTCTTAGAAAAACTTATTAAAAGTCGGGTAATTAGATTTTTCTCATCTGTAGCCGTAGTTCACGTGTGCTGCCGATGAGATGTATTGAAACAGAAACGTCTTACAGCTCACGCATGGTCATGGTGACCCACAGATACTTTTTGCAGGAGGGGCCGCAGCACACGGTACGGTCACAGTAAAATATTTCAATGATAGCATGAATACTGCAAAATGATGATGATGATGATGATGATGATGATGATGATGACAACGACGACGACGACGACGATGATGATGATGATGATGATGATGATGAGCGTGTAGTCGATTGTTTCCTTCAGTTAGGCTCTACATAAATTTAGGTTCCTGCATTGGGCTTTGACGAAAGAAGTCGACAATGCAGAAATCTATTCTGACCTTATAGGTCAAACTCAGACGTTGTTTTTGTCACGCAACATGTACAATGTATGTGTATGTGTAATTGTGTATGTGTATGTGTAATTGTGCATGTGTACATGTATGTGTGTCTGAGCCTATTTATGTGCGCGTAAACACACATTATACACATGCACCCCCACCCACACACACATAATTTTATATATAAAATTATATATAATACTATATATATAATTATATAATTATATATGATTTATCTAGGCCTCGTTTAATCACAATCGCTGTGTAAGGCGGCGATCATATTATGACAAGCAAATTGTTTTCACGTAGGCCTATATTATGTGTACATTCATGAATTCCAGATGTTGACCTTGAAAGCTACAGTGAACCGAATGAATACAACGGTGCTTATGAAACACAATGTGTGGAAATTTCCCAGCTACCATCATCTCTGGGTAATCAATCACGGGTTGTTCCAGATGGCCTCTAGCTCATCTGATCTACCTAAAGGTAGGCTATCTCGACGGGCAAGGTCATGGCCCTCATGTGCGCCGCCGGGAGAAATGTTTTGCAGGAGGGGCAAAACACGATGATATCACGGTTAGATTTTCTGTTGAGGACTTTTAAGAATGCTAAGCGGGGAATTAGAACATTGAGTTTTTATGGGGTTTCTAAATGTAGGCCTAAATCTCTCAGTTGCCCCATGTGTGTAATTTTTATTACTTAATGACGTTTACAACGACGATGATAACAACAAAGCTGCTGAAGATGATGACGATGATGATGATGATGACGATGATGATGATGATGATGACGATGACGACGGCGACGACGACGAGGAGGAGGTGGAGAAGGTGGAGAAGCGGAGAAGGAGGAGGAGGAGGAGAATCATGAGAACGATGTTAAAAAATAATGCATTCAAAAACTGACGAATATTAAATTCTGCTATTATTTATGGCCTATAATACAATGCGTTCGTCTGCAATAATAATTATTGTAGGCTATATCCATTATTCAATGTGCAATACCCACGAACTCCGATCGACTGCCTATCATAATTAATCAAGCATCTAGGTAACACAGGTAAGAAAACACGTGAAACCCTTTTTTCCTAAGTGCTGCGACTCGACCTCTTCAGTCTGTCCCTCCCTCAGTTTCGCAAGAGCATGGAAGTGAGCCTATGTAGGCCTGTAAGACCTATTAGCCTATGTAGGCCTATAATAAGACCCATAAGCCTATGTAGGCCTATAGAACCTATAAGCCTATGTAGGCCTATAAGAACTATAAGCCTATGTAGGCCTATAAGACCTGTAAGCCTATGTAGGCCTATAAGACCTATAAGCCTATGTAGGCCTATAAGACCTATAAGCCTATGTAGGCCTATAAGACCTATAAGCCTATGTAGGCCTATAAGACCTACACTGATTTCACCGGTTCGGGTCGGGTGTGTCGCTTTGTAAATATCAGATCTTGATCGCGATAATAGTCATAACATTTGTTTTGGCCACGCTGAGGTTGGGAGCGCCTCTGAGAAGCCCCCTTGAAGAAGCGCTATATAAATGCACATAATGAATGAATTAATTAATTAATGATTTAATTAATTAATAACATGAGAAATAGTATATAAAATGTTTATGCATAAACAATAAGAGCCTACGAATAAATGGACATATTCCGAATAATACATATGATAAATAAAGGATTTAACATAATGTGTGTGTGTGTGTGTGTGTGATTATATTATTTTGTGGACATCGCAGGATTGCCTTTCCACACAATAATGTCTGTAATAATTAAGAATGACGTCTGTTTCTTACTATTATAGTACTATCATAATAAATAACAAATAATACAAGTGGACTAATAGAGTTTAATTTATCTGACGAGCAAACCAACAAGGCAGACGTTTAAAATAAATTATTCTAGCTAGGCCTAAAATGGTTCGGGCTTACAGAGGCACTCCTCTGTTCCATAATTTTCGCTGCCAGTCACGTGACGCGACTTTGATTAGGTCTTCAAACGAAACAGTCCTTGATAATAATAAGTATAATGCTATTAATAGATTTAACGACTTCTAACGAAAGATAAAATTTGTTATTGCTACTGAAGTCGCTAATTTTGGCATTGTGGACCTAAATAATTATTTATTCGTTAACTGCAGTTGGTCTAAATGGCGCGAACTAAATGGAGTGTGACGTAATTATTAGGGCTTGGCCTAACATTGACGTTCATTTTCGTGTCTTTTTTATGGGTATCAGATGCGACCCGCGCACGTATGAGCACTTCCTATAGCGCCTCTCCAAGATGTCTACTCAGAGGTGCGCTCCCGACTAGGCGTACAGCGCCGTCACTGAATCGGAGTTTCACGCCAAATTGCATGAGCAATTGAGCAAGTGCGAGTGAAGGATTTTGTTCAGACCTTCGTTAGCGTGCAGTTGTACACAAAATGTGCAGTTGTACATAAAAAGTGCAGTTCTTAATGGATTTTCGCAGTTGGAGAAGCACTTCTGCGCGGTTAAAAAATTGCAAGAAAAAGTTCAATTTCCAGTGCTCAATCTATAAGAATCTTCATGAGGGAGTTCCCTCCCAGAAATGACACCACCCCAGAAAAATTTGACAGCTGCTACTTACATAATAATTATTATATTGCATTACATGAACGGTTTTTATAAACCAAAATAAAATTTACCGTTATATTATGACTGCAGTGCTAGGCTAGGCTACCCATTAGCGGAAGACATAAATATTAAATAGCCTAGATGAAAGAGTAAAAACTAAAAACGTCACCAGATCAAAACGATTAGAATAATTGAATCTCGTGCCGAAAGAGGTCATCAGAAACACCACGCATCGTCCTCCGATTGGGAGTAATTTACCATGGGTGTGGAGTTGAAGGAAAAAAGGAGTTGTCCAGTTCTACGAATTCCTTTAAAGTGCAGGACTATCTCCTCGTTTCAAGAGTCGTTTGCATCCCCCAAACCGCCCCTATATATAGTCAACTTCAAATTGGCGAGGCGCTACTTAGGCCTAGGCCTACATGTAATGGCAGCACACCATTATGGCTCTATCGTAATCGTTACATCGTGCCTTATTCAAGCCTATTACTGTGTCATTTAGGCTAACAATCACAAGGCCAGTCACGTGGCCTACGTGCTCAAGGCCGTATTAAGGTGAGTACCACGTGCCAAGTGCTATGCAGCATCTGGGCCCGCAGTTTTGAGAGGCCCGCAGTCATAAATAGGATCCTAATTTATAGTAATAATACATGTATTTTCTTTGTTGAAAGAATCCGGTTGACAGATCGCAACCGGTTACAGTGTAGGCCTACATTTGTGAAATTGAAACAATTCACAAGAACTCAGCTAAAACAGATGATACAAATCTTTATTACTATAACAGCCTTAACAGGACAGACAGCCTGCACTACACGGAGTTATTAGCAGTCTACAAGGCACGTGCGCCGTGTAGGGGGCGCGATCTCGGTACCTCTCGCTCTCCATGCCAGTGCGTTATTCAATACACTATCGCCCCCCCCCCCCATTTTGGGCCAGTGGGTTGTCGGAGCGGTCACTGGAGGGTAATCACACTGACCAGAACATGCACTAGTCGTAATGCGCGCAACCGCCCTGCGTGTGCTCCAGAGTGTAGGCTACTAGCACAGAGAAAGGTGTCACAAAAGTGAGTTTAGTACTGCCTACGTTTTGAAAAGAAATTATTTGTTTGGGTGCTCACGCTTTCAGATTTGACGCCATTCGTAATTCATATTATGTTTTTAAAAAATTATGTTTAGAAACCATTTTACATGATTAATTGGTGGCCCGCTTAGCGGTATTTTCCATCCCTTCTGGGTCTCTCCTTCTGAACCAAAATATGTTAAGGTATTGTGTTCACTGCCATAATTGTACTAAAATATTATGGAAAGAGTAGTAGCCTAGCTAGGCCTGTTCGCGCGTTCACCACAGGAAGCCAAATATAAACCGCAGTCAAAATGCGTCACGTGTGTAACTGGTTTTAATTCGTTCATATCAACTTAAATTCACATGACGAGGAACTTGAAACCGAATTTCAAACACAGTGATGAGATTCAGCACCTAACAGCGGAAGCAAATGGAATTTGTAATGTAATTTATGAGCAGGCCTACAATAACTATGCGAACTCCTTCAAAATATGAATAGGTCTTGCGTAACCTGACATTAGGCCATTGGAAACCTGTTCTACCCCTTTAATTATTGGACTCTTCCTCCGTGTCTATTGGCAACGACCGAAATCACGCGCTGTGCGAGACTCTCGTCATCGTGTCCATGGTAACGTGTATATCAACAAACAGGTGCTCGAAACTGTCTGGCATCATCATCACAGGCAAATTTTTCGGACGACTGAATTTAAGTAAGTCATAGAAAACGGTGAGGTTTTGCTGCTTTCGTATAAAAATATCAACGCGTTTGTGGTGTTGAAAACTAGATTTATAATTCTTTGTGTGCGAGACTTCTACGTTAAAATTTTGTACTGCATTCCTGCGTTACGTTCGCTCGGCTCCGTCTCTCAATCATTCGTACTCAACGGGAAACTGGCCAAGGAGTTGCCAAGGACGTATTGGTGGGGGTAGGAGGGGTTACGGGTTCAACGACCCCTAGGATAAATTATTTCCTAATTTCTTAAAACTGATTCTGGGCGTTTGCCGACCATGTCAATCGAAAACCCCAAATGAAACCCCCAAATGGAAACTCCAAATGTTAACCCCAAATTAAACCCTCAAATGGAAACCGCAAATGTTAACCCCAAATGGAAACCCCAAATAGAAACCCCTTAGAAATTTATTTCCATCGTTACATATTTGTTTTTATTAATATTGACTTGCTCAGTTTGAACCACATTATCTACCTTGAAGAGAAATATATTCATCTCCTTCACTTGATGAACGATATAAGTTTGTTGTAACTGATTAATTGACTTCATTTTCAAAAAAAATTCGAGCTTTACATAATAGATTCTTAAAATTAATTGAAATTCATTGATTAATCGCAGTTACATTGTGGAGGTTAATCAAATTGTTTCTTAACCAGCACCAGCCCTACTTTTGAGGTAACCAAGCAGAGTTGCATTGCAGAATTAGTATACAATGCCAAATGCAGAAATTTGGCATTGCATAAGGACAATAATTATGACAATCTTAAAATGATAGCATTTAGAATAAAGAATTGACATGAAAAAGCATGCGAGGAGTAGAAGATAGAAATACAATTTTATAGATAGAAAATAGTCAGTCAATAAATAGTCAATTTTCTGAGTACATGGACTTTTTCTTAAGCGTATATAAATGAGAACAATTGCTTGTAAGCAAGCGAATGCATAGGTGAAGGAATAGCAAACAAATTGTTTCAACTGCATGGTACTTCAAGTCCGATTATCAACGCACTTAAAAGATATAAATTAAAACTTATACATTTATCCAAATCTCAAGATTGCATTAATAATCATAATGTCATTTACCCCCTGTAACTCTACCAGAATCCTTCCTCACTAAACTTAAACTGTTCTTTTTGGACACGATGGAGTCGATAGTGCTTCTGAGTAGAATCCTCCAATGGGCGCTATATAAATTTCCGATAGAATTAACGAATCTGTGCTTGTTTCAGCAGCTGCAAGATGGCCGCCATCGACACAATGCTTGCCAGTCGTCAACTGGCTCCCAACTCATCTACGACTTTCAAGATGGAGTCGTCACAGGGCGGCCCCTCGTACACATACGAGACAACGTACTCGAGCAACGTTGGCAACGACATGGGCATGTCGACCGTCGGATACCGCAGCGCCAAGTTCAACCCTCCGGAGTGGCACGAGGCGAACTATTCAAAGTACTATCAGTCATTTGCCGATCGCGACTGTGCCATGCAGACGAAGCACGCTGCCACTGACCTCATCAAGGAGACGGAGGCGCTGTCGATCAAGACCCAGACGGAGAACACGAAGAAGCTGGCCGAGCGGCTTAAGGACATCAACTTCTGGAAGTTCGAGCTGCACCGGGAGATCAACGACATCATCTCGGAGACGGATCTTTTGCTGGCGCAGAAGAAGCGTCTGGAGAACTCGCTGAGGGCGACCGAGGTCCCGCTGCACATCGCCACGGACAACCTCAACTGTCGACTGCGGAGGCAGGGCATTGACCTTGTCCAGGATGATGTCGAACTCGACCTGCTTAAGGTTTGTCAAATGCATTGATATTGGTGATGTTAGAGTGGGATGACATTGTCAATGTTAGAGTAGGATGACAGTGTCAATGTTAGAGTAGGATGGCAGTGTCAATGTTAGAGTAGGAAGGCAGTGTCAATGTTAGAGTATGTTGGCAGTGTCAATGTTAGAGTAGGAAGGCAGTGTCAATGTTAGAGTAGGATGACATTGTTGATGTTAGAGTAGGATGACAGTGTCAATGTTAGAATAGGTTGGCAGTGTCAATGTTAGAGTAGGAAGGCAGTGTCAATGTTAGAATAGGTTGGCAGTGTCAATGTTAGAGTATGATGGCATTGTCAACTTTAGAGTAGGATGACATTGTTGCTGTTGGAGTAGGATGACATTCTCGATCTTAGAGTTGGATCATGGATGATATTGTCATTGTTGGAGTAGGATTACAGTGTCAAAGTTAGCATGATGTATGCATGATGCATGTATGTGCTTGCATATTGATATAGTAGTTTCTCCACGATAAGCACCTTGCCACTGATGTGTCATGAAATACTGTCTTCGTGCTCATTGAATAAGTCTGGTCTATGAAATAGGACAGTTTGGCTGCTGCATGTAAGCACAAAAGCTTTTGCACAGCGTCATTGAGCAGCTATTTTTAGGAGTTCTGAATTTCCATTATCAAAACGAGACAACCTGCTGTTTATCTAAATGTGTAAATAAATTTAAAATATTCAAATGATTCTTTTGTTGCTGAACATTTCAGGAAGTTGAGGTCATAAACAATGCGCAAGATCTTCTGAAGAGAACAATTCGAGAGACAGAGCTACAAATAAAGTAAGCATAAGATTTTAGCACATATATCTGTGTGCATGCTCATTTATATACTTTTACTTTGCTTTTATACATTCAACTTATCTTTTACTCCAATTAAAAAACTGCCAGAGTAGACTGAAAAACCATTTGAAATATCAATATATTTATTCATTTATTTGCTCGTTTATTCCATATACATTTAGTGATTCTTTATTCAGGCTAAAAGCAGTGGCGCAACTAGGGGGGTGCTGGGGGGTGCTTGAGCACCCCCCAGGCTAAAAAAGTGGCCCACGCAATTTTTCCAAATCCGGTGAATTTTGTGGTGCATGGGGGGGGGGGGGGGGGGGGTCATTCGGTCTTTAAGATTACACAATCAAGCAAGTTCCTTTGGCACTCGCTACTTCGCACCATCGGCACTTACAATACTAATTCTGAGCACCCCCCAGGAAAATTTTTTGGTTGCGCCCCTGGCTAAAAGTGGTTTTTGAGATTTACGATCATTTCAGAAAGTTGTTAATAAAAATCCTGACAAGCATAGAACTTTCCAATTTACTTTTGGCATTAAATGCACGCTAAATGTACGTTTTCTCTGAATAGCCACATGCCTTCTAAGATGACGGCCTTGTTTCTTAGAACCCGACCATAAATGACTCAGTCGCAGTACGACTGTCATGACTAGCCAATTGTTTTTGGGTCGTCATCTAAACAGTTTTATTGCAAAGTCATTCGTGATTCTTCCTCTTCTTCTTCCGTCTTCTTCTTCCAGGAGGAATCGTGACCACAAGCAAATCCTGGAGATGGACTGGAGCGACAAGAAAGAGGCGGAGGAGATAGATGCGTTCTGCGCCAACCTTCGGAACGAGCATACGTGCAAGCAGTTCTATCCGGGGGCGGCACGCTTCCAGGAAATGTTAGTCGGTTTAATCATTCCAGGAAAATCGTAGTACTTATATATATATATATATATATATATATATAGGCTATATATAATATATATGTATAATTGTATATATATTTACAAATATATTATATATTATATATATATATATATTCTTATAGCCTATGTTGGTGGATTTAATTGTGCGAGGAAACGTTTCAGGTGTTTAAATATTTCAAGAATTTTTTAATGCATTTCTAGTTATCCTGCATTTGCAAGTTCCTGTTAGTGCATTTGATTATAATTCGTAGAAACGTTGGAGCCTTGGAGGATTAAAATTTTCCAGAGATATTTTACCTTTCAGCGAATTTAAATTAATCAAGATGTTGAGGTCATTTCAAGGTTGGTGTCTCTCCTATATTATAGGTTTGACAGTCAGGTTAATATTGTTTGCTCGTTATGGAAAAACGTTTTCACAGCGTTTGGAAATGTTTGGGTATGTCAGTGGAAATACCGACTTGAGGAGTCAGTCACCCCAGATAATCTATTCTATGTCATAAAATAATTTCCTGGTCGTTGGTGCCATATTTTTTTACGAAGAACTCAGCATTTTACATTCACCAGTCCATTGTTCTGTTCTTACATCGGTTTGTTTCCCATCAACCTTTCCATTCATCCATTCCACAATTCTGTGCTTCCTTTGATTCAACTGTCCATTCATGCTTCTGTTCGTCCGCTACCCACAAATCTTTCACCAATCCGTCGATCCAGTCTTCCATATATCCATCCATCCGTCCATCCATCCACCCAACCCCTCATCCATCCACCTACCTACTCACCTACTCACCCACTCACCCATCCATGCATCCACCCTTCTACTCACCCAGCCACCCATACATTCATCCACCCATCCACCCAAATCCGCCCATCCATCCACACATCCACCCAGCCATCGATCCATCCACCCACCCGTCCATCCACCCATCCATCCACCCACCAACCAATCCATCCATCACCCACCTACTCACCCACCATTCACCCACCCAGCCATCCACTCATCTATGCCCACCAACCAATCCATCCATCCATCGACCCATCCATCCATCTATCTCTCATGTAATTGCATGAGCCCTGTTTTTCACAGCAATTTTACCATAATTATGATACTCTACCATCGACAGACGACCATGTTTTTATGCAAAACGTCCGGTCATTATGTAGATTCGCGAAATAAATCTCCAGTCGATCAGTTTCTTTATTGCCGCATCAACTCCACTTTTCCGAGAATGTCAGCCCGGTTGGGAAATATATTTTTGATATCAGAGCGGCTGGAAAGATCTGCGGATTTTTCCAATTTAAGTGTCTGGCTTTTATTACGGCTATTCTATGCCGATTATTATTATGGACGGTCTCGCCGTTTCTTCTTGCTTCTTGGAATTCGTTTCTGTGCTCCGTTTATTTTTATCTGTGTCTATTAATACTTTTTGCAAATGATGTTCAATTTTCTTGTGTTTCGCTGTAATTCATCCACGCTTCTTAGATATCTGATTTCAGTTTTGATCAGCACAGACGATGAAATTTGAGAAATCATGCGAGAAAATTTCAGCAGAGTTTATGATGATGATGGTGATGATGTTGTTTTTGACTTGTTGTTGTCATTGTTGTTGTTGATGATAATGGTGGTGGTGGTGATGGTGGTGTTGGTAGTGGTGGTTGTTGTGGTTGTGGTGGTAGATGTGGTTGGGGTGGTGGTGGTGGCAGTGGTGGCGGTGATTATGATGAAAATGATGATGATGATAATGACGATGATGATGATGATGATGATGATGATGATGATGATGATGATGATGATGATAATTTTGATGACGACTACGACTGCGACTACGACTATGACTACGACAATGACAATGACAATGATGATGATGAAATAAAACACAATTTTTATCAAGATCCATTCAGTCACGATCACACACTCACAATGCTCAGTTGCTGCTGATAACTTTTTTTATTATCTACGTGAAGATCTATGAAGAAGCCCAAGATGTAATAATAGTTGCTGTTGTTGTTTCAATTTTACACAGTCAATCGACTCCTGAGTCTTGGGCTCAGTTCACTCACGACAACATCGCTCGAGCAGAACACGAACGACTCGCTTCCATTCAGCTGCGAGCATTGGTTGACAACGTCATCCAAGACACGTCACGTGACATCAAGGAGCAGGCGGATGCCGTTGATGCGTCGTTTCGAAGGAGGGTGGCTGAGGTTCAGGAAGCCAAGGAAAGGCTGGAGGAGAACCTCAAGAAGGTTGAACAGCTACTGCCATGTGTCTTATTGCCAAGTTATTGGAGCAGTGATGGTGTTGTTATTGGTGGTGTTGGCGGTGGTGGTGTTGTTATTGGTGTTGTTGGCGGTGGTGGTGTTGTTATTGGTGGTGTTGGCGGCGGTAGTGGTGTTATTGGTGGTGTTGGCGGTGGTGTTGTTATTGGTGGTATTGTTATTGGTGGTGGTGGCGGTGGTGGTGTTGTTATTGGTGGTGTTGGTGGTGGTATTGTTACTGGTGGTGTTGGCGGTGGTGGTGTTGTTATTGGTGGTGTTGGCAGTGGTGGTGTTATTGGTGGTGTTGGCAGTGGTGGTGTTGTTATTGGTGGTGCTGGCGGTGGTGGTGTTGTTATTGGTGGTGTTGGCGGTGGTGTTGTTGTTGTTATTGGTGGTGTTGGCGGTGGTGGTGTTGTTGTTATTGGTGGTGTTGGCGGTGGTGGTGGTGTTTTGATAGCGGTGGTGCGATGCTAGTGGTGGCTTTTGTGGTGCTGGTGGTAATGACGATGGTAGCCTAGTTAATGTAGTCATGCGTTACATGCCATCATCGTAGACACTGTTGTTACTGGTCGTAGATAGCCACGATGTGGTCAGGGTGTAGTTTTTGGGGGAAATACTAAAGAAGAGAAAAAGTTGCAAACGGAAGAGGAAGGAGAAGAAAAGCTAGAAGAATAAGAAGAATATGAAGATTAAAAGAAAGATATGCGGGCGAACAAAGAAAAGAGCAGCAACTCTTCAAGTTATTTTCATGACGCAGTATGTGAGAATTTTTTAGAAATGAGATAGGAGGGCACAAAAAGAGATGAATAGATGGATCGTTGAATAGATGGATGGATGGATGAATGGATGGATGGATGGATGGACGGATGGACGGATGGATGGATGGATGGACGGATGGATGGATGGATGGATAGATGGATGGATGGACGAACGGATGGGAGGGTGGGTTGGTTCTTGTTGGTTGAAGAAATGAAGGAAAGATGGAAGCACTAGATTAAACTTTAATGATCGATGTATTTGAAACTGTCAAAGAAATTTTTTTCTTTTGATTGTCCGAAAAGAGTTTAAATCTGAATAATGTGAATTAATAATTGTTGGAACAGACTTGCGATACGATCGTCGATGCTGAGAGAGCAATTGCCGACATCAAGATCGCGATAAAGATGAAAGAGGATCCGATGAAGGTTGCTCAGACGAGATTACATCAGAGAGAATTCAGACCTAACGTCGATCTCTGCAGAGACCCGCCGCAGTATGGGTACGTCTTGCAAAAAATGTCTGCCTCTGATTCTGTCTATTTGTCTGTTTGTCTGTCCTTCCATCGACCTGTCTGGTTGCGTGGCTTTCCATGCTTCCACCCATCCACACGTTCATCCATCTATTCGTCCATCCATCCATCTACACATAATCCATCCACCCATCCACTTATTCCATCCATGATCCATATATTCATCAATCCATCCATATACACAATTACACATCCATCCATTCATCAATCTATCCATCAACACATTCATCCATCCGTTCATATATCCATTCGTCCACCAACTATTCATCTTTCAAGCATTTCATCAATACACCCATCTACCCGTTGATTCATCCATCCACCCATCTATTCATCCATCCATCTATCCATCTTCTATCCCTGCTTTCGTTCGAGGTCTGCATGTCCTTGTGCTGCATTTTCTGCCTGTGTTAGTCATTGTCATTCTCTCTGACTGCCTCTCTGTCCTTCTCCTCCAGTCCCAAATGAAGTGACACCTGCAATCGCATAAACGGAAGAGAAAGAGACAAATGGAAGGGGATGATCAAAAGAGCATCATGCACCTACGGGCGATGAACCCATGGACATTGATGATGATGAATCACATAAACACAATTGTTGATGTCATTGATTGTGATTTCAGTCTGATATCTGAGGTGCATCAGTTGGCCGCATCAACCGACGCTCTCATCCAGAAGTTGTACGAGGCGGAGAATCGTCTGAAGGAATTGCAGGACCAGAGAATGGCTCTCGAGAAGGACATTTCGATCAAGAAGAACACGCTTTTCATTGACCGTGAGAAGTGCATGACCCACAGGACCCGCTACCCGTCGATGGCCAAACTCCAGGGCTACTAGCGGAACAGTGCTGCTGGAATCAACCTATCTGAGGAGATGGGAAGTCTCCATGGACAATTATAGACAATCCTTTGTTGTAATGTGTGTGTGCGTGCTACTCTCTGCTTGCATGGTGTCTTTTGACTCTATATTCACATAGGAGCCTTCCGCTACAGTATGCGACTACACAACTGACATCAGAAAGTGCTGAATAGAATACCAGCAATGTGCACTTTGTTCACGTTAGTAAATTGCTATAATTATGCTAGTATACGTATAATCCTAACGTATATAAACCTTTTGATTTAAATAAATATCTAATTGTTTGAACCTGGCTGCTCAGATATTTTATGTGTACTTATATACTTTCTTTCACATATGTATAATTATACATAATTATATAATTACATGTATATGTAATCATATATATTTCATTATGTATATATACTTTACTATATACATATATATTTTTAAATATGCAAGGGAAGGATGTTTCTGAGTGCTAATGCATTCTGTAAGCTGACTCAGAACTCAGTTTTTTTCCAAATTCTATGTAACTCTTTCACTTCAAATCCATTGCTACTGAAACCGATATTAATGCATTTTTATCCTTTTCAAGTTTGATTGGCATTCCAAATTAAAAAAACGAAAACTGAAGCTGGATTTTAACTTTCATGTATGCAGAGGTTATTATACCAAGCAACAGTAGTCTGGCAAAGTCTGTCTTACAGGATTTCTGCAAATATTTCATCATGCCATTGAGTTAGATAATTCAAGGACTTGGTATCGAAATAGGCAAGGTCTGCGACTCTGCGTGAACTAGTTCGACGATTCCTTTGAAAAACCAAGGCCACACATACGCACACACACACGCATGCACGCACACTCACACATGCATAGGCATATATGTATGTATGTTTGTATGTGGGTATGCATGTATATACGTATGTATGTATGTATGTATGTATGTATGTATGTATGTATGTATGTATGTATGTATGTATGTATGTATGTATGTATGTATGTATGTATGTATGTATGTATGTATGTATGTATGTATGTATGTATGTATGTATGTATGCATGTATGTGTGTGTGTGTGCATGTATGTATGTATGTATGTACGTATGTATGTATGTATGTATGTATGTATGTATGTATGTATGTATGTATGTATGTATGTATGTATGTATGTATGTGTGTATATATGTTTGCATGTATGCTTGCATGCACACATATGTATGTGTGTAATACTGTGTATGTATTTATATTCATGTTTATTTGTATTTATGCAATAATGCATACATGCATGCGTGCATGCAAACACACACACACTCACATGCACATATATGTATATGTGTGTGTGAGTGTCTGTGTGTGTGTGTATGCGTGCGTGTGCGTGTGTGTAAAGAAGTCAGAGATCATTTCTCGAAATTCTCGTAAGGCCTATAGGCCTGTATAATAGAAAATAATTATTATAGGTCTATAATTGTAGTAGACTTAATTATTATGTCATCAATTACATAGTTAATAGTTAGAGATTCTCAGAAAAGCAACAATGCATACAATGGTCAACAGACAATTGAGAAAGACAGACCAGCAGCCTGTGACCTTTTGACCCCCCAATCGCTTCTTAACTGTAGACATCCTTAAAGTAACAGATTTCATCGGCATAGACACACACACATGGCGTATCCCGTTGTAAATCTGCCTTTAAATTTATTTCAGCAGGTGCTTCCATATTTTATATTATAATTATTTTTATGTGATTCATTCGTCCAAGTATTTATATAGCACCTCTTCAAAGAAGCTACTCAGAGGTTCATCCGACTCCATCACAGTCGAAAAGAACAGTTTTTAAGTGCTTGTAGAATTTGCCAGAGAGTGACCTAGGGAGCAGGCGCAGTTGAAGAGGGAGCCCCATTCCATACCCACAGGCCAAACACAGAAAAAACACTGCTCTGCATGATAGAGGTAGACCTATGCCCACACATGTGGCTGAGTACACCTCTTACTCTTACCACTGAGGATGAGGATCGACTCCTCGTCCAAGTACCCGACACAGAGGCCGACATTGATCAAATAGGTCAGTTGGTGAACGCATAACTAGCAGCTTGTTTCCATACCAGGGAGGCGACTATAATTTATTGAATGCGCTGACGGTTTGAGAGCCAGCGTAAAACTTCCATGGAGCAATTTGAAGCGTGACTGGATGTATGTAGGCCTATCTCACTTATAAGATTCGCTGCAGAGAGTATAGGATAATATACGGACAGAGCAAAACAGCCGACCAGAATTATACAGGAATAGACAGTACGACGACGAGGCGAGCTGTAGCTGTAGCTTGTAGCAAAAAAAAGAATGATCAAGTGTATCTGCAGCGTCCGTTGAGAAAGAGGAGAGAGATAGATATATATATATATATATATATATATATATATATATAGAGAGAGAGAGAGAGAGAGAGAGAGAGAGAGAGAAAGAAAGAGAGAGAGAGACAAACAGACAGAGACAGACAGAGAAAGAGAAGAGAGAGATCGCGCATCAGCAACATTGTGAAGCTGGAGCAGTTGGTATAAAAACAGGAGCGAAGTGGGTGCAAAGGTAAGGTCGTGGACCAGTAGGCTATAGGATGCCAAGGTGGCAAGTCCACTCTCTGGTAGCCTAATTCTGTGGTCAATTTTGCGAAATCTGAATAAAGAGTAGAATAATAAATAATTTTTTTGCAGAGTACAAAAAAGTTCCGTTTAATTAGAGTCACCTGTTAACTCCAAGAGTTTCATTTGGCGCACAGCAGCACGAAGATACGAGGATGCGGGTTTGATATCAGCTATAATGTTATGTTTGACTCGTTCCCTAGGTGGCGACTGTAGAATGAGCAGCAGGACAGACTGTCTGAGGCACCTTGTAGATTGCAGCAGCTATTAAACTTGACTCCTGTTAGACTTCTTGCACATGGCATCTGTTGCAATTTACAACTGTATCAAATCGGCAAAACTCTTACCAAATACTAGTCAATTTGAATTAACAAACGTGTAAGACCTCATTTTAGTCGTGTTGACGCCCATTTGGCATATTGATACTTTTTTACGAAGAAAATGGGTATTTTTGCTGGAGATTTCGGGTGGATGACTAAGAAAAGGTCGTCAGAAATTTTGATCGACAAAATTGGAAAATTTCGTCGGTGACTCAGCCATTCGTCAGCTCAAAATCTCGCGTCCTTCCTCCGACAACACTCGTTCGTCGTCCCCCCCCCAGTCTCCGCTCAAGTCTCCGCCTATGGTTACACAAGGGCTTGCTTTAGCCCTTAGTGCGAAATGTTTTGAAACTACTTATCGACTCATTTAATTTTAAACCTAGACCGAATCACTTTGCTACGTTGTCGATTGTAGGTAGGCCTATACGCTGGATGGTGTAGTGTTTGGTTCGGCGTCTTGGAGCCGGAGAGTTCCAGGTTCGAATCAACCTCAAGCCGCCGCTTAGGGCCTTGAGCAAGTCCTTCACTCGCAATTGCTCGTGCGCTTCAGCGTGAAGCTCCGATGCATTGTCGGGAGCGCTTCTGAGTAGGGAGCTTTAAGGGGCGCTATACCAAATGGAATATGGACTTTGATTTGATTGATTTGATTTGATTGATTTGAATAAATAAATAAAGACAAAGACATTGTAAGTAGAGTGAAAGTTGAATGTAGGCCTACATGTATGAGTAGAATAATAGCCAGCCTGAACCTGCATCTGAACATTTTTGTTTATGCTGTTGATAAAATCAAGCAGGTATTCAGTGACAGTATTGGAATTATTACAAACAGATGGTTGCAAGATTTTATTGTAAACTCATGTAACTTCATTGCAATCGAAACTTGGATGCAACTGCAATCGAATATCAATAATTATTTATAGAGAACCACTCGGCAATTTAGAGACTGCATTGGCACTCCCGACCCAAGTGTCAGTGCTGCATGTCATCACCAAATAAAATGAACTTCATTCATCCATTTCGACAATTTATATAGCGCCTCTTCAAGATTAGGCCTATAGATGACCAAACGATATATTGTTGCTTGAATGTAACTGCCTAGTTCAGCTTGAACTATTCGAGAGGCAGTCCACTCATTTATTCTTGATCTCTGCATTCATAAGATATGGTTTCAGATGTTGGTGGAGATGTTACGGGACGAGTACGAGCGAGCAGTTAACGCTGGTCATACATGTAGATGAGTCAGGGAAATGAGTGGCTCAATTTGCTCACCCGCTCGGGAAGGACTCAGGAGGACTACAAGTTTACAGTCCCGAGATCTCGTTTTCTCCCTAAGTGCTTAGGTGTGTGCACATATACATGTATGTTCGTATACGTACACATTCTTGTGTGTTACACAGGTCCTATATATATAATTTTTATATATAGGCCTACGTATATAAAATTATATACATAACATATATATACATAATATATACATGCATATACATGTATATAAAATGTACTAAGTATCCCAAAATGTCCCAGATGTAGTAGAGATATCCTGGAGACCCGAGTTCATCCACAGCACAGTATCCATGTATTGTATAAACATGTATTGTATGTACATGTATTGTATATACATGTATTGTATATACATGTATTGTATATACATGTATTGTATATACATGTATTGTATACACATGTATTGTATATACATGTACACATTTAGATGATGCTCGGTGTCGAAGTCGGAAGTTCGGACGTTTTCCTTGAAAGACCTTTGTTGGACAAGTTGCGGTGATTGGATGAATAATTGTTGACCAATGACGACCCGTCTTGATGATGTTCTGCGGAGCTGCTGAGAGTTCCCTTTGGCGGGAAAAGCTCGTCTCCTCCTCCTTCTCCTTCTCCTCCTCTTCCTCCGTCTGAGTCTCTGAACGCTGGGCAAGACTTTGGTGGCAGAAGATAGGATTTAAGCTGCAGATAAATCAAACAATCAGGAAACACTATCTCAATTAAAGTACCAGCATTTGCCTACCAGTTCATGAACAATACAAAAAATACAATTCAAAAACAAGTACAAAAACAATGCAAAATACAATACAAAGACAAATACAAATACGAAATGCAATACAAAGACAAATACAAATACAAAATACAAAACAAAGACAAATACAAATACAAAATACAATACAAAGAAACTACAAAATATAATGCAAAAATATATACAGCATACAATACAAAAGCAAATACACAATACAGCACATAACCAAATACAAAATATAGGGCCTAGTACAAAAACAAATAGGCCTACAAAAGACAATTCAAAAACAAATGCAAAATAGGCTACAATACAAAAACAAATACAAAATACAAATTTAAAAATTCAGCTAATTCTTTGAAAACAATTGACCAATTGTTTGACAATGTGAGAAACAAAAGATAAAGTTACAAAAGCTAAGCAATTAGCGAATCAATCAACTTATCATTGAATCTAACATGGCTGAAACCTGAAAGTCACTTCAAGCAAATTGGTGTAGCCTATTCTAGTCTCTCAGTAAGTCCCAAATAAGCTCCAACTTTCCACAAAATAATCAACCAAAATAATGTCCGTAACCTGCATTGTGGTAATATCGTCAAACTCGACTGAATTCACCTTAGCGCCCCTCTCCATTTTCAGAAAATCCTTCTCAGGCATTCCTCTCTCATCTTATTGTTTGGCCGCACTGGGGGTTAAGGGTCTTCTGAAGTTCTGAGTAGTCACATTGAAGAGGCGCTATACAAATTCACTTATCAAATGAATGAATGAATGAATGAATGAATGAATGGATAACAAGCTTAAAACTACGTATACGACAAAGCAGAGGACAGACCGAAACACAGTCTGCCAATGCAGTTTAATAACTTGTATCGCTTAAAGAATCGGTCTGTCGTGATTACGCGGATTCCAATTGAGGACCAAGGATCAGGCACTGGCGCTGAGTAGGCCTAATAATACGGTAATAATATGACAAGGACGTATCGTATATTTAGAAAGTGTGAGATACCGTCCTGGTTATTCTGAGTAGGCCTAATTATTGTAAGCAACGGATTTACTTAAATTATTATGGCATCGAAACTGTAGGCCTAACCATTCGCGGAATTGTAGACCTACTATGTGCTAATTTTCATTTGCGAATGCGTCTTCAAAGGACTATTAATGAAAAGACTTAACATCTTCCTCCTTCTCTTCCTCTTCCTCCTTCTCCTCCTCTTTCTTTTCTCTCCTCCTCCTCGTTGACATTCTTCCTCCCTCTCTTCCTCCTTCTAGCTTCCATTCTCTTTTCTTTTCCCTTCTGAGCTGCAGTGACCATCGTCGTCCGTTTTTATGTGCAGATTGGCATAAGCCACTTATGTATACGATGCTGCTGCAAAAAACAATTGCATTATAGCCCGCTCCATAAACAAGCTATTCATAGAACATGGCTCGGGAGGTTTAAATAGAGACAGACGGACAGACGAACGGACAGACAGAAGTATGCGGATAGGCAGACAGAGGAACCGACGTAGGATGGATGGATGAATAGAAAGATGGATGGACGGATAGATGGATGGTTGGATGGTTGGGTGAATGGATGGATGGATGAATGAATGGATAGATGAATGGATGGATGGATGGATAGATGGATGGATGGATGAATGGATAGATAGATAGATGGATGAATGAATGAATGAATGGATGGATGGATAGATTGATGGATGAATGGATGGACGGATGAATGAATGGATGGATGGATGGATGGATGAATGAATGGATGTATGAATGAATGCAAGCGTGGATACACTGAAGGACGGACGGACGGACGGATGTTGGTGGTGGTGGTGGTGGTGGTGGTGGTGGTGGTGGTGGTGGTGGTGATCCGAACGTTCATCACAAGGCCATAGCCAGGATTTAGGGGGTGTTCAAACACGCAAAACACCTCCTACTCCGGCCTTGGTTCATCAATATCTATTTGGCCGGCCTTGGGTGTGCATCAGAACATTAGCGCTGTTTGCAGAGGAAATTCGCGAATTTCCTGAGCGGGAATGGTCCGACGGACGGTCACGTGTATCTTTGAATGGAATAGAGATGTAGAAGTGGTTCTACCAGCAGACGAAGAAGATGAGGAGAAGGAGGAGGATGTTCTGCCATCGGCCACCACTCTCCTCCTGTCTCCATCCTCCCACGCAAATCGTCCGTTCGTCCGGTTGCAGCGACTGCATCTAATGCATCTCGTCCATATACATCAAACAACATCCGTACTACAATGTATGTCTGTCTTTTAGTTCGTCCATCCGTCTTGTATAGATGTCCCCCGATCATCTAATCATTCCATCACTTGCTTTCTTTCAACCTGTCTCACTCTTTTTATGTGTTTGTCTGCCTGACTGTCTCCTGTCTGCCTGTCTTACTGACTGACTGTCTGCGTGTCTATCTCCCACCGATACGTGGCTTGTATGTGGGGAACATGCAGTAGAGATGTGTCTCCAAATGCAGACATTGGCTACCAGCCACCTATGCAATGCAATGCATTAAATTTTCTTCAGCTCTGACGTCTTCTGTCTCGCATAAAAGACTAACTGATATATTCAAAATATAGGCTATCTATTAACGGTTAACCTTCAGCTTGTATGTACATACGTACATACGTACATACGTACATACGTACATACGTATATACGTACATACGTACATACGTACATACGTACTTACGGTACATACGTAACATACGTAACATACGTACATACGTACATACGTACATACGTACATACGTACATACGTACATACGTACATACGTACATACACACATACATACACACATACACACACACATACACACATACACACTTACATACATACATACATACATACATACATACATACATACATACATACATACATACATACATACATACATACATACATACATACATACATACATACATTATACATACATACATACATACATACATACATACATACATACATACATACATACATACATACATACATACATACATACATACATACATACATACATACATACATACATACATACATACATACATACATACATACATACATACATACATACATACATACATACATACATACAAGTGTAACGATCATGGAAATTGTGATCGTTAATTGTTAATTTGCGGCCTAGATCGATTTGCGGCCTAGCTAAATTTGCGACCGGGCTTCGGAGTTTAGCCACTTTTTGGAACCGACCTCCGGTACAGTAATCCCTTTTTAGTGGAGAGTGTCGCATTGCGACACTCTATTTTTAGATCGGCGGCAACGCAACAGCTTTGATTGGACCGCCTCGGTCACGGAACTCGAACGAGTCACGTGATGTGGCCTGTGATTGGCCGAGAGCACTGAACTCGTCAGTGCGGGGCAAGATTTTGGTCGGGTAACATCTACGCACTCGAGTGGCAGAAATTGTGGAAGAATTTCTGAAGTTTGGTAGGCTGATTGCCGTGAAACAAGCTATTGAAAGAAATTGTTTTGGAGGCCGAGCAGTGGGCTTTCCTCCCGTTAAGACCGTAGTGTCTGCAAGAAGAGAAATTTGTATATTTATCCAAATTGTCGGAACTTCGATTTCATCCGCTGTCGCGACTGACACGCTGGTAGATGTCCGGACGGAATTTCACTGGCAGACATTTGCCATAATTATATCTGGAGAATCAGGGAAGTATACCCTTTTGAGTGTGGTTGTTGTAGTTAAAACCGAGAAGTATTGTTTGCTCTTTGCTGTGAATAAGTTGATAGTTAATTGGACGCACTGATAATTAATGTAAATGCGAAGCGATGATTAATTCCGGTAATTAAGAGAAATGCAAATTGAACGCACTGTTAACTAATTAAAGAACTAATTAAATAACTAATTGAATAACTAATTAGTTTTCCTTCAGTGGAGTTATCTACTAAGGGTTGTACTAGTGTGAATCATACTGTACTTGTCACGACGGATAAGAGAAACCGTCGAGTAATTTTGTGAATAATTAAACCAGATTAAGAAGAGAAGCGTGTCGTAAATGAATAATTATTTATCACGAAAATAATTACAAACTGATTGCATTAGTTGAACTTAACTGAAAGTATTGTGAAAACCCTCTCATAGTTAGAAATGTCTTCCCTTAAATCTGAGGAGGAGGAAGAAGAAGTGATGGGAAGTGAGGTGAAGGATAATGAGAGTGTAGCTGAAGTGTCAGGAACCCCACAGCTACTTCCTGACCATGTTCGAGAATTTATGGAGCGCCAAGAAAACCGAATACAAAGTTTGATAGCAAAACAAGAGGAATTAGAACAGAACTTACAAGAATATGAGAGGGACCTGAACTTGCACAAACAGAGGGCAACCGAGTTATCCATAGGTAAGGAAACCCGAACAGTAAGTGGAGGGGATTCGAACCCAGAGCAGTCTGAAATAGGGGCTGTCGCTCTCCCACAGAGAGCCGTGGACATATGTCGCCGATTAGAGCCATCCTTGGTACCTAGTTATAGAGAAGAGGGTTTCGAATCCTTACCTGAGTGGGCCTCGGTGGTGCCTGGTTTCCTAGGGAACCGAACTAGGGTCCTGGAACTTAATGATGTAGCCCCTCCCCGCCTTGCTCCTTGGCCAGGGGACCCCTCTGAACATAAGGGTGCTAAGGAGGTGGAATTGACAGTGACAGGGGGTGGTCTTTTGGCTGAGGGCACGCGCGCAACACATACATACATACATACATACATACATACATACATACATACAATACATACATACATACATACATACAATACATACATACATACATGTACATACATACATACATACATACATACATACAAACATACATACATACATACATACATACATACATACATAGATACATACATACATACATACATACATACATACATACATACATACATACATACATACATACATATATGCATACATACATACATACATACATACATACATACATACATACATACATACATACATACATACATACATACATACATACATACATACATACATACATACATACATACATACATACATACATACATACATACATACATGTATTCAAGGATTGCCTGTCTTAACGGTTATTGTCCGAAATCGTTGCAACAGATGATGAATATATTATTACGACCGTCTGTGGCATCGTCCACAATGGCTTCTTCGTCTTATTGTGTTTCGTATGAAAACAAAAGAGACGTCGTGGCACCACAGACAATAATAGCCCAAAGACAATCGTCTATAATTATTATGAAGACTGACCGAAGACATGATTAGTCAGATCATATATGCATATGCACAAACATGTCTTGCATACATTTTATCAACTTGTGTAGAGCAGTAACAAGAGACAAATATATCAAATACAAACCCACAGCAATAGACACATACATGTAGACCTACGCGTATGCGTGTTGGTAGGCCTAGAAAATTTTAAAAATTTAATTTGTATCTGCATTATGTTTACATTTTTCAATTCAAGCCGGATTTTTTAAAACTATACTTACAATCTCCAAGTGCATCTATTTTTAGAATTTTCTATTGTATTTATATAACACACTAGCTGGGGTACCCGGCGTTGCCCGGGAAATTTAGGATTCGACCCGCTCCGGCAACAACCCAATCACACCACACCTCCAGCTCAAACCCCCACCCCACCCCGTACACCCACCCCTCCATCCGCCCCGGCTTCACCCCTCCAAGCCACCTCCACCCCATCCTTACCACACCCCACCTCCACCTATCCTCCACCTCACCCCGTACACCCCACCCCACCACCCGCCCCCGCTTCACACCTCCACCCCCCATACCTCACCCAACCTCCACCCCCTACTCCACCTCAACCCCCATCGCGTCCACTCCTCCCCGTTCACCCGCCACATCCCACCCCCTCCACCTACCACCTCACCTTACCCTCATCCCTACCCTCCACCCCACCACCCGAACCCCAGCCCAAGCCAGCTCCCACCCCACCCACACCGTCCACCAATCCACCAACCCCTACTCCACCACCGCCCAAAAGGCCCCACAACACTCCGACCTCCAATGATACGCCATCGGTGAAATTTTGGTTTTGGGGAGAATTTTCCCTCCTACCCCACCCCCACACACACCCCAAATTCACCCACCCGACAACACCCCAACACACTTTATGTGAATAGCCGTGAAGCTATGGCTTTACCTCCACTGGCTGGACCTGACGGTCCTCTGTCTAGATGCAAAGTTTCAGATCAATAGCTGAAAAACTGGAAAAAATT
>OX243823.1:8807342-8844842 GCA_945859605.1 Lumbricus rubellus | reverse complement strand
TAACTGTGTGCATGTATATAATCACCTCAGGTAGATGTAAGCAGCTGATAGGAATACAAAGATGGCGATAAGGAGAAGAAAGACTTCGGTGCTGATACTGGCCGTCCGATAGTAATGATCGTCCGAGTCGTCCCCTAAAAATAACAGAAAATCAACGACACTTTATTATAGCGCAACATCATCCTCGCCCAGAAGAGAATAAGTCGTATTGAACGGTGAACCTATAATAGCCTGAAAGTAATGGAGTACCATTGTATGCAGTGGCGTTGCCACAGGGTGGTTTAGAATGGTTTGAGCCACCCCACTCTGAAAAATATGACCCACGCATTTTGTTCAAATCCATTGAGTTTTCATTCGAGTATGCTATCTGGAAAGGGGTGTTGAGCAAAGTTTAGAAGAAAGTCAAATAGTGACGTAGATTATAATTATAGGGAAGGAGGTCACTCCACGTACAAGGGCCTACAGTGTCATGCAGAGGGGATGTCCAAAAGTCTAGTACGAAGAAGGACGTAGTGTGGTTACCAGAAGATCAGATGTGGCAGAGTAGCTATTATATATGAAGGAAGAATACAGATGACTTTCACATCTAAGACACGAAGCATAGCAGACGACATAATCTAAAATTAAAGACACGAATGATGGCTGATGACTTATCTAAAATAGTAAAATTAAAGACACAAGGGTTTATTTAAAAATAACGAAACAAATAGGATGGCAGATGCCTTATCCAAAACAAACAAAACACGAAGAATGATCGATGACATCCAAAACAAAACAAAAAACAAGAAGAATGATAGATGACATCCAAAACAAAACACAAAAAGGATGACAGATGACTTATCCAAAATATAAGACAAAAGGATGACAAATGCCTTATCTAAAATTAAACACAGTTGGAAGACAGACAGTTTTCCAAAATGCAGAGACGGCAAGAAAAACGATTCTCGAGCAGACGACCAATTTCCTTTTTCCTTTGGCCGATGTCTTAGATGTTTCAACCGGCGTCAAAACCGAGGGGAAGATGGACACGACTTCACCTAATTTTGTTACGGCGACGTCGAAAACAAAGAAGCGCTATAAAAACGAGAAGTGCCCATCGTGCGATGAGGTGTAGGTGCTATCCGTTGCGAAAAAAGCAATTTCGCAGCGGACACTCGGAACTAATAAGAAAGCAATCGAGGTAAGGGACATCGCCCGTCACGTCGTAAAACAACGCGTGGGCGGCCGTGAGTGGAGGAGGATGTGGAGGCGGCAGCGACCACTGTGCCACTACGGTCTGAGGTGCAACGTCACCCCGTCTGCCCTAACTTCCTAATGGATTAGCAATTACTGTGACGTCAAATCTGAAACCGTTTCGGCTTGTGGCGACGATTGCGGAGACCGGACTACGCCACCCCTACCTCCTCTATATATAGTGTCACCCCACGCGGTGTTCTTCTGACCTTTAGGAAATGGATGGACGGACGGACGGTCGAGCCGGTTTATGAATAATGAATGAGAACACGGAGGACGCTGGTTCCCCGACATTTTATTGAAATCGCATATAACACAGCAAGCCGTTCGGTTGGATCTCTGCGTCCGTCTGACATCGGTCTCCCCACTTTCGTCTTTTCTGCTCTCTCTGCTTTCTTGACCGGTCTCCCCTCTCTCGTCTTTTCTGCTCTCTCTGCTTTCTTGACCGGTCTTCCCTCTTTCGTCTTTTCTGCTCTCTCCACTTTCTTGACAGCAACTGCAGCTGTATCCCGAGGCCACAGCCATAATATACATCGCCCGGTCGGACTGGTGGAACATTGCGTGGGCGACTGATGTATCAAATAGCCATGCGTCGTCGTCGTCGTCGTTCTTCATCGGGCATTCATCTTGTAGCGCTATTCTGGTGACAGATTACGAATGCCGGTGTTGGATATATAATACGATCACGGCTCCATGCAATCCCTGGACGTGTCTCGACTTTCGCTCATTCTCTCCCTCCCTCCCTCCCTCCCTCCTCACTCCCTTCTCTTCCTTCTAAGTTCATACCTCCTCCCTATATTCTTCCTCTTTCCATCCTTCTTTCCTACCTTCCTTCTTTCAGACTTTTTGTGTGCGGGATTAAACACGCGTCCGATACGTGCACCGCACTGCAGTCTATGATTTAGATCCGGTAGCTGTCTGCATATATAGCGCATTTTCTTAGAAGAAGTACAAAATAATCCAACGCCCACTCACTCCATGTCCCCCTCCCACCTCCATGGTCGTGCGGCTTTGTTTCTTTCTATATCTGACAACGCCTTTTCACAGGGATAACAAAACGCCGTATATAAACTATATATAGATACACATATATACATATATATATACATATATGTATATATATATAAATTATATATATATACGTGGAAACGCCGCGGATCGGTCACGCTAATGCTATTATTGTCAGGTTACACAGGTAGATGTGTAGTTGTGTACATCATCATATTCCGGCATTCATTGGTGAATGGACGACTTCGCTTTTGTTGACAGGTAACACGCGTCGGAGGAGGATAATTATCGCATTGTTTGCATTTCAGACTAAATTCCAAACATTCGTATTCACGGTATTCTACACCTGGGCCGGTAGTCTTGGACATTCTTATACGGAGCGTACATGACGTTTTCGGCGTAAATCTATCCTGCTCTCGAATAACGATATAAAATGGTTGTCACGGGGCAGGCGCAGACCTGTACTCACTGAATAGCGGTACTCCCATTCTCGATCAGCAATAAGTCTCTACTCCCTAAGATGGCGTCTGTTTATGACTCGAAACTCGCTGCATTCGACGACACCTTACACGTCAAAACGTGTTTAAAACATCTGCAATGAACTCGTATCCTTCGTCGACGGCGAACATTATATTAGCTTTTATTTTCGCCGCCACAAAATATTAAAATCTGGCTAAATACCTTAGGAAATTGCATTCGAAGCGCCGCTGCGTGGTATGAATACCAATTTGTGGGTCGCTTGCCTAACGTGTCTAACGTAGCGGCCGTTCTATCTGTTGTAATTAGTTTGTTCTAGCGACAGCTTGCATATTAAACTCCACAATAAATCAAACGCATGCCACGTGAAACTGGACAGTTCGAGAAACTAGCAAGAAATAGCTAATTTAAGAATTTTAATTCGGCGATCACTAGCTGAAACCGGTTACGGTTTCATCATATTCTATCCACACATCACCGTTCTATTCAAAATCTTTTTCACTTTCTCGCTATGTAATTTTATTCCGATACATTTGCAACTAACTTTCTTTCACATAATTATTTTTTTCTCTTGTCAAGTCTCATACTTGTGTATTTAGGCTATATTAAATATGAATCGTTTTTGATTTGCGGCCGTCTATCTACTTGCTTACTTATCGTCGGAGACGACGAATATAAATATATTAGGCTATGCGCATGCGCCATAACCTATAAAGCTATAACCACGGCTTAAGTGAGATGATTTGATAATCCAAGGTCTGCGCCTGCTATATGACTTCCCAGGCCCGGATCTACAGTTTTTGGGGCCCTGTGCTGATCGAATGACGGGGCCCCTTACAATTTTAAGAAGTCAGGCAGACATAGGCCTACAATAACCCGAAACATAATTTGTTATACTTGACAGCACATAAGAAGTAGATAGGACAATTGTCCAGAGCTTACACCTCACGCACTGACATCATGGGCGGAGTTTGGTTCCGTTCTTGGGGGGGGGGGGCTAAAAACTTGGGCTTCGGTTGGGGCGGAAACTTAGTCCAGAGCGAGCGGCGCCGAAATTTTTTTGTATCCTCGGCACAAAAAAGTTGATAATCTTTTTTAGTCATCAGGTCTAAATCCCATAAAACCATGCTATTTTCTCCGCCCAAAAGTTGATGACCTTTTTATTAGTCATGAGGTCGAAACTTATAAAAGCATACTATTTTTCCGCCCAAAATTGACCTTTTTTAGTTATGAGATTGAAGTTTCGTTTCGCGAAAAAAAATCACTTTTCCCGCATATATTTTTGAGTCTGGGCTTTCTGGGAGGGGGGCTAAGCCCGGAAAAAGATACCATTGTCATGGTAAAAAATATGACTCTGGACCTTCTTGGGCGCTTTGCCCCCTCCTCCTTGCCCTCTGATAAACTCCGCCCACCGCCCACGGTTCGGCTTCTTTGTATTGGTGATTATCCACGTAACCCTGGGACTTCTTCTCTATATCATCAAAAGTCCCTCGCATTTCCTCCACAAAAGTTATCAGTGACTCGTAGCCTACAGTTTGAGAAGGATACATCAAGGTGACGTCATCATATACTATGACATTATTTGGTTATATATTTAGTCATAGCTATGATTGCTAATTTGCTAGCCTATGCATTACAATTTGAACTATTTCTTTCCTGAATACTCACTTTATTTATTTTGTACTTTTACAATTTGGGGGCCCCATCGAAACTCGGGGCCCTGTGCTGCAGCACAATCAGCACCGTGGTTAATCCGGGCCTGTGACTTCCATACAAGAGTAAAACCCGTTAAGAGAATAACAAAGTCCGTGAACAGCCTTTTCGCATAGCGTACGCTATTCTATCTCATAACTATCGGCCCTGCAGCGTACTACACACACTACGATACACTATGCTAGACTATACTATGGTACACTACACTAACTACACCGTGCTACGCCGGGATTCCCTCACTACACTGCGCTACGCCAATTACACGCCAGCTACACTCTCTTCACTGTATGCGGTATACACCTTTACACTACGAAGCACTACTACACTAAACTACACCTACTCGCCACTCCGCGCTACACTCAATACACTGCGATGCATTCGCTCTAAGCTACTCACTATAATGCACTACTCACTACTCGGCACGCAGCGCTACATTCGTTACACTTCTCTACATGTACTCTTAGACTACGCTACTCCCTACTACACTACTCGCTACAGCACGCTGCTTACCGGTACAACACCTACACTACGCTACTCACTACACTGCACTACAGTCACTACGCGACGCTACGCTCACTGCAGTACTACACCGTCTACACGCTGGGTTCATGTCTACGCATAGCAGACCCCTCTGTGGCAACGACCTTCGACATGTTTCTTCGCACAACGTGTCTCCCGCACAAAAGCAATATTATTATTTGTTGTATCGGCGTTTACTGGAATAGCAGTGATCTGTCAACACGACTGTGTATGTACTCACTGGCCCCGATTCCCGATTCCCGATTCCAGGAGGCTGGGGTTAGCTAATTAGCAAATAGGGGCCAAAGAGCAGAGGATGAGCACAACAGGTACGCTGGTATGTTTTTCCTTTTTGTTTGTTTGGACAAAGGTCCCAAATTAAGCCTTAATCTTCAAACAAAACTCACTGGACTACTCGTTAAGAAAACGATAGCGCTACTCGTTAAGTAGAGGATGGGCTACTCGCTGAGAAAATGCGTGAGCCACTCGTTAAGAAAAGAAAGGACTACTCGTTAAGAAAAGAAAAGGTTACTCGTTAAGAAAAGAATGGACAACTCGTTAAGAAAAGGATGGACTACTCGTTAAGAAAAGAAAGGACTACTCGTTAAGAAAAGAAAGGACTACACGTTAAGAAAAGGATGGACTACTCGTTAAGAAAATAAAGGACTACTCGTTAAGAAAAGGAAAGGTTACTCGCTAAGGAGAAGAAAAGGCTACTCGTTATGAAAAAGACATGCTACTCGTCAAAAAAAGAAAGGCCACTCGTTAAGAAAATGAAAAGGCTACTCGTTAAGAAAATAAAGGGCTATTCGTTAAGACAAAGAAGACCATGATGACCACTTATTTCAAAATAGGAAATTCTTTAATTAATAATGCCTCAATTGCACGCACATATATACACACGCGCGCGCGCAAATCTATAGGAACGCGCGCAAGCATTGCTTCATTAATGTGCAAACTTGCGGGTTATAATTTATTAGCTCTTGACTTTTCAAGTTCTCCAATCACAATGCATCCCACGCAGAAACTTTCCCAACAGTAGAACTGTCACGTGAAGATGTTTTTATCTATCTGTATGCATGTCTGTGTGTACGCGTGCGTCATTGTGTCTGTCTGTGTCTGTGTGTCTTTCTGTGTCTGTGTGTCTATGTATCGCATTTCTGTCTGTCTGACTGAGCTTAGCATCGTTGAAGGAGTATGTATCCTTATCCTCTCTTATTGTACGGAGCGCTCTGCTAAATCTCCATCACTTTCGTTTGTCGTGCACTTAACTATCCTCCGACTCCTGAGAACAAGCACATTGGCTTCTTCGAGTTGTTTTTCTACTGAATTATTGCGAGAGATGCTGATGCTGGTTGTCTTAAATGTGTAAATGTAATTATACGATAGGATGATATATATATAAGCAGAAGATGGGCATCAAAAGCGTAGGAGGACAGAATACGTAGGAGGATGAGAAGAAGGTGAAGAAGGAAAAAGAGGAGGAGGAGGAGGAAGAGAAGAAGGAAGAAGAGGAGGAGGAAGAGGAGGAGGAGGATGGGAAGAAGAGGATGGGCGGCGATAAGAGGTGGAGGGGAGAAGGAGATTGAGGAGGACAAGAAGCGTAGGAGGATGACAAACAAGAGGAGGAAGTGAGGAGTGGATGGGACAAGGAGTAAGAGGAAGAGGAGGAGGAGAAGGAGGAGCAAGAAGTGGTGTAGAAGGAAGATGGATAGGAGACGGAGAGTGAGGAGAAGGAGGAAGAGGAAAAGGAAGAGGAGGAGGAAGAAGAGGAGAATAATGAGAGGATGAGGACGAGGACGACGAGGAGGTGATGAAAGATGCGGATTGAAGTATACTCACAGAATACGGGATCTATGTATCGCATTTCACATCTGTCTCCGGTCCAGTTAGGAGGGCAACTGTTGAGAAAACAGACGAACAACAATTGCCTTGATATCACAATCAGATAAACTAAACAATCAAATGACTGGTTATGGTTCCGTACAAAATAAAACCTTGAGGATTTCTCAGCGCTCACAAAAAAACGTTAGACAGACTGCAGCTTATATTCATCGGCATTAAATAACAGTGCAGTGAGTCCAGCGTAGTGTAGCGAGTGTAGTGGAGTGTAGCAAGTGTACAGTAGTGCAGTGCAGTGAAAGTAGCAAAGTAAAGTAGTGTAGTGCAACATATAGTGCAGTGAGTGTTGCATAATGTGGAGAGTTGCAGAGAGTGCACCATAATTTATTGTAGGGAGTGTAGCGTAGTGTAGTGAGCGTAGTCTAACGTATAGACTACTGTAGTGTGTAACAGAATGTAGAGAGTACGGAGAGTGCGCCATTTTATAATAAGTGTATCGTAGTGTAGTGAGCGTAGTTTAGTGCAGAGAGTAATGTGGTGAGTGTGACATATTGCAAAGAGTATATATACAGAGAGTGCACCATTTTGTAGTGAGTGTAGCGTAGTGTAATGAGCGTAGTTTAGTGTAAAGCGTAATGCATAGTAAGTGTAACATAATGTAGAGAGTACATAATATTGCAATTGTAGTGAGTGTAGCCTAGTGTAGTCAGCGTAGTTAAATGTCGAGACTACTGCATAGTGAATATATACATGTAGCAATATGTATAGCATGCATAATGTAGTGCATGACGCATACCTGCATCCTGAACGTCGCATTCCATTATGTAGTTCAATGGCAAAGCAGGATCCTCCATTGAGACATTGTGACTCCTCCTCCTCGAAGTCCCAGCACAACTTCCGGTGTGAAGCCACGCCCCCTACTGATGACGTCGTCGTCGTTGAGGACGGAAGTAACGGAACGTCGTTTATTTCCGGTTCCGCCGGCCACTCATTTCCGGTGGTCAGATACGGCGACGACGAGCGGCAGTATCTACATCGCCGGCGCCCGCAGCCATCTTGATGAAAGAACAGGGAAGAAGATTCGAATGAATTTCACTATGATAGTCGTTATGGCTTTCCTTATACATGTATACAGCGCTATTTAAAGTTTATTATCATTTTGTCATCATCATCATCATCATCAACCTTGATGTTGGAATAAATGAATGAATGGATGAATGAATGGATGAATGGATGAATGGATGGATAGATGGGTGGATGGATGGATGAATGAATGGATGAATGGATGGATGGATGGGTAAATGAATGAACGAACGAATGAATGAATGAACGACTGAATGAATGAATGAATGACCACCACCATAATCATCATCACCATCGTCGTCGTCGTCGTCGTCGTCGTCATTATCCTTTTTTCAGACTGTATAAGAGATGAGTGGAATCTTAACAGATGTCTTGTCGTCGTCGTCATCATCATCATCATCATAATCATCATCATGTTATTGCTGATCTTATTGTTGCTGTAGTCGTTGTGTGAACAGAGCAGGAAGTGACCTCTATCGACTTATTTTCACAGCAGGCTATTATTAGCCCCCGATTATTGATTTATGCCGTGATGATGATGATGCGCTATATCGAGTGTGTGTGTAGGAGGGACGTGTGTAAGTGTGTGTCTGTATTTGTGTCTGTGTGTGTGCGTGCGTGTGTGAATATCTCTTTCTATGTTTGCATTTCTGCCTTTCTATTTGTATGCCCTTCTGTGTGTATGGCTGCGTATGTCTGTTTGCATGCCTGTCAGATTGTTTGTCTCTCTGTCTGTTTTCGTTAGTCTGGCTGTTCGTCTGTTTATATCTCAGTCGTTTGTCTGTATGTCTGTCCGCCCGCCCACCAGCTCGCCCGTCTGTGTCCGTCTGTCTATCTGCCAGTAATCTGTCTGTCTGATAGTCTAGATGTATATCAGTATATCTATCTGTCTGTCTGTCTTTCTGTCAGTCTCTTTGTATGTCTGTGTATCTGCTCGTCTGTCTGTCCGTCAGTATGTATGTCTGTTTGTCAGTCTATTTGTATGTCTGTGTTCCTGTTCGTCCGTCTGTCTGTCTCTCTGTCAGTCTATTTGTATGTCTGCATGTCTGTTTGTCTACCTGTCTGTCTGTCTGGCTGTCGGTCTGTCTGTGTGTCTGTCTGTCTGTCCGTCTGTCTGTCTGTCTGGCTGTCCGTCCGTCTGTCTGTCTGCATGTCTGTTTGTCTGTGTGGCTGTCCGTCTGTCTGTCTGTCCGTCTGTCTGTCTGTGTGTCTGTCCGTCTTACTTCGACAGATCTGGTCAATGGCCCGGAAGAAGACCGTCTGGACGAAACGCATGAACGACTTCAGTCTCTCCAAGATTCCCAACGTCGTCGTCATCGTCGTCGTCGACTGAAAATCCCCTCCTGCTCCTCCTCTTCCATGGTCGTCGATGTGCATCTTCCAACCGCCAATCCCTTCACCACGAGAGAAGAATCCTTCTTCCTTCGAAGTGTCCAGATGTCGACTTCCGCTTCCGGTTTCAACAGAGGTAGTGTCCCATCCTCGTCAATGTCGCCTTAAAATAGTCCTCCTCTGCCTCCTCTTTTCCTCTTTTCGTCCTCCTCTTATCCGCCCCCAAGCGGCCGGCGTCGAATAATTTTATTTGTCAATCGGTCGCTTGGTGGCCGGAGCACTTCCGTCTTGATCGGTCGTCGTCCGTGTGACACCAGAGGGCGCGGCCACGTCGACGATGGTTCCCGGATGTCGTCGTCGGATGCGTTCGTCTATCGAAAGAAGACTCCTCTGAAAGTTAACGGACACGTTGGCGCACTATAAATATGCCGATGGAGAGAGCCTCTACGCATGCGCCCGGACGTCGCACACCTGCGGCGCATGCGCGGGATGTATATGGATCAGGTCATCATCGGGTCAGTTGTTGTCATCCGTTGCATCCGACCCCTGCATGGTCGTGTAATCGTACAACGTCCCGTGTGTATGTTCGCACGCGCGTGTGTGTGTATGTATGAGTGTGTGTGTGTGTGTGTGTGTGCGCGTGTGTAGGTGTGTGTGTGTGTGTAGGTGTGTGTGTGTTTAGGTGTGTGTAGGTTGGTGGGTGGGTGGGTGCATGGGCGGAGACTTGGGCGAGGACTTGGGGTGGAAACGAACGAGTGGCGCCGAAGGAAGGACGCGAGATTTTGGGCTGACGAATGGTTGAGTCGCCGACGAAATTTTCCACTTTTGCCAACCAAGATTTTTGGCGACCTTTTAAGTCACCCGCCCGAAATCTTCAGGAAAATAACTTTTTGACGGGAAAATATGTAATGATCATGTTTTATTTTATCTCACTTTATGCAACGGGAGAAATTTAGTCCTTGTCGTTACTTATAGTCAAACTTACCCTCCCGTGCAGCACTGCAGAGATTGCATTCATCCTACAAGTATTATAAAAAAAATACAGAGGGGAGCAGCTTAGTATTCAATTTAACCTAACTAATTTTACGTCTGCATGACCTTTTCTTTACTTCCCATGCAGTATTTAAGCTTAGGCCTACTCTATGCAGAGGAGTAAAATTTGGTCCTATCAACCCTAACTGAACTCACCACGTTTTACCCTACCGTATTTTATACACGAGGTGGGTGAACTTCGATGCATCAGCCCAACATAGAATCCATCTCAAATGACATTGTCGGTAACTTAAGTCATTTGTCTTCAGTGGCGAGTGTCAGATTCAGCATCGCCAGAGATTTCTCACGTCAGCTGCAGGACCAAGCACAGGCTGCAGAGAAAGACAGTGCAATAACAACAAAGGTCCAAGACAATTGCCTGACTTCTCACACCCCACCCACTCCTTTCTCACCTACTCGGGTGACATCCACTCCCACACAAATCGAGTCCCAGATGCTCGAGAGTCTAGACAAAATTCAAAGGCTACCGTCTGAACTGCAACTTTTTTCAACCTGAAGACAAACAGACAGAAGTGCAGACACCTACGAATTAACATACATACATACATACATGCATGCATGCATGCATACATACATACATACATACATACATACATACATACATACATACATAC
The DNA here is from genome assembly GCA_945859605.1 of Lumbricus rubellus. Taxonomy (NCBI): domain Eukaryota; kingdom Metazoa; phylum Annelida; class Clitellata; order Crassiclitellata; family Lumbricidae; genus Lumbricus; species Lumbricus rubellus. The sequence continues at coordinate 8,833,968 of OX243823.1, read as the reverse complement.
ATACATACATACATACATACATACATACATACATACATACATACATACATACATACATACATACATACATACATACATACATACATACATACATACATACATACATACATACATACATACATACATACATACATACATACATACATACATACATACATACATACATACATACATACATACATACATACCCACACACCCACACCCACACACACACACACACACACACACATACATACACACTAAGCGCACACACACATACACACAATACACACATACAGTATGTATAATAAATTTATATAATATACCACCTCTTCGAATTGACGTCGTGCGTGTGCGATATTACCATAATTATTTCCTGATGAACGTCTGTTTGTATGTCTGCGTCTGTCTGTATGTCTGCGTCTGTCTGCCTGTATGTCTGCCTGTATGTCTGCGTGAGTCTCGTTGGACGAAGATCTAAATATAACTATAATATAATATTATATTATTTCGCTGTGCATCGTATATTTAATGCAGATGCATGATTAATGACACCGGTGGTCGCGCGGTTGTCCGTTGATTTGCAGGTCACCGTTGAGACCGCGTTACGTCGGGACGTCGTACCAACCCCCAATTCCCCCACCTATACTCTTTGTCTGTCTGTCCACCTTTCTGTGTGACTATGTGTCTGTGTGTGTCTGCCTGTACATCCATCTGTTCGTGTTCTTGTCCATCTCTGTGCTGTCTGAGTCTGCGTGTGTCCGATTACCTGTCTACTTAATTGTCTGTCTGTCTCGCAGTCTGTCTGTCGTTTTCTGTCTCTGTCTTTATCTCTCAGTCTCTGTCTCTGTCCTTGTTTGTCTCTGTCCTTGTCTTTGTGTCTCTGTCGGTATGTCTGTCTCTCCCTTTATGTCTCTGTCTCTGTGTATGTCTGCCTGTGTTCGTCTGCCTGTCTGTCTATCTGTATGTCTATCTGTCTATCTATCTGTGTGCCACTCTATCTGTCCGTTCACCTGTCTGTCTGTTTGTCTATTCCTCTTCGTGTCTGTCTATATGTCCATCCATCCGTCCTTCTGTCTGTCTGTCTGTCTCCCTGTCTGTCTCTCTGTTCCTCTGTGTCCGTCCGTCTGTCTGCTTCTTGGTATCAGCATCAGCATCGATTGTTTCCTAGTCGGGCATTTGGTCCGCTAATCCCACCTGTCGCATCATCTGGTCACTCGACCGTCCACGACATGCACTCCCACGCACTCATTCCTCCCTCCATCTCCCCTCCATCCCTCCCTCTTTCCTCCACTCCACCAGCCCATCCTCCATCCCCTTCCTATCGCCTATACCGCATCCGCAACCCTTCCTCCGCGCCTTCGCCCACGCACGCAAGCAGCTGCTGCCGCTAACGACTGCAGCCGCGGTGGGAAGCTTTTGTAAGGGAGCGTTGCTGCTGACACCTCTGCTGTTGATCCACCCTCCGCCGCATAACAGTAGGTTCATCGTGTACGGACCGGGAAAGGAGGTTGCTGTTGCGTGGCTCTGTAATGTAATTTAATGTAATGTAATGTAATGTAATGCCAGTTCAAGCAGCAGTGCTGCGGCAAAACAGTCTGCAGAAGCCGCCATGTTGCTATGTCAGTTTTGATGGCGTTTTGGAGACAGAGGGGAGTCGAACCATATGAGGTCGTGAGTTCTTAGAATCAAAACGTGATAGCCGGGGTCAAACCATGAGGTGGAGTTGTGAGACCATGAGCCATTATGGTCAGACCAGTGACCATGAAGTCAAAGGGTCGGATCCTTGAGGTGGCACGGTACCACTGTTTTCGAGTCTTTGGCATGAGAAGAATGGTGTAGGGAGGAATTGTGGTAGTATTGTTGGTGCACATGGTAGCGGCGGTGGCTGTGACGTTTGTGTTGGCAGTGGTGTGAGGGTGGCAGTGGTGGCGGTGGTGGTGGTGTTTGTGGTCGTGGTGATGATGGTTTGCTGCTGCTGCTGCTGCTGTTGTTGTTGCTGCTGCTTCTGTTCCTAGCCACGCCGCTGCTTGTGATGTGGAAGGGTCACGTGATCTAGAAGGGTCACGTGATCTAGAAGGGTCACATGCACGCATCTGTCTTGGATTCTTGGATCGTAAATTTAGACGCGAGATCTCAATTATTCGCGAAGACAAAATCTCTCTGGACAATTGAACGACGACAACGACGACGACGACAACGACGACGACGACGACGACGGCGACGACGACGACGACGACGACGACGACGACGACGACGACGACGACGACGACGACGACGACGACGACTGTTCATTCGGAATCGCTTTGTTCTCTCTTCTCATCGCATTCTTCATCGCATTCTTTATGTCTTATCCACTTGTCCTACAACTGATGCTCCTCCTGCTCCTCCTGCTCCTGCTCATCCTCGTCCTTCTTCTTCTTCTTCTTCTTCTTCTTCTTCTTCTTCTTCTTCTTCTTCTTCTTCTTCTTCTTTTTCTTCTTTTTCTTTTTCTTCTTTTTCTCCTCCTCCTCCGCCTCCTCCTCCTCCTATTCCTCTTCCTCCTTGTCTATTTCTTGTTCTTCTATATCCCCTTCCACAGTTCTCTTCCTCATGCTATTCTTCTCCTTCTTCCTCCTCCTCCTCCTCTTCCTCGTTCTCCACCTCCTCCCTCTTCTCCTCCTCCTCGTCCTCGTCTTCTTCTTCCTCCTTCTCCACTTCCCTTTGCGTTTCCTCTACATCTTCCTCTTCCTCTCCATTTTCCGTTTCTTCTTCTTATTTCTCTTCCTCGTCTTCTTTCTCTTCCTCGTCCCCCTCCTCTCCATATTCTTCCTACTGATTCTCATGTGCGTCTTATTCTTTCTCCTCCTCATTCTCATGTGCATCCTCTTTTTCCGCCTCCTTCTCCTCCTCCTTCTCCTCCTCCTTCTCCTGTTTTCTCTTCTTTCTTCTCCCTCCGCTGCTTTCTTTTCTCCATCGTTTCCTGCTCCTCAACAAGAGTCTTAGCATGAGACCGTCTTACGACACTTGAACTTTAGATACGACACATTTACTCTCAGCCTCTGTGTGACTGTGCACTAAGTGCAGACTAAGAGGCTTGGGCCTCCGGCATTTGACACCATTATGCAGACGAATATAGACCGTGACTATCGTCCATCAGGTTAAACCAAAATAACAAATTTGAGCAGCTAGATTTTTCATGCTTTTAGCATCCACTTTCTCTGCGCCATTCGAATCCTCTTTTGAGGATTCTTTAAAAAAACCAGCCCGTGTATTATTATGTTAACATGGTTTCGGCCTGTTCCCGCATGCAGTAAGCGTGTATTTGCACAAAGCAGCGGTCGACGACAGAGGGTCTGCATAAGTTCGCGTCACCTGCGTGTTGGTATCACGATATAAACTCGTTGGCGAAATAACGCTGACGTTCCAATGACGTCGATCGGTCAGCGGACCAATGGGAGACGGGCACGTCGTAAATAATGGCGGCCGAGAGCAGAGCTCCACTTTCATTGTATGATCCGTTCGTGGTGGCGTCGATTGCAAACGGTGGCCGCTTTCTCATCGAACTCTATTTACCTGTACTTCGATTATTTATATATCGATGAAGCGGTTAAAATTAGATGAGTACTACAGTGACGCATTTCGCCTCATAGAGGCGTCGTGCATAAGGGGTCCTGTCCATATAGGCGTGGGGTGGGGCGCACAGGGCCCCCGTCGAAGGTCGCGAGGGCCCGACGAGAGGGACCCGTCCGAACGACGTCAGGGGCATCGATTAGTGTGGATAGGAAAGGCAGGGTTGTATTGGTATTGGACAACGACTACAGCAACAACAGACGATGATGTCTTTAGAATCGGGATTTGGCGCCGTTTAGACTCAACGGGACAATGCACTGTGTTGTGATGCTACACCTGGGTTCGACAAAAGAAGCCCTACCCCAATATCGCAGCCCGCGGGGCCGGGGCGGGATGTAGGCCTATGCGAAAAAAACCTAGTGAAGGTGGACCCTATAGGTAGGAGTGCTGCATGGTGATGGTTTTACGGGTTGAGTTGGTCGGTTTAAACCTTAATCTGAACTCAAAATTACTTTAATGAAACTGACCAAGCAGGGTCAAGGAGTTTGTGAAGATGCACACAGCTTCACGCGAGTTATAGAGAATTCGTTTGTTTGTTTGTTTGTTTGTGCACTTGTTATAGCGCCCCTTCAAGCTCTCTTCTACTCAAATGCGCTCCCGAATGCAGAACGGACACTGCATCGGAGTTTCACGCCGAAGCGCTGAGCAATTGTGAGTGAAGGACTTGCTCAAGGTCCTTACGCGGCGAGGTGGATTCGAACCTCGAACCTTACGGCTCCAAGGCAACGACGTCACCGCTGCACCACCGCGCCTCACACAATTGTAGATGCGTTGTGGCATGGGCCTAGAGAGGCCTACCTGCAAACAGAGTCGGCACAAATGATAGCCAAAGAGATAGTACACAAAATAGAGGGCCTACTTATTACTTACATTTATGCGCACATAGGCCTACGTATATTCTACAGTGTAGGTTGTAGGGCTTTTGTAGGCCTACATCCCACTTATATACCGCATAGTTAATAATAGATCTATACTTTCCGGTGTAGGTCCTGTACAATCAACGATATATATATATATATATATATATATATATATATACTAGCTGAACCCGGCCACGCGTTGCTGTGGCTGAAAAGAGGCTCCCCCTCCCTCCCCCCCCCCCCCCCCTCCCCCTCCCTCTCCCCCTCCCTCTCCCCTCCCCCTCCCCCTCCCTCTACCCCTCCTCCTCCCCACTGTCTTCGTCCCGCTCCCTCCGCTCCTTTCCTCCGTAACGCCGTGAAGGCCGCTTTGGGGAAAGGCCTCCCTTCCCCGCCCCTCCACTCCCCTTCCCCCTCGACCTCCACCTCCCCTCCCCCTCCGCTCCCTCCCCACCGTCTTCGTCCCGCTCCTTTCCTCCGTCACGCCGTCAAGGCCGCTTTGTGAAATTTTGAATCGCTTATGACGTCAGAGGACGCGACATCATTGATGTTTAGTCTGCTGTGTTTGGAGACATCGTTTGTGAAATGTGGCAGCCGTGTGGGACGTGTTGAATTTGTAAATGGCGGACGAACGGATTGCAAAGTTCACTTTTTGTGGAAACGATTGCATTTTTTGGGTTGAAAAAATCTTAAGACACGGTGCTATTTGAATGGAAGGTTTTGGTAAATTTTCACAACAATCGGTGCGTAGCTTTCGGCGTGGTGTTAACAGGAACTATTGGAAAGTTTCATTTATATATATATATATATATATATATGCCTATAATAGGCCTATAAGCTTAGCCGACCTTGCAATGGTATAAAATTAGAGGCCTATATAAAAGTCTGTTTTCGACGATTGTATACTGTTAATTAGGCCTACCTTTTCTCATGCTTGCACATGTCCGTTGGCATTTCCTAATTGCATTGGACAATCGTTGACGGCAATTTACCGTCTGCAGCTTAAGACCGATTCATGTACAGAACTACGCCCTGTATACTGTATACTGTATACGATGCAAATGAAGATAAACGTCGTCACTTTATATAGACTTGTAGAGGCCTAGAATTTCCGATACATGCATTATTATTTTGTAGGCATAGCACGATTGTAAGCACTCAATGGGAAATACAGCAGCGTGTCTGGCCATGTGCCTGTCCATACCTCTCGGTTTGTCTGCCTATGTCTCCCTGCATGTTCTTCTTCGTGTTTCTGCGGACCCTTAAGCATGCATGCGTTCAGCTTGTGAATCGGGAGAAATAATATTATTACAGTGGGTTAAAAATTTACGAGCATAAACATGTAACGCAGGAAATATATGTACATGTATGTAGGGCTAAGTATGTATCATGTATGTGCACTTGTTATAGCGCCACTTCAAAATTTTTACTCAGAGGCGCTCCCGACCACAGCGCGGACACTGCATCGGAGTTTCACGCCGAAGCGCCTGAGCAATTGCGAGTGAAGGACTTGTCTCGGCGGTTTGTTTAATATTAATTATTTTAGACTTTCATTGATTCGTTCAATCACTACGTGGATTTGCATAGCGCCCCCTTTAAGACAACTAGGCCTACTCAGAAGCGCTCCCGATCCCAGAACCGCCTCCGACTCCTCCGCCTCCTACAACTACTTTTATTTTCAAATTTTTCATAATTTCGCAGCTTTGATAATTTGAGAATGGCTCCGTAGCTTTTGACGATGTATTTGAGTGTTGTTTGTTTGAAGACAACGACGTAAAACAGCATGATTCTGTATGAAGTTCGTTGACTTCCACTGCTGCTGCTGCTGCTGTTGATGAATACAGTAATTGTTTTGCGCATGATGTGGTTTGTGATTTTGATGCTTTGGATGAGCCTGTGTCGACGTATACGCATTTGGTTGGAAGGTGTGTGTCTGTACCGTACTCGTTTTAGGTACATGTATGGGTAGTAAGGTGGAGTGAATACAATGGTGAAAAATTTAATGTCACTCCACCTTATTGGGTAATCTACACGGTCGGATGAGCATGGTAGTTTGTTTGTATGTGTGTGCACTTGTTATAGCGCCCCTTAAAGCTCATACTCAGAGGCGCTCCCGAATGCAGAGCGGACACTGCATCGGAGTTTCACGCCAAACGCTGAGCAATTGTGAGTGAAGGACTTGCCCAAGGTCCTTACGCGGCGAGGTGGATTCGAACCACGAACCTTCCGGCTCCAAGGCAACGACGCCGCCACTACACCACGGCGCTCCACAAAGTTTAAGTGCATTGCATGCTTCTGTTGAGGATGGTTGCCAGAATTGAATTGAGAATTTTGAATTGCGTGAGAATTTTAATTCACTGGATGCTAGGGTTGCGGGTTAGGGTTATGTTAGGGTTTAAAAATAAACGCGAACACTCAGTTCAAAGCACTGGCTCACGGCTATCCCTATGGATACGAGAGAAGAACTTATAAGGTATGGTATACTACTATGGACATAAATGGCAATGGCCGTATGCATAGGCGTACGAGGCGGGGGTCCAGAGGGGGTCAAATGCCCCCCAATTTTGGGCAAGTCTGTTTTTTTGGGCAAGTAGACTCTGGAAAATACTAAAACTTAGTATTTTTCACCACATATCTCACCTTTTTTGTGGGAAAAATAGTATTTCCCACCACGAGATTTATTGTTCGGGCAGAAGTAAAATCTTTGACCACCCACTGCTGAAATCTCCCGTACGCCTATGGCCGTATGATCAGAAGCTCCACCGAACGAGTATATATCGAAAGGGTCTATGCATGGAGAATAGATAAACAAAATAATGATGGCATTGATTGCCATAGATGGTACAAAATAGACCTCTGATCTTGCTGGAGCGGGTTCCCTCCTCCTTAGCTAATTAGTATTGGTAAGCAATAAGCATTCTATAATTATATGGAACTCTGAGCAGAGTTCCATATAATTATAGAATGCTTATTGCTTACCAATATAACGACAACTTCAGCAGTCCTGTATTGTATAATTCTGAGTATTGCAATTTGCATCCAATGCATTTCGCAAGATTTCCGGCGAAATTCGTTTGCATCTCGTATACATAGGCTAATATGTAGTTCACAGAAGCCTAGAAATATTATTTCTTGACTTCTGCGAACTACGAATATTCGATGGACATTGGACCTATTTAGCCTGCTTTAACCTGTAGCATACGCTTGGCTGTGTTCTCGATTAGACATGACTCAGTCCATAATAATAATTCACTGCCATAAAGTTCCATCGTATACGGGTAAATTGGAGCTTTTGTAGTGGAGGCGACAGAAATGATGCGATCAGAATTGTTTACAAGCTGCAGAACGACAGATAAATATACTTACGGTGCCTTCATTTGCAGCTACTGTTCTCCATTTACTCCACAGTCTCGATTACTCTCAACGGGACCAGATGAGATGTATAATGCATTGCCTAATGATCATCGTATATTTTATAATGCACTTCGTGAGAATGGTGAGATGGACGATGAGGCGTTTAACGCTGGACGAATTTTCCATGAGTCAGTATTATAGTAAAAGCTGACACTACACGTCGCCAGCATGCGTAGAGTATATGGAGCGCCTCTGAGTAGGTACATTAAATAAGCGCTATATAAATTCTGATTGATTGATTGATGATATATCAACCTTAATTTGCAGATCACGTATCATGTTTGTCACTTTTATAAAGAGGTATATCTATCCAATGTATCCATTCTATAGGATAACCACGGTTAGGCTATTGTCAAGACCTTGTAAGCTTATGCCCCTAGTCTTATTAAGAGTGTATAAAATGCCCATAGGCTATTGTGCAAGGACATTGAACAAGTCCTTAAATCGTAATCGGCTGATGCTTGGCCATTAGACAGTGGCGTTTAAAACTAAATTGGGCCTTATTATGCCCTTATAGCGTAATTATACATGTAATTGTATGCTCTCATATACAGGGTGGCCCAAAAAAAGTGATAACACGTCGTAGCAAAGGGTCATTTAATATAATTGAATCAATATAACGTGTTGTAATTTACTGTCGTATGCCAAGTAGTAATTACGCTACTCATAAAACATGTTCAGTGTGTCCCCCTTGCTTCTCAACAACTTTTGCAAGCGAGAAACACCAACTGATACCATGATACCGCAGCTGAAAAGTTCACGTTCTCGTATGTCTCCTTTCTGGAACTTAATTGTCTTTTCTTTGATTCAACTGAAAAACACGACCATCTTGAGAATTAACTGGCGTGGCGAATATCTTGGTGTGTGTAAACCAGATGGTTCGTACACTTCTGTCATTATAGGAAACCGTTCAAGTCGCTGCTGACTGCGTTACAAAAGTTTCAATTTGCAATTTTCGTTGAGCGTCTGCCCAATCACACGCTTGTTCGTTTTCAGTTATAAATATTGCCTTACAATACGTTGCACCGACGTCCGTGATGTACCCGTGTCTCTTTGAATTTCCCACGGATTTTTGTGACTGTGCGGATCATCTTCTTGACTGCAGATCAGCTCACTCACCCGCTCAATGTTCTGTCGTGTTCTAGCAGACTTTGGCTGACCACTTTCACGTTTACGTTCTGTTGTACCGTCATTATCAATTTATAATAACCCGACTTACCCTATAGGCTTTGTGTGGAAACTCATTTTTCATTTGCTTTGCACTCCAATGTTTCTCAATTCGAAATTTTTTAACCAGAACACGGTTTTTTGTTGTTATTTTAGTCATTCTGGTTCAAATATTTTCAAAACACGCAGAAGTTGACGGTTGGCAAATAAAAAATAAAAAATGTCAACCGGAAGTTGTCGTAATAATGATGTCATATGACTATACAGTTTGGCAAGTGAATCAGTGAACTTTTTAAGCTATTATGGATATTGTGCAAACAGATTTGAACTAATTATAGTACATTATACGAGGTGTTATCACTTTTTTTGGGCCACCCAGATTCTGTATAGTTCGTTCTTATTTTGCTCAGAATTCCTTTAGCAAGATTTTTCAGTTTTCATTACAATTTCACTGAAGTTAAGGCGATTTGATGATTTTGATAATTATACCTTATACGTCAATTGTTTATAAAATGTAAGTTAGATAACACTGAATTTTATTGAAGTGGATTAGGCCAAACTACCCCCCCCCCCCCTATTTAGTACAGTCCTGTACCTACACAACTTTTGACCTAAATCCCATCCAAGGCGAATCCCATGTGTGGACCAGACCTAAGCAATTAACATTTGTAATAATATGGTTATATTGTGTCAATTCACAGCTATCTACTCTTATTAGACGCCTTCAAAGCGTTGTCAACTGCCTATAGACCTAATAATGGCATCTTTGTAAAATCATTGAATAGCTTCCATGGATTGGATTGATAGACTGAGAATTGTACTGGAAATTTCACATATTCAGTGTAATGCGCTTTTAGATTTCTAAATACTAAGCCATAATGTGCAATGGCGACGTAGAATGTGGAGCAGGATCGATGTCATCACTAGTAAACACCCCCCCTTCCGAGAACCCCGTGAAGGACCAAAAGGACCAAAAGGACTCCAATTGGGCACCTTCTGAAGCTACGGCGAGGACCGACGACCATGCGATGCTGACCGGCCGTGTATATAAGGCGATTAATTATCGGCAACAAGATAACACGTTGAATGTAAATTATTTTTAGACTTGAGAATAGCATAGACTGTCACTAAGAGAACACAATAATTTGTCATTGATACAACGAAATAATTTTACTGCTTCTTGAAAAAACGGAGTTTTCGTATCAGGAATCTGCGAATGATTTGCTCAAAGGGAAGAATAGTTTTCTGAGCAGCAAATTCAGTAATTGCTTCTTCGTATGGAAGTTTGCAGTCGATGAAACACCTGACTCTCAAGTATCTTGCAAGAAAATGTCTTCCAAGAAAATAGTTGAATTTAACATGGTTGTGTTCAAGAAGAAACAATAGTTCGCACTCATGGTAGCATACAAGTCGGGCAAAGCAGTGTTCAAACGTTGATTCCGCAGTTGTATCGGCTTTCTCCAAATCGTCATTCAGAGGTGATAGATAATGGAAGAGTGTGTGAATCCCCAACAAAGATTGAACGTCTGTATCGAAAAAAGAATCAATTGGAGGTATCAGTAGAACGTTCACAAATAAAAATTCCTTCAGCTTGCTTGGTAGATCAGACTCACAAAGAATTCGGTCGCATAGTTGCAGTGTTTCAGTGTATTTGCGACACTTGTAATGGTACAGAGCACGATAGCAGTCAATTGTATTGCACTGGACTCCGAAGTCATTGCGAATGGCATTGTAAAATGTTGCCATATTTTCCAAAGCATATTCCATTAGAGCATCAATTACTGTTTCTTTAACTTGTAAATAATTCACAAATGTAGACTCGATATCATCCACTGTTTGTTTTCTACGATAAACGATCTGTCTGACAGCACTGCACTTGTAGTTCCTCGAAGCAGCACATTGCAGTTTTAACGAAGTCTTCAAATACTCGTCCATAGGAAACGCTGATTTTTGTAAATGATCCTGATGATTAAAGAAAGGTCTTGTTGATTTTTGGTGACATAAAACGTACACATAACGAACAAATATATGTGGTGAAAGACGCAGATCAAGAGAGATCATGTTACCAATGCAGTGCAGGTTGGGCTTAGTGTTAGTAATCTTCTTGTGGAGCACACGCAATCCAACGATTCTTGCGATATCGTCAATAAACAGCAGACAACCTGAATTCAACGTTTCATTTTTATCTTGAGAAGTATGATCCTCGAGAACTGCCAAGCATAAACGCATTGCTTCTTGGTATTCTGATCCGACAAAATGGAGGGCAGCAAGGTAGGACATAGTGACAGCAGCCATGCCATTGTATACAAATGCGTCATATTTCAGAGCTTTTCTAAGAAACTCTTTCGCCAATAGAGACACTAGCTGAAATTCTGGACGGCTATTTGATCCTGTTAAATTTTGCATGAGGCCCTGAGCAAGCAGGAATTTAGACCGACTACTTTCAACTGTGTGAGCTTTCGGAAAGTTATGAAACCAGCACCTCAGATTCTTTGGTTGAGTTGAACTTGCATTCACAGCTTCAACGAAGAGACCGCTCTCCCAGGAAATCTCTTCGCAACCAATTCCATATTCCACATGCAAAATAAGCAGTGCGATGTCGTAGTACGTAAAACATGAGACATTCTTTTTTGTTGGAAGCTCTTCCAGTGTGCATTCTGTCAACATTTCAAGGCGTATTGAATGCTGTCCTCCTTGAAGGGTTAGTCGCAGTCCTGAGCTGTATCTGCGTTTTATTACGGAACGGCGCTTTCTATGAGAAAATCTCAATGTGGAAAAAAATAGGAACTCCAAAGATTGCAATTCTCTCACTTTCCAGAGTTTCAGAAGAGGCAACATGCTATGTGCATAATGTGGCATTTCTTCAATTTTGGTTGTTTTCCGAATATAACTAAGCATGGAATATAGAATATAATATTCCTCGAACCAACGACAAAGAATTCCAGAATTTCGGTGTTCATTAAGTCGTCTTTTTGTATTTTCAAGCATGTCTGAGTGCGATGGCTTGTAAAATAAATTTGCTTTAGGGATAAAGTAGTTCGAAAAGTTTCCCGTCAGTAGCCATTCTGAAAGTGTTTGCAACAATTCGGAGCAGATCGTAATAACAGAAGACGTTTTCCACCATTCTGACGACATCTCTTCGCAAGACCACAACATCAGAGTCTTTAAATGATACGGACAGAGAACCTCATCTTCCTTTGGACAATTCTTTTGTATTAATTCTTTCTTTGCGAAGAATCTCAGCAGATGATAGACGATCTGCTGAATGGGAGTCCAGCTCTGGAGTAAAATTGTCTCAGCCACGGAGAATGAGAATCTCCACTGGTATTTATCGTCCTTGCAAGAGCGATGCTGAACGTAGACAACATGACAACCTCTTTTCGCAACCTCGGTGATTGTATCAGCTGTCGGCCATCCACTATGCCTAGGTCGTTCAAGCCAACCTTCGGCTTCTTTGGGCCATTGAGGGCACCACACGCTAAAGACGAAATCAGTTTGGAGTGAATAGCCAGGTGCATATTCTTGTCTACATTCAATTGCTGGACCGCTGATAGAATTTGGCAAGACTTTCCTTTCAAGAGTACACAGGGAAGGCATACTTGCCGCTACATTCGGATCATGGTATCTATAGGCATTTTTAAGAGCTGTATGGTTAAATCCGTACTTCTTACAATTCCAACAAAAGTTCATTTCACCCAGAACTCGTAATCGAACGAAACCCGGGTACTTTTGGTATGGTTCTATCTGGTAACAATCGATCGTGTCTGATAGGCCAGTCTTGTCAGATGGTAGCTCTAAAGACTTACCACTGAAGACCAATTCACCAGCACCGGCGATTAGGACGTCAGTATCAGTAATGCATTTAATCAGAGGTCGGATGTAGAACTCAGCCGTGCTGCCACAGTCGATTGAATAAAGTGTTGGTACAGTATCCCAGGTTGCCATTACGTCGTGCATGTGATCAAATGGATCAGGAAACGACTTTTGAAGGAGTCGACATGTGCCAATGATGAAATCAGAGGCCACTTCTTCGTTCGATCTATAATAATCCGTCATCCTAAATAACGCACACACATCTGCATAGTAAAAGTCCAACATTGTCATTACTGTCATTATCATCAGCATCACCGTCGTCTTTGTCAACATAGTCATCACAATCATCATAGTCATCTTAGACGTTAAGATCAGCAGCACAACGAACCGAACTCTGGTTCTCTTTAACAAATATCAAATGCAAGTTTATCACTCACATTTTGATCAAGGATTAATTTAAATTGCAATAGAAAATTTGCAAACTGTAAATGAGAAAGTAATATTCATGTAGGCCTATGCTATATAACAGCTATCATGGCCTAAGCATACTCCGTGATTTTCATTTTTGGATGGAATGTCCTGTCTCGGGTTAGACTCAGATAGCCTCAATGAATTGAACATCCGTACTGAACACCGTCGGCATAGGCTGATATAATATCTCATATTTTCTCATATATATATATATATATATATATATCATATAGTAGGCCTATCTCATATATATGGCATATTATGCTCTCTTCTAGTCGCAAACAGGATCATCTCGAAACGGACCCTGGAGGAAAAAACAATGATTGAGACGCATAATAATTGACTTAGCTTAGGCCTATATCACTCTATTATTCATCCCTATCTTTCATATTGCAATATTGTTTGGCCTTCTAATTACTCTTCTCGACTTACAAGACTAACCTCACTTCAACACAAAGCTGCACAGATTATTATGGGGCTCTCCCGCTCTCTCTCTCATCTCCTATAATCTAAATGAAGAATACTTACCATTGATCAGATAAGAGTCATGCAAACGTCCGAACTGTAATACTTAAGGTTCCGCTTGGGAGGACTACCTTAATTACATACTAACTTACATTTGCTAGGGGACACTAACTCTACATGAAGGCGGTACGAAAAGAGAGGTGCATTTTCAACATTTAATTATCTACACAAACTACAACTAAAATTACATGACAACAATGATGAAGAACAACATTCGACTCCAGAACGATACTAACTCCTACTGTTAATGTCCAGTCGGTATTCTCCCTCCGAGCAACTACTGATGGCGGTGTACGGACCATTGCTCATAGGCTGATTGCTCATAGGCTGATTGCTCATATGGCTCATTGCTCATAGGGTCTATTGCTCATAGGTATTTTTGCTCATATGGCTCATTGCTCATAGGGTCTTTTGCTCATAGGTCTTTTTGCTCATATGGCTCATTGGTCATAGGGTGTATTGGTCATAATAAAATAGGCTACAAGTTAAATTAGTCGAATGAAGGTACAGAAAAGAAAACACTGATTGAAAAATATAAACATTTACTAGGTCATGTCATTGTTCACATTTGAGAAAAAAAGTTGAACTGTTCAAGTAAAAGCTTGATAACTAACCACTAGAGGTGAAATTGTTCAATTATAAAAAAAACGTTACACTTTTTAACAAATATATTGTTCACTACTTCAGATGTCAAACAACAGGTTTGTTCATTGTCTTATATGTCCACTTCCACATAGTTGACTACTTAAAAGATAAGTCAGTTCACGCCTTCAAGTATTTATCTTCACAAGTTTCTTCAGTGCCAGTGATTCTATTAGTCTACCAACGCTAACTGTCCCTAATTGATAAGCACAAACTAAGGCGTGAAGACGGTCACTCATATTGCCAATGGTTTATTTGTTTTAAACATAGGCCAAAGTTCATTGATTTTAGGCATATGACCGATGAGCCTATGAGCAATAGACCCTATGAGCAATGAGCCATATGAGCAATAAGCCTATGAGCAATCAGCCTATGAGCAATCAGCCTATGAGCAATGGTCCTAGAGCCACTGATGGCATGCTAGCCTTTTTTATATAAAGTTCATAATTATGATTAAATCTATAATAAAGCCACGCCTCTGAGAATCAGAAGGCTGTCAGATATTTGCCCTACCAATTAAAGTCAAGAGTCTAGTTTAGGCTAGGATGATTAGTTAGAGAAGCCTTATCAATCAAGCAATTACTAAATATGTGCAATATTGGATATAAACTACATATATATATATATATATATATATATATATATATTGTTCTTTAATATACCAGTAATAGGCTATTACTTTACTACAGAACTTATGTTCAAACATATGCATAATCTTTTGCCTCATGGCTTTGCTGATTTCTTTACTCTAACCTCTGACTTAGTTCCCTATAACTTCAGATCCTCGTGCAATTATAGACGTATTATCACTAGAACAAATTGTATGTTCTCAATTAACCCTCGGGCTACCAAAGGGGGTGGTATCCACCCCACCCCCTAGGTTTTTCCCAAATCAAACTTGTTTCGTTTGGAATAAAATTTTGACGTTTCAGGCAGCTGTAGAGGATTCATTTGCACACATTTTGAGCTAAAATGTGTGATGATGTACCATACCATTCAAAAGTTATACCCGATATACCCGAGGCACCAGAGGGCGGATACCAACCCCCTTAGATTATCGGCTGTATCTTATCCGTCCTTTGACATGAAGAGACACAAATTACACCATTCTGTAGAGGGAATTTGGGGCTACATTTCCATGCTCAGTGAGTTGTCTTTGGACAACCGGAAGTGCTCAAAATTAATTAAAATATAAATAAAGGTGTTTTAATTTTATAAAATTTTCATGTTTTTTCTATTAAAAATTATTCATAATTTATTTATTAGTAGAAATAAATTGTGTCATTCTATAGAGGGCATTTAGGGCTTTTTTATACCAATTAATTTGACATTTCATGACCGGAAGTGCTCAAAATAAATTTAAATGTGTGAAAATGTTGGGGGTTTTTTTACAACGCAAACCGATAAGTCTGCGTAAACGTTATTCAGCAGCTAATAATGTTTTTTCTTGTTATTGTAATTAAAACTAACTTATTACTAGTTTCTATAGTTGAATATTGAACTTTATTATATGTAAACTATTTTTAATTGAATAAATTATGTTAAAAACACACAGAATCTAATATTTTGCTTATGCGAAAGTATACATTTTGTGGAATCGACGGGTGCCTACGGTAAAAAATTCATAACTTCGGGGTGCTTTCATATATTTTAAACCTAAAAAAAACCATTTTGTACAGAAATGAATGCTGAATCCATTGGTGTATTACAAGTTATGATATCTCAAACCAAACTTAAAATCCAGGGGGGTGGTAACCACCCCCTTGGTAGTCAGTGTTACAAAAAAGCTTGGTAGCCTGAGGGTTAAAAGTGCTGGTCCAAAGACCTGGAACAACTTACCTTTGTTTATTCGGAATTCCCTCTGTTTCACCTTGTTTAAACGCAAACTTAAATGTCATTTACTTTACGCTGTCTCCTATTAAACTACAAAATCTCAATCTATGTATCTGTCCCTATTCTTTTATTTTCAACGACTTTTCTAATTTGGCACACTCAACATCACCTTTAGACGTTTTTCCCAGGATGTTTAGTTAACTAGTTAAGATAAAATTTCACTTTAATACTGTAGTATTCGTATAACCTGTTGCTGTTTACTTTCACTTGTATTTGGGAAACCCTGACAGTGGGACAGTAGTCCCTTAAGGGTTGTCTCCTTTAGTATACACTATATGTTATAAAGATGTTTTGCCAACTGTCACTTTGAGCAATAAATACTGTGGTTATGGTTATGGTTATGGTTATAATTACATAGACAGCATAAACCGGCGTGGTCAATGGTCATGGTAAAAGCATGCAGTTTCATCATCGTCGTCGTCGTCGTCGTCGTCGTCGTCGTCGTCGTCGTCGCCGTCGCAATCATTATAATTATTATTTTTAGTCTATTGACTCTTACATATATGACACCTTCAAGGTAACCTATTCCGAAGCGCTCCCAGTCCTACAACGGCTAAATAAGACAGTTTTTAAGCGAGAAAGGAACATAATAGTTTGACCTCTAAACACAAGCCGTAGTGCAACCGGGAGCCCATAGTACTAGTATTCATAATTATATATTCGTGCTGGTGAAACAATTCAATATTATCGAATTACGTCCAGTCATACACCGTAACCAGTAATAGTTTTGCCTTTTTGTCCCGTATTCTGGGTCAGAGCAAACTTTTCCGGAACTTGGTGCAAATGTCCACTCTAACGAAATAAATGATGTTCATGTTCATGTGCATGCACATAAAAAAGACAAATTTAACGACACCGGTCGTTAACAAGTTTCACCGAGTGGCCATGGCACCATAGAATAAAATAGATAGATACAGTGTTGGTTAGAAATCGTTTCGTGTGACTTTCTGCTGGCTTTACCGCCCGGGTTTTGATTTGGAACCGATTTCGACTCTACAATACAATGTCATATCGACGATGTTTTGACCATAAAATTTGTAATTGTAATTGTAATTATAATTGTAATTGTAATTGAACATTTGTATAGCGCCGCTCACAGATTCAGTAGCGCTCGCGGCCCTAGTTAGCACTTCCCCTAACAAATAGTGTGGTCTTCAGGCGTTTCCTAAACAGAGGGAGAGAGAGACTGAGAAGCTCAAGACGCAGCTTGTGTGGAAGACGGTTCCAACAAGATTTATATATAGGCCTAGAGCCCTAGATGTATGAGGCAGTGTTGTGCACGAGACCGAAAATCCAAGACCAAGACCAAGACCAAGACCGAGTGGTCCAAGACCAAGACCAAGACCAAGACCAAGACCGGGTGGTCCAAGACCGAGACCAAGACCAAGACCGGGTGGTCCAAGACCGAGACCAAGACCAAGACCGCAATTTTCTGGTCTCGAGACCGTCTCGAGACCAAGACCACGTCTCGAGACCACACCACTGAGGTCTAAATCCCTGCTCCTCAATGTTTGCAAAACTACAAAATGCCACATCGAGCAATTGCATCGATGTAATTACTTACTAAGGCACTAGGATAACTGAGCATTCACGTTTTCTTGTCTCTTTTGATGCGACCAAGAGGTCCAAGACCAAGACCAAGACCGGACCTTCAAGACCAAGACCAGACCAAGACCGGACCATCAAGACCGAGACCAAGACCAAGACCGGACCTTCAAGACCAAGACCAAGACCAAGACGGGGTGGTCCAAGACCAAGACCAAGACCAAGACCGCAATTTTCTGGTCTCGAGACCGTCTCGAGACCAAGACCACGGTCTCGAGACCACATCACTGGTATGAGGCTAAGCGCGTGTGAATAAACAGTTTTATAAACTGGTTCCTGCGGCTTCGGGGTTTGTGCGCTATAGAAATATCCAGATTACGTTTACGATAAAATTATCCAATAAAAGGTTTAGGCTACTCTACGTGTAACATGTTGATTCTAATGTACACGCAGTAATGGCCACTTGCCTGTTCATGATTTGACCGTGGCGTCCAGCCATAAATATGAGCAGACTCTATAGATTGTAGAACGCAAATACTACTATTATAGACTGACATAATTATTAATAAACATTCGCTTCACGCAGTGATGTGGACAACATTGACAGAATGATTATGGCGTATCGAATGACAATTCGTGCATCCTGCCAGGGGCGGATCCAGGGGGGGCCAATCCGGCCATGGCCCCCCCATTTAGAAATGCCATGTATCGTGGGCCCCCCCCATTTGGTTTCAGCGGCTGCTGAAATGGTATGATTTTCCGAAAATTTTGCCACGAAGACATTTGATGAAATAATACCGTAATAGCTTTTAGATGCCGTTTACATTAGTCTAATACCCGAGCTCTAATACCGTGGTATTAGATTATATGTGATTATAATGATAAAATCTACTAGACGGTCTAGACCTAATATAATAGGCCTATATGATACTATTACAATGAGCAGTGGCGTAGCAAGGTGTTTGGGGGCCCCTGTGCAGGGTTTCGGTGACGGGCCCCTTCAATGCTTGAACCCCTCGAATTCAAACAAAAAGGCTGCGCAAAAACGCCTGGCTCTTTTGATATAGCCTAGACCAGGGGTGTCAAAGAGCTGGCCCGCGGGCCATTTGTGGCCCGCCGACGAATTTTTTCTGGCCCGCGGAGCCTTCCCTAAAGATTACAACATTATTTTAAATGTTGCCAAAATTTAATAAGAAGCGAAAAGTGGACATTGACTAAAGATATTTTCGCGATATTTGAACTTTTCTGGGAATTTGCTGACCAAGCCCGGAGCTCCCTCTCAGATGACTACAAAATTTTGCTCAGGAGCTTCGACACCCTGGCCCGCCACTTGTTAGAAGATATTCACACTGGCCCGCCACTTGTTAGAAGATGTTCAAATTGGCCCGCCACTAAAAAAGGTTTGACACCCCTGGCCTAGACACTGCATATTTCGCACTCGAAATTAAATATAAAGGCCTAATTAGCTTATCACAATTTTTACTATTTTCTCTCATTTAGGCCTATTTTTATAAAACATCTTTAATTTCTTCAGTCTACCAGAGAAAAAAAATTGAATTAGAGCTTAAACCAATGACACTTCTGAGTGTGTACGCCAAACTTGTAGGCTAGACTTGATTGCGTTCCGAATATTCAGAAAGTAAAAATTGACTCTGACCGCCGGGGCGCCCCTTACTGCCGGGGGCCCTCGTGCACTGCACAGGCTGCACGCCCTATTGCTACGCCACTGACAATGAGTATATAATAGTCGACTGTTAATATTTTGTAGCCCTACAAAGACTAGTTTTGTACAGCTAACACTTAGTAATATATAGCATTATTAGTCTACTACATGGCTTCCCGATTTTGGCACTATACAAATGGGCCTCATTGGTTTGTGTAACATTTGTAACTATTCTGATAACAGTTAACTATACATGTGTCTTGGTCAGCAATGTATAATATAGGAACTTTTGGAGCAACGGTAAAAAGCTAATTCCAGTGCAAGAACGTCGCGTTACGTCGGACTTAGACTAGCCTATATATAGGAATTCCTCTACTGTCTGCAGTTATTCATTATACTGCAATGGTAATTTCAATGGTCCAGAAGCATGCAGCAGAACTGAGTTGCAGAACTTGATACCTCAAGAAATTATTATTGTAATAATAATTATGCTAATTGAAATTTTCAATCACTTTTTTCAGCACTGAAATAATATAGTAATTTGTTATGATCGCAGCTTGCAATGCTACCATTACATTGTGGAAACTGATAAAGAAATTATTATAATTGTAATAATATTTATTGAAGTCTTAGACTGTTCAGGCCAGCACTGCAATTATAGTTGAGAAATTTTGTTAAAATGGTAGCTTAAAATGCTACCATTGCAATGTAAAAATTCAAATACATTCGGTCGGGAGGGGCACATTCCTCCCCTTGCCCCCTCCCCACTCGGCGCTACGCTTCTCAGCGATCGACCGGCATATAGCCTAATACTCGTTCTCCGTCCCCAGAAACCTTGACCCCCACCTACAGAGAAGGGAAACAAGATGAGACTCATATAGGCCTATATCGTTACGTTTAGAATTAGTGTTTGTGCCTAGGGCCCCAAAATTCCTTAAAACGGCCCTGGCAGCTGTGCACCAATCGGTGGCCCAATCCTATAATGTTAAATAATTATCTCATATTCAGACGACATACATGTAGCATTGCACAATGCTCTAGATAATTTAAGTGTGATACAGCTATTATCCTATGACAGCGGTTCCCAACCCGTGGCCCGCGGGCCAAAAGTGGCCCGCGAGGCCTCAAAAAATGGCCCTCCGTGACAGTTACAAAAATGGCCATCATCTCTCAAAGAATTAAAAAATATATGAAAAATTTACAATTTGGACAGGATAGAACAGATAATTATTTTTAAATTACAAATTGTTTTATTTTGACGTCTATAAATAACATCAAACATTCTATTTTGACTCAATTATAACAATTTTATATGCTTTTTAAAATTAATTTTAAGATCTGTGGGATTTCTGGCCCCATAAATGCCCTGATGTCCTTTAAAACTAAGAAAAACTGGCCCTCGTGCCCTCCAACTTAGAAAAAGTGGCCCTACTGTCAAAAAATGTTGGGAACCACTGTCCTATGGTAAGGTGACTCGACTCGGACCAACTTTGGACTACTGTTACGGACACTCATTCTGACGCAACGCAGCGCTCGTGAATAAGTTGGTGCCCCGCGTTTAGCTTTCGAGTAGCTTCAGAAGTTTAGAGATCACGATTACGATAATTATTGTTTAAATTATCATTAATAGCATAATCACGAATGAATGAAGCACACTACAAAAGAAACCATACTGGCTCGGACGACGCCCAGGACAAAACAAGGACTGGTTATCACCAATACTCTCTTCCGTTTGCGCAACAGACACAGATATACATGGAAAAGTCCAAATGGATTCACTAGAACACAAATAGACTACATACTTATAAGCAAACAGTGGAAACAATCGGTCAACAATGCACGCGTATGCCTTAACGCAGATTGCGATTCCGACCACAACCTGGTGATACTGCATTATACCCTTATTATGACTCCCATATTGCTAGCTTGAAAACTCTCCAAAAAAAGCCATCAGACTCATAACCAGATCACCTCCCTGTGCCCACACCAAACCTCTATTTTTGGATCTTAATTTCCTTAACATCACTCAAATTAAATTCACACAAACATGTGAATTTATGTATAAATTCCATAATGGTCTCCTCCCATCCTGTTTTGCATTCTACTTTAATAAACTAGAGCATTCTTATGCAACCAGAAATAAATGGGACTACATAAGCATTTATCCGAGAACTAACACACGTAAGTTTTCTATCAAATACCAAGGACCATTAATATTGAACAGTTTACCTCCTAGTATTAGGGTGGGCATGGCCTTCACTCAATTTAAACGTCTGATACGTGTGCATGCAGCGAAAAAGTTATTTAAAATGTTATGTAATACTAGGCCTAATACTACCGTGTGCTGTTGGTCAACTAATGGCTTCTTCGACTCTCTTTTTCTTCTTTCTTCTTTTTCTCTCTTTCTCCCTGTCTTCCCTTTTTTCTGTTTCATCGTGCCTCTAATTTACTCCTTCACTAAACACACAGTTACATGCAAATCTCCAACTTTGTCACTATAACAAGACAAGCGTCATCTATCCAGCATCTTTGTCATGAATAATCATTTATCTAGGGCCCCTAACTAGCGGGATCTTCCCTTCTGGGGCTCCTATTGCTTCCCTGGAATTGCTACTCGTTTGTACACGTATTTAAATCTAACAGTCTTAGCTTTATTAGCAACTCATATTATGTAAATGCTGTATATTTGTTTTCTTTTATGGGAGCAATAAACTTGATTTGATTTGATTTGATTGATTGATTGATGATATATCAACTTTTGCAGGTCACGTATCATGTTCTTCACTTTTATAAATGGGTCTAACTATTATAGTTATCCATTCTATTATACGATAACAACTATATATAAATTATATATATCTAGGCTATAATGCCAGGTACTCTTTATTATGAGTGTATACATTATAGGCCCTACACTGTTCTTTCTTGGGCTATAATTGTGCAAGGACATTCAACAAGTCTGATGCTTGGCCATTAGACAGTGGCGTTTAAAAATAAATTAGGTCTTATAGCGCAATTATAAATGTATGCTCTCATAATTTATATAGTTCGTTCATATTTTGCTCAGAATTCCTTCGGCAAGATTTTTCAGTTTTCATTACAATTTCACTGAAGTTAAGGCGATTTGATGATTTTGATAATACCGTATACGTCAATTGTTTATGAAATGTAAGTTAGATAACACTGAATTTTATTGAAGTGGATTAGGCCAAACTATCCTCCCCCCCCTATTTAGTACGGTCCTATACCCACACAACTTTTAACCTAAATCCCATCCAAGGCCAATCCCATGTGTGGACCAGACCTAAGCAATTAACATTTGTAATAATATGGTTATATTATAACTTTGAAAGCTGGAGTCAGGATTTGGAAAGCTTTTAACTGACTGATTGGACATAAAATATGCCCGTATAATACGCTCCCTCCCTTTGTCTGTATCTAACAATGCACCTCATTTGCGAACCTTTGCCTTCAATATGCAACGGGGTATAATACAGGACACCTTGATAATAACATGTCGAAAAAAGGCTGATTCAATGGCTCGCAAGGATGAACCGATTGACATAGATTATCTGCCTGACTGACTGATTGACTGACTTACTGGCTGGCTGACTGATTGACTGACTTACTGGCTGCTTGACTGACTGATTGACTGACTTACTGGCTGGCTGACTGATTGACTGACTTACTGTCTGCCTGACTGACTGATTGGCTGACTTACTGGCTGCCTGACTGACTGATTGACTGACTTACTGGCTGCCTGACTGACTGATTGACTGACTTACTGGCTGCCTGACTGACTGATTGACTGACTGACTGACTGACTGACTGACTTGCTGACTTGTAGTGGGGCGCGGTGGTGTAGTGGTGGCGTCGTTGCCTTGGAGCCGGAAGGTTCGTGGTTCAAATCCACCTGGCCGCGTAAAGACCTTGGGCAAGTCCTTCACTCACAATTGCTCAGCGCTACGGCGTGAAACTCCGATGCAGTGTCCGCTCTGCATTCGGGAGCGTATCTGAGTAGAGAGATCTTGAAGGGGCGCTATAACAAGTGCACATACAAACATGTACAAACATGGGGCAATGCTCTTCAAAGACAAGAAAACTTCGACCGTTACGGTCTTAAGCTTAATTATTTATTCCTAATTTCTTGTTGGTTTGGGTCAAATTTGCCTGATTTTCTCATTTCAATCCAAAGGAATAACACATAAAATTTCAAGTATAGAGTAAACGTCAGTTGTTGAAATAATTTTCCATATTTCGTATGTTTTCTTCCTCTCCGGTGTTTCGTCTGTCATAAAGTCTTGGTCAGTTCAGTTAATTTGGTAAGTTCTGATGGTCACCTTTCTTCAAAATTCAGACGGGGAGCAGTCACTGAACCTCAGCAGAGGCAGGCCAGCTGGAAAGGAAACACAAACAAAACATGAAATTAAGTTTCAATAGATGAGATAAGATAAGATAAGATGAGATGAGATTAGATGAGATGTTTGTTTGTTTGTATGTGCACTTGTTATAGCGCCCCTTCAAGCTCTCTCTCTACTCAGAGGCGCTCCCGAATGCAGGGCGGACACTGCATCGGAGTTTCACGCCGAAGCGCTGAGCAATTGTGAGTGAAGCACTTGCCAAAGGTCCTTACGCGGCGAGGTGGATTAGAACCTCGAACCTTCCGGCTCCAAGGCAACGACGCCACCACTACACCACCGCGCCCCACAAGTCGAAATTCATCACTGAATGAGATGAGACAAGATAAGAAAAGAAAAGATAAGAGACCATTGAAACAAGCACAGCGATGAATTTCGACTTATTTCCCCAAAGCTAATTTTCGGTACTTATTATTTCAGGTAAGCTATTCTCAATTATCCAGTCATACAATATTTTCAGCAGGTCCAAAGATTTTTGGCAGGTCATAAGGCTGGTCAAGAGCAAAATAGGCAGCATGTCAAATGACCTTCCATGACCTAATATGTTGATGACCTAATATGTTGACGCCGCCATAAGTTGCAGGTTTTAAAGGGTTAAAATGATTTGCGGTCCTACATCTGAGAATACCAATGTATATGTATAATATATATGCATGTATATATAATATAATATGTGTGTCTGTGTAGGTTCGTGTGTGCGTGCATGTGTGTGTGTGTGGGTGTTGGGCGTGTGTGCGTGCATGTTCCACTGTGAGACTGCTAATAACGCGCCGTATGTGTGTGCGTGTGTGTGTGTGCGTGTGTGTGTGTGTAGGTGCGTGTGTGTGTAGGTGCGTGTGTGTGTAGGTGCGTGCGTGTAAGTGTGCATGCGTGCGTGCATGCGTGCGTGTGTGCGTGTGTGCGTGTGTAAGTGCGTGTGTGTGTGTGTGCGTGTGTGTAGGTGCGTGCGTGTAAGTGTGCATGCGTGTGCGTGTGTGTGTGCGTGTGCCTGTGTGCGTGTGTGCGTGTGTGCGTGTGTGTGTAAGTGCGTGCGTGTAATTGTGCATGCGTGTGCTTGTGTGTGTGTGTGCGTGTGCGTGTGTGTATGGTGTGTGTATGTGTGTGTGTATATACCTTCTGCTTGAAGCATTCGACGGAGGCCCTGACCCGACAGACTTCCTTCTCGAGGTCCCTCGTTCGACACTTGAGCTGCTGGTTCTCGCAGGCCAGCTGGTCCCTCTGGCGTCCATAACACTCGTTGCAGCTCGTCAGCTGGCAGATCTGTCGGTTGAGAGAGACGAGACAACAGCGCAACGCCTGACAACGACAACAACAACAACGACAACATTGTTGTAGCAACAACAACAACAACATTGTTGTAGCAACAAGTCTGAGGGCTTTTCGCACATCTGTTTCATCTTCGACCTTTACCTCTATTGTTCACGCCTTCGTCTGTTCTCGGATTGACTATTGTAATTCTGTCCTTGTTGGCACCCCTATGGTTCGGCTAGCTCCCCTACAGTCCGTACTCAATGCTGCTGCTATGCTCATTGCCCGTCTTCCTCGATTCTCCCACATAATTATCTACATTCATGACTGAACAAATTCACTGGCTTCCACTCTCTGCTCGTATACAATTTAAAGTTCTCATTTTGGTTCTCAAGTCTCAACTGGGTCTCACTCTGAAGTATCTTTGTGATCTTATACTTCGCCCCATTTCGGCCACTTCGCTACGTCCACTTAGGTCCTCTGATCGGCTTGACCTCTTTGTTCCCCGCGTCAGGACCGCTATGGATTAATCCAGATCTTTTGCCTGCATAGGTCCCTCCAAATAAATTATCCTAGATCTTCTAATCTTGCACCGGAAGTAATCCTACTAAGACGCCGACGTCAGTGCAGCCGTGGGTCTTACAATTTTTAAGCAGACAATTATAGGCAAACAAGTTTACTTGTGGGCGTCTATATATATAGTCCTACACAAAGGTGTAAACTTGAAAACTCGTAATTTTTGCACTACACCACACTGCTTATTTATGAACACTCGACGTGATTCAGACCAAAGAAAGGTTGTTTAGTACCAGATCAGAGTCCAAGAAGGCGGACCATGTAGAGCCTTATACGGTGAACGACAGGCTTAACAAGAATGAATGGCGTTTATGGCGATGTGACTGCGTGAAACGGAAAGGAAATATGAAGCGTTAAGCGTGAACGCCGCTTGAGGGCGTTAAAAACACGTCAAGTTTATTGCTGTGCTATGTTCAATCAAGCGCTAAGTTGGTCATCCATCATTTCAAATATAAATAGCATAGACTATATATAATACAAGACAAAGAGACCAAGAGGTAGTTTAATGACCTGTGCATTTTGCATTCGTATATCACACTAACTTACCGATTTTTATCGACCATTCTTGAGAGTCTTAAACGCAAAAGTCAAAGCAACTGGGTAGTGGGCAGGCTACTTTAAAATAGCACACAAGATCTGGTTCGGTGCAAAGCCAGATTAAGATGTAGACCTAGGCATTTGGGCTGTTTACGGGTTCAGCTCCTCCACACCCCCTCCCCACTCAAATAAGTAATTTTCAATTGTTTAAAAAAAACTACTTCTGACACTTTATGCCATGTTCATTGAAATTTCCATATGGAAAC
>OX243823.1:8714842-8802342 GCA_945859605.1 Lumbricus rubellus | reverse complement strand
TTCTTTTCCCCTCCAATCTTCCTTGTCAGTAGGCTACTGTTGTCCTCTGCAGTTAACTTTTTCTCCTACTCTTTGGTAGTCTTTGCGGCACCTCTTCACTCATCACTCGCTCCTTCCAGCTCACATCTCCCATATCTTTCTCCATATCCACATCTAACAGGTTTCCAATATCTTGCTATCCTCTTTCCTGATGGTCCACGTCTCCGACCCATACAGTAGGCTACCACACTCCATATACCAGTATAATACTTTGACGATTAGGCTAAGTCTCTTCTTTATCTTTGCTCAAACCTCCTCTCACCAACTCTCCGCTTTTCGTGAACGCATCTTTCCCAATACTATTCACTATATATCACTATGGCATCTTGCATCTGTTGTTATCATACTTCCCAAGTAGCAGAGGCTCTAGACCTGTTCCAGTTCTTCTCCATTTTGTGAAGAAGAGGAGGAGATAGCAATGAAAATAATTATAAATCGAGAGGAATCTTTTGGGCGAGGAAAAAATTAATGTTGATTTTTCATTTAAATCTCTTAAATAAAAAATTTAAAATATATTAAAAATTCCAAAGTTTTTTAGGCAGGTCATTAGGCAGGTCGTGAACAAAATAGGCAGGTCAAATGACCTGCCGCGACCTCCCGTAGCGCCGCCACTGAGCAGGACTGTAATCGAGGTTATAATTATGCGGGTATAGGACTACAGCGAGTAGGCCTCGTCACTATATAGTCATCTCACAAATATTTGTGTGTAATAGGCCTAATAGGCCTATGTATACGGGAAAATGACCTGCAGACGTGCTTACGCAACAGCAGTAGGCCTAGCGTGTAGCCTACTGGTCTCTAGGCCTATAGCTTTGCCAGTAGCCTACAGCCAGGGCTTTTCGCGCATTTGTAGGCTACACAAAATGTGCAGTTCTAAATGGATTTGTGCAGTTGTAGAAGCACTTCTTTACAGTTAGGCTAAAACTAGTAAAAAAATTGTCAATGCTCTCCGATTGGAAGTAATTTAGGCTACCATGGAGAATGGGAGGGAAAAGAAGGAGTTAATTGTGCAGTTCTAAAAATTTCTGTAAAACAACTTTGAGTACAGCCACGGCCTCCTAGATTCAGAGGGTCATATGGTATAGGCTACAGCCCTGCCTATAGGTCAAATAGGTTCTGTAGGGCCTATACTTAATTAGGTCCCGACTTTAATTAATACAGTAGCCTAGGCTAGCCTGTAGGCCTAGCCTATGCTTCCTTACTCGAAGGTGTCGTCCCGCTTCTAGATTACAATTTTTGAAGATAGGCTTAGGCCTAGCCTATATATGCCTATTTATACACAGCAGATAATTTTAGCCTACTTCGCAAGCGTAATTTTATCTGGAGATTTTATAGAGGTTGAGCGTATCGATCGACTCTTAATTAAGCTTATGAGTAAGCAAGAAATCAGACATATTTAAGCCTAGTATAGGGCCTATAATAGGTAATCAAGACGCACGATAGTGGAATGGTCACTCGTGAAATTAATTGCATGTAGAAGGGTTCTATATAATAATTCAGCATAATTGGATAATTATAAAGACAAAAGTTGGACGCGTAGGCCTACTCTGCGACTAATCACGACGTCATCGTATGTAAAACAAGGAACCAGCGTATTCGTGTAAAGCGGCAGATAAACAAGCGAACGAGCTTGTCGTGTTACAGTAGTAAAGGACTACATGCATTTAGTAATGGATACCGATCTCTTAAAGTTCAGTTTACAGGAGATAAGACAGTTTCCCGGGAATGAAGTTTGCGCAGACTGTGGCAAAAAAGGTACGATTGGAAAATCTATTGTCACTCTAGTAATAGAAATTTCATGAATTCAACGAGGCAAAAACTTTCGTACGCGCCCTACTTCCGGTCATCGTGCAATACATTGTGCCTTACTTTATAGGAAGTAATGTAATGTAAAATTTAGTAACTGCTGTTCAATTTAAAGAACACATTTATTGAGGACGGGGCTTGGAACGCATCTGGGTGGTTGTTTTTAGGGGCGCAACATAAATGTGATGGGTTCTAATCTAAGAATTTTTATAGCGCCTCTATTATAATACTCGGCGCATCAGTCGATGGTCGGTATAAATTATCAGAATCTTTGTGCAAGACAAATTCCAGGTTGAGTTCGATCGAGAGCCAACAATGTAATCCGAGGTCAAAAGCCTGCGGCTGAAAAGAACTCAGACAAAGGGAAGTTTTGGCTGTGATCTGAAGGTCAAAAGAAACTCTGCAGACTGCTGAGTGACGTTTTTGCGGAGAAGAAAGTTCCAAAGTCAATAGCAAGCATCAGATTAGGTGCACCATCCCACAAAAAGGTTTGATTGAAAAGTCTGAAGATTTGGTTGAGACAGGGAGACATTTGGAGTCGACGTAGACTAGTGTTGTTTTAAGGCTTACCTGCACTGTCCCAGCAGAGATGCAAGAAATTCCCTTGCAATTAATTATTGGGGAACATCGTAAATCCTCTTGCAGGGTCTGGGGTTATTATTGGAGTCGTAAGTAAACAAATTTAAAAGTTATATAATTTTAAGAATGCAATGTTGTAAATGAAAAGGAAAAGTAAAATCGCTGAACATTAGACAGTGTTAACATTAAAATAATTATCATAGAATAGCTTATGTTTTAAGTATGGGCATTAACTCAAAGAAAATGTTTAAATGAACTTTTTGAATAGAATAGCCGATTAAAGAATGATGGGCTTACAGCCTTGTACTCAGAACATGTAATTTTTTTAATTTTTCGCATACCACTTTGGGGGACACTTATCACCGTTTGAAAACTGAGCACTGTCCTAGAAATATAAGTTTTTGTTGTTTGTTTTTAATCAGTTTTTCATCGCATGGTTTTGCTATTTAATATTAGTTTTGAGAATTTAGTTTTTGTTTCCATATTTGACCGGTTTCATGAGTTTGGTTTTTATTTTGCTATTATTTTTTCTTTAGTTTTTTATTTGTTTTAGTTTCATTAAGCTAAAACCTTGTTAAACAGGTGTTTTTCGCTTTAGTTTTCATTAGAAAAACAACACTACCTTCGATTGAAGATAATCGGGTCTTGGGTTGACTGAAATGTAGAGTCTTAGTTTTTCGTAGGTAATGGTTATGGTGGGTAAAGGTTATGTTAGGTAATGTTTATGGTAGGTAATGGTTATGGTAGGTAAAGATTATGGTAGGTAATGGTTATGGTAGGTAAAGGTTATATTAGGTAAGGGTTATGGCCTGCACAGTTGTACTCACTTAAAACTGTGCATGTGCCAAAACTTATTCATGCCTTTGATTAGCTGGATCACAGCATTTAAAACAGGCTGCTGTGGATTGATGTGGGAATTAAGTAAGCTTACATAAATATTAAATAGCATTACTATTTAGTCAACTCTTTTGCATATGGATGCATTGATTGATTGATTGATTGATTGATTGGCTGACTGACTGACTGACTGACTGACTGGTTGGCTGACTGACTGACTGGCTGGCTGCCTGACTGACTGACGGACTGGCTGGCTGGCTGGCTGACTGGCTGACTGACTGACTCTTCGCCCAACTGATTAGAGGGGTGAGTGTTTGTTTATAGGTGACAGAAAACATATTGCGGTGTAACTTAAGACTAATTTTTATCTGTTTAGTGGAATATAAAGTGTTGAAGAGTGTCAAAATGCCTACTTGTATACTTATTGTCATTTTGTTTTTATCAGTTCTTCACTTCCAGATTAATCCTGGGAGATGGCAAGCATGTCAAGTCTTGGCTTGAGTAGAAATGAGTGAGCTGTGCGCCAGAGAGTCCTGTTTATTATTATTAAATAAGTTATTAGATCAATTTCTTATGCAAGGTCACACGAAATATGTGAATATCTGAGACCACCAGCAGTCAGAGAGTAACAAAAGAATATTCTAAAGCTTCCTTGTCAGCAATATAACCATTAAGAGAACGGTGACAGTGCAATTACTGCTGAAGAATACCCCTCTCCCGGCCGGCCGAGAGCCCTTGGACCTGCCCGTTAACAAGCTCTCAAGAGGTTGGAAAAGACAATACACCCAACCTGTAGCTACAAGGAAGAGAATCATACAGAAGGATCTATTTGGGGAGAAGGAAGAGGAGGTCCAAAACAGGACAGACTGTACATGTACATTGTCAAGTGCAAGAGAGAGAAGTGGGGAGACAGACAGACAGACAAACAGACAGACAGCACACCGACTTTGCCTAACTCTGTTAAACTTGCATCCATATAGTGGAATACATTGTACGAAAACAGGAAACAAACCTAAGAGACCATACCTGTCCTGTATATTAAAATTTGCTGTGCTAATTTAACCTGGCTTATTGTTTGTTCAATATTTGGACATTGAGATTCACTTCTTGGTTTAACTTGAGTAGAGGGGTCCCAGATTTATACACAGCTTGACTCAATTTATGCAACAGTGTTGTTGACATTGTTTGCAGAAGAATGTCCTATGTTTAGATCATTGCTGAGATTATTGCCCTAACATTTTCTGCACTGTGATTAATAATTTTCGATTATAATATGATTCATCATTTCTTCTGTAGACCCCGCTTGGGCATCGTACAACCTGGGAATCTTTATCTGTGTCAGTTGTGTTGATATTCACCGTCAACTTGGCCCACACATAAGTCGGGTGAAATCGGTTCTTTTTGACGACTGGGATCCCGAACAGTTGAAGGTAGGAAAGGGTTCAGTTGCCCTGTTTGAATCTAGTTGCCCTAATGATGTGTAGATGTTCAATTACATTACAGTACAATACTCTGGAGCTAGGCACAAGGGATTGGTAGATATCTTGACAGTGGTTGCTGTCTGATGCACCAGATACTGATAATTAATAAGAGTTAATAATTTAATTTAATAATTTAATTTAATATAGATCTGTCCTAGTTTGAGACAGAAACAGACAGACAGAGATAGACAGACAGATATGAAGAGAGGGAGGGAGGGAGGGAGGGAGGGAGCTTCCTGTTCTGGTTTATAGCCTGTGCAAATGTTGCAGGGTTTTTCACTATCATAAAATAGATTCATGCATCACAGTTCCAACTTTTGTCCTTTGATTTTTAGCACTCAGTCATCACTGTCATTCAAAATGATATTATGCAGGTCGTGTTTTAATTGTTTCCAACGAATTCAGTTCTCTTGAACTTAGTCACAGCTTGACCACAATATCCAGGGTAGAGACCATCCCTATTGTTACGTACGAAAAAATCATATTTTCGACCCCCTTCCCCTGTTCAAACACGTACATTTTGTGAAGCCCCCACTCATGGGGGCTTCATGTTAAACATAATATTAGCTAGCTAAAGTTTGTTAACTTTTATAGTTGCTGTTTAGATTTGAGCAGAATTTAATCATAATGTAATCAAATGCCACTGGACGACTATCCTAAAACAGAGTTATAAATAGGCTAATGTGGGGAAACGGACATTATCCCCCCGGACATTATCCCCCCCGGACAAAAGCCCCCCCGGGGTAGGACATTACCCCCCCCCGGTCTATGATAACATTACCTAAAAATGATACAAAAATATAAGAATAGACCTATTTTAAGGTGAGCATGCATGCATGGTTTTGTCTGCTGTGTAAAGTTGTTAATGCCGTCACCGATACATAAATAGGCCTACATACGTACATACATACATAAACATTTATGCATGCATGTATGGATGCATGTATGGATGCATGCATATATGTATGCATGTATACATGTAAGCATGTGTGCATGCATGCATGCATGTATGTATGTATGTATGCATGCATGTATACATGTAAGCATGTATACATGTAAGCATGTATGCATGCATGCATGTATGCATGTATGTATGCATGCATGTATGCATGTATGTATGCATGCATGTATGCATGTATGTATGCATGCATGTATGCATTAGGGTGACCCTTAAAGTTCAACTTCGGAATTTTAAACCTCTCACCATCTCTATCAATTCTCCATGTCAAATGAAAGAAATATGCAAAATTTTATTGCGATCCGATGACATTTAGGCTGTGCTCAAGCATACAGAAATTTTTTTGTTGCGAAAACGTGACTTTTAGGTAACAGACTGTAAATTAGAATATTATAGCCAGTAGCCACTACATGATTGCTCATTTTATAATGTCGCACATACCCTGCTCACAAAATTGCAAATTGTCATAACCGTTAGTTGTAAGTTAAACAACAAATTAAATAAATCAGAGTTTTAAGGTAATAACTAACTATACTAGTGCGCTCGACAATTGCAAAGACGATACCAGTCATTCTGCGGATGATAGGCTCGTAGATGCAGAAAGTCCATGAAGTACAGTCATCTTGTTACTGTCTGGAAAAAGCTTTCGATGTTCAGCAACAACTTGTAGAAGAAACTGTGTTTGTTCTTCACTTTTACTCAGTAAACCACTGTACTTCTGTATCATGGCAACACCTCTCTCTGCAGTGTCATTTGTTACCCGCAGAGCACGTACAATTTCTTCAGACTTCAAATAGTCCGGGCTGGTTATCCATTTGTCTGGATCAGTTTGCAGAAATGAATCAGGGATTGACAACAAGTGAAAGAACTTCTTTGAAGTCATCGTCACGAAATCATGCAACTGCATTTCATGGATTTTGGTGATGTCAACTGTTATTCGTTTTGGTGGATCTTTGGATGCTGGCTTTTGAAGTGCTGAAACCATCAACTTTTTCACCTGAGCAGAAACATCTCTGTCAAAGAATGATAATGCAATTAGCTCTTCACTCAAGTACCACAGGTGGCCACAGAGCTTCTTTAGTGCACCTTTTGCTGCTTGTGAATCGAGCGAAACCAGTATTTGCAGAAGCCTCAGATCATTAGCTGGAGCGATGGTTGGCGGTCGAGACAAGAACCACGATTTCAGGTAGACCTGAACACCGAATATGCAGATTTCTGCCAAGCCTTTTTGCTCACGTTTGGTCAGCTTGAAGTCAGAATGTCGAAACAAGAATATCTTGTAAGCGTATATCAGCTTGGCCATGAAGCGGGCTCGATGCAGTGCACCAGGTTTGATAATATGAACACCACGTAGATGCTCAGCACCCAGAAACAGAATGGCTAGCTCAAGTAGTTCTCTGTAATCATCACGGGGCTGAGTAGTTTCCAATTGAGAAATTAAGAATAATATAGCTTCTGATTTGTTGTCGTGCACTGCGGCTGCTACTTGTGGGTCATCAGTTCCTGCCTTGTAGTCACTAATAATTATGTGAGGCCAAAATGACTTAAACCGTTTGAAAATTCCGGTGTCTGGAGCACTTGATGGATCCATAGCTCCTGCAAACACTTCTTCTAGCATTATTTCATGTACATGATGGTGGCAAGCCAAATATAACAGGTGTGAATTCAGCTTGCCTTCCAATAGCACGCAGGCATCATATTTTTGTCCAGTATTGCTCGACGTGGTGTCAAAGCTAACTGCTTTTATCTGATCCTTTATTTCCCCATGATTCAACAGCTTCAAGCATGGCACTTGCCATGGCTTCACCGGTTCCTGCACTCAGTTTGGGAATGCAGAGAAGCTGATCAACTCCAGACCCTGACACAAGGATTGGAAGACGGTCAACTTTTTCATCACCAGTTAAATCCATCATCAGCTTGCCATCAAAATGAAGGGTTAATGGCTTCTTTGGATCAAACCTTGACTTCAGATCACTTGCGAAGCGTAAACGTAAAGATAAATAACATCTTTGCTACGAGTTACTTGAGCCATAAATTCACACTAGCAGAAATTTAATCTACAATTCACTTTCATAATTAACGTAGCTTTTGCTTATGTTTTTACTAAATGGTTAGTGGTTACAGGAAGTGACGTCATGACGTCACTGAGGAGTCAGTGAGGACAGCATACAAAATAAATAATAACAGTAATAATATAGTACATGTACATGTAATATAGTACATGAGTGGCAGTGAACAAATACCAGAAATAAGCAATTACAGTTGCAAACGAGATTTTCGAACAATATAAATATGAAAACGACTTGAGCACAACCTAAATATTACCCAAATGCAAAAATATTTCGTTGGGACGTTTCTTTTACAGTGTAGCTACAGTATGGAGGGTGAGAGTCAAAATTTTCTAAAGTTTAAATATTTTCCATATATAAGGGCCACGCTAGTATGCATGCATGTATGTATGTATGCATGCATGTATGTATGTATGCATGTATATATGTATGTATGTATGTATGTATGTATGTAGGCCTATGTATGTATCGGTGACGTCATTAACAAGTTTACACAGCGGACAAAAACAGAACGATTAATCTTTATCAATTAAATGAAGAAACAGACTAACTGCACAGAGGGGGGATTTTGTCCGGGGGGGATAATGTCCTAGTCAAAATCGGGGGGGGGGGATAATGTCCGGGGGGGCTTTTGTCCGGGGGGATAATGTCCGGGGGGATAATGTCCGGGGGGGGGATAATGTCCTACAATCGCTAATGTGGACGTCGTGATTAGAAGTTTATTTTGCATACACAGTACACACATTTTGTCATGACCCTCACAGTAGGCTCACACTCCTAAATTGGGTGACCCTCTTTCCCCTCCCTGCATGCATATTGTGTGTATATTGCGGGGCACAGTGGTGTAGTGGGCCTGGTGCCTTGGAGTCGGAGGTTCCAGGTTCAAATCCACCTCAGGCCGCCGTGTAGGGATCTTGAGCATGTTCTTCACTCACAATTGCTAGTGCGTATTGGCTTAAAACTCCGATGCGGTGTTCGTGCTGAGCACCTCTGAGTAGTGAGCTTGAAGGGGCGCTGTAGAAAATGCGAGAAAATATAAATGAAAAATAAAATTATAAATTTATTAGAATTAGCAAAAGTAATATAAAAAAATGAAATGGAGAGCTCCTTATTTTATTATATATATATATATATATATATATATATATTTATATATATATAAAGTAAAATGATAAATTTACTGAAATAAGCTAAAGTAATAAAAAAAATGAAATGGAGAGCTCCTTATTTTATTATATATATATATATATATACATATATATATGCATATATATATACATATATATGATATATATATATGTATTTAAGAATAATATAATAGCGTTTCATGGTATTCGATCTGATAGTGGCGTTATCAGTTTGTGTTGTTCTTCTTATCAGATGATGGCCGCCAACGGGAACGACCGAACGCGATTGCATTTCGAACGGGATGTACCGCTCTCGTATCGACGACCAAAACCAAATGATCCAGCGTGAGTACACTTGAGCTGATCTGGTCTACCCTGCTGCTGCTGCTGCTGCTGTTTATCCTGACATGTGTCATGTGAGGAAACACTGTACATGTGATGCTTGTTACTTGCTCTGTCCCATGCCATTTAGCCGCTAGCCACTTGAATGGCTCGTATGCATGCAGTATGATTTATTGGATTATTGGCTGAAATCCTGGGAAACATATAATGGACGTAAACTGGCCAGCCGCATACTTTGCAAATGTGTGTACATATATGCGTACAGACGCATATATGAACACATATATGTCATTGACATCATGATTTATCTGTTGTATAATGTATATGACATTCCATTTCTAAGAGTCATCTGCTGTATGTATATTAAAGTTTTGGAAAAAATTGCTCACTTGAGGCATTTCCAAACTTAAGATGCACTTGTTTTTGTTTTTATCTGTGTACCGTATATGACATAAACATGTATACTACATGATATGTGTTTGTGCATGTATGACATTGTATGTACTATATATGTATTGTATGTATGTAAAAACTATACATGTTTGTGTAATTGCATACATGTATTTATTTATATATATGTTTTGTGTATGTATACAAACTATACATGTATGTCAACTGGCTTACTCAACTGAAACTGGAGAATACTACAAATGGATTTCAAATTAGGCGGCTCAAATTAGATGACAGAATGGTGTTAGTTCCGGCAAGAGTGCATAGGTGAGCAGATTATGGGTTTAGGGTAGCAGCAGTAGCACCCTGACATAGAGACTGCATGTACGCCAGCTCGCTTTGCTACCTCCCAAAGGTCCACTTAACTTTCCATGCGGCAGATAACATTTCACGGTGTTTAGATAACATTGATAAAATGAGTGATGGAGCTTGATAGACGCCTTGCATGTCTGCCAGAAATTTAAATTCAACTCCTGTAATGACTTGTGATCGTCTGTTCAAACTGCGAATTGCAATCGTATTTCGGTATTGGTTTGAAATTTAATGAAGATAATTAGAAGATAATTATCAAAATGCAATTGAACATTGGAAGTAGACTGTTTGGTCTCAACTGACTCATCCATTTGTTCATTAATTTTACGCATAGACTTTCTAATAATTGTCACCAATAAGATAATGTCACCAATTAACATAATGTCACCAATTAGATGATGTCACCCATAATAAGATAATGCCACCAATAATAAGATAATGCCACCAATAATAAGATAATGTCACCAATAACATAATGTCACCAATAATAAGATAATGTCACCAATAACATAATGTCACCAATAATAAGATAATGTCACCAATAAATAATGTCACCAATAAGATAATATCTCCAATAAATAATGTACATAACCAATAAGATAATGTCACCAATAATAAGATAATGTCACCAATAATAAGATAATGTCACCAATAAGATAATGTCACCAATTAGATAATGTCACCAATAATAAGATATTGTCGCCAATAAGATTATTGATGTGGCTGTGGTGCAGTGTGATGATCGAACAGTGGATTCGCGGGAAATACGAACGTCTGGAGTTTTTCGACGGTCATCGCTACACCGTCGGTCGCAAGGAAGGATATCTGTGGAAGAAAGGAAAGGCGGGGAGACAGTACGCCAAACGACGATTCGTTCTCAACGAAACGGACAATTCCCTCATTTATTTCGTTCATGATGAGGTTCGTGTGCAGTCATTGTGTTTGTTTAGATGCTGACTTATCTGAGCCTTTGTGATCTTGACCTGATGACTTTTCTTGCTTAGCCTTGATCTGGGACATGGTAATCATGTCAATCAGTTGGTTAGAGATCTTCTTGTCTTGAGATTTGGAAAGTACGGGTTCTAGACAATACACTGTGCATCATACAAGAAATTCAGTTTAACTCTGTGTCTTATAATTATGTAACAAGACATTGAATTCAAAAGTGTGCCCTATGCTCATTCCATATGTCAGCTAGATCAATGGATGCCTTGATTCTAGCCGTGCCTTGCACCGAAACAGTGTTGGTCTGTCAGGCATTCTTAGCGTGTTGGGAATTCTGTCAGGCATTCTCAATTACTAGATTTTGGTATTCACTGCCTTGATTTGTGCATGCTATCAGTTCTGTATTATAATATCGTACATGTATAAATATCAAGACTTTCTCAAACTCGCCTGTTTGATCATCCTAGCCAATGTAGCTTGACTACTAGTTTCTCTGCTTTAGTAGATTTCAACCTCGCTTTTCTAATGAACCATGAACCACGATCTTGACCATAGTTTCTCTTTCGCGGCTCATGCCTTATTCATTAATATTATTACAGTAATGATGGTTGATCATGCTCATAGATAATTTCTGCTTAATTTTAGGCCAAGTCTCCGAAAGCCACGCTTAAACTAGAACACCTCAATGTGACGATAGTTCCGGATAAGGTTGGCTATCCGAATGCGATGCAGATAACGACGCCGGTTAATAATACCATCCGAAGTATATTTGTTTATGCCGACACGGGGCAGGTGAGAGCAATTGAGCGTCTTGAGTGCAGAGTAAACAATGTTGTGTTTCTTTTTGTCTGTCGTTTTCAGCGTTTGTAAGTACTGGACTTTTTGAGTATCTCGCAGTGGTATCTCTCGTAGAGCTGTACTGATTATTCAACCATACTCAGAATCGGCCGATTTTTTTATCGACTAGAGATGCTAAAAAAATGTTGAGCGCATGCTGCAAAACACGCTTGCATTGCAATTTAGTGGGTTTATGTTTCGAGACCAAACTTTTTATTTAGCAGAACTATTATAATGAACTCATCAGTCTCATAATTGGATTAGGCTGTTTTACTAATTACCGTAACTGTACTCAGTAAAGAGTTATTTCGATACTGATATGGGGCCGGGTAGGGTTTATTGGTAACGTGCTGACAGATCAGAAGAATGGTATGAGGAGTATGACTCAATCGGGGGGTGCCTTGCAGACTGCCATATTTTTGTATTCGACTACTATTAAATTTATTATCATCTGTTTCTTCTGTTTAAACTTATTGCATATTTGTCAGTTTGAATTAGCGAATCAAATATTTTTATTATTGGACATTTCAGGTTGGTCTAAAATTGTAAATGCGTTCATGGACATATGATACATGAAGTTCTAGTAAATACACATTTGATGACTCATTGTATATTCGTTTGCTGAACGGGGAACTTGTTATGACCAAATAGATCCTGGAATGTTAGATCAAGTGACGTTTGACTCAGAATTTTATTTTATCCAACAGTAACGGATCCAACATGATGAATGATGATGATGATGATGATGATGGTTCTCTTGCCCGAAGGCAGGTTCATTGGCTTTTATGGCCCTGGGGATGAAATGAGTGAGGTGGTTTCCCGTTGCCTTCCCCCACAGACAATGATGGGTAAGCAATTTGCCCAAGGTCGCTCCGCAGCAGCTTGCACCACCGCGTCCCATGCGTGCTAGTCCGAGATATCTGAATCTCTGAATGTCAACTCCCAGCCCGGGGCTTGAACCGCAGTATCCAACAGACGAATGCCGCTCTCACTTACCGGTGTAGCTAACTATGCCAGTATCCAACAATATTACATAAATAATGTTGGATGTAATGCTGAACTGGCTGGAATGCAATGGAATGTCTGCATTAACATTATCATCTCATTGTAAATGATACTGGAACATGGTTGGCACATACGCTTTCCTTTTCCAGTACTCAGTATTTTGCACAATGCTGTCAAGGGTTTCCGTGTAATGGCAAGTGTGCTGCTGTATTTGTCATGAAAAGATAAACTGTTAAAGAGAAATGAATCATTAGTATTATTGGACCCTGACTTTGATATTTTGCTTGCGTTTTACAGGAACTCATTGAGTGGTATACGACGATCAGATCTGCTAAACTAAATCGACTTTCTGTCGCTTATCCAAACTCCAACCCAGCTGAGGTGAATAAAGCACGAGGACTTTTTCGTTTTATACATTCATCCCCCAGGGGCGTAAAGCCAATGAACCTGCCTTCGGGCAGAGAACCATCATCATCATCATCATCATCATCATCATCATCATCATCATCATCACCATCACCACCATCATCATCATCATCACATTCATTGTATAGCTAGGTCATTCAAATGTTGTAAATAGCTAAAATTCGAAACTGTGTTCTATCATCCGACTTGGTTGCCCAGCTGGTTACAATGGTGACCTTGATACGTGAAGGGCATGGGTTTGAGTCTCCCTGAGACTGTGACCTTAATACCTTGCACAAGTCCTTTGCTCACGATTGCTTCATGCTTATGGTTGATGCTATGCTTGGTCAATAGATAGTGGTTAATAATTGCTTAAAATAATAATCTTAATAATAATTACTCTTTGTCCTCATAAAGCATACTGCTTTAGCTGCCTGAGTGTTAACAGTTGCCTCTCTAATGTGTGCCTCTCTGGCCTGGTGGGGTTCCACATTAGCAGGTGATAGGGATCTAGAATCGATCAACTGCTAGAAAGGATGAGATAAATTGGCTTCCTTTCTCCCTCAGTCCTCTAAGCTGAGGATGAATGCCTGTTCTGAGCCTTCATAATCACATGTAGGATATAACTTTCAATAAATTTTTCTCAACTACTCCACAGAGTCACTACCATGTTTCGCTCTGGTGTACACGTTTCAATATGCCACCAAAACAAAATCGGAACTTCAAGAATGCATATTAATCAAAGTGTTATGTAGTACCGAAATAGCAATTGCTTCCTGATCTGTATCCAAAACTATCAGACCGAGACTTAGTTTATGCTAAAGAAAACTACGCTGATTTGATGTGTAAACAAGCTGTGTTTGGTTGGCCTGTAGTTTAAAAATAAATGAATATTGAGTGATTGGTTCTAGTTTGACTGGGTGCTCTCTGTCGTTTGGTCGGTTTGATTAAATATTTATTTATTTAGCTCATTTGTGATTCTAAATGGCTCAGTCTGTGGCTTGATCTTTGCAGCTCTGCCAGCATCTGTCTCG
Organism: Lumbricus rubellus; assembly: GCA_945859605.1. NCBI lineage: Eukaryota > Metazoa > Annelida > Clitellata > Crassiclitellata > Lumbricidae > Lumbricus > Lumbricus rubellus. The sequence continues at coordinate 8,788,116 of OX243823.1, read as the reverse complement.
AGATTTCATCAGAGAGGGATGGCTGGAGAAATCTGGGCCGAAGTCTAGCGATGCATACCGCAAGCGCTGGGTTGCGCTGGATGATAACAAACTTTACTACTACGAAAACCCACTTGTGAGTTGGAATTTATTGCTACTGTTAGTGCATATCATGTTATTATTGGTATCAGTAATAAATATTTAATATTAAATTCCTACTAATATTACTACATTGATATATTCAGATTTCTTCACTTATGCCGATGAAAATGAAATGTTGGAAAGCAATGAACTTTAGTTACAATACAATACAATTGGTCATTTATACTGCGCTTTAACAAAAAAAGTCTTGCACAAGAGCGCGCTTCACTACATATCTAGTTATAGTGCAATGAAAACAAATGAGTTTTTCACTTTGATTTAAACTCTGCAATAGATGAGTTAAAGACATGTGCTTAAAAATCTAAATTTGTAAATGTTTATTTTGGATGGTTGTGAGTGTATAAGTGTTATTGACAGATTTATTTACAGATGTGACCTCAAAACGTACGCGTTTCATATCACTTGAAGACTTTTACCATTGTCTCCCTGGTTATCAAGCTTCATCCGATTGTCTTAGCATCAAAGGCATTTGCAGTGATATGTGTGAAGTTGAATAGATCTGCAATAATTGTAATTGTAACTGCAGCAATTTATATAGCACCATCAGTTGTAAGCCACTTCCTAAGTTGTAATTGTAACTGCGACAATTTACTGGTAAATAGCACCATTGGCGGTGAGCCACTTATAAGTTGTAATTGTAACTGCAACAATTTATATAGAACCATCAGTAGTAGAGTAAGCCACTTCTAAGGTGCTGTGTAAGTCAGCTGATGTTTCAAATGCCAAAAGTTGCAGAGCAAGTAGGTTTTCAATTGTTTGTCAAAGCATTAATACTGCACATTACTGAAGTATTTGTTTGTGTTTTTTTCAGGATCCATTTCCCAAAGGAAGAGTAGTCCTTGGTCCGAGGGATAACGGGTTTACGGCTCGAGAAGATGTTCCGCCTGGCTTTAAGGCATTTCCGTACGCTTTTACGTTGAAGACGCCCAAACGTAATTACTGTTTCAGTGCGGCTTCGGAGGCTGAAAGGAGAGAATGGGTCGATTGTTTTTTGGCTGTGATAAGAAGGTTGGACGGTAGACGCACGACATCTGGACTGCACTCGAGATGTCTGACGGCTGTTCTTTGGCCATCTTAGGGTTTCTGGGTGAGTCTGTGTTCTGTGTTTTGTTTTTATGTAGCACATAGAGCAAAGCTAGGCTGTGTTTCAGTTTGTTATTTTTTGTTGCTGTGTATTGGATAAAGTTAAAATCTGATTCATTCTGTTGCAAGGATATTCACTAGCACTGTACATTCATTCATTTTGAGAAGTATTTTTCATTTCAAGAAATATTTTTCATTTCAAGAAGTATTTTTCATTTTAAGAGGTGTTTTTCATTTCAAAAAGTATTTTTCATTTCTAGAGGTATGTATCAGGACATTTCACGGATATAGCAGAGCTCATTTTAACAGAGCTGAAATATGATCTAAGTAACTTTGCTGTGCAGTTAGGAAATTTTTTTAGCAGATTTGAGTGAAACAGTTTGGTGGTCCTCCTTCGATTGCGGTTAATCTTAGCCGGGTTGATGATTAATCTTAATTTGTTTAAGTATTTTATGTGTAAATTTCTGGAATTTTTAATATGAAATCCATTTGTGATTTAATCAATGATTTTCTTTTAGGCCTGCGCGGAAGAAAAACATCAGAACTTCAAGACTACCGTGCTATCCTCGTTTGGTGGTGGACAGTTAGCTGGCCGACACAATTCGCTCATTGTTAATTAGAAATCTGCAGCATGAGATAGATCTGTTAACTAGAAATTCCACTGCGGGAAATGAAACTGCAGGAAAGAATGCCAAAGGAGATTTCGGTGACTGTGATGCTTTTTGAAATTTGCGTTGTTGATGGTGGCGGATGTTACTTCAATTGTCGGAGTTGACATAAACACAAAGACAGAGTGTACTATAATTTGTGTTCTACAGTGGATGTTGGGCATGGAAGTTCAGATCTGTAATTAGTGCCAAGCATATCTGATCTGAGCTGCCGAGAGAAATTTCGAGCGGTGCCCTAGGCAGAGCTGTTCACGGGCCTCTAAGCTATCCTAAGGCGTAGCGAGAAACAATTCTTTTTAGGAGCAAAATGAAGTGATAAAAGTGTTGTGACGATCTGCAATTTTATATTTGTATATGAAATATGATTTTATTCAGTTGTTAACTTTAAGTTTTAAACTGACTGTAGTTATTTTCTCTGCAATATTAAACTAAGATGGCATAAATCATGAACTTGTACAACTGCCTAGCTCGGTCCCCCAAAATTTCTGGACCGTTGGACATTTGCCCCTCCTTGTACCCCTTCTCAGCGACCCTGTGTCTGGTAGTTTATCATAAGCAGTACTAACTATGAGAGCTGATAATTCATTTTGATAAGCTGATGATGTTGCTGTCATGCAAACATTGAATGAATTAATATTGGTAGTAACTTTTATATTCAACTAAATGGTGATTTTTAGTTGTTGCTGGGCCATTGGTTTACCGTCAGTATTCGAGTGGAAGATTTAGTTTTTTTTTTTATCAGTTAATGTATATCAGTGCATTTTTATGTCAACTTACATTCCCTTTCATATAATTTACAAATAATTTGCATTTTCTTGCATATAATTCTGCTTCTTGTTTGTGTGAGCTTTAGTCAGAGGTGCTCTGTGTTGTTCAAAATTGCTGACTAATGCTTGTTAACATTTGTAGAGATGTCAGGAATGTAAAAGAGAACTGTTGAGATATAATTGTTAAGTTTTCTATGCTTGCCTCTTCACAATTGTATTAGAGACTTCCGATATTGGGCCACAGAGGTTTGAAGAACCATCTGGCCATACAAGAAACACAGCAGGTGAAAACCTGCACAGCTTTCCATGCTGGTCAGTTGTCATTTGTGCTTGATATGCCTCGAATTGAGACTTCGAAAGACAAAAACACTAGCAACCTGTTACCGTAGAGCTCGAACCTGCCACTTTAGTCCCACAGCGCTAATTTTAATTTTTTAAATTTGTTAGTATTTTTTTTTTGGGTAATTTGTTGGAATACTTGCTATCCAAGACATTTTTTCTTGATTACTGTTAAATTAATTTGTAAATTTAATTAATCGATGAGTTGTTGTTATTCTTTGATCTGTAAATAAACTACTCCTATGTATTATTTGTATTCTACAGCGATTTACGTAAGTTCAGTTAGCTTTCAGGTTAAGATTGTGCCCCAGTTCGAGCCAGGTTCCAGTCAATCTTACTGATTTAATTGAAGCCTTTGCAACCTGAATTCTGACCAGGGTATATCTCGAGATACTGACATCATCTGTTTTTTGTTTATGTTCAGAGCTGGCTTTGAATTCGGATATGGTATCATGTATGTACAATTATTATGTATATATGCCAATAATATGTGAGGTGCCTTTGAAACGGTTTAAAAATTAGGGATTAGCTTTCCATGCGTTTACTGTATGCTCGTTGTTCAATTGTTAAAAACTTCTCAGATATTAAAAAACTTCGAATATGAGCAGCTAAACATGGACTTCTTTTGGTTTTGTAGAAGTTTAGAAAGTAACAGATCTGTATTTCAGAGAACAGTAATTTTCGTACATAACTATTTTTTATGACCAGTTTTGTTTCTTTACTACCCAGAATTATATGTATTTGTATGCAAAAGAGTATTGGCAGAATCGAAAAGTTGACTGTGCCAAGTCACTGTAGCATAATTAGAATTGTGACATATATACATTAATATATATTAATGTATATATTAATATATAATTAAGAGTTTTGATTGAGAGTGTAGCACTTTGAATTGCTCATTTATTTTGTTTCATCCACTGCTGCAAAGTCTTTCTCACACTTGCTTTGCTTTGCTTTACTTTCCAGCTACATGTGTTCTGATGTGAGTTTCTTAATTAGTGCAATAATTATTGATGTTTAATTAATACCGTAATAATACTTATCGAAATATGCTTCCGATGCTCAAATCCAATGACAAATAGGTTGATCAGTTTTTTTTTTGGTTTTTGGTATCGTGTTTGATGAAGTTTTATTCAACTCTTTATCCAAATTTCTAGGGTTATGTAGGTGCAAAATTGTTATAATGCCGTGTCATGTTTATAGAATGCAGCAGGGGGTTGAACCATAGGACTGAGAGAATTTTAGGGAAACTACTAATACACATGTGTGTGTGTGACCGTTCCAGGCATGCAAACTGCGTTGGCATGGACTTGCAATTATGCACTGTTTAACACTTTGTGAACTTTGCTGAGCGCTGTGAAATAAAATACTTGGTTTACAAGTATTTTATTAGCTTACTGAGGAAATATCTTAGTGATTAGTAACTGCATGTTATGTAGGCCTACAGTTGTAGAAATTTAACTGAGTGGACTTGTGCTATCTGAAATTGTCTCTGTATCCCTACTCTGGTTGTACAGGGACATTGTGCTCTCCGCTCCTCCACACATCCTGACCTCCTCATTCCTCGAGCATGAACTGCTCCTAGACAGCACTGTGATTTATCTGTTATTGACTCCACATTATGGAATGGGTTCCCACTGTTTATAACTTCATATGCCTTATGCCTAAGGTTTGCTCAGATGGATTTTGGTGCCGCGCTAATTTTTTAAAACCGTCTTTTACCGCCGGGGTTGGGTCAGGAGTGCTCCCAAGTAGTAATCTGGGAGGGTATAAAAATCTCCATAATGAATTTGTTTGCAATTGAAAGCAAAGGTTGTATATGCTCTGTGTGTATGTAATCTATATATTGTGTACGGGGGTATATATAATTTAAATGTAGATATTACTGTATATATTTAAATGTATTAGTATGATATATCTATACCTAATTTACATAATATATAAAATTAATGGATGACGCGTGATCACAGCGTATACGGGTTGTGCCCACGCTGCATGATGCATGGGTTCATGATTTCCTAGGACTGTTACTAAGCAATATCATTTGTCACTAGCAGATGTTGGCAAGTAAACACACTCATTGGCCTCTTGTTCCAGGACATTAATATGATTAAATCATATTTACCATACAAATTTTGTCGCTTGTTGGCCAATGGTCTGGGAACAGGATCTTAGCAACTACAGTATAGAGAAAGGAGGGTAGTTGACCCAGCACAGCTGTTAAGCCTGGCATCTATTATATTACAATCATTATTTTATCATCAACAGTCATTTCGCGCCTTCAGCCTTCACATTCGATACTGCAGATGGTCGTGTTCAGTCTCCTGAGTAATAGCCGTGGGTTGGCCAAACATTGTTAACCCTTTAATTACGAGAGAGTACTAACAGCAACTGGGAAACCAATGCAGGTTGTCATTAAAGTGTTACATGGAATTCTCTTCTTAGTAAGAGGGTGGCGTGAACATAATATTTTCCATACCCCAGTTGAAGAAACCAATGCTGATTTGCTGTTGACAGATTCTTCTTTGCTTTCAGCAGAATAGGCCTACCAGTGCTTTACACTACAGAGTCTGTCACTGTAAGCAACAAGTGTATTCCTTGCCTTACTTGATTGATACGTTTTCTGTAAAATTTCCTGTGCATTATGAGGCCTTCAAAGAGGTTGCTATATTGTGAAAAATGACAACTTTAAACTTTCATTGTCAAATTGCATAGTCCTTAAGCAGGGCTATGTGGCCAGAACAACACCATCGGTAACTAAGAAATGGCAATGGGATGGACCTTTGACACCTGGCCATAAAGTATTGAACAAACATGAAAACTATCAGTATGTGGACTAACAATCAGCTGTAGCTCTATCGCTTAGTTACACGTTTAAAGAATAATTAAACCGACTCTATCAAACTTGTTCAGTTTGATTTTAGATGAAAATGGAATTTGAATGCCAACTACATAAATGCGAGGATGTACAATCTAAAAGGCAGACGTACTCTGTTCTCGTATTTTTATAAATATACACAAGACTGCATTGCACGTAGTTTTCTTTGTATAAGCAAACATTATGCACATGAAAACGTAAACAAAACTAAACTGAATTTTCGTATGTTTGGCAGGAGTTTGGGCATATGTAAACATGTGTTCAAGTTTCTCCAGTGTTCTGAACCTTGCTATGGATACATAAGCAGCTCTTAAAATAAATATGGAAGCTTAAAAAACCATGTACATCTGTTCACAACCATTGAACGTGCGTTTTTAGCAGCTGTGCATCACTATCCGTTCGTTCAGTTGGGTTGTTCAGATTTACAAACGTTCCAAGTATAAATGTTTGTGTTTGTTAGGATGTTTGCTGTCAGTGTGTGTCTGAACATGTGTGTTTGTGTGCATACATGTGTGTATTCAGATAGATATGCTGTACTGTATGCATACACCAAATTCTCACGAGAAGCATTATTATTAGGGCTGTTGAATTAATCGCGTTAACGCGTGCGATTAACGCATTAAAAAATTTTGCGATTAAAATTTTTAACGCATTAATCGTACGCGTTAATTATATCTGACTAAAATTGAATCAGAGGCAGAAAAACTCGTTTTAAATGGAAGGCTCATACTTAAAACTAGTGATACGTTCTTTGGCAAATATTCCCAAAAAGAATGAGTAGGCTATTATCGTAGCAATTCGTCGCTCAATTATCGTCTGCATGCGAACCAAAACATGCGTCAAATGCTAACGACGAGCCGTCGACATCGGCCGCTTCGCATCGTCCACTAAGGTTGTTTCCTCACCCCCGTCAGACTACATTGGTTGAACTCCAGGAGATGGCAAAACCAATGGATCCAGGTTTCAAATGATAAATGTTTACAGAAGGACAACTGAGACGGGGTTTGACAAGAACCGCAACCTCTTGTGAAAAGTTGTGACTAACTAATGAGGTTTATGAGCAGACCTACTATTGTTAATTAATAAGAACATCCCTTAAACCGACCAATGTAAATAAACTGGTCTGTTGGCAGTTGGCTGAATAAATAGTTAATTTTGATAGAATGATGACCAGAAAATGGTTGTCTAATTTTCATATTTATACCTATATCATTTGAATGAAAGGTGGCTCAAATGAAAATATTAACAGATTTTGAGCAGTTGACTGATTTGAACAGTGCTTCAATTCCGTCTGTCATACAAAACTGTACAATAAACTTAATGCAGAAATTCATTAGGACTAAGCCAAAAGGTTAATGAATATGTTTGCAATATAAGGAATGCATTCAGTCATTAAAAGTTTATGCTTCAGGGGTCCTTAGGATATAGTGAAATTAATATTTTTGAAGGAAATGTATTGCGATTAATTTGCAGTTAATTTCGATTAAAAAAATTAATCGTGCGATTAATTTCGATTAAATTTTTTAATCGAACAACAGCCCTAATTATTATGGATCAGATTCTGAAAAATCCTCATAAAAAGGCATTATTAATATGGCACAGATACTGACAAAACACAGGAACTTTGGCAGCATTGCACAGCACGTAACGGTATGTAATTTGGCTTTTGCATCATGTCCATTATGTCTGCTGGTATCTTTTAATTTCTGCCATTCTACATAATACATATGCTCCTCAAAAAAGCTCAGTGTCCCCTATTTCAGTTTCTAGCGCAAAACAATATCTCAGAAGCAACAGGTTTCATGCCCCAGGATCACATATTATGTATGTACTCCACTAAACAGCAATGTACTGCTGGTATAAAAAAAATACATTTTATAGTAAACAGACACATTTGATTCTCATTGTTTCGCAAAAAGACATTATTAACCACTGTAAACAAAGACATTGTTACCTAATTTAAACAAAGACATTAAAAACTACTGCGAACAAGACACTATTAACTAATGTAAACAAATATCATTGTATTCAACTTGGGGCCATTATGTTTCGTAAACAGACCCAAATTCATTCAGTAATGCCAACTAAGATGCAAAAATATCATGACCTTCAATAAAAAATTGTTGAACAACTAAAACTTGAAATGCAACAAACATTTGACAGCAGGACACAATGAGGTACAAGGCAAAGCAGAAGGACAAGGGCTTGTTCCATGCTGGTTGGTCAGGGCCTAAAACCCGCAAGTGCTAACCCCATTGATGGCATACTAATGGGTCGGCTTCCTATAAGAAAAAGTGACTGCATATATGTGGAAAGCTATGGTAAGGATATCAGTGCAGCCAAGTGGCTGGCATCAGGAACTGACGACGATAACAAGTACAACAAAACCGAATAAAATATATCTTGTATCAAACTAAAATTTACATCTAAACGCTAGAATTTCCGAATATACTCATGGTCAGTTGGTCTCAAAGTCATACAACAACAACATCGTACTGCATTGTAAAAATTACTATTTACACTTTAACAATCACTGACAGACAGAAGCAAAGGCTGCAATATAAACTTCCTGTAAAGATATGTACATCCAGAATAGAGAAAAATTACACAGCGCAACAAAACAGCGTCTGTCCACACAGCTGAACGAACGTAAGTACAAGAGACTCGAAACAGGATCGCAGATAAAGTTTTCTTCAATGCACGTATACTGAAATGTAAAAACTGATATCATAGCACTAAGGCAACCAAGCAAAATGGAGCAGAAACTGATATAAAATTCTTTTAAATGCACGGCCCATGCATTGCATGGCACTTAAGTAACATGATACAGCGCATGATTTTATAATCGTTTGTTACAAGTATCATTTCAACAACATTTCTATGCATTTCAGTTCAACAAATAGACATCTTCTCCTTACATTTTCAAAGCTCTTCAAACTGAACAAAATCTGTGGTAAATCAGGATAAGAAAGCTGATTTAGGTAAGACATAAACCAATTAACATGGCTGTAAAACCAAAGTTAATCTTGAGGCTACCCATATATAATGCCCAGTTTCATATCTGACTAATACCCTGTTCCTCCTTATTACTATGGCAACTATGTCATTGATTACTTTATAATATGCATCATCATTATCATCATCCTCATACATCTAATTCTCTTGACATCCAATTAGGTACAAAAGAAAACTTCTAAAACATCAACAATTCTCTTGCCATACAACTACAAAAGAAAGCTGATAGATTTCTTTCATTTTCTTCCAAATTATGGGCTTCAATCCAGAATAATTTGCAAGATATTCCAGCAGAATTTCCACTATATCTTCAAAACCAGTGAAAGAACTACAAAGATCTATACACATACACCATGGGGCACGTTGGTGTAGTTCCATGTTCAATATGTTCATTGTCTGGCAGCCGGAGAGTTGCAGGTTTGAATCCACCTCAAGCCGCCATATAGGGACCTTGTGCAAGTCCTTCACTCGCAATTGCGCAGCGCTTCGTCATGAAACCCCGATTCAGTGTCCGCGCTGTAGTCGGAGCACTTATGAGTAGCAATTTTGAAGGGGTGCTATAACAAGTGCACATACAAACAAATACAAAATGTTGTTTACCTATGCTAGAACACTTGAGCAGAACACACAGACATCCATCTAACTGCAATATCTAGTTTTCATTGTCACAACGGAGTCATCTGTAGTAGTGAAAGTGAGTTTAACCCTTTGAACCGTGAGCTCCCGTAACTCTACGGATAACGTCCCGCTAAAGCGGTCAACCGGGTTCAAAGGGTTAATGCTCTGGTCACCATCCTACATCTCTGTCAACTGCCTGCATCAATTAAGATTGCACAACCTAATCAAATATTGAACATAATAATATTGCACTCAACTCCATTGAAATTTTAAAACACTTGATCGTCGGTGGAACTTCAAGTCGTCATGAGCAAAGCACTTTAATTTTTTTTACATTGTTTCAATACTCGATCCTAACAAAGCACTCATGATTGGAAAAGCCAGTGTTCACACACACACACCAGTCAGATCTTGTACCGTCACACGAGACCGATAAAATGGTAACAAAACGCAGATCTCCAATTAAATCCTGACGGGAAGACAATAACAGCTACTGGGGGAAAATACTGCTTACAAGTGGTTACAGTGGTGATTACAATCTAGATTCTCAAAGGATCTTCTCTCATCGTTAAGTCACCAATATTTGTCCAGAACATTCTCTGGAAGTCGAGAGTACTTTACAGATACTCAACCAATGCTCCTCTATCTGACTTAAACCCATTTTATAAAATTATTATAAATTTTCTTTATCTTCATTCTCTTCATATTTCTTTCTTTGTAACTGGCTGCAGTATGCAGGGCTGAAAGTGAGCCGGGTCGGTCCGGGTCTCAGACCCGGCATCGATTTTCGAGACCTGCTGTTGCCGGGTCTCAGCCGGGTCGCAAAACAGGCCGTCAGGTGCCAAAGTAGGTAAAAATGGTAGGATTTTCGGTAATTTTGGGCAAATGACTACAGGAAAAACGTCGTCAGAAAACGTTATGGGCCAAAGGAGTGCTCGTCCGCCAAAATGAGACCCGGCAACTTTTCCAAACCACTTTCAGCCCTGGCAGTATGTCAGCAAAAGCTCAATAAAACAAATTTATCATCAAATAACCTTGCTTGTTCAGATTATCATCTACCTGTAGGTGTATCATCTACCTGTAGGTGTATCATCTACCTGTAGGTGTATCATCTACCTGTAGGTGTCTTGAATGGGTGTTATATGAGTTCTGATTGATCAATTGATTGACAAGAAGTGTCATTAGCATCCTTCACAAATGCCAACGAATTTGATGTTCAAACATGATTGTCATTACACAAATGCAACCAGAAACTGCGTCTGCATATACATGGATAACTGAGAAGGCAGATCAAATAAAAGCCTACGGAACACAAGAAATGAGAAACCGCCGCTATTCACAAACGGCAAATTACGCAACCACCCGTTCAAAGCCTCGCAAAACTATACACGCTGAATTACTAAAACAAACAAAAAATAAAATTGAGCACCCTCAAAATATTTATAACCGACTTAATATTTAGAATCACAGTCACATGAGCCAATCCTTCAATCTCTTTTCCGCAAGCGCTTGAATACCATTTTGTTCGATTGCGGCTTCACTGCGTTGGGTTCTGAACGCTTCTGAAGAAATCCCTTCTGAAATGGTGCTACATAAATGTTCGCAATTACAATAACAAAATATAACGTGTCACAGGGTTGGAGTCTCACAAAAAAAATCAGTTCCTTCTGTCAATACCATCCAAAATACTCACTTCACGTACGTTTATACTGCAAACGTCAACAGAACAAGTTACGCAACTCCCAAGATGCACTGCAACATTGAACCTAGTGCATGATAAACAAACGCTGAAATCGAAAACAAGTCAGCTGACTCAGTGGAACGGTTAAGTGAAGCCGAAACGATTTCTTTATCACCTGCGATACGACGAATGTGAATTCTCGTCAAAATACTGGAAACTGTCTGAATAGATTTTGGCACAAATGACCAGAGGGATGATGACAAGAAGGTCTGATCATAGAGCGTCTTTTTCAACATGATCATCGTCGTCTTCGGAGAAGAAAAGCGCTTCTGTACGACCGTTTTCTCCACATATATCTAAACAAAGCAAAGAAATGAAAGGTTAAACCGGCAAAATATAACCTTTATTACGAATGTGCACAGTAATAACGAGAAATGCATCAGCAATTAATCGAGTTGGACAAAATTTAGAAAAAATTGGTTAAATGATTGTCAAGCAGCTACATAAATCTTATGTCATTACATTACATATTCTCATCACAGATGAGAATGTCTGTTTTTCATTTGAAAAGAAAAACAGCTTTTAAAAAGCAAAATGATTCAGGAATCGAGAATAATTTAGAAATATCTACAGAAACAGACTGGAAGTTTTGGAATCTTCATCAGCTTTTATTTCCTAGTATCAAACTAAGTATCGCAATTAAAAATTATACAGTACAGAAAAGTAGAAGAAAGGCAAAGAAAAGGAAAGTAACGAAAGCAAAGGTAAGAAAAGGAAGTGGAAGGTTAGAAAATGGAAGTAAAAATGTGAGAAAAATGGAAAGAGAAGACAATTAAAAAGTCACTTAATGACAAGTAAGAAAAGGAAAGTGGACGAAATGAAAGAAAAGGAATGGGCAACAGGAAAGGAAAGCAAAAAAGAAAGACAAGGAAAGGAAAAGAAAAGATAACGATATGGAAGGTAATTGCTTACTAATTAGATACTTATACATACACTGGGATGCAAGGTAGCCTAGTGATTAGTGTGTTGGACTGTCAAGAGAGAGCTCTGAGGTTCAATTCCCTGCCAGGGCAGAAATTTGGTTCGAGGTTTCAGCTCCACTAACAACCCTTGGCCAACTCAGCTATGATGAGTACACCGACTGTACAATGTCTATGGGAAGATGAGACTGTGAGGGAGAGGACTGGCCACCCGCCCTCCTCATATGCAAAGGCCAAAATGAAAATGAAGTGGCTAATATTTCATACTTTATACTTCTGGCTGTCTCAGCGTTAGCCAATATTAAGGAAAGTCTTCTCTTTTTCTCTTCCTCTATATTCACATTGCTTCGCAGAGGGTAGAAGGAATGTCAGCTTAACCCTTTAATGCCGGAGGGTATAGGATTTCCCATACCATTTACTACCATCTCAGCATTAAAGGGTTAACAGCAAATGATCCAACAGACATCTGACAACCAGACACTATTGTTCATCAACAAGACAAAAGAGTTTTGCTCCAACTTCTACTGCAGCAGGCCTACCTGCAATAATCCGATGCCACGGCAAAGAAACATAGGTGAGGAATGAATAGAGTGCCAATGACTTTGGACTGCTTCTGCGTTCCTTCCACCAATGCCATCCGCCTCCGTTAGTGAACGACTTCCCAAGGTCGTCCTTTCGGCACTCGTCGACCGTTTCATCCGACTCTAAAGAAAACAATACAATGTCAGAGTAAACACAATAGTAATTAAAAATTGCTCAAGTGCTGTTGACGGTGAATAGTGAGATTCATTAAGTCTGCAGAGCCTGAAATTAACCAAAACATACCTACAATTTTTATTTCTTCACCCATTACACAAGACCTTTCGGTTTGCGGACGTTTCGTCTACGGACGATTCGTCATGGACGATTCGTCAGGCGGACGATTCGTCTATGGACGATTCGTCCGAGGACGTTTCGTCCAACGGACGATTCGTCAAGCGGACGATTCGTCTATGGACGATTCGTCAGTGGACGATTCGTCACACGGACGATTCGTCAAGCGGACGATTCGTCTATGGATGATTCGTCAGTGGACGATTCGTCACACGGACGATTCGTCAAGCGGACGATTCGTCTATGGACGATTCGTCCGAGGACGTTTCGTCCAACGGACGATTCGTCAAGCGGACGATTCGTCTATGGACGATTCGTCAGTGGACGATTCGTCACACGGACGATTCGTCAAGCGGACGATTCGTCTATGGACGATTCGTCTATGGACGATTCGTCAGTGGACGATTCGTCCACCCGTGGTGGACTATAGGTGCTGGTACGCACTGATTGAAAATAATTCTTTTTACATGTAAGTCGGATTGATTATATTTTTTTAGGTATAAATAAAGAGCTGTCACTCAACTAAAAGATTGAACGATGAAAATAATTATTGCTGCTTAAATAGACGTGATATTGACTCTTTGTTCGAATGGTAGCACACGGATAGCCTACCACTGTCACGAAAGGGGTGTGCCTATCGATGATCTATGTAACACACGTTAGGAGGGAGACCTGTTTTGACCAGCACCTATAGTCCACCACGGGTGGACGAATCGTCCACTGACGAATCGTCCATAGACGAATCGTCCGCTTGACGAATCGTCCGTGTGACGAATCGTCCACTGACGAATCGTCCATAGACGAATCGTCCGCTTGACGAATCGTCCGTGTGACGAATCGTCCACTGACGAATCGTCCATAGACGAATCGTCCGCTTGACGAATCGTCCGTTGGACGAAACGTCCTCGGACGAATCGTCCACTGACGAATCGTCCACCTGACGAATCGTCCATGACGAACCGTCCATGACGAATCGTCCGTAGACGAAACGTCCGCATACGGACCTTTCATAGCGTTTCAAAGATATCCAAGAACGTCACGAGTATATAATGCTCATACAGCAGGGTGTGCTCATTGTCCCTTTTGCTCACATAGACACCAAGCCGATCATACCTTCTCGGTGATTGGCCCCTCGCTTTGGAATGGGCTAGAATTGTCGCTGCACTTGTTCCCCAGGGTCCATCCCGAATCTTTCTATTCACATCTCAAACTGTCTTTTTTAGCAGCACTGGGGTCGGGAGCACTTCTGAGTATTCGCCTAGAAAGGGCACTATGTGAATCCTCGTAATGAATGAATGAACGAATGCACATTACAAATTGGTGAACAGTTATAAAGAAATCGATTTCACAGAAACATTTAAATTTCGTAATTCTAACTGTACGTTGTACGCATAAAGACAGTAACGTTCGTGCAGATTAAACAAACAGTACCATGTGACTGTACGTTGTACACATAAAGACAGTAACGTTCATGCAGATTAAACAAACAGTACCACGTGATTGTACAACAGAATTTAATACACGGATGAAGAAGGCAGCGATTTCTCTGTACCGTCTATTGAACTACTGTTGGCTTGTTCGGAATAGCTAGCACTCATTCCACCCGCACCGAGGTTCTCCATGTTCGACCGTGACTTCTTCAGACCGATCCGCTTGAGACTGCCGTGGAAAATGCGATGCCAACCGAAGTTTGGATCACTTGAGCGACGACTTTGACTATGAAACTGGAATGCAGAGAAAAATAAGATTCGTAAAAATGGTAACAGTTTAAATTTTCCTTTGAAACGACTAACCTATCGATTTCCAAATTCTCAAGGCCATAAAATCACATTTTGATAGCCACAAACCACGTTTGATAGCCATTTACCATATTTGATAGCCATAAACCACGTTTGATAGCCACAAACCATATTTGATAGCCATAAACCATATGTTGATAGCCACAAACCCCGTTTGATAGTCATAAACCACATTTTGATAGCCTTAAACCATATTTGATAGCCATAAACCATGTTTGATAGCCATAAACCACATTTGATAGCTACAAACCACGTTTGATAGCCATAAACCACATTATGATAGCCATAAACCATATTTTGACAGCCACAAACCATATTTGATAGCCACAAACCATATGTTGATAGCCACAAACCCCGTTTGATAGTCATAAACCACATTTTGATAGCCTTAAACCATATTTGATAGCCATAAACCATGTTTGATAGCCATAAACCACATTTGATAGCTACAAACCACGTTTGATAGCCATAAACCACATTATGATAGCCATAAACCATATTTTGACAGCCACAAACCATATTTGATAGCCACAAACCACATTTGATAGCCATAAACCACATTTTGATAGCCACAAACCACATTATGACTGCCACAAACCATATTTGATAGCCATAAACCACATTGATAGCCATAAACCACATTTCATTGATTGTCAGTTGTTCAGGTATCACGCCAAAGCACATGAGCAATTGAGAGTGAAAGACTTGCTTGCTCAGGATCCATGCACAGCAGCCTGAGGTGGATTCGAACACGCAACCTTCCGACTGCAAGGCACCAAATATACCGCTACACCACAGCACCTAACAAAATAATCTGAATAAATAAATGAACTTCAGAAAAAAATCAACTCAACCTACCTCTTCAGAATTTTCTGCTGAGTTGTCGGTCGTTAAAACCTGCGTTGATTGAGCCTCTGGGACAGACGGCTTGGCACAGCTGACGGCCATTTCAGCGCATCCCTTCCCATTTGGTCCACTCATCTTAATGAACTCTATCCGATCTGGTTCGCGAAACCACCAACTCAGCGGCATTCGTCGGCCAAGATTTCCCTAACAACGAAAGACAAACTGAAGATTTTAAAGGCTACTACACAAATTTGATTTATCCAGTGATAGCCTAAACCAAATTTGATAGCCATAAACAACATTTGATAACCATAAACCACATTTGATAGCCATAAACCACATTTGATAGCCATAAACCACATTTGATAGCCATAAACCACATTTGATAGCCATAAACCACATTTGATAACCATAAACCACATTTGATAGCCATAAATCCAAATATGCAAAACTGAAGATTTGAGCGCAAATCTTGGGCAGCATTTCCCAAAAGTGATGGAGGGTTGGGTGAGGGAGAAGACAAGAGTTCCTTCAGGAAATAAGATAAAAGTGTTGTTCAAATGTGTGGTTACATCATGAATCAGACATCAAGACAAGGAAGTGGTTGTGTGGAAAAGTTTCATCTAGGATTAATTCTAACCTAATGTTTATTTGGTTAAAAGTGTTCATACTCCAATTACAGGTCAGAAACATCTTATCTTACACTTCAGCTGAGCCACATCGCTTTACAAATAGTCTCATCACCAATTATTGTTATTATTAAGGCACAATCAACACCAGACAAATCAACACAGCACAGAATCAGCACGAGGTACAAAGAAAACGCAAGACACAACTAATGCAAGACACAGTTCATACAAAAGGCACAACAAACAATTCACAATGAACACAAGAAACAACGAATGCAAGACAAAGTCAAAAGACAATTACAACGAACAAAAGGCACAACCAACCTTTGCCTCGAAGACGCCTTTTAGAGCCTCGTGGCTAACACTTCCACGAAACAACGCTCCCTTGAACGAGCTGAGACAGTCGACAGCGACCAGTTCAACACAGATCATCTCACTCTCCTGAACGATCTGATTAGCAAATGCCTAAGACAACAGAAGCAAAAAGTTAAACAAAAGACATATCATAAGACACTGAAGACACTGGGGCGTCATGGTGCAGTGGTGGCGTCGTTGCCTTGGAGCTGGAAGGTTCGAGGTTTCGAATCCACCTCGCTGCGCAACGGCCCTGGGCAAGTACTTCACTCACAATTGCTCAGCGCTTAGGCGTGAAACTCCGATGCAGTGTCCGCTCTGCATTCGGGAGCGCCTCTGAGTAGGGAGAGCTTGAAGGGGCGCTATAACAAGTGCACATACAAACAAAACAAACAAATGAGACAGAAGAATCCATCAGACAGTAACTCGATGTGCAGGAAAACTAACTGCACATCAGGGCATAACATTGTCATGTTGTGCTGTCAGCTCTCTGAGCTCTAGCGACCGACATGATCCATTTTCTCCAATGCTTTTTTTCTGATGTCGCTTCCCTTAGTTCTTCCATATTCATTCCTGTTGTTTCTTGAACCTTGTCCAACCACCTTTTCCTCGGCCGCCTTGTACATAACAGACTCTGTAAAAGATGCTTCATAACATAAAGCAACACACTTTCTTTGTGGCTGGCCCTGTGGTCTGCAATGGGCACCTTCTTCATAGCTGTGTCTGCTTACAAGGGTTCCCTCTGACACATTCTGCCGCAATAACAACAACAATGTCTATGGCGCCGTAACACAGCCATGCTATTACAAGGGCATGTCAGTCACCTCACGAAGAAATAATAGCTCATCTTAAAATGTCCCACATCTTAAAACCTTCGTCCTCTTTAACCAAGGCTGGGTCGGGAGCTCTCCAGCATAGTGACCTTGAAGAAACACTAAATAATAAATACGTATGATTAAACAAAATAACAATATAACAGGGTTTGGAAATTAATCAATTCACCCACTTCTTTTAAATGCACATCGGTCAACAAATACATCATTAGAAAACAAAAGGCATTCATTATAATTTGGATTCAAACCTTGATGTATGTATCGCTCACCTCTTCAAAATTATCGATGGTAAAGAAGATGTTTGGATATGTAATTTCTTCCTCCGTTCCTTTGCTGTCCATTTTACGACGGCTCGGCGAAGCGTACACCCTCTAAAAACGCAACATAACCTAATGAATAGCTGGTGTTTAAAAGGCATATAGCGTCAATGCACAAATGTAAAGAAAGAGCAGTCAAAACAACCCATTAACCGACTGAACTCTTGCAAAGCTCACTGTAACAGTATTTGGCTCGTGCAAACATAACCAGATAATGATTTTGAGCATCAATATTTATGACCAGAACTGTTGAACCTACCAACTATATGTGCCACTAGGGTGCCCTGGTGGCACATTGACGAATACACTGGCATGGAGATCAGCAAAGCGGAGTTCGATTCCTCAAAAACCCCGTAGGATAGCTGTGCTTTGTAGGCTGCTGATGTCGTGCCGTTGCACAGCTGTCTGTTCTGTTAGTAGTTAAGATTGATTAAGACAACTGCATAAATGTACACTGCAACCGGCGGCGGTCTGTCAACCGGATTGTTGAATAAATGAAAATTATTGTTAATGCTGTAGGATCCAATGCTAATTACATTACATAAACAAACAAAGTGGCACTAAAGAAGCCATATGGTTAGAAGAGACACCCACGACAGACTGACAAATGCCACTACTAGGATTTGAACCCCAGTGTATTCTGTAATGTATTGTAATTTGCTCTCAAGTCCTACAGACCATTTATAGTTAAAACTGTTGAAGAAGCTGAAAAGCTCTGGTAATATTATTATTGTTTGTATTGTTTGTTTGTATGCGCACTTGTTATAGTGCCCCTTCAAGCTCTCTCTACTCAGAGGAGCTCCTGAATGCTGAGCCGACACTGCATCGGAGTTTCACGCCGTAGTGTAATTTCACATTACAGTTTCATTACAACTTCATAATCACCAACAACTAAGCACATGGAACCATCTTGTTCAGAAGGACTTTGTCAGGTCAAGACGTGGAACAAAGTGGAGAATTGCTTGTATTCTTCAAAACACATGTGCATTTCTCTGCATTATCATGATTATTCCTCAGAGTACTGTTTTTCTGAATACACCAGAATACAACAAATTAACGCCTAGCTTACTTTAGAGCATAACTGACTTCGTAACATAGTTTGTACTAAGTAGGGTACAATCAAATTAGCAACAGTGGATTATATGTAACACAGAAAATGTCACTCATAATAAAATAAATTGATGAGATTCAAGTACTTCATAGAATACCTGAGTGAGCCTTCGTAACACTTTTACTGGTTTTCCATCACCCGACTTTGTACACACAGCGCACGTAACATAATACTCAAACTGCAAAAAAAATTACACATTGAAATTTAAAACCCATCATTATCATATGCTGTTCTAGTCAAAGCCGTAGCCAGGTTTTGTTTCGGGGAGTGTTTATTCGATCCATAGTTGTAAAAAACGTTTTTTTCCGTTTTTTATTCTCTCCCGAAAAACGTCGTTTTTTTCGTTTTTTATTTTTCCCATCGTTTTTTATCGTTTTTTATTATTTCTTTATCTTTATTTATTCATTTACTTTCTGTTATTATTTCACTTAATTTTATTTTTTCTGATATTCCTTATGTTTTCCGCCAACTCTCAAGGATTCAGCTAACTAAAGTCATTATTTCATCGTTTAACATCATCATTTAAGAGATAGCCTGCGTGTAGTAGGTTCCTAATCAACGTTTTCAAGGGTAAAATGCGGTTTTAGATGTAGCAAAGTCAAATTATTTTCCGTTTCCGTTTTTTATCGTTTTTTTGTCGTTTTTTTTTTTTTGAAAAAAACGTCGTTTTTTACCGTTTTTTATTTTATTTTCATCGTTTTTTACATCTATGATTCGATCTTTAGCAAGTCGCCAAGCAACCAAATCAACTAACTAAAGGGTTCGGTGAAGCGTCGCGAACTGCCACAGTAAAATTTCACATTAAAATTATAAGAGCTTCAAAATTAAATACCCACTTAACTCTTACACCGTGTGTTAATTAATGAATATACTATATTGCATTTTTATATTATTTCATTACGAGGTGGGGGGGGGTCAAACACCCAAAGCACCCCCAAATAAGGCCATGGTTCTAGTAATGGAAATAGTTGGGATTGATCAGTCAAACATGGTAAAATAACAATAGAATAACAATAGAAGTGTTCAGAGCAACTACGATGATACTGACGTGTTGAAGAATGAAATTAAGGTAGACGGTTTCTTCGAAGTCTATTTCTGCATCGGTAAGTAAAGGCTGACACGTTGACCACTTCCTGTACACCTCGACTGACATCTACAGCACATCAGTGTTGACATAATTATACACCGTGGTTCAAAAAAAACTAAGCCAAATTGTTTTTCGTATATCTCTAATGCCTGATAACATATCACGCTAAAATTTTCCAAATATTTAGAGAAATGGACCAAGAACATGATTCCAAAATTTCAAGAGATAAAATTGAACGGATAAAAAGATATGAATCTTTCAACTTCATATGCCGAAATTGCAGTTTACAAGCAATTTTCTGCCAGATTCAGTAAAAAGTAAGCTAAACTGTGTTTCTTATATCTCCAATGCCTGATAATTAATCATACCAAAATTTTCCAGATATTTAGAGGATTGAACCAAGAATAGGATTCCAAAATATCATGTCATAAATTTGAACGGATAGAAAGATATGAATATTAAAATTTCATCTCCAGAAATTTCTGTTTTCAGCAAGTCTGTTATGGTGTTCGTTGCGGTTTCGATGCTTGATAGTTTCCAATTTTGGTCTTCAGAGATCCTGGAGTAAAATTAACGGAGTATATTATCGCAATATTCTGCTGTCACAACAGTTTTCACCTGTTATCAGAAATCAATAGCCCCAGAAAGCTGTTTTCTTTTTCAACAGAACAGCGCCAGCCCACAGAGCCAAGAAAACCATTGATATGCCAACAAGAGAGACGCCAGACTTCGTTTCTCCCACATTATGGCCTCCGAACAGCCCATATTTGAATCCTGTCGACTATAAAGTGTGGAGCGTGATGCAAGACCGAGTTCCCAGACAACAATTCATGATATAAACGATCTGAAGCAACCAACGCTTGTTGGAAGTGTGGGAAGGCCTGGACCAGAGGATAATTGACGATACTGTTGCGTAATGCATGGCGCCAGCGCTTCCAGGCTTGCTGCAAGCAGGAGGGCATTTTGAGCATCTTAATTAATTGAATAATAAAACCATACTGTTGGAATCATATTGTTAGTCCAATTATCTACATATCTGGAAAATTTTAGAATGATTAATCATCAGACATTACAGATATAAGAAAACATTTTATTGAATCTTACAGAAATTTGCATGTAAACTGAAATTTCGACATATGAAGTTTAAATATTCATATCTTTTTATCCGTTCAACTTTGTTTCATGAAAATTTGGAATCATATTCTTGGTCCACTTCTCTAAATAGTTGGAAAATTTTAGCTTGATATGTCATCAGGTATTAGAGATATATGCAAAACAATTTGGCTTAGTTTTTTTTGAACCACGGTGTATATACAAGACAATTTTAAAACATATCCAATTATGCATGAATGTATATATATGAAAATTATATATATATTTGTGTGTACTGCATACACTATATATATATATATATATATATATATATATATATATATATCACACAAGCATTTATATATACATATACATATATATATATATATATATATATATATGCATGTGTGATTCTGCACATTTATATAGCCCAACTTAACAATATTAATCCGAAAAATCTGGTGTAAATAACAGGCTGTCATTGAGATACATGTGTATGTGAGTGTGTGCACATGCGCTTGTGTGTGTACACAAGCGTGCGTGTAATATATATCTGTATGTGTGACATTTATGTGTGTGCATATCATCTGTTTACCCGCAAGTCACATATTGCAGATCAGCTAGATTGCCATGTAAGCAGCATTTTGGGAGGCATTCAACTTAGGGCAATACATAAATGTATAAATGTTAATTATATTCCATCACACAGAGGTGAGCTGGACGATTGTTCTGCAATGCTGAACCATCCATCAACTGTTCACAGCAATCCATCTTGTTATTCAAAGGTCTAAAGTCTTCTTCTCTTCTTCTAGAACCAACTTCCTGGTCTTTATAATTTATACGGCTAATTTAGTATAATGACAATGCAAGCACACAGCAAAATCCTGTCCACAGTTAAATCGATAAAAACATATAATGAGGTGCAGTCACTAACAGTATTTATAGGCCTTTCTAATTTTTATTAATGAATTTATTAATGAAAATTTGCGGTTTGCTCATCTTTATATATCTCCCTCTGTTTGCACTCTCCTCTCCTACTTTCCTTTATCACAAACTCCGAAAACCAAACTCTTCAACCTATCCTTGATACCGATTCTAATCACCATCATCACCAATTACCACTGTAGCACCATGCAGTCTCCATAGCTTGATCTAACTGGATTTTGACCTAGTACCAGAACAAGCAGGCTATAGCTTTGGCTATTGCAGAGTTGATTTGACATTGAGACGCCGGTGAATAAGCTGGTCTCTCTGACATGGCTTTTGTGGGCGCCGAGAAATTCTTGAATATGCGAATAACTTAGCACATGTACACTGATATAGCTATACATATCTAAATAAATAATTTTCCCTCAGTTAGTGCAATCTGAACCATCTCAATCTCCTCAAATGAGTCAGTTAAACACCGATCAAGACGAAAGGAGATACGTACATTTGGCGACGATTCATCATCACTCGACTCTGGCGGAGTCTTTCGAACGTAGAATAGCATGTCGTCTTTGTGAGTATCTTCAGGAGAGTCTAGGAAGTACTTGGAAAACATGTGAGCCCAGAACGCGTTATGATCATGAACCAATAAGAAATCGTCCTCTAAAACAGACAGAACAGAAATTGAAGCCATCAACACGATTATAATCTGTGTCCATCTGATCATTTTCTTCCTGGCTTCAATCACAACACAATCTAATCAATTCTAATCTAATCAATTCTACTATAATCTAATCTAATCAATTCTAATCTAATCCTACCTAACTCTTCCCAGTCAAATGAACCGCTCCATTTAAACTTTTCACACAACTTCAAACTCCGAATATCTAAAGTGCTCCCTAAGGCCTAAAAAAAGTTGTGTTTCCGGTAACCCGACCGACCCTCTTTTATTGCCGCGACTCAAATAATTTTGTAAAAAAATGTTAGTAAAAAAATTTGTTTAAAAAATATATAAAAAAATTTAAATTTAAAAAAAATATATTTTTTTAACATTTGTGTTGACATAACAGAAAAGATGTCAACAAAATGAAATTAATAGGACTGTTTTCTAGAGACGTTTTAGGTGCAAACAGTCGGGGAAATAGGCAGTTTATACTTGCTTAGAACACGTACTTTGTTGCAGCGTGTACCTTTGTGCTAAAAAGGCTAGTGGGGTATACTTTTTCGGATAATCACTGCATAAAAATATTTTACCATTTGAAATTAAAATATTTTTCAACCTACCTACCCAATTTTTTTAGCTCTGTTACCGGAAACACAACATTTTTTTAGGCCTAAAGCTAAGCACAAAACCGAACTCTTCAACCAATTCTAATCAAGTTCCACCACAGCACCACCGTAGCACCACGCTGTTTCCTCAGCTTGACCTCCCCGGATTTTGATACGGTACCAGAACGAACAGGGCAGCTCTGGCTAAATAGCGAACTTGTGCATTATGCATGAGCACTCAGTCAAGTCATAGGGGTTGTTCACAGATGGCAAAGAAGTTCCAACTTCCAGTAGTAAGAGATAGAGAGATATATAGTCTATAAATATAGGGATAGAGATGGACAGATAGAGACAAACAGAGACAGACAGATAGAAAAAGACCAGAGAGAGTGAGACAGAGAGCAACTGACTCACTTGTTTTATCACTCTGACCTTAAAACTTACTCACAAAATCAACTTGATAAAATTAAATAACTTAAATCATGCCATTCTTTCATAATTTTTTTACCCAGAATGCAAATTATTCAACTCAAATGACGTATATTAAAAACCAAGTGTAAATAATGAATTTCAAAAGGCTCAATGTAAAAACGACAAGTCAAAAAACCTAATATTCAAACAACCTATTAGTTATTTATGCATACACAACATTAGACAATATGCAGAAATAAAAATCAGCAGCATATAAAGAAGTGACAATTTATCCAGAGTCCAAACAACTTAGAGTGGGAAGATGGGACAACTGATCCAAAGACTTGAATGGAAATACGAGATTTTGACAAGACTGCTTGACAAATTATACATGTTCTCTCAACACAATGAACAATGATGCCATTGACTTACAAATCAATGAATTGTATATCTTATAAATGCAGGGTTGAACACTGCTTGGAGAAAACAGAATGTGAGGTTCAAGTTCTCAAAATATCCTTTAATAAGACAGATATCAAATGCGTCACAAAACTTTAATAATTCTTGAAATACAAATTGTGAAGAGTAATAACAAGAAGTGAATATACATCATGTAATAATGAATGCTGGGAAAATGGTAATTCCATGGTGCTACTAGAAGATCTGTGAAAGTGCTGATTCTCATAGCCAATAATAATAAATATGACATTGTTCAGATTGCTTCATGGTACATAGAACATGATTCATTCATTTGTTTCTATAGTGCAACTTCAAAGGACTAAGTACTCAGAGGTGCTTCTAACTATAGCATGCAAAAAGTACAGTTTTGAGTCGAATTGAAAACTGCTTAAATAGTTAAGAGCCCCTGGAAGCAGGCACAATTCCTGGGGGGGTGCCCATTCCAGACCACAGGGCCCACAATGGAAAAAGTGTGATTTTCTGCATATGATAGATTCGTAATTTCAAGCTGGATTTAATACAAATTAATACAAAAGAATTCCTGAATGCTGTTTATCTTGGCAGGAATCAAACTAACCGGACAAGGACACTACTTACAAAAATAAAAACTCTTTTCGCAACAGACGACAGTCTCACCATTCTGCTGCCAAAATGTAAGTCCTACTCCTATATGCTGAATTTGAGTTCATGTCTGTAATGATACCATGGTTACACTTTCACAGCTGTGAAACTAGAGGTTTTTTTCTACACCACTTGCCAAATTAAACATATTAAATATTACTAAACTTGTAACGCACGCAAGGTCACACCGAGATGTGAATCTGAGTAGATGAAAAGGAACATTCCAAAACCACAAAACTTCTAAATTGTTATCAATTGACAAACGCTTGTAAATGCATAGTACTTGTAATTTTTTTTTATAGTTTTATAATTATTTATATTTTTTAATTACATGCCAGTCATCGATAGCAGAAATGTGAATTTAAACCAGTTAGCGATATTTTTATGGCCTTCATAGAAAATACGCTAAATTACCAGCTTAGCAGTGATAAAAAAAGATGGCAGCCATTTGGATTCATTGCATTCGATGATGGTTTGCATGCCAAAAAGAATATAAGAGGTTCTGTAATTACAGTATGACCCCTAAAGTTAAGATTTACCATCCAGGCTGCCTACCTTTACACGCCCATGATAAAAAAGACTACCCATATCAGTAACAGGAACCAATTTGCACATACACCGATTAGTGGGGGTGGGGGGAATAAGATGCATAGGAATGCTCTTCAGAATTGGAAATTAACTCCTTCTTGCAGTTATATTATGTTAAGGAGATGCAAGGGACTTTAAACTACATGGTAGAACTTACATAAATTATGCAAGTTTAGAGGCAGAAACTGCACAGGCATGGATTAAGTACTGAATCTATCAAGATTGGTGGACACCAAAGTACGCAATCTGAGTCTATTTGGCAAAAGATAGAAGCCAACGGAAAAACACGTGTACAGCCAGGGTGCCAACTACACATATGGTAAAAGCCAGTGGGCATAAACATTTGAAGAGAGTTGCAGAGGTCTCAAGGACCTATGAACTCTAAACTGGGTGGCCAGTAATGATCTTCAAGCCTTTCACTGTGTCACGTGTTCACACCCGTCTCCTCACCCACCCTAAGCTTTCAATCCTACATCTGCCCTGTATATCTTGTCACAGCTGATTGTTGACTAATGGGAACCCATAAAACAATAATTCTACCAGAGCAGCTGAATAGGCTTACCACAGTCATGACGTACATAGCATATCATATCCTCACCCATAGCTAATTACCACAGCTAATTACCATAGCTAATTACTTACAAACCAAACAATGCACTGGCAAGCTTAATATTGGAGTGACAGGAGATACTTCACTACCAGGAACAAACTCCTACACCTGCGGTGGGTCACTTGGGGATCTTCCAGCAAAGCCACTCCTTGAGATGATTGGTAACAACCAGAAAGCAGGTCAATGGTAAGTTGAGTCTGCTTCCTAAATGCTAGAATTGTTTCCATAGTTTAGGATGATCCACAATAAACTTTCCAAGATAAACAGGGACAGGAGGTTCAGGGTGTGGAGACAAAAACATTACACTTGACACTCAATTGAAAACACTTCCAACTTAAATGCTTAGACACAGAGACATAAAGCAAAGTTAACTTCAATATTTTAAGCCTACTTAGTAGTGCATTGATGTGGGAAATACAGAAGTCATTTGTAAAATAGACTCATTTTGATATATAATCAAAATATGCAAGCCTTTTGAATTTTCGTTTACTTCATTTCAAGAACTTATACAGCATCCCTTCAATAAGCCTACTCAGAGGAACTTCAAGTCCAACCACGGTTATACACAGAAGTCTTAAGGAGCATGTAAAATACTGATAAGTCATCCCAAGGCTACAGGCATATCTGCAATTGGGAACTTTTCCAGACAAAAGGACCTACATCTAGTATTACATTTTCAAAGGCAACACTCATTTTCAATAACAAAATGAGATTAATTACTACCAATATTATTATTATTACAACGCTTAATAATCGTCTAAAATTCACATGGCACCAACCAAATATTCTATTTTAGAATTCTTAATACAAGAAAACGATAAAGCATAAACTGACAAGAGATACTAAATTAATAAATTGTTCAGACATACAGTAGATCGCCAAAAGGGTAAAGTCCAGAAGAGAAGAAAGTACAAGATAATCCAGTGGTTAGTATGCTGAACTGCTGACCAAAGGGTCGGGAGTCAAAATACACAATAGGGTAGAAATTTGCATTTAGCCTTCTGCTCCATCCGAATCATTAACACGACTCGGCTATAATGAATTGATGGCAGCTCCCGGTTTTCTCAAGTATCTGCCTTTATGAGGGACAACCACCACTGGCTCCCACTCCTGCAATGCATTACTTATAGAGTTTCATCTATTGCTCGGCACTGCACCCTGGCTCAAGCTCCATCCAATCCATGCGAGCTTTTTTTATCCTGGCTTCTGTTTCTTTGGGTCGCCGTTTGCTGCGCTCAGTTAGCCATGGAGACTTTCTTGTCCCTTTTCCCGCACAACGACCATGCAGTGAAGAACATTCACAGAGGAGGATCCAGCTATCTGGAATGGCCTTCCTGTGGTTTTCTGCTCGCTTCCCCGTGACCCTGCTGGTTATTTAAGACTTCGTCTTCTTAAAACTTTTCATTTGACCACGACTGGGTTGGCAACACCTCTGAGTAGAGATCTTGACGGTGCGCTTTATAAATTCCTGTGAATGGTTGGCAAAACTCCGAACTCCGGTCCCAAATTAATTCGCATGGCTTATCACATAGATATGCTTCTCCAATGCTTACTTACCCACCCTTATGTAGAAAGACGTCAGTATTGAGGACATTTTGTTTACCAGTACATTTATAGCTTAAATGGAAGCTGGATTGATGATTTTCATTCCTGAATGTATTCCAACATCACTGCAACATGCACGCATTTCTACTTCAAATCTAGAAATACCTTCAATCCTTCATCCAGCTTCTATTTCTCGCCTGTTATCTTAGTCAATCCAGCTTCAATTTCATATATAAAAATGCCCTCATCCAGCTTCCATTACTTAAGCGGTTTCCTTATCAATCCAGCTTCTATTTCCGATCTAGAAATACCTTCGTCCAGCTTTTAATTATTATGCATGCGTTATTTTCGTCAATCCAGCTTCTATTTCACCTGTAAAAGAATAATCATCCAGATTCCATTTCTCTTGCGTTTTTTCATCAATCCAAACTTCATTTCACCTCTAAAAACTGTCATCCAACTTCAATTTCTCAAGCGCTAGATCATTGGTCAGTAGACCAGTACTGTTGTCGTTAGACGAATCGTTTTCGGCAGTTATCTGCAAATTCTGTGCGCCAATTACAATATTTAGTAGTCAGTGAACGGTTTGTGAAGTGACGGTGAGAAAAATGCTGTGATATAATTTGGGACCGGAGTTCGGAGTTTTGCCGAATGGTTGATTGATTGATCCCCGTTCATAAATCTGTCGATACATTACTTCTCAGATCTCAGTTTACCTCAAACTCCGCCACTGGTTGCATTCTGCCTGTGCCAGTCCCAAGCCTGGATGAAGGAGGAGGTCAACACTGGGCTTAGTTATAGTAAGCGGGTCCCTATGTGTTGGTTAGGTTAAATTCTAGAACGCCGCGGTAGCAAGTAAACATCATGGCGACCAAATATCCGCTCATAATAGAGCGCGGTCACGTGACGGCAAAAAGCAGCCCAATATTTTCGCGGCCTACGGTGATGATATGATATAATTATTCGCTAGAGGCCACTAGCTATATATGATAATTATGCGTGTATTTATAGTCCTTACATGGAAGCTGGATGCGTATATTTATAGTCTTGCAATGGAAGCTGCATGCGTGTATTTTTAAACCTGAATTGGAAGCTGGATGGAGATATTTTTACACCTGAAATGGAAGCTGGATGGAGATATTTTTACACCTGAAATAAAAGCTGGATGCCCTAACCGATACCTTGCGTCGCTAAATAATTAGTGATAATGATATTGTAACATGATGCAAACCGCGAGATCTCGTGGTAAAAAACCGCGACATATCTCGTAGATGGCGGCCAATGTGTTAAGGTCCATCGATTTCGTTGTCTTCTTTAGCTGATTTAAGCGTATTAATATTTATGAAAATAACCTTTTCATGGTATTTTTACTTACTTACTTTCGCGAAAACATTGGCGTATACATCACCGTAGGCCGCGAAAATATTGGGCTACTTCTTGCCGTCACATGACCGCGCTCTATTAAGAGCGGATCTTTGGTCGCCATGATGTTTACTTGCTACCGCGGCGTTCTAGAATTTAACCGTTGGTTAGTGTCAGGTTTGGCATCGTGAGGGTCGGTTAGGGTCAGGTTAGGCATCGTGAGGGTCGGTTAGGTTTAGAGACAGGGTTAGTGCAGTCATTCATTAACATAGGGACCCGCTTACTATAACTATGCCGCGACACTGATCATCTTTGATAGTGTCGCTAAGCATGTAACAAGCCTCATGTAGGTTTCGGTCAAACACGCCACCCGAAGTCAGTCAACTTTCAGAAAGTACTATTATATAAAATGCAAACGCTTCAAATTGTGCAAGTCAACGTCCATTAGGCTACTCAACAACTTTCCCATCCGCATTTAGTGAAAAGACTTTCCACGAACAACGAAAACTTGAAGAAAATCATTTTTAAAAATCATATGACTTGAACCACTGACTTTCCGATGTCGTTACATAGTCGCGTTTTCTCTCGTCCATTATCGATGACATTAGCGTGTGCAACGAAGACGGTGAGCGAGCTGCTTCCGAATCGGAATTAAGACTGTCGTCGTCCATTGAAGAATCCTCTTTCGTCCGATCAAAAACCATTTTTGAGTTATTATTCGCAAATCCGTTTCGTCTCTTCAAACACTCATCCATGTTTTGTCACCCCTTCGGTCAAGTCCATTACGGCAAGGGGTCATGGGTTAGACGTCATCGCTTTAAATAAGTCGAGGACAGTCCATTTGCGACAGTGCAAAATGTCAATTTTTCAGATTTTAAAAGGTCCTTCAAGTTTTAGCCTCTTTAAAAAATTATTCTTCCTTCATTTTATGGTTAGGACATCGTCCGAAGTTATTATTACGCAATCACTAAGTCGTGAGAATATTCTCGTTGCTGTCTGGATCTTCCAAATTCTACACCTATCACACTTAATATATTAATTAGGCCTAAAATAGGCCTTTCGATCGGTAGGCCTCCAAATTTCTAAAGCGCCACTCGAAAACCAAGCGCGGGGCACCAGCTTATTCACGAGCGCTGCGTTGAGTTAGTCTGCCCTCTACGTGAATAAGCTGGTGCCCCGCGCTTGGCTTTCGAGTAGGCCTAGCGCTTTAGAAATTTCGAGCTTACGATTACGATTACATTTTTAAGACGAAAGCTTCATAATTAACGTATTCTACTGTCTTCCTTTAGCTGCTGATCTCGCGACTTTTGGGCTCCTTTTGCCGTGTTCTCGCGATAAATCATTTTCTCAAATTTGGCAATCCTGCATTTCTGTTCGCAGACCATTCGATCGAATCCATCCATGGTCAGTTTTACCTGTGTTTCTCGGATCTAGATCGATGTTCCATTTGCTTCTAAAGGCCTATAGCCTAATAGTTCGATTATTTGGTGCGTTCATTTTATCGGTGGATATACATGCCTGTAGGCTGATAAATTATAATTAAAGAGTAGGTCTAGGCCTATCGCCATGCGACGGAATAGGCCTATTGCCGAGAAAACGACTGTGCCATGCAGGGTGATTGATATTAGCTAGGCTATAGTCTGTGGGCCTAGGTCAGTGAATTTCAGGCCTAACTAAATTCGTGCACAATAAACACCAATGAAAAAATGTAGGCCTAATGTTGATGCGCTTTCAAATAGACTTAGACCTAGACATTAAACAAAACACCTTGGTTAGGCCTAGGCCTACAGGACAGTAACCGCTGTTGCAGGACTTGCGGCACTACCATAGTACCATAGGCTACGGTCTAGGTCGCGGCGCCGGCAGGTCAAATTTTGACCCCACTCTACACTCTTGAGTCTTGACCTCCCTTATGGCCTGCCTAAAATTCTTTGGAATGTTACATGATTATCGTCTTCACATTTAGTTTCTTCAACCTGCTGAATAACAGCCGCGTGACCCTGACACGACCTTCTGAAATTGTAGGCTGTTCCTGGCGCCGCCGCTGCAGAGTAGCCTATAGCCTACCTCAATCCGTACCATGACACGTACAAGACTGTAGGCCTATGTTGTTCTAGAAGAATTATCTAGAGAGCAATAATTATAGCCTAAGGAAAGGACCAGTCCGATCGGCCAGCTTCCCATTTGTTCTGATGAAATAGGCTCGTTTTAGTCTGCTAGACTAGCCTGTAGGCCTAGGACTAAACGTTAAAAGTCGGCATAGGAAAATGACACATTCGGAAATCAAAATATTAAAAAAACATTTGTAAGCGCAGGTTTATTTATGGTTAAAAGACCTCTGAATCATGAAAACATGCACTTGTAATTTAATAGTGAATGGGATATGCTGCAGTTTGTTACTCCTGATAAGGGATGCTATTTTATGAAGCGTCCAAAGGTCCGGGTTTCGATTTCCTTACACACGATATGAACGTAGTAGATTCCAATTTCATGTTCCACTAGCGCCGTCCAGCGGTGAATCGGACCACGGAACGAATGTTGCAGATAGATGCGATCAGACGTCAAGCAAAGATCTTCTCGTCCAATGTACGAATATGAATGTCGAAGTTATTAACCTTTCGTAACCTAGACACAGTGGGCACTGCATGGACGGTCTCTACAGGGAATTGGTTGAACGAACATACATGTATCTTAGGCGTCTGTCTGGAATAGTCTCCCGTTGCAGATGCGCCTGCTGCCTAGGGTCGACTCGTCAGTGTTCTACAAGCTCCTTAAAACTTTTTTGTTTCACCGTGGTTGGACTGGGAGCGCTTCTGAGTGGATTTCTTGAAGAGGCGCTATATAAGTTCTTGAAATGAATGAATGAGTCTACTGAATGTAAGAGACAGGCAGAGTTGTAGGCTAAGCCCTGCGTGTGTGTCTCTAACTTGACTGAACAGTTTGGCATTTTGAGCTCTTATTATGGAGAGGCCAGTGGACTTGCCTCATGACAAATAGCCTACAGGTCTAGGCCCCTATATAATTATCAAGGCCGCAGCTAGGGGGTGTTTTGGATGTTTGAACACCCCCCCCCCCTAAATGAAATAATGTGAAAATTCAATAATTCATTTACTAACATAGCCTACAAACTACAATTTGTAATGTAGACCATATATTGGCCGCCCAGAAGCCGCCATGAGAGCTCACGACGCTTTTCCAAACGCCTTATAAGATTAATCATTTTGATTCGTTTGCTTGTGGGATAGCTCAGCGCTCACGGTCGAATAAACAGCCCCCCCCCCCAACAAAAAATCCTCGCTATACACGTACGGCCTTGATACAGTAATAATGGTAAAGGCGGGGGAAGATGACTAGCTCTTTCCCTGAGGTATTAGGCCTATAGGCATAGGCCTATATCCACCGCTATCCGTTTGAATAGACGCCTTGTCCTCTTATGCCACAATGTGCCATGCCGAGATTTCAATATCTTAGATGTGATATCATCAACCATTGGGCGACTAACTGGCATAGAGTAGGTCTACAAAGGGGTACGATGGACCTCTTAAGATGGACATTAAGCAATTGCTGTTTCTTTGACTTTTGCATGTGGTCCATCTTACCTCGGGGTCCATCGATTTCTTACCTCCTCCTCCTCTTAGCACCCCACATATAGTATACACGTCACATTTTACATTGACAGTTACTGTAGGCCAGCCACCTACTGGTCTACACAGTAGCCCAATTCTGCAGGTCTAATTAATACGCTTCATTTTCGGTATACGTGTAGGCCTACACGGTTGCAGAACACTTCGGGTAATATCACAAGCTACATGTAGCCTAGGCCTGGTCTGGCTTTGTAATAGCCAGTGCTGCAATGTAGCCTACACGTCAATTGGAAGTAATTAATGGGAAATGGTCATAAAGTCGCGGATGAACGTAATTATAAAGCGCAGGGAATAGGATTACATCGAGCTCAAAATTACAAGAGCCAAATTCCGGCAGTCGCTGCCTGATATAGGCTACAGAATTATAGCCTAGCCTAGTCTGGCTTTATAATAATACGACAATCGTACAACAAGATCTGTTATGAATCGACTCGATGGATGGACGTGCATACTGTGGCTTTTCATAAACCGTGCAATAAAACGCCGAACGAACGAACGAACGAATAAAACGGCCATAACATTTCTGTGTATAGTCCCTATCGACAGTCTATTCGGACTCCAATAATTGACGTAGCCGCTTCACGCTTTCAAATCGAGGTCGCGTTTCATTCAGCAGTCGCAGCGAGTCGCTTCACGCAATATCGTCTTTACTATAGAAACCAAGCCGAAAAAAAGCGATAGCTCTACCCGACGATCCATTGTCCCCGGCTGACATTCCCTTTTCGTCGTCAACAACTACGTCAGTGTTACGTTTCACACCATCAGCCGCACGCAGCGCCACGTGTCGTCGATAATATCGACGTCATGAATGCTTAATTCCATCGGGTGTTCGCGCGTCGCCAGCTTTGTTTATAAAATGTCCGCCTGATGAATAGAGCAACATCGGTCTCGTTAGATGTGTTTGCGATTATTTTGGGGGCGATATATAGTGGAGAGTGCGTGCAAACCAGATGGAAAGGTGTAGCTGTTTGGGGGAGCTGCTTAATGCAATGTCGTATACACGAAAGTCGTAAACTGTGAATGTTTTTCTCACCTAGAGTCAATATTTCTTCTTCTTTCTTTGTGCCGTTTCACGCACAGCCTATTATACAGCCCACCCTTTGCTGGTTCCTCTCTTCGTCTCCTTAAGAGCTTCCAGTCCTCGTGTTTACTTTGGGAGTGGAGCTCTTTCTCTGATTGATTTAGGATTTATACTCACGGCTCCTCCCTGGAGGGAAAAAATCACAGGGTACGGTATATACAGCCCTTCATTAAATCCGAAGACAAAACGTCTTTTGTGTTTTGCTTACTTTGATGCAGTCAAGGAAAGGTGAGGTAGGCCTATACTCTGTTTATAGGAAACCTTTTATGTTTGACAAAGGAGTTACGAAGGTGACGGGAGCGCCTTTAACACCTCCAGGTTTCATTCCTTTGTCTGTAGGCCCTAGATTTTTTTCTAACTTTCTACCGTCCGTCTGCATGCGCTCAGGTCTTCTAAGTGCCAGATGGCACACAGTGACACTCGCAGCATTGTCTTTTTTGACGGATTCATCGCATCTCAAGTGCAGCAATTGAAATCATTTTTGAGTGTCTTCCGTTAAACTTTCAAAATAGGACTTTGCAGGCGAAATTTATATTTAAAAAAAGCAGGTATGAAAGCACTCAAAGAGTGTATAGGCCTACACACATAGATTCGATGGCATAAGAGGGGTATGAGGGTTGCAGGTTTTAAGCCACCTCAAGCCGCCGTTTAGGGACCTTGGGCAAGTCCTTAACTCGCAATTGCTCAGCGCTTCGGCGTGAAACTCCGATTCAGTGTCCACGCTGTAGTCGGAAGCACTTCTGAGTGAACATCTTGAGGGGCGCTATAACAAGTGCACATAGGCCTACAAACAAACAAGGCATCGGGTAAACTTGGAGTGTATAAAACTGCAACATTCAGAGTTATGATTCGGCGTTTAAACATTTGATCTTTATTTCTTTGTTTTATTTACACCTTGCTGGCTTGCCACTCATCCTTGTATAATAATTGTAAGCCAATGTCAAATATGGATGACTAGAAAGCTATTGACTTTGCGTGGATATAATAATTATGCATGGCGGCGATGACAATAATTATTATTGACAATAGGCCTAAATCTATTATAACGATGATGGTGGTGGTGGTGGTGGTGGTGGTGGTGGTGGTGGTGGTGGTGGTGGTGGTGGTGGTGGTGGTGGTGGTGGTAGTGGTGGTGTGGCGATGACGACAAAAACGGCGATGATGATGTCGTCGATGACGATGAAGACGATGACGAAAATGATGACGACGACGATGATGATGATTATGATAACGACGACGACGAGGAGGTGGATGACGACGAAGTGTTGCATCCAACTGCCTATCGCTTATATACAAGTTACAGCAACTGTTTTCGCAATTCTCTCGTGTCTTCAGCCGAGAGGACTTGGCTCGAAAAATTCCCTTCATTTGATTTGTATGTTTCTTCCGTTTCCTTCGCCTTTCCGACCGCTTTCTTTCAGCACTACGTCGAAAGTGTTATCAGCTGATCGGCACGTGTCTCGTCAACACTCCAGTGACCTTGCACACTCGCATGTGCTGAAAAGATTCACATGTGCTGAAAAGATTCACATGTGTTGAAAAGATTCACATGTGTTGAACGAAAGAAGAGATTTTATTTCGCCTCTGCTCCGTTCATTGCAATGCATTGCAGATTATCTTTGCTCTCTGCCCGATAACAACCATCTGGTCGAAAGCAATGATTGCTGCTGCTACAGCGAGCAGTCCGCTTCCAATGTTTGTTATTATTGGTCGCTTTCGTGACGCAATTAGTTTTCTGCATTCTGTGGACCAATCAGCGCCAGTAATGACGTCATGGCTCCACCCACTGCAGACGCAGACAGCTGTTGATTGGACAAACTCTCCGGATTTCGTGTACTGCTCGGGCCAATCGAAGCACGTGACACGACGTCACATCTCTGCCTATACGTAAGAGGTAATCAGTTGTAAATGTGAATGTGGTTCTCTTTGTATCTCTCTGTCTGTCTCTCTTTGCATCTTTCTCGTTGGCCCGTTATCGTAACGACCAATCAGGCTGCGGCGCGGCAAATTCAAATTCTTCTCAATCTAGACAGGCTGCAGCTGCAAAGAAAGCGTCCAGCGCAAAACGGTTGCTATGAGAATACTGCAGGAAAGCAACGAGAGAGGAGTCCTTCTCATGTCGCTTGTACCGGACGAGGAGGCGATCAGGTCTTCAAAGGTCGTGTTTCTCGGCTGGAAAACTGCGTCCTGCACGAAACGGAGCATGTCGGAGTAGGACGAATGCGAGGCGGCCATGAACGACGAGTCGCCGGTCGTCATCAGGTCGTAGACGCAGCTGTCGAAGTAGAACCCGCGCAGCCGCAGCCCCCTGCACCGGTCCGTCGCCTCCTTCTTCGCCATCACCACCGTCCGCTTCAGCTTGGACGGCTTCTGCCCGAAGTAGGAGTAAAGGTCGACGCGCTCGGACGACGGACACCCGGACAGGCAGAGCTGGACGGGGGCGCCGTCCGTCTGGCGGTGGGTCCTCTCCAGCTCGGCGTAGATCTCCTCCGGTAGGCTGACGCTGACGGAGTAGGCGAGCCCGGTCAGCCGGATGATGATGGTCGTCTGCTTGTAGTCGATGTCGATTTCAATATGGCGGCCCTGGAGGAATTCGAAGATCTCGATGCTGTTGAACTCGACCAGACCGTCGTCGAAAGTGCTCGGTAGTTCTCCGTTCTGTGCTTGGTAGGTGACGTAGCGGTCAAGGGCGCAGAGGTCGTTGCGCTTTATGACGACGGTCACCTGTGGGGAAAAAGTACCATTTTTTAGTTCTTCATTTCTATAGCGCCCCTTCAAGCTCTCTATAGAGGCGCTCCCGACTATACAACGTGGACACTGCATCGGAGTTTCACGCCGAAGCGCGCACAAGCAATTGCGAGTGTATAGGACTTGCTCAAGGTCCCTATAGAGGGTCTATATCCAGCGGTTTGAGGGTGGATTCTAACGTGGAAACCTGGAACCCTCGGCTCCAAGGCACCGAACCACTACGCCACCATGTCTATTGGGTGACCGGTTGGCGGAACCTTACGTTCATTTGGATCTGCCCATTGACTGCATGAATGTCTAAATTGTTTGCTTGCATGTACTATGGTCAATAAAAGTAGGTTAGGTCTATATTGACTCAAGATTGATTGATTGATTGATTGATTGATTGATTGATTGATTGATTGATTGATTGATTGAGCTCAAATTCACCCGCGCAGAAAATTACAATCACACCAGCACGCAGCCTATTACGCACCCATAACATAATGTGCAGTGATTCTGGGACAAATCAATCTTCTAAAAATAATCTAATGAATAATTCATGAGATGGATGATGACGTATATAGCGTTACAGACGAAAGTTCTGCATAATTTTATGTTCTTTTTACGGCTTCCCCGAGCGAAGCAGCAGCAAAGCAAAGCAATGAGGAGCGCCTCAGCACATTAACACATTTCACGTTTAAAGGTCGTTCCCTTCAATCCGCAGGAATTAGGGCGGTAACGGGAGCGTTGCGACTGCGTATCAGTCGACACTCATTCCTCCCTTCTTCATATTTCCTCACAGCCCGGTCCTGCATGCCATGGTTGCTTTTCAACAGTCCCCTGCAGAAGCATATAAATAGTTATCTGAAGGGAGCTATATAAATTAATGATGGATGGATGGTCGATGGATGGATGTATGGATGGAGGGACGCATTGGTGGATGGATGGAGGGACGGACGGACGGACGAACGGATAGGCAGACAGACAGACAGACAGACAGACAGACAGATAGATAGATAGATAGACAGACAGACAGATAGATGGCCTATATTCGTACCAGAAATCCTCTAGAAATCGGCGGTATAATAATCCACTGAAACCGCTTAAATATATGTTTACCGGTTCACCTTTTGTTCGGCCTGTCGCATTAATTTGCCGCGGTACTGCGCTTGATTGTCCAATGTCCATGAGCTTTATGGTGCGTTCCTATGCATGTGCAAACATGCAGTTCCCGTGCGTTTTGAAAGTGAAAGGCGTACATGCTTTCAAATATGCATGCAAATCATCCATAGTCTACGATGATAATTATTATATAAACATAACAGTAGTATCCTACATAGCGAACATTGGCCTACATGGATAGACTAGCTCTAACCACCCACCATAACTTACACAACATTAGCACATACAAACATGCATAGCCTACACACACATAAATAGGCCTATAAACACACAAACAGTATATAGTCGGGCTATAATACACCGGCCTATAATACATCCATACAACTTGTATCCGCGGCGCATGGTGTTCCGCCGCTCTGAATCCTCCTCCTCCTCCTCCTCCTGCACACACACACACACACACACACACACACACACACACACACACACACACACACACACACACACACACACACACAGGCCTACAGCCCCAGCTGTGCAATGTGCAATGTAGGAATGTGTACACACATAAATCCAGCCGAGGAGGATCCATGTTTGCGCGCATTCCACAGCGGTAAACACGATGCTAATGAGCTCCCAGCATCAGCATCAGCATCAGCTTCAGCATCGTCGACCAATTTGCCCAGAAACAAACAACCGGTATTTATGGGTCTGCCACAGCAGCATGCCGACGTCGTCGACGACGTTGTCGTTGTCGAAGTTACATATGGAAAAGTCAACACCTTCTCTATCTCTGCAGGCGTGCCATAGATATATTTATATATATATATACATATATAATATGTATATATATATATATACATGTATAGCCATAACTGTTAGACACGTGTGTGTGTATACGAGAGCAACGTTGGATATGAACAATGGCAACAGAGGAATAAATTATAATTATCACCAGAATATATGAATACTTATGCACGATGTTATTAATTAGAGGATTCAATTAATAAATCAATCAATCCAACCACCTGTTCAGTGTGGCTTACTTTACGCGGCTCGTAGACTAAATTCATCCATCTTTCCTTAAATATGTGGGACACAATCTACCTGACTGCTTTAAAATGGTCTCCGTCCACCGTCCGTCCTTCTGCATGTCCGTCTGACTGTCTGTCTGTCCGCCCGCCCGTCCGTCCGTGTCTCTGTCTGCCTGTCCGTCTATCTGTCCTTCCGTCTGTCTGTCTGCATGTATGTCCGTCTGTCTGTTTGACCGTTTGTCTGTCCTATGTTCGTCCGTCCGCTAGTTCGTCTGTCCGTCCGTCCGAATGGAGAGACCGACAGAGAGACAGACTTCCACGCTATCTGTTTCTCTGTTGGTCTCTCCATCCGTGTCTTCATTGTGTTGCTCGTGTATATTTGAGTAAACGTATGTACCTTGGTAATGGACGTTCCCTCGCCCACTCCGATCGGTTCGCTGGTGATCTGTATCGTCAGGTAGTCGTTGTCGATGAAGGGCCATGCGCCGTGGATGCGACACGTCTGGTACTGGCCTCCCAGCGTCCTCAGATGCGGATCGCCATGCATGGCACAGTGACGATACGATGAGATGTTCGTCTCGTGGAATACACACTTCGGCCTCCTCCCCTCTTCCTCATCCTCATCCTCCTCTTCCTCCTCATCCACGACTTCCACGTTACCGCCCCCTCCCCCAACCCCATTTGGTCCTCTTCCCCCGTCGACTGCCCCATTGTCTTTACCCAGTTCCTTGACGATGGTACAGTTGTACTGTGCCACTTTCCGTTCGACCCCCCTCTGCGTGCTGTGAAAGTTAAGGTCTCCGACGCATGCGCGGCTGGCGTTCTGGACACACGTCGAAAACGCACGATAGATGACGCAGAGTCGCCGCCACTCTGACTGCGACCTTGATTGGTCGCCGAGGAGTGGCACTGGCTGCTTGTGGAAGTCCTCACGGAAGCCGAGTCGCTCCAGTTCACCGTAGTAGGCATCCCAGCACTGCTGCAGTGGACAGACGCCGTACGATCCAACTGAAATGAGAAATTATAATATTTACACAATGTTACACATTATACACATACAAGAATACTGTATACGTGTGCCTACATACATAAGTATACATGTGTGTGTGTGTGTGTGTGTGTGTGTGTGGTGGTTGGTGGTGGTGTTGGTGGTGGTGTTGGTGGTGGTGTTGGTGGTGGTGGTGATGGTGGTGGCGTTGGTGGTGGTGGTTGGTGGTGGTGGTGGTAGTGGTGGTTGTGGTTGGTGGTGGTGCAGGTGGTTGGTGGTGGTGGTGGTGGTTGGTGGTGGTGCCCCGTGGTGGTGGTGGTGGTGGTGGTGCTGTGTGTCTGTGCTTGAGGTAACCAATGAGGAGGGTTAACCAGAACCTCGGGTAACCAAAGCCGAAGGTAAACAAAGCTGTATAGGCCTTAACGCAACAGTACATAAGGCAGAGACGGATCCAGGAGGGGGCCAATCCGGCCATGCCCCCCATTTAGAAATGCCCATGTATCGTGGCCCCCCCCCCATTTGGTTTCAGTGGCTGCTGAAAGGTATGATTTACTCGAAAATTTGGCCGGATGCCTAAAAAAGGTCATCAACTTTTTTGGCGGATGCGATTTTTTCCCCCAGAGCCAAGGTGTCAAGAAATTTTTGCCCCCCCCCGTCCAATGTTTCCTTATCCGCCCTTGACAGAAGGTACCGGTAACGAAAGTTGGAGCAGTGGAGGTAACTAGTGCAGAAGACATCCAATGCAAGAGGCATAACTATGTCAGTCAGTGCTGCAGGGACGTAACCAAAAAAATGAACCGAGACGACCAGAGAATGGATTGGTAGGCCTAACAATGAAGCATTTTTACGTATGCATGGAAAGAAAAACTGCAAACTGGACGATGTCGTATATTATTAATAGCACAACCGGATAGACGTCGGCCAGAGCAAATAGCAGCTATCGAGATATCTATCGAGATAAAAATGCACGCGACATAAAATAGCTTTTTGGACAATAAATCTTTCTGAATGTTGCAGATACGAACTTAGCCCAGAGTATTATGGCCTGCCGTATACATCCTCCGCGTTGGTTATTTCAGAAAACATAATGCATCCGAAACAAAATATGATCATACGCGCGGAAACGCCTGTAAAAACAGAACAATATTTAGCTCCGTAAAGTAAATAAACGTCCCCCGACGTGCCAAACGACCTAAGGGGCATCAAGATGGGTAACCCTATACGATCCTCGCCTATTTAGAAAATATTGAGGCGTGCGTGCATAAATATACAGTGCCCACCCATCCGACCATCGTATAACGTTACAATCATTTCAATCTAGCAACGTGGCTTGCGGCTGGAATTCAGGGCCGCTCCGCTAACAAAGAGGTGCGAAGTTCACACGTACCCTCGGGCGCCCTACCTCACACAGGCTACTGTGTCTATGTCTACTGTCTATAGGCCTATGTCTACAAGAAAAGGCCAGAAAATAATTATACCATGCATTGTGGTCGAAGCTTTTGTCCCGGATAGAGAATCGTTCGTTATTTCAGTCGAGACTGTGGGCCAGAAATGTTGAATGCAATTGAAAACAGATGATACAAAGAATCTTGCAGGCTGAATAGTGAATACATTCTACCAGCATCGTAGAACAGAACTATGGGCCAGCAGGGCCCGAAACTGCGAGGGAGGCCCCGGATCCGAAGCTGAAAAACAGAGACTATTATCTTACACACTGTCGAAGTATAAAAAATGCTCCAGATTATGTTCTGTAGAGCGAACATAGCGATGCTATATTCAGATAGCCACAGAATCTGAAGGCATGCAAATGCCCATTGGTATTAGATCTATTACTAAGCTTACATGTTAAAGCAGTCGTCAGTTTAACTCGGGGTTAACTGTTAGTCGAGTTAACAAGTTGGGTCATAATGCATGTCTTTTTGTACCTGCACATCTGAGCACATTATACATCTAGTGCTCTACTGGTATACTTCATGATATATGGCGACAACATTTAGCGGGACCTGTTGTTGCTCTCTGAGTCATCTCGTATATAATAATTGAT
Source organism: Lumbricus rubellus (assembly GCA_945859605.1). Taxonomy (NCBI): domain Eukaryota; kingdom Metazoa; phylum Annelida; class Clitellata; order Crassiclitellata; family Lumbricidae; genus Lumbricus; species Lumbricus rubellus. The sequence goes on along the minus strand of OX243823.1, from coordinate 8,746,570 downwards.
TGTCTATAATAACTAAGAGTTTAATAGAAAAAAAACTCGGTTATGGTTCATTGGCTTATGAAATCCTCTCACGTCTGAGTTTCGAAATTGGCTTATACTCGAAATGTAACGAGCCTTAAACTGCATCATCAGCTGCATCAAGAGTGGTACAGAAACAAATCTGCCTTCAATTTCGTTGAGCTGGGAAGGGAGAGAGACAGACAGACAGACAGACAGACAGACAGACAGACAGACAGGAAAACAGACGGACAGACAGACATAAACAAACAGACAGACATAGAAAGACCGACAGATAAACAGACAGACAGACAGACAGGGAAACAGATGGACAGAAAAACATAGAAAGACATAGACGGACGGACGGACAGACAGACATAGACAGACAGACATAGACAAACAGACAGACATAGACAGACACAGACAGACAGACAGATAGAGAAAGCGTGCATATACCGATACGACGCTAATTCAGCGTGAGTGACTTATTGACAATACGTCGGAGTTCGGCTTCATGTCTTGGTGAGAGCAGCAGCGTCTCTATTAGAGCCGCAACCGCAGCAATTTCTTTTTCACGCCTACGAAACAGATTGTAAATGGCGGCGGCGGGTGTTGTTGAAGAGCGTGTAGGGGAGATAATTAAAACCTCAAGCGAAGGAGAGTCAGTGATTTATGAAGACCTTTGCGCATGCATTACACTCTTTTCGTTCGCACTTTGAAACCCGCCGACGACCGTCTTTGTAATCTGTTTATATACCGTTGTGTGTGTGTGCGTGTGTGTGTGTGTGTGTGTGTGTGTGTGTGTGTGTGTGTGTGTGTGTGTGTGTGTGTGTGCACTTATGTAAGCTCTCATACAGTGGATAGACTAGCCAAGCAAGTGCGTAAGTGTGTGCGTAACCCCCATAAGGAAATCTACTGTATAATTTTATAATGTTTATTATGTAGAGACCGCTGTTCAACAGATTTTTTACCAGCAGCACTTAGAACGCTGTGATAATTACAGTCCCTGTATACATGCAAGCAGGGAACTGCAGGCACTAAGTCAGAGAGAGACAGACAGACAGACAGACAAAACAGACACACAGAGAAACAGAGACAGACAGACAGTGGCTGCTAAAATTACAAGTATTTTTCCACAAATTTCACGTGACACTAATTGCTTTTATTTTTTGGCATTTCCTATCCGGAAGGCAACAATGTGTGCACTTTTGGTTTTGAAAAGAGATGGGGTGACTATAGGTCAACATAATTTTCATAAATCGTGTGCGACAGTTGTGGCTTTCATAAATAATCGCTGTCACCAAGCAGTATAATTTGGTACCGGCGTAAGCTGGGAAGTAAACAGCAAGTCCTGCGATACGCTGGTCTCGTGTCCAGGACCTTGGGATTCGTCCATTGCTGGCTCAGGGCTATGGAAAAGGAGATGAGCGCCTCCCTGTGTTCCTCATGGAACGGGATGGGACTTTCCTTTTTCTTAGAATGGTAAAAAACTCTTGCCACACAGACTGATATAAGCCGATGTATTGTTAATATTTAAGTCCTATTATCTGTTATAACGGATAGAATTTATTGATGTCTAACGTTTTGAGATATTCTTTACAGACTTATAAAGAGCTGAAATATTCTGAAGATAGAGCATTCTTAACACATCTTAATAGCTCAATTTTTTACCACACAGCCTCCCCATCCCAAACCGATTCAGCTAGAGCTCTCATTGTTCTATCGTCATCCTATAGACTATAGAGGGATTGAATCCTCGCCGTTCAACCCCCCAGCGGCGCACCAACACCCACTAGACCAAGACACCACCAGCAGCAGCAGCAGTCGACTTGAATGCGTTGCATTTATATAGCACCACCACCAAATGTTCTACTGTTAATGTTAATGTTCTACAGTCACGCAAAACGACGCGTGAAGCAACACAAAAGAGGCGAGAGGAGGATATACGAGCGGGAGGGGGCGTACGTGCGGCGGCGGCGGCTCCCTCTAGCCGACGACGTCCAGATTTTTATTCATCTCCCCCCCCCCCCGACGAGGGAGAAATCGTTTACGACGGACGACAGCAGCAGCCGCTGCAGCAGCAGCAGCCTCCTGTTGCCATGGCAGCGACACCGTGTGCCATAAGTTTTACGACCGGATCGGATTGATTGGTGAGAACGGAATTAATTATGAATCCGTTGTTTGTTGTTATTGATGAAATCTATAATTAGACTAGTTGGCCGTCGGTGGGTATATAGGGAACGAACGACGAGGGGGAAGGGACAGAAGGGGAGAGGGAGGAAGAAGGAGGAGGCACTGGTTGCCTGTTGTGCATACTGCATAGGCATGCATGCGCTGGAATGCACATTTGCAGATGTAGGAGAGACAGCGGACTCAAAGTGAAATGAGCACAGCTGAGCGAGAGACAGATAATTTATAGGAAAAGGAGCATGGAAACAGTTCACATATACTTATCCGCATAGGCTGACAGACAGCCAGACAGACAGACAGGCCGACAGACAGGCTGACAATCAGGCAGACAGACAGGCTGACAGTCAGGCAGAGATACATGCAGGCAGACTGACAGTCAGGCTGACAGGCAGGCAGAGAGACAAACATACACGCAAAAAAGACGATACACATGCAGGCAAACGGTCACACAGACAGGCAAGCAGACATGCAGACAGACAGACGGGTGGGTGGAGGTGGAGAGAGGGAGATAGATGGGGATTGGAGAGAGTGAGAGTGAGAGAAAGAAAGCAATCATGAAATGCTAGAACACATCCGGATCGATACAAGCAATTACAACACTCGACGTTTATTATGCAGATGCCGAGTCCCCCCTACACCCCACACCCCCATACCTCACACACCCAGTTCAGTGGCTGCATGGTGGACCATCGGTGTGTGTGTTTGTGTGTGTCTTCCTCTACGTGCGTCTCTTTCTATGTGTGCCTCCGTCTATTTGTCTTAGTCTAAATGTGTCTATGCGTCTCTGCGTGTCTCCGTCGATGTGTGTATGTATGTCTGGGTGTGTGTCTACATATCAGCGTATTTGATCTGTGTTTGCGTGTATGCGCATCTGTCTGTGTGTGTGTCTTGTTATGTTTGTGTGTGTCTATATGTGTGCATCGGTGTATGCGCCATTGTGCCTACACGTCTGTGTATATACCTGCGTGTATCCGCCTATGTATGTTTGTCTGTCTGCGTGTGTCAGTGTATAATAAAGAGAGGATGCAAAAACACGTATAGCGACACTGGGCAAGGTCGTAGGTGGTATACCGTGGTAAAGCCGGAAAGCTAGCAATCTGCCGGGCAGGAATACAAAGCAGAGAGCGGGGATGCACGGCCGGAGAGGGTGGTGTGGGTTGGGGGTGGTGTGGGTTGGGGGTGGTGTGGGTTGGGGTGGTGTGGGTTGGGGGTGGTGCTGGTTGGGGTGGTGTGGGTTGGGGTGGTGTGGGCTGGGGTGGTGTGGGTTGGGGGTGGTGTGGGTTGGGGGAGGGATGAGTGGTGAGAATCCGGAGTGAGGATCACCAAAGGTGCGATCGACGAATGGTGTTATTTGAGCGACGGCCAATCAACGATACACGTAAAGGGGGATAGGGACACCTCCACACCCCTCGTGAATAAGCGACCGGAGGCATACTTATGGAAGGGGTGGGAAAGGCAGGCAGGCAGGCAGGCAGGCAGGCAGGCAAGCAGCAGGCAAGCTGAGGCCTGAGGGAATAGAAAGGCAGTCATACGGGAATGGATGCTGAGACAGAGAGGAAACCTCGACACGGATGGATAGATGGATTGACGTCGATTAACGACCGTAGTGTCACGCATCCATCGCCCTACTGCCTCCGCAGCAGCTTCCCTATTCGTCGGTAACCAGGTGGGTCCACCCCTCCCCTATCCACCCTCCCCATACCCACCATATCCCCCACCCTATTCCCCCACCCTATTCCCCCACCCTATCCCCCACCCTATCCCCCACCCTTTTCCCTCACCCTATCCCCCACCCTATCCCCCACCCTATCCCCACCCTATCCCCACCCTATCCCCCACCCTATTCCCCCACCCTATCCCCCACCCTATCCCCCACCCTATCCCCCATCCTATTCCCCCCACCCTATCCTCGCTGTTACGTCGTCTATGACCGCAGACGGCACTGCCAGCAGACGAAGCCAGGACCATCATACATAGAGACGGGTATTCATCTAGATAACGCTGGTTCCCTGTTGAACTGCTGCTGCTGCTGCAGCTGCTGCTGCTGCTGCTGCAGAACACATGCTCTGTGCTAATCCTCATCATGTATACGTTGTATACAACCGCGCATTCCTCATCCAATTGCCCGCCACAGACAGAGAGATCTATGAACCTGCCGCTGCTGCTGCTGTCTGACGTCCATATTGCCACTGCTGCACAGATCATCGCAGTATAACAGTACATGCGTGTGATGTGTGCTCGTGTTTATTGGTGTGTGTGTGTGTGTGTGTGTGTGTGTGTGTGTGTGTTTGTGTGTGTGTGCGTGTGCGCGTGTGTGTGCATAAACAGCGCCATGGAAGTTACATCGCCACATATTTTCTCACAAATATTACAATCTACCAGAACTTCATCGGGAAATATAACTTTAATTCTTACTATTTTTCACGTGTTTAATAATTCGGAAAGAAGTGGTATCACAAAAGGCTGAGGGTCCATGTTTCCGGGACCATGACCGGACGGACGGACGCTCCTCCGCATAGGCGTAGGGGACATTTCAACGTTGGGGGGGGGGGCAAAAATGAGACTTTTGCCCGAAAATTTTTTTTCCCTCCGGCCGAAATCTTAAGAAAAATTCCCGTTACGTTTGCCCGAAAATTCTGACGACCTTTGTTTAGTCATCCAGGCAAAATGCCAAAATCTTCTGAAATTTCACGTTACTTTTTGCTCGAAAGGTCTGACGACAATTTTTGTTCGGGCAAGTCTGATTTTTCGGGCAAGAAGACCCGGAAAAAAGTAAAAAATTTCTAAAACTTTTTTTCTTTTTCCGGGTCTGCTTGCCCGAAAAATCAGACTTGCCCGAAATTTGGGGGGGCATTTGCCCTCCCTGGACCTCCGTATCCTACGCCTATGCTCCTCCGTTCAGTCTTCATTTCTTCTGTCAATGAACGCAACTGGTCCGTGAACGGTTCAGAAAGTGTCACGGAAGTGTCACGCCGTCCCTCCCCCCTAGCAACATGGTGGTTACCAACACTTGTCACTACGCCCCAGCTCTTACTGTCGATTGTCAGTTCAATCCTTTCAGTGAGTTGACCATCACTGAGCGCCTCTGAGTAGTTCCTTGAAGGGGCGCTATATAAATGCTCTGAATGAATGAATGAATGAATCACTTACTTAGTGACTTAGCTCAGTTGCGCACATAAGTTTTTTAAGCAAACCTTTTCATAGATCAGTCTGTCTTGTCTTGTCTTGTCTTGTCTTGTCTTGTCTTGTCTTGTCTTGTCTTGTCTGTCTTGTCTTGCCTGTCTGTCAGCCTGTCTGTCTGGCTGTCCTGTCTTGCCTGTCTGTCTGAGAAACGGACCCCCCCCCCAATCATTCGAACCCGATGCTTCATGACTGAAGTTTCAAGCCTCACCACTCGGCCGTCAATCATGTCACTCTACGCGTCCCTGTAGAGCCAAAAAGGACGGGTGGGCGAGGAGTAAGGGGGGGGGGGCAAAACTCAAAATGGTCAACAACGAAGGCTATGATACCGACCGGTTGCCACGCGACCACATCTAACGGGAGATGTAAAATACGACGCCGTCCAACACATATCGCGTGCTATACTGTCTTCAAAAGACCTTCATTACATCGGCATATATATATATATATTATGTATTGTATATTATATATATATATAATTATTATGTATTATATATATATAGTGTTCGTTCGTCCGTCGGTCGCTAGAGGGGGACGCTGCAGTGTAGTAGTATCCGAGTGGTATCATATAATATAGCGTCCTCGTCGTCAACGAATCCGAGTCCTACTTGTCGGTTCATAATATTATCGATTCTCGTATCGCGTGCAAATCATTGGTACCGACGTTTAGTACGTTGAAAACGCGAAAGCTTCGAGCTCATTTATCATTGGCACACAGCCGCTAAAGAATCACAGGGAATCAGTCACTGATGAACGAACGAACGAACGAAAGAACGAACGAGAAAACTATGAGCTTCGGTCGAATAATAATAATTAATAATCTGAAAAGCTGCACAGCCCAGAGCGCTGAAAGGCTAGGCGTGTCGTCGGAAAACTACCCGTAGGCTATGTGTAGGACTGTAGAGTGATGCATGCCATACGCAGTCAACAAAAAGACCGGTTTAATAATGTATTAAGGCGGAAACGATGGAAAACAAAATGGCAGCCGCCTGAGGCCGAAACAAAATGGCAGTTGCCTGCTTAGACAAAATGGCGGAGAATGAAAAATAAAAACAGCAATTCGACTGCAGCCAAAGCAAAATTACGGATGCCTGCTTAGACAAAATGCGGACAATGAACAATAAAATGGCATTCGACTACGGTATCAAGGCAAAATGGCGGGTGCCTGCTTAGACAAAATGGCGGATAATGAAAAATAAAACCATAATTCGACTGTAGTCAAAGCAAAATTTCGGATGCCTGCTTAAAAAATGGCGGACAATGAAAAAACACAATGGTATCAGCCTATATTATACGCGAGACGATTTGCGAAGCAAAATAGTGAATGCGATTATGCGAGCATATGCAAAATGCGGACTCTTGCCCAGACAAAAATGGCGAATTCATGTCTGTTGAAACAAAGCAGTGAATTGCAAAGTATTGAGACCAGCAGAAATTGCAATTCTAGACTAGAAACAAAAGGGTTCAGGGTTGTAGAAGGATAGGTAGCCACCTATAGCTTCAGCGTCGGAAGACTGCAACCAAATTCAGAATAGCAGTGAGGCACGCAATCGTTATTCATTATACAGTCGTTCAAAGGATAATAATAACCTATTCATAGGCTATAGGAATCTACACTTATATAGCACTACACTCGAAAATATGAATCTCAGCACGGACGAATCTTTGGTAGATCATCATTGGCGAATGCAATACAATGTATTATTAGCAGGAGAGCACACAACGCAAAATAGCAAACAAAGTGTACGGCGCGCATGTAGCCTATACATCAAAGTTTTATACTTTCTATAAAACAGCGATAATAGCTAAAGCTATACGCACAGACCATGCAACAGCAGCATGCAGTAGCATCCATAATCTGTGTATATATGCATAGGCAATGCACGCATGTATAAACAGTGGGCACAGACGAAGAAACGTGTCTATACGCAGACGAATATATAAACAGAAAAGGAACAGACGTCTGCAGTACTACTCTGATGCACACAGACAGCATGCTGCAGACGGCAGAGATCAACAAGGCGGAAGCACTGCCAGGTGCAACCGAGAACGCCTTATAACCATCGTGGGATTCCATCCGCGTGTGGTATATCACCTTCTCCCGTCTGCCCCTACCCATCCCTCCACCCATCTGTCCTTCCACCCATCCCTCCACCCATCTTTCCACCCAACCGTCCGTCCGTCCGACCATCGTAGACCTGGTACTAATCTGGAGATTGGTCGATGCGCCAAGGCGTGAAACTCTGCTTTATGGTCAAATAATTTGCACGAATACCATAGCGCTACATGAGTCCGGCGGCGGCATCTGCATTGTATGGCGCACATGTCTGACACGCAGTGGAAGAGGGGGAGGAAGAGGAGGAGAAGGTGGAGTAGGAAGACGAGAAGGAGAGGAGGAGGAGGTCGAGAAGGAGGAGGAAGTGGAGGAAGAAGAACCCCGGAAGGATGCAGCAGAAGAGGAAGGAGAAGGAAGGGTGAGAGAGATTGAAGAAGAGGAGGAGGAGGAGGAAGGGTGAGAGAGATTGAAGAAGAGGAGGAGGAGGAGGAAGGGAGTAAGAGACGGGTGTGAGAAGAAGGAAACGGAAGCCGACGAGAGGATTATATTGAAAAGAAAAAAGCACAAAATATATGAGGAATTCATGAGGAGTAAGTTGGAAGCAGAAGTAAGTAGAAGTTGGAAAGAATATGCTGGAAGAAAGAGAGTATATATTGAGGAGGTATACGATTCCTACATGGAAATCTCTCAAGTCTTTTTTCTTTCACTGTGACTGGGCTGAGAGCACCTCTGAGTAGCATCTTGAAGGAGCGCTATATAAGTCCATGGAATGAATAAATGAATGAATTAATGAATTTTTAATGAATTAATGAATATTTAATGAAAAGGGGAAGATTGTAGGAGCAGGAGGATGGAAAGAAAGTCAGACGAGGAAGAATAAGATGGCAGGGAAAAAAGAAATAATGAGGAGACTGGAGGAGGGAGATGGGCTTGGAAGTAGTTGAAGCATAGGGCATATAGCAGACGGATAATAGGGGAACTGCAATGGGAAACAGAGAATGAGGAGGAGGAATCGTATAGTAGGAAGAAGAAAAAGATGAGTATAGGTGAGGATAGAAGAAGAGAAAGAGGTTAAGAATGGCAATATTGAAATGAAAACAGGGACGGGAGGAAAAGAGATAAAGAGATGATGGGGAGATATACAGACAGACAGACAGACAAGACAGACAGACAGACAGACAGACAGACAGAGGCAGATGGAGAGAAAATAACAGAGAGACAGACAGATAGAGACAGAGACAAGAAAAAGAACTGCAGACAAAGGAGCAGAGGAATGGAAGAAGAAGAGGCAGATAACTGGAGGAAATGAGAAGGAAAAGGAGGAGGAAGAGCACGAATGCGATGCGGAGGAAGAATATAGGAAAAAGAGGAATAGAAGGAGACAGAGGAGAACGAGGAGGAGGACGATGAGGAGGAGGAGTAGGAGGAGGAAGAGGAGAACGAGGAAGAGGAAGACTAGGGAAAGGAGGAATAGAAGGAGAAAGAGGAGAACGAGGCGAAAGAGGAGAACAAGGAGGAGGAGGAGGAGGAGGAGGAATAGGAGGAGAACGAGGAGAACGAGGAGGAGGAATAGGAGGAGAACGAGGAGGAGGACGATGAAGAGGAGGAGGAGGAATAGGAGGAGAACGAGGAGGAGGACGATGAGGAGGAGGAGGAATAGAAGGCGAAAGAGGAGAACGAGGAGGAGGACGATGAAAAGGAGGAGGAATAGGAGGAGAGCTATATCCGCCTGGTGAGTTTGATGCACATGGTTCCATGGACGAATGCAATCACTGCATCAACTGGATCAACTGGATTTGCGATTTAATTACTTTCGCAGATGGGTCGATACTTAATTATCTGTTTCATAAATGAAACGGTCCAAAAACAACACACGTACACATACATTTCTGCCGACGATACTAAATGTCAGCAGCATACAGTTGCGCCAAATCAGGATATCAATATAATATGGAACCATGTCTACTGTAACAGTGGAACCAATGTGCAGGGGCACACGCACACACACACACACACACACACACACACACACATACGCACAAGCACCCACACGCACACACACACTACACACACACCCACACGCACGCTCGCACAAGCATGCACGCACGCACACACGCACCCACACAGAGCTTATATACTTGATTGTGTGTGTGCTTGTGCGTGTAGATACACATCACATGCATATACATGTATATCATAGTGCATGCATATATATATATGTATTTATATATATATATTTATGTATATTATATAAATTGCAACGATCAATGGGGTGCACTGGAATGAATTATCTAGGGAATAGGTCAGGGAGTAGAATATTAGGAATGGATTTCTTTCCAGAAAGTTGAATGATTGCTTCTCCCATACAATCAGACAAATTGGATATTTATATAAGTATACAAACACAAGCATATGGATATATACATACAGAACATAATTATGTATATATATATATGTATACAAACACAAGCATATGGATATATACGTACAGATACATAGTCTTGGAACATAATTATATATATATGTATCATCAAACAGATTGGTTTCACACACGCACCCACACAGAGCTTTATATACTTGATTGTGTGTGTGGTTGTGCGTGTAGGTATACATATGCATGTGTGTATATATGTATATATATGTATATATATATATATATATATATTTATATATATATATATATATACATGTTCAGGGAAATTGGTTGAGCATATTAAAGGAGTGCAAATTTAGTGTTTATGTATATATATATATATATGTGTGTGTGCGTGCGTGCGTGCGTGTGTGTGTGTGTGTGTGTGTGTGTGTGTGTGTGTGTGTGTGTGTGTGTGTGTGTAATAATAATAATAATAATAATAATAATAAGACAATTTATTTAGCGCCATAGCTCAGCCGAGGCCGAAGGAAAGGGTGTGTGTGTGTGTGTGTGTGTGTGTGTGTGTGTGTGTGTGTGTGTGTGTGTGTGTGTGTGTGTGTGTGTGTGTGTGTGTGTGTGTGTGTGTGTGTGTGTGTGTGTGTGTGTGTGTGTGTGTGTGTGTGTGTGTGCAATTCATATACCATCCATATAATGTATATGTAGTCAAATTGGGTGAGACTGTATCCCTATATAATAGCAAGTGATTTATGGCTGTAATGACATATACGTGTGAGTAATTTGTCTACAATGTCTGCTGCTGCCATGGGTGCCATTTTGAAGAGATGCTGCTGTGATAAATTGTGGGCACAGCTGCATGTCCTGGCTTATAGATTCTATATGCATGTATGAAGTGAGATGACTTGTGCATGCACTGGCTCTCTGGCCAACTGCAATTCAGTACAAAATCTCTGTTGGACGGAAATTGAAGTATATGTGTGTATGTATGTGTGTGCATGTTGTATGTGTGTATTGTATGTGTTTGTGTGTGTTGTATGTGTGTGTTTGTGTGTGTGTGTGTGAGAGAGAGAGAGAGAGAGAGAGAGAGAGAGACAGACAGACAGACAGACAATAAGAGTCAGTCAGTCAGTCAGTCAGTCAGTGAGTGAGATTGCATATGCGTACGTGAGTGAATGCGTTATGTCGTTGTAGTTGGTTTGCCTCAACACATTCAATGGATTTCATATTCCAGCAGCTTCTACTTTATTTGCAATGTCCATAATTTACAATTATGTAAGAGCATACGGATGAATAATGAAGCATATTATCTAAGTTTATGTCAGAACTTCTATGGCGTAACTGTTGTAAAGCATATAAGGCAATAATCAATGGTATAGCTGGCTGCTGCATAAAATTGATGAGTGTGTCAGGCTCGGCTTAGTCATGACATTGTCAGATACTAGAAAGGTGGTTTAGAAAGATGCAGATATAGTCAATATCGGAATTGCATTCTGTCAGTTTCACGGCCATGTCACTATTTTGCTAAAAAAGGAGCTATATACGGAATTTTCACATCAAATAAATATCCAATATATATATATATGTATATATATAATTTTTATGCACATATATATCTATATTTTTCCATGATTATTACATACATACATACATACATACATACATACATACATACGTATGTACACACGTATACAGTTACACGCACACACACGCACACACACGCACATGCGCACAAGCACACACACGCACATGCGCACACACACATACACACAGCTTCAACACCATTGAATTCAGATCTATAAAGGCATTACATTAATGCGTGAATACACGCACACAACATCTTGAAATGGCTTCCAAGTTTGGCCCTAAAAGAAGGATTAAGAGTCGTCCCATGTGGAACATATGGCACATAACATTGTTCATGGATGGACCATTACCTCTTATTAGCACATGGATGGACATTGGACATCTATAGAATATGTCCTTATCTCTTCATACACATGCTTATTTTATATATATATATATATATATGTATATATATATATATAAACGGTGGGTGACCTCCCTAAAAATGGCATATATATATATATATTTTGTTTGTATGTGTTTGTTTGTATGTGCACTTGTTATAGCGCCCCTTCAAGCTCTGTCTACTCAGAGGCGCTCCCGATGCAGAGCGGACACTGCATCGGAGTTTCACGCCGAAGCGCTGAGCAATTGTAAGTGAAGGACTTGCCCAAGGTCCTTACGCGGGGAGGTGGATTCGAACCTCGGACCTTCCGGCTCCAAGGCAACGACGCCACCACTAGACCACCGCGCCCCACCTCTATGATACTAATGTATATATAACGATGCTAATGGGACGCACATAATTATATATGTGATATATATGATATATAATCTTGATTTGCTGACATTACACACCTAGAGAAAATTATATATATGCACACACAAACACACACACATATATATATATATATATATATACATAATTCTCTAGATGGGTAAGTGTATATAATATATATATATTACATATGCATTCACTCATGTACATTAGGTGTGTTATAGTGGTTATTATTCCATAATATTTCTTCAAGGGAAATAAACAATGGCCCTGTAAGATCATCATTATTTCTGGACAGGACAAACGAAAACAACAACAGCACCGTTCATTATAATAGGCTACATACACTGGGGTTTCAGAAGCATATGCCGTATTTTCATACACCATTCTCTTTCATTGCAGAATCAATCTATTTAGATTCTAGACCCAACCATAGATTATAATAATATTATTATGTGTGTGTATGTATAATAGATGTAATTTATTGTATTGTATACTGACCATTTATAAATCGCTTCTTGTAGTAAGAGCCTTTCAGAAGCGCTCTAAGTGCGTTCAACCTCGAGAGAAAAAGCTGGTTTTTGGACAAGGAAAGACTATCAGAGAGGATGACAGAGCGAACTGCTGGGGAAGTCCTTTCCATAGGGAGGGACCAATGCAGGCAAAATTATTTGTATTGAGCCATGGCCGTCCTGACACGGGGAACAAAGAGGTCGAGCTGATCAAAGGACATAAGAAGACGCAGCGAAGTGGCAGAACGGGGGCAAAGTATAAGATCACAGCAGATACTTTGGAGCAAGACCCAATTGAGACTTGAGGATCAATATCAGAACTTTAAAATTGTATAGGGCCGAGAGTGGAAGAAAGTGAAGTTGTTCAGCCATAAATGTATAGAAATATGTGAGAATCGAAGAAGACGGGCAATGAGCCTAGCAGCAGCATTGAGTGCAGACTGCAAAGGAGCTAGCCGAACCTTAGGGAGGCGAGCATGGACAGAACTACAGTAGGCCTACTATAGTCAGTCCGAGAACAGACGAAAGCGTGAACAATTGAGGTAAAGGTGGAAGATGAGACAGATTTGCGAAAAGCCCAGAGACGCCTTAGCTGGAAGTAGGACGAGCAAGTAACCTTGGCAATGTTCTATGTATACACTAGCTGGGGTACCCGGCGTTGCCCGGGAAATTACGGATTTTATTCCCCCACCTGCAGAATAAGGGTGAGGCTTGGTGGTCCTGGCGGCCCTTTCTCTATAGGTGCAAGGCTTGAGGTCAATAACTGCGAAACTGTGGACATGTTTTCTGGACAAACATACACACGTATGCACACACATTCCCCTTATAGATATAGATAGAAGTATTCATAGATATACACCAGTTTGCATTTGTATGCATTGTTTTATACAACGAAGGAAGAATGTATGTAAGTAGGTAAGTATAGGTATACCGACTTTTATTCACAGTTGCAAGATGGAGGCGAGATCGGGAGATGGTACCGTCTTTGTTTACAAGATACTTTATTTATAGTTCAGAGGGCGCAAGCGCAGTGCAACATTATTAATGAATGTATAAACAGAGAGGGTCCAGAGTGAAGTGCCTTAACCTAGTTAGATCTCTTCGCATAGGAAAGCCTTCACCACGCTGCCGAGTAAACACTCAATGACAGGCTGCACATACAGATAAGGCCTGGCAAGATCATCTGCAAATATATACTTAGATACATGTACACTGTAGCCATATAATATGCACATATAAATATATATATATATACATATATATGATACGTTATATATATATTATGTATATTCAGAGATCAGCTGGTATGGATACTATCAGCTGTTTGTATAAGGGTATCAACTATCAACATTCAGATCTTGCAAGCCTTTGGTCATATTAGCCTGTATTAGCCAATTCATCTGTACTACATAAGTGGTTGTTTGAAACAGGTACAACCCGTGAAGTAAGTAGGTATATGTATAATTGTGCAACATATCTTATGCAGACAGTGAATTTTTAAATTTTAAATCAACACGGTCAGCCCAACTCGAGAGACAATATTTAAAAACAAAGTGAAAAAATACCAATCACTTAAAGTTGTGGTTTGCTCCAAGATAATGCCCATTGTTGATCACTATTAGATGCTTAGCTCAACGATATGTTGGTGTCTTGTATTAATGTATTTTATTGTATTGTATTGTATTGTATTGTCCGTGATTGTCTGTTTCCGCTGTACTTATGTTCTACTTTCCTCCTGGTGCAACAAGTTAAAAATTTAAAATAAATTGTATTGTATTGTATTTGTATTGTGTCTTTCAGGAATGTATTTAAAAAATTTGCATTGATAAACAATAGTGAAGAGACTATGCAGGCAGAATATAGAGAACAGTGTACAACAGTTTTATCAATTGCATGTGCATTGTTTTGTAACATATCGTATCATTTTCTGGAATCATAATATGATCAGGATTCGTACAAGGATGCATACGAGTTATTTTTACTGATAGACAACAGAAAAAAGATAATGTTGGCAAATTAAAGAACTTAGTACCGGTACAGCTGCATCATATCATGTTTATATTGTATCATACCGTATCAAATTTACACCTCTAAGATACATCTATAATATCAGACAAATAGTACCTGGAAAAGATTAAGAAGAAGATGATGATGATCAAGAGGAGAGGGGAAAGAGGGGAGAGGAGGATGATGAAGAAGAAGTGAAGGAAGAAGCAGAGAGTTCCGTACGCTAGCCCTGATTGTGTATGAGATGCTAGCGACTTCCTTTTGTTAGTTTCGGCTTATGAAGATGTGTGACCAGTCCTTCCCTCATCGTCTCTTCTTCCCATCGACACTGTACGGTCGGTGCACTCATTGCAGCGGAGTTGGGCAGAGGTGCAGGTGGATCAGAAATCTGGAACTAAATTTCTGCCCTGGCGCAGATTCGAACCCTAGACTTCTCAATCGACAGTCCGTCTAGTAAAGCTAATCACTACACCATCATCGAGCACCTCAGGGTTGTTTTTAAGGAATTTTCAGAACTGCATAACCCCTTCTTTTCCTTCCCATCCTCCATGGTAAATTACTTCCAATCGGAGGACAATGACCATTTTTGCTAGCTTTAACTGTACAGAAGTGCTTCTACAACTGCACAAATCCATTTAGAACTGCACATTCTGTGTACAACTGCACGTTAAAAACGCCCTGGAGCACCTCTGTAATTAGGCCTACTAATTATAGCACCTGAGTTAAGCCTTATCGATTAGCAGTGGCGATGAGACAACGAGACAACGCACCTTGCGCAAGCAAAGTAGTATAATAGGACTTTGTACAGCTGCTGCTACTGCACTGTGTCCTGTTGTATAATTTAGATGTTGAAGAGAGCACTTCAGCGATGTAACGGTCTCTCGCCTTCTCAGGTGATATGATTCGACCCTCCACGTACACTCATCATAATTATTATGCAGTGTAGAATGTTGTTGGCCATGCATGTTGAGCTGCTGTACGTCGTCCTTCTGGCTTCCGACTGCAGTAAAAACACCTTTCACCAACACCTGTACAGACCGTTCTGCCTCACTAGGAGTGGGGGTGGAGGGTAGGGGTGGAGGCCGCACGTCAGGATGAGCCTATGAGTAAACTGTGCTATATAAATGCTGATTTGGTGAATGATTGAACGAATTAATGAATGAATGGAAATATAGTTATGTCTTACTGATGGGCACTGAAGAATAGACAATGTTGAATAGAAAATGTAGAATAGACATTGTAGAAAAATAGACAATGTAGAATAGAAAATGTAGAGCAGGCAATGTAGAATAGACATTGTAGAAAAATAGACAATGTAGAATAGACAATGTAGAATAGGCAATGTAGAATAGACAATGTAGAATAGGCAATGTAGAATAGACAATGTAGAATAGGTAATGTAGAATAGACATTGTAGAAAAATAGCCAATTTAAAATAGGTAATGTAGAATAGACAATGTAGAATAGACAATGTAGAATAGGTAATGTAGATTAGGTAATGTAGAATAGACAATGTAGGAGCAGTTCATCCATTGAGCAGTTGTTCTGCATTGTATCATATCATAATTACCATATCATAATTATCATGTCATATCATATCATATTATTTCCTGTTCTTTCAGAATGCACTCGCAACTCTAGCATGTGAGTACTTTACAGAAGAAGAATGAAGAAAGAAGCATAGAACAACAGGATAAAAATTTAAAATGATCACCGACGTGCACCTTTTTGTAATTCGATTGAAGCAAAATGTGTTTCTTGGCCATTAAAAAAGTCAGGAGCAAACGTTATCAAATGCTTGAAGTCTGTCTACAATCTCTGAGTGCTGACACTGTGCAGTTTAATTAAGAGTCAGGACTTCCTTTCAACTAAAACAGACACACAGAGAGACATACAGACAGAGACACAGAGACACAGAAAGAGACAGATAGACATGACACAAGATGATATTGTATGAAACTTGACAAGGCCGCTTACAACGTACACTTGGAAAAATCAAATCTCAAAGAGAGAGACAGACAGACAGACATACAGACAGACAGACAGACAGACAGACAGACAGACCGACAGATCGACAGACACACAGAGAGCCAAACAGAGACACAGAGACACAGAAAGAAAGATACAGGCAGACAGACAGACAGAGACTGATAGTTTGAGAAAGGCCAAGTTGGTTAAGAGGGCTGTTGTTTATACAGGAGCGTGACAACAAAGTACCATAATCAGTAATCACGTAACTAATGCATAATATAAAATTTTATGCACACACATAAAAGGTGTCTCCTGTCTTATGATTTATTAGTTGTTAAAAGTGTCTTGTTAGCGGATCTAAGCAGTCGTCCTGAATCCTGATTCACTTGAACTCGGTATATATCGTTCAAATCGCAGAGACTAGTATCATGGGCTGTTGGCATGGAGACGTATAAACAAAATATTTAATCTCCACTAGTAATCCTTTAGCCTTTGTAGGCCTACATTTCAGCTTAGCTTTGATTGAGATCCTTCTGCTGCATGTATACACTGGTTGCTTCTAGGACGCTATACACAATAATAATGATAGTAATGATAACAACAACATAATAAAATAATAATAATAGCATAAAAAATAAAATAATAAAAAATAATAATAATAAATAATAGCCTTCAGGGGCACATTTGCACAACACACCAGGGTAGAGGGTGACTGTTTTTATTAAAATGCATTTAATTTAGTTTTAGTTGTGGGAAACAATTAGCACATCGCGCCTGTGTCTGTCAGGCGTTTGCACATTTGCACATTTGTTTGCACAGTTTAAAACGGACATAAATGATGATAATAATATTAATATTAATAATAATAATAATAATAATAATAATAATAATAATAATAATAATAATAATAATAATAATAATAATAATAATATTATTATTATTATTATTATTATTAATATTATTATTATTAATATTATTATTATTATTATTATTATTATTATTATTATTATTATTATTATTATTATTATTATTATTATTATAAGTCCATTCTGGACTGGTTTTTAAACATGTAGGCCTAATTAGTTATAAAGTCCCTGAGGGATCCTAAATACATCGGGGCAAAAAATAACAATAATAATATAGGCTAATATAAATAATATATTTTAAAACGAGAAGGGAATCAACTGAAACCACAAAAATCAGTTGGTAGCTATAAGTACCGTAGGCTTGTATTATGCATGTATGCATGTAGGCCTAAGGGAGGGACGAAAGGGAGGGATCTCAGCTATCGATTTGTTTATCAGTGCGTCTACACTAAGGACAGGTCAAGATAATTCCAAGCCGTCACCACTCGATTTTATCGACACTTGCTTTCCACATGCAGCCACATTAATTTTATGTAGGCGCTCATGGTTAGAGCGAGATGTTACAGTGAAGGAGAGAGTAGTGCACGAGATTGCAGTTGACAAGTATGTGTGTTTTTAGTAGGGGTTGTATATATAGGGCGTGGTGGTGTAGGGTTATGTTCGGTTCCTTTGAGCCGGAAGGTTGCGTGTTCGAATTCACCTCAAGAAGACTACTCGTAGGAACGGACCCTGAGCAAGTCCTTCACTCGCAATTGCTCGGCGTGAAACTCTGATTCAATGTCCGCACTGCAGTCGGGAGCGCTTATAATACATACATGCAATCTAAGCCTACAGACTAGATTGTATACTGTATACACAATGAAACAGAAAGCTACAGAGCTCTTTCGGCAATATATTGACCAGGCTTCAGTTTGGGTTAAGTAGGCCTATAAGGTCTACTCATTGTGGTTGAGTTGACCAATTAAGGAGAGCAGAGGAGCAATACAATACAATACAATACAATACAATACAATACAATACAATACAATACAATACAATACTCAATACATTTCTGCCACAGAGGCGATTCGAGCCTGCCACCTCTCAGCTGACACTACGGTCACAGTCATCATTATCGTCAATAACCATGGGCTCAACGCCTGTAGGTGTATGATGCCCTTTTCACTATCCTCCTCCACTGTTGTCTGTCTGTCTGTCACAGCCCATGATAGGCTAACCATTGGATTACTGTTCATTGTTCAATACATCCGATTCTACCTGATTTAGGATTCAAATATAATTAATCATCTAGACATTTCTGAACGGTTCACCGAAGTAGAGGCGCTTTATAAATGTTTTAATACGATACAATACATTTCTAGTTGACGTTTAAAATTCCAGTAGAGAAAGGAAGCATCAAACTCACTTGACACGGAATGAGAAAGATCCGCCGATAAGACAACCAGCCAGACGACACCGACCAGAAGGAAGACGGACCAGGTACTACGTCGGCAGGGCAGTCCTACTCCTCCTCCTCCAGCGTCCACTCCCCACCAGCCACCGTCGACGGGGCTCTGATGACGGTCAACCCCCGGTCCACCACCACCTCCTCCTTCACCCTCTGCTAATCCTCTATTGACGGGCAACACCACTACGGAGGAGGAGACGGAGGAGCAGTGGTGGCGACGTTGTCCGCTGTTGTCGGCGCCTCGTCGTGGCAGCGGCGTCGGCACCGGCCCCATGCAGTCTTCCCCCGACGGAGGAACGACCAGGCCGCCCTCCTCTCGACGGTCGTCGTCAGTCGGTCGTCGATCGGTCGATCGGACGGACGGACCCTGCTCGAGTGCCGGTCCCAACCAGCACCACCACCGACAACACCGCCGTAATAGTAGTAGTCGCTGCTCACTACGAAGAAGACAACGACGGACAGCGTACAGCAGCTTCTTCTTCTTCCACCGACGAACGAACGAACGATAAACGGCTAACGTTGCATGCTCACCAGCTCTCTCTCTCTCACTCGGTCGGTCGGCGAGGACCGACGGACGGACGGACGGGCAGGCGAGAGGGAGGGAGGGCGGGCGGGCTGGGGCGTTCGCCGCCGCCGCCGCCGCTCGGGTCTACGCCGGCGGCTGCAGCGGCGTCGGCGAAGGCGGCCGAGGGCGATCAATCATTTTGACACCTTGAAGGGCTCTCCTCGGGCGCCGCCACCGCCGCTGATGCCGATGCCGCTGACGGCGATCGCTGCCTGCCTCCTCTGCCTCTGCCTCCTCCGTCGATTCTACTATGACGGCGACGACAGTGACGATGGGTAGGAGAAGGAGGAGGAGGAGGAGGACGAGGACGAGGACGAGGACGAGGACGAGGAGAAGGAGGAAGAAGAAGAATAGGAGGAGGAGGAGGAGGAGGAGGAGGAGGAGGACGAGGAGAAGGAGGAGGAGGACGAGGAGGACGAGGAGGAGGACGAGGAGAAGGAGGAGGACGAGGAAGAGGAGTAGGAGGAGGAAGAAGAAGAATAGGAGGAGAAGGAGGAAGAGGAGAAGGAGGAGGAGGAGGAGAAGGAGGAGGAGGACGAGGAAAGGAGAAGGAGAAGGAGAAGGAGAGGGAGGAATAGGAGGAGGAAGAGGACGAGGAGAAGGAGAAGGAGAGGGAGAAGGAGAAGGGAAGAGGAGGAGGAGGGAGGAGGAGGAGGACGACGACGAGGAGGAAGTGTTACAAGCAACTTTAACGAACCTACACTTGGCCGAGACTAATGGGTACATAATAGCCTTCCTCCCTCCGACGAACCAATAACAGATCGACACGTTTCGTACTGCATCTGTCTGTCTGTCTGCGTGTGTCTGTGTGTGTCTCTCTTTGTCCGTCTGTCTGTATGCCTTGCTTGTCTGTATGTGTTTGCTTTTTATTAATAGACCTATTATATTATCGGTATGTCTTGACCAGAATCTGGCAGAATGTGTGCGTGAATGTGTGTTCCTGTCTGTTTATGTGTGTTATCGTCTGCCTGTGTTACTGTGTCTGTCTGCCTGTCTGTCTGTCTGCCTGTCTGTCTGTCTGTGTAACTGTGTCTGTCTGTCTGTCTGTCTGTCTGTCTGTCTGTCTGTCTGTCTGTCTGTGTCTGTCTGTCCATCAGCGGGACGTACCTTTCTCGCCTGCGTTGCGTGTGGTGATAGATAGATACCTGCAAGTGTATAATAACCATGCAAAAGAAAAGTTCCTCCGACCAATATATAATTCCTGCCTCGTCTCTCTCTGTCAGCGCCAACTTATGGCAGACCGAACAATCGGCAGAAATCAAAGTTAGTGGATCGCCTCAACATACAGCGCTAAATAAATCACATTAACTGTAGACGCTTATAACCTCAGGGATTTGGCAGAAGCAACATGGCCTCCGTTCTACATCGCTAGTCATAGCTCTGTTTCCGGTTTTGACATTGCCAAACGCCCTCTGGGAGATTTTTTAATGGAATATACATTATATATTGATGCCTCCTCCTTCTCATCCCACCTTCTCGTCTTCTCCATCTTCTCCATCTTCTTATCGTTAGAATCATCCTTCTTTTTCGCAACCCCCTCTCCTCGGCTCCTCTTTCTTCTCTTCCTCGCCGTCCAACCCACTTGCCCTGCCGCCTTACCTCGTCCTCCTACTTAATACGTATCCTCTCTCTGGCGTCTAACCCCCACCTGAATTGGTAGAATAATTCAACCCATTCTGGCCGATTATATAATCGGAAATCAGCAACTGTAACTAAAACCCAGCTTATGTTCCGATAGAGATTGTTGCCCGAACCTTACCATTAGTAGACAAGTAGAGTTATTAGACACCACTGCACATCCTCTCCTATACTATTAGCCTACTCCTACGCACTTTTTTCTCCTTCTCTTCCTCCTTCTCCTTCTCTTTCTCGTAATCTTTCTTCTCTTTTCTCCTCCTGCTCCTCTTCTTTCTCCTCCTCCTCCTTCTCCTTCTCCACATCCTCCTCCTTCTCCTCCTTCTCCTCCTCATTCTCCCTCTGTCCTTCACCACCACCACCTCATTCTTCTCCACTTTCAACAACCTGCCTTTTCCTCCTCCTCCTCCTCCTACTCCTCCTTCTTCACCACCACACCACCACCACACCACCACCACCACCACCTGCTCCTCCTCCTCCACCTGCTCCTCCACCCCTCCTAGACCTGGCAGACCATAATATATCATCTAAATGTCTCCTCCAATCTGTTACACGCCTGTCGCCATCCAGACACTTAGCGGCCATAAAAGTGCAAACGTTGACGCGCTTAACTCCGACTGGGTCGTCCTCTGCCGGTCGTAATTGGAACCAGACGCGTCAGTCAGCACGTCAGCGGAGTAGGTCTGACCGTCGTTGTGAGGCCCTCATGAGCCCTAATAGGTCACCACCCATTGAGGTAAACGAACAGGCCATAAAAGCGAAGTCGACCCAGATAAGATACATGCTGTCAGTTTCATCGCATGGTACGAAGTCTAACCCGTATCATTGTCGCAGTTGTTCTGTCGTTAGCTGGCTCGGCTGGTAATTGAGAAGTCGCAGGTTCAAGCATCCTAGCTCACCCCCTATAGGGCAGAAATTTGTTTAGAGAATTCAGCCACACTTGTGAGTTCGTTGCTTGCAACTCGGCTGCATTGTGTACAGCTGACAGTATTCTGTCAGTTGTAAGATGGGACAGCGAGGGAGAGGACTTGATGCTTTTCTTCAACTTTTCTTCATTTGGGGATAGGCTACGATTAATACTGGGATACTCTATTTCGTGACACCGGCAATTCAAATCTGTTCATACAAATTGTAATTGTAATTGTAATCGAACATTTATATAGCGCTACTTCAAGAGAACTCCTCAGAGGCGCTCCCGACCTGACACCAAACCATAATCAAAGATAATGGTTTTCAAACGCTTGCGGAAAAGGGGCAAAGAAAGACAAAGAAGTTCATTACGGAGACTAATAGGTAACTTATTCCAGAAAGACCATAGCAAAACTTCTACGCAGCACTGTGGAAGATCGAGCCATAGGAACAACCAGGTCACCATGCGTAGCAGAGCGAAGGAATCTATAACTTTAACACAAACGACGTTTATTATAGACGGCGGGATGAATCGTGTTTATCCGATCATCCATCTTGGTTTCAGATGTAATCTCAATATAGTATTCATTGTGTTCATCAATCCTATTTCCTTTCACTACTGCTGTAGGCTATCTCTCTAATACACCCATCGGCGAATCGTCATTTCCGATAGACATCTACAAGTCCAGACTTTGTTCGCACGATGCAATAATAACCTCGGGCACAAGCTGTAATAAACTAATGGTCGCTTGTTCCTATGTAACTGCACACACACGCACACACACACGCACGCACACGCACATACACACACACGCACGCACGCACACAACGCATACACACACACATTATTGTATATTCACCATGATTGAGTGCGCGATTGCATAATTATGTAAATCGATCGATTTAATTATTGTTCGAATAGGCTACTTATTACAATAGTTGCATTTAAAAGGTTAAAAGGTTTGGCGTGTAAGCCGTGTATGCTGTTATTGATACTATAATAACGTTGTGATTTTTAAAGCTATTTTACAGAATGATTTATAGAGCTCATGGATGCCTGTACAGTGTACACCATAATCATCATCATCATCGTCGTCGTCGTCATCATCATCATCATCATCATCACTACCACCACAACCATCACCATCGTCTTCGTCATCGTCGTCATCATCATCATCATCCACTTATTCTACTTCTACATCATCTTCACCACCATCACCGTCATGATCATTATAACCGCCACCATAATTAATTGTCAGGATCATCATCATCCGCGAAGTTGTATCAACAACGTCATCACCATCACCGTAGTGTCCAACTACGACTACTACTTCGACGATCATCACCAGTGTTTGTTTTAAAGGAATTTTTACAACTGCACAACCCCTTCTTTCCTTTGCCATCCTCTATGGTAAAGTACTTCCAATCGGAGGACAATGACCTTTTTGCTAGTTTTAACTGCACAGAAGTGCTTCTGCAACTGCACATTTTGTGCACAATTGCACGTTAAAAAGCCCTGATCATCACTGATGATGTCGTCGTCATGATGATGTCATCATCTTCAACGTCGTCGTTGTCGTTGTAGTTGTTGCTCAGTATCGTAAATATTGATTCGTCATGGCTATCTGTCTCCATAGAGACTGCTGAAGAATTTCCAGAATGCCTCGGCGTGTGTATTCCCTCTGGCATTGAACGAACGATCAATGGAGCATGGCATGGCAGGAGGAGGAAGCACCGTAAGCTTATATTATATGCCATCCTCGAATCGAAAGTAGAATAGAAGAGCCGAGGATTGAGAAGAGGAGCAGATAGATAGAATACGGAGAGAGAGAGAGAGAGAGAGAGAGAGAGAGAGAGAGAGAGAGAGAGAGAGAGAGAGAGAGAGAGAGAGAGGAGAGAGAAAGAGAGAGAGAATAAGAGAGAGACAGACAGACAGATAAACAGACAGAGACAGGGACAGATACAGAGAGGCAGACAGAGACAGAGACAGAGAGAGACAGAGAGAAGGAATGAATGGCAGAGAAGAAAGGAAGATCGGGAGAAATGACAAATATAAAAGTATTGGAAGGAGCGGAAAATAAGACAAGATGGATATTGCGAAGTATGAAGGGAGAGAGGAAGAAGGCAGACAGACAGACAGACAGACAGACAGACCAACAAACATACAGATAGATAGAGACGAAGATAGAGAGAGAAAAGGGGATACAGAGACAGAGAAATAGGGAGAGAATAGATAGCTAGAGAGACGGGGAGAAACAGAGAGAGAGAAAGAGACATACAGAGACAGAGAGACAGAAAGACAGAGAGACAGAGACAGGGAAACAGAGATACAAAGAGACAGAGAGACATAAACAGAAACAGACTGACAGGGACAGAGAGACAAAGAGGTAGAGACAGAGAGACAGAGAGACAGAGACAGAGAGACAGACAAAGACAGAGAGTGAAAATAGAAAACGAGGATGGGAGGCAGAGATCAATGAAAGACAGAAACTCTTTTCACCAATAACACCAACAAACGATTCATCAACGAGAATAATATCCTTTTCAGTATAATTATTCTATCGCAAGTGCGTACACGTTTCCAGTTCTGTCCATATATTAGTTGTGAAACAAATCACGAGGAAACAAATGCACTCAGTGACCGATGAGAGGGGGTGTGGTTGGGTTGACCGCCCCTCAGCCCCCCCCCACCCACAACACCGTTTCATCCTAAGTGCACCATGCACGGTGTCATCATGTCGCAGCAGTCGGTGTGCATAAGCATGATTAGTGATAACACCGGTGACTTTCAATCGCTACTCGTCCAATTGAAATATTGACAGATTGCAGCTCGGTCTGTTATTATCTCTATCTGTGATTTCCAATGGATTCTTGTTGCTCCCTCCTCCTCTGTCTCTGTCTCTGTCTCTGTATCTCTTTCCCTCTCTGTCCGGTACGGGTCACTTCGTTCACTCATATAATTTACAGAGCCCATCAATTCGAATGCACATTGAGATTGCAGATAGATTATAATTATATTCCTGTGGACTGTGGTAGCCAAGAACTTAAGGTTCCCAAAATTATGAGTTTCTATGCAGACCATTATACTTGATCTTCGGACCTAATAATACGTATAGCATTGTATAACTATGATCTGAATAATATTAATATATTAATATTAATAAATGTGCAACAATGGCTGGTTGTGTACCCGTGGCTTCCATTAACGTTTGTAAAAGTGATGCTACGTCCAAAAATGAGGATGATGACGATGACAATGATGATGATGATGATAATGATGATGATGATGATGATGATGATGATGATGATGATGATGATGATGATGATGATGATGATGATGATGATGACGATGACGCTGACGATGACGATGACGACGACGACGACGATGATGATGATGACGGTGCATGATGGTGATGATGTTGACGGTGCATGATGGTGATAATGATGACGACGTCGACGATGTTGATGATGATGATGATGACGATGATGACGACGATGATGATGATGATTATGGTCATCATAATCATCATAGTCATCATCATCATCATCATCATCATTAGTCATCATTATTCATCAACATCATCATCACCATCATCATCAATTCATCATCATCATCATCATCAATTCATCATCATCATCATCATCATCATCATCATCATCATCATCATCATCATCATCATCATCATCATCATCATCATCATTATTCATCCGTTCCTGATGCTACAGCGATTTGACGGCGCTTGGTACGATAAGTTATCTTCAGTGTCTTCAGTCATTTGTCAAGTTTAATGTCCCATTACTACTTATTAGGCATCCGAGAGAGATGTCACGTCCTCATTAGGTTTATCTATCCAGTGTAATCTTGCCATGCATTTCGTTCTTTAACAACACACACACATATATAGGCCTATATATATATATAATTTATATATACGGTGTATATAGACAGGAAATAACATTGGCAGCGTCTAAGGAATGTTCCTTCGTATGGAAGTAGGCCTATGACCTATATATGTCAAGGGTTGAAGTTCATGAGGTCACGGGTAAGATTCCTTTCCGTTCGAAAGTGTCAGCTTGTACATAACATAGGCTTCATGTTGGTTACATGTGCTTAATTGAAGATGTCTATTGTCTATATCTCGTCAAGATTTTGATGATGACAGTGGAAGTTGATAGATAAGTAAGTCCTTTCTGGAACGCATTTCTGCGTCATTTTTCGAACGTTTTTATCTGTAGGGAGGGTAAGGGGGCGTTTGGTCTCCGCCATTTATGCCGCTATGTGCTGCTCATTTCTCAATAAATTGGTTGGCTTAGTTTGTTTACAACCACTGTCTTATTTAGTTAAATATCAGGATGAAAAACATTGAAAACGATTGCAAATAAACAAGATTCAAATTCAAAAACAGTTTAAGTAGGCTACACAATAAAACATTGTTGCAAGTTTTAATTTTATTCTGCAAAACAGTGAACTATATTTCATGATTTTATGATTCAGGTGAAAGACTATGAAACGACGCTGAGGCTGAGGAAGACAGAATTTCGAAATCCGGGACAGATAGATCTACAATTAGCTTTATGTTGAAACTTGAAGGCTGTTTGATTTTAGCATGGGCTTTATCATCATTATACGATGACATGCAAAGTATTGTAGGCCTATAAAATAGGCTGTAATTATAATAATATTAGGTCATCAATATCGTGTTATTATTGTTGCCGCACAGCTTTAACAGCCTGACGACTTGATTAAACCTCCGAAAAGCTGTGTGCAAGAATCTGTCGCGATGACGATAAAGGGATAAAGTTATCTTGAATATCTTCATATGTTTTCCAATCTTCATCATCCTGTGGTTCGCGTGTTTGACTATCCGCCGATCAGTCGAGGTTCAAATCTCAGCCATGCAGGGTAGAAGTATGCTTCCCGATATCTGCTACTCCTCAGGTGGACCATCTGCACGCGACCACCTAGCGGCCTATATACTCAGATGTAATGAGCACACCGACTGTACACTGTGGGTGGATGGATGAGAGGGCGAGGAAAATCTTTCAAAACCGATTGAGTTGAGTTCGTTCCACAGCGCTCTTGAATAAACTGGTGCCCTGCGGTTGGCTTTTGAGTTGCCCTTTAGAAATTTGGGGATGACAATATTACGATTATAATTACGATGGGACCCACGATGGCAAAGGAACGGTGTTGGGCTACGTATTGTCCATGCTCGGAGAACTATGGTGATCAGGTCGAAATGAGAGAGCGGGAGAGGTAAGGGAGAAGACAGAGAGAGACAGACAGGCAGACAGACACAGAGACAGAGAGACACAGAGAGACAGGGACAGAGAGAGAAGAGAGAGACAGACAGACACAGCAACACCGAGACAGAGAGACACAGAGAGACAGGGACAGAGAGACAGAGAGACAGAGAGACAGGGACAGAGACAGAAACAGACAGACAGAGAGAACTATGAGGACAGGGAAGAGACAGACAGACAGAAAGACAGACAGACAGACAGACAGATAGATAGATAGAGACAGAGAGACACAGAGACAGAGACAGCCAGACAAACAGAGACAGAGTCACAAAGACAGAGAAACACAGAGACAGAGAGAGATATATAGATAGTGACGGATACAGAGACAGAGACGAAGACATAGACAGACAGACCGAAGAAACTCGGTTGAATTTAGACCTCCAACAACAATACGTGTTGCTCTATAATACTTGACAGCGATCGTCATTCTCGATGAAGACCTGCAGTGTGGATCAGAAGAACTGAAGTGAACCACATGATCACGGTCTACAACATACAGTACAGTTGTTCTGAAGCTCGCGATCGCTTGTGTTATGCTGCGAGTGGAACAGTATTGCACCGGATTATTTAGGAGAGCGACGGCTTCCCATAGAAGAGAGGGATGCTATAGGTCGTATCTTTCGGTAACATACACTGGAGAGGAACGGCTGGTGGATGTGTAGGGGGAAGGTAGGCAGACAGACGGAGAAGGAGGGAGGCAGAGACAGAAGGAGGGAGGCAGAGACGGTGGGAGGCAGGCAGACGGAGAAGGAGGGACGCAGAGACGATGGGAGGCAGGTAGACAGAGAAGGAGAGAGAGAGGCAGAGACCGTGGGAGGCACACAGACAGAGAAGGAGAGAGGCAGAGACGGTGGAAGGCACACAGACAGAGAGAAGGATAAATGGAGGAAGAGGTTGATGGAAAGAAGTGAAAGAGAAGAGGACGGTATATCCGTAGCGAAGTCTGCGAAGATGTATAACTGGAGAAAAGAGAGAGAGAGAGAGGAGATGGAAGTTTGAAGGCAGGCCGGAACGAAGGGAGGAAGAGTGGAAGCGATGCTTGGAAGGAAGGAGGCATGGAGGGATGGAGGGAGAGAATCCCGGCGGCTGGAAGCGGGAACAGTCGCGTAGGGGATGGGACGGAGTGTCGGCAGCGAAGGCGAGAGGCGTCAAAGGTTAGATTGATCCTGGTTTCACCGGGAGCGGGTGAGGGAGCGGGCGAGGGGAAGGTCCGTCAGATCGACGGGCGGACGGGGTTCGGCGGAGGAACTGGCGGGAGGGAAGAGGGGAGATGGGGGATGCCTCAGCGCCTGCTCGGGATCCATCAATCAGACGATCCCGTCGACACCCATATTCCTTTCCATATCATCCTCTGCATCTCGTCTTATCACGCTCTGAATATATGTATGTATATATATACATTATATATAATATATATGTATGTATATATATACATTATATATAATATATATGTATATATATATGCACATGTATATAATATATACATTATATATAATATATATGTATGTATATATGCACATGGATATAATTTTATGTATGTATACAGCCAGGAGAATACCCCCACCTCCTCCGCACAACGCTGAAGGGGTAGCAAAGCTAAGCAGTACGGGAGGAAAGGATCGAAGAGGCCGGGCAGGGTTTAAAGTACCATCAATACAACAGTCGGGTCGGGCTCTATACCAGGGCGCAATGCACGACTCAAATGCTCCTCTCTTAAGTGCAGCGTATAATGTACATGCAATATTATTATAATACTTGAGTCTTGCAAGATCTTGTATACTTGGGGGCCGTCCATAAAGTATGTCACGCTATTTTTGACCATTTATGACCCCCCTCCCCCCTGTCACAAACTGTCACACTTTCTCGGACCCCCCCCCTAAAGTATGTCACACTTTCTCGGACCCCCCCCCCCCTAAAGTACGTCGCACTTTCGAATTTTTTTGTAATTAACACCTTATTCAAATTTAATCTAAAACACACTTCACTATTAAACTGTAAAGTTTCCACTTAAAAGTACTATCACATTATTAAAATGACTTTAATAGTAGAATAGTGAATTGCAAACAGTTGTCACAGTTATTCATTGAAGCAGTATAACTCAATGTAGATTGAATTTGAAAACAAAAGTTGCAAAAATTAAACTAGACAATTATATAATACACATCATTAAAAAAATAAATGTGTGACGTCACACATGGCCTGACCCCCCTCCCCCTGTCACAAACTGTCACACTTTCTCGGACCCCCTCCCCCCCCCTGGAGCGTGACATACTTTATGGACGGCCCCTTGAGCATCGTTCAGCAGCAGTTGAGGGTGACCTTAGAGACAGGCGGAGGGAGAGAGGGAGCGAGAGAGGGAGGGTTTCTGAGACAAGCATAGTCTTTTAGCCATCTATTGCTCCTCCTCCTCCTCCTCCGCCTCCCATCCATGTATATGGCTCATCATCATATGATGATATGAAATAGATATGCAAAGTAGAACTGCAGATGTTGGGGGAACTTCCGAGTAAATAACTTAAATGATCGTCATTTGAGGAGAAGGACGAAGAGTAGGAGGAGGCGGAGGAGGAGGAGAATGAGAAGAATGAGGAGGAGGAGGAGGAGAATGAGAAGAATGAGGAGGATACGGAGGAGAAGGAGGAGGATAATGAGGAGATGGAGGAGAAGGGCGCTTCTCTGTCTGTTTTATACGACGGGTCTGTTTTCAAGTGTTCAACTTAGATTTAAAAAAGTTTTAAACAGAGGCATTCCTCAGTATTAAAGCACTTATTAATTATAATGTGTGTGAGTGCATGGGCCGATGGGCGTGTGTGTGTATGTATGTGTGTGTGTGTGTGTGTGTGAGTGTGAGTGTGAGTGTGAGGATATGTATTCGAGGGTGTGTGTGTGTGTGTGTGTGTGTGTGTGTGTGTGTGTGTGTGTGTGTGTGTGTGTGTGTGTGTGTGTGTGTGTGTGTGGGTTTGCGCGTATGTTTGTGCGATGGTTATTTGTGTACGTATGTGTGTGAGGTTGTATGTATATATATACACATATATATATTATAGATAGATTGTATATATTATAGATAGATTGTATATATAGTATTATAGATGCATATACGTAATATGCCAGCGACTGCTGCATAGATAGCAGTCTGTGTGCTTCCTGCCATATACATGGGAAGCACTTTTCTCCATTATTGCAAACGATGACCGGTCGACTGTTGGTGGTTGTAAATTATTCGTATATACGGAATCGCGGCTATGAACTGGTCATTAGCGACGGCTGTTTGCTCAGATGCCCCGGCTGGGGTGGACCCGGATATGCGATCGTTGGCTGGCAGCAGCTGGGGTGGGCAATAAATTTGACCTACTGTACGGAAGAAGCCCGTGGGTGGGAGGGGGAATGGTGGGGTGAATTGGACGCCGGATGTCGCTCTGACGGTAAAAGACAGCTATATAAACGGCGCCAAGCAAGTCAGTTATTTCTACTCAGAACGTCCCATCTATTAAAATTAGGCCGCTTATGTGCACACGGTTGCGGTGCAAGCGATTTGTAAATCATCCTCTCTTGCTCCTCCTCCTCGTCCTCTTCGTCCTCCTCTTCGTCTTCGTCCTCCTCGTTGTCTTCTTCTTCTCCTCCTCCTCCTCTTCCATCCCATCGTCTTGCGTGTCCTATTTCTCTTTTAGATCTGTCCATCTCTGTCTCTGTCTCTGTCTGTATGTCTATCTGTGTCTCTCAATGTCTGTGTCTGTGTCTGTGTCTCTGTCTCTCTCTCTTCGTCTTTCTGCTCTGATTGTTATCGCCGTCGTCTTTCTTTTCCTCTTTGCCTCCGTCGCATTTACTCATTCTGTTTATCCTTTCCCCCTTCCTTGTAATGATTCTTCTAATTTTGCAGTGTTTCTCCTTTTATTTCTCTCTTTCTCTTTAGGCCTACGTCTTTCATTTCCCATTTTCCTCCATGCCGGAATGGATTCTATACCTGTAGACCCAGGGCTGTTTTTAAGGAATTTTTAGAACTGCACATCTTTCCTTTCCCATTCTCCATGGTAAATTACTTCCAATCGGAGGACAACGACCTTTTTGCTAGTTTTGGCTGTACAGCAGTTCTTCTACAACTGCACAAATCCATTTAGAACTGCACATTTTGTGTACAACTGCACGTTTAAAAAGCCCTGTGTAGGCCTATCTGCCATGGTGAGCGTTGAGCAGAAAAATCATTCCTGCGTAAAAAAGCGTCAGTTTCACGTGTACTCATGAATGGAAACCAGAAGAGACAGGCCAGATGACGTGGCTCTCATTCGATGGTCACGTCATCGTGATTATCGTGCCTGGCATGGAACGTTTTAAGTATCGAACATCACGCCACTTATCCTCATCCATCTTGTGCGTTGA
>OX243823.1:8667867-8714642 GCA_945859605.1 Lumbricus rubellus | reverse complement strand
CCCATCCATCTTGTGCGTTGATAAGAACGGGCTAAGAACGGACGAAGAATGGGGGGCCTCCGATCGCACTGCAGGCTCGAAAGAAGCGTCACTTATACACGCGTGTGTGCTGGTCTTGTGTTGCTTTGGAAACATGCCGTGTTTGATCAGCTATGGGTGTAACCAAGATTCTGGAACTGATTAATTAGAAATATGGCATCAGTTCGAAATTCATCGTTATAGGCTAGATCATAATTAGCGTATTACGATAACTAGTTGATCACATGTAGAATCATTAGAATTGGCACTCTGAAAAAGGAACTGGAGTAAGTTAGTTTCTTAAGCCAGACGAGAACGCAAAAGTTTTTTTGAAAGATTAGACAAAATCTTGCATATCATGACAAGTCTAAAATTTCTTCTAATCACTGTACACGTGGAAATGTTTTTATTTGTAAGAGATCGGATTTTATCTTTGGAATTACAATAATTATAGTTCTAAATAATTGTCTTCAACCCCTCACTCAATTGAAACGAATCCTGCATCATCAAATGCTCGCTTCATTGATGTCGTATACTTACCCCTCTGAATAAAAGGAGGGACCTACACTGTATAGGCCTATACATAATTATTATTATATCATAATATACGTACGTTGTATATGTATTATGTAGCCTATTGTATACACACTATGCCGTATTATTTATGATGAGACAGCTGATCGATTGTTGAAGGGCTTCAGTCAACAATCGTTCCTTCTTTGCCAGCCACGCAAAGATCTTTACAAGCGGATGATTGCCGAAGAATATCATTAGTGTCTCTCTCACTACAAATAATAATCAATGATTCAAAGACAATTGAAGACATTTTGCTCTTTTTAAGTTTTTGTCTCTCCCTCTCTCCTCCTCTTTTCCCTTCCTCTCTTCCTTTCTCTCTTTCTCTATATAATTTCATACTTCTCTCCTTCCTGTCTTGTCCTTTCATCTCCATCTGTCCCTCCCTTCTATCTCTCTCTCTCTCCTCTCTCCTCCCTCCCTCCCTCCCTCCCTCCCTCCCTCCCTCTCACTCTCTCTCTCTCTCTCTCTCTCTCTCTCTCTCTCTCTCTCTCTCTCTCTCTCTCTCCTCTCCCCCTCTCTCCCTGTCTCCCTGTCTCTCTCTGGCTTTTACTCTCTGTATCTGTCTTTGTCTCTGTCTCTGTCTCTCTGTCTCTGTCCATCTGTCCGTCCATCTGTCTATCTATTTCTCTGCACCTCCTGATATAACACACACGCATCTTCCTGTTTCTCTGTCGAATGATCGCCATATTTCTTCCTTATCTTCATCCTTATCTTCATCTTCATCTTTCCATCTTCCACACGCACCGGAGGCAACTGCGACGGCGTCGGCGCTTACGTCACCTCTGCTCGCGTGTGGTTCCCCAGCTCGAGTCCACGGCACACAAAGCATCCTCCTTCGACTCTCCATCCTCCCCCGATTCTCTTCTCCTCTGCTTCCATCATCCACCACCGGATACAGCAGCAGGAGCAGCATCGCCAGCATCAGCAACAGCAATGGTCCAGCATCCCAGGGAAGATACGAGAGTCGTAAACTGACCGATGGGATGTGCTTCGGTGTGTGTGTGTGTGTGTGTGTTGTGTAGGTGTGTGTGCTTGTGTGTGTAGGTGCGTACGTGTGTGTGTGTGTGTGGGTGTGCGTGTGCGTGTGTAGGTGTGTTTGCTTGTGTAGGTGTGTGTGTGTGTGTAGGTGTGTTTACTTGTGTGTGTGTGTTTGTGTAGGTTTGTGTGTGTGTGTGTGTGTGTGTGCTTGTGTTTATGTGTAGGTGTGCGTGTGTTGTGTGTGTTTGTTTTGTGCTGTGTGTGTGCGTGCGTGTGTGCGCGTGTTCATGTGTGTGTGTATGTGTGCGTGTGTGTGTGTGTGTGCGTTTGTGTGTCTCATCAGTAGCTGATGATATGATGCCAAGATGTTCGGTGGATGCTGCTGATGTTGATGCTGGTGCAAGTTTAACTCAGGTCCAGTGAAGAGGAGCTATATGAAGAGTTGATCAGACGAAGTCAGGCGGACAAGTGAAGTAACTGACACTGCCACCCACAGGGACAAAGGACCAGTATGACACAGACGAACAAAGAGACAGACAGAGAGACGAACAGACACTTGCAGATATCCTCACTCGAATTCAAAGCGTCATGGAAATGGACGCACACAGATCGACAGCAGCAGAGAAAAGCGCACAGAGGCACATACAGAGGCACATACAGAGGCACATACAGAGGCATGTACAGAGGCATATACAGAGGCAGAGAAAGAAGCAAAATATATACAGACTGACACATAGACGAACAGAGAGGCAGACATACAGAGAGGTAGGCAAACATGCAGACAGACAAGCAATGAGGCAGGCAGATGGACAGACTGCATGGCGAACTGCAGAGGAGAGAGACACGAATGAAGAGGACCTAATTCCCGTTCCATGTGCATGTTCATGTGGATAGCATCTGGTCTTCTGATACGAAGAACAATATTGCCTTTCCGGTCGTATATTTTCCCTCGTGAGTATTTAGAGCCAGCCTCAACTGACTGTCTGTCTGACTGTCTGTCTGTCTGCCAATCAGTTTGTCTGTCCGTGTGTCTCTCTGTCTATCTGCCTGACCATTTTTTTCTTATGTCTGTTCGTCCGTCCGTCTGTCTGTCCATATGTCTGCCTGTCTGTCTGTCTGTCTGCACGTCCGTCTGTCTCTCTGTCTATCTGTCTGACCATTTACCCAACTGTCTGTTCGTCCGTCCGTCCGTCTGTCTGTCCATATATCTGTCTGCCCATCTGCATGTCCGTCTAACTGTCCGTCTGTCCGTCTCTCCATTTCTCCGTCTCTTTTGTCTGTCTGTCCGTCTGTCTGTCTGTCCGTCTATCTGTCTGTCTGTGCGTTCGCCCGTCTGTTCGTCCGTCTGCATGTCCATCTATCTGTCCGTCTCCTTTCTCTGCGTCTGTTCGACACTGTCTGTGTGTCTGTTTCTTCATTTTAATAAGGTTGCCTTATTATTCTGATCGCAGGCAATTATGTATCCATGTAATAATTATTGTTTAAATGTGACGTATATAATATGGTCCAATTATGTGTGGTTGTATACATGAATGAATGTATGCATGAATTATGTAAGTATGTATGTATGAATGAATGAACTAATGTAATTTATATCGGTCATATCATAATTGCGTCGGTTACATCATAACTTTATCGGTTGGATCATAATTTTACTGTCAGTTCATAATTATGTGGGCTAGATCATAATTATATCGGCTATAGATTATGATTTTATCTATATGTCACAATAAATTATGTGTGTATAATATCTTACCTGTATGCTGCCGTATATGGGCCTGTTACGATGTCACGGTTGTCATAGGTTGTCTATGGTATGAAGTGTTGAAAATGGTTGTAAATTACATGCAATCAGCTTTTTAAATTTCCCGAATTGTTTATTTGGGGGTGAACCGTGAAAACTGCCCCAACTACGCCAATGGTAAATAATTATTGCTCATAGGAAATGTATTTTCAGTTAAATACTGCCTACACGTGATGGAGCTGACCCTCTCACGCAGTTGTGTCGATATCAAAGTTGTGCAGAAACTTCTGGAAAGTAAAATTAGATTTGGAGAACAAGAGAGTTTTCGAGACAGCTGGTTATTTTATCCGTTGAGCGTTAGTGGGTCGCGGTTGTATAGCGGTGTGTTCCTTGCCTTGTGATCGGACGGTCGCAGATTCGAATCCACCTCTCAAGCCATTGCGCTACGACCTTGAACAAGTTGCTCAGTTGCTTGCTCACCCATAATTGTCTGTGAGAAAGGCAACGGGTAAACCACCTCACTGTACCTGGCTTCAGGCAGAGAACTCATCATCATCATCATCATCATTGTCGTCGTCGTTGTCATCATCATCATCATCATCATCTTCATCGTCATTGTCGTCGTCGTCGTCGTCATCATCATCATCATCATCATCATCATCATCATCATCATCATCATCGTCATCATCGTCGTCGTCGTCATCGTCGT
The DNA here is from genome assembly GCA_945859605.1 of Lumbricus rubellus. Classification (NCBI taxonomy): domain Eukaryota; kingdom Metazoa; phylum Annelida; class Clitellata; order Crassiclitellata; family Lumbricidae; genus Lumbricus; species Lumbricus rubellus. The sequence goes on along the minus strand of OX243823.1, from coordinate 8,710,617 downwards.
CGTTGTCATCATCATCATCATCATCATCATCATCATCATCATCATCATCATCATCATCATCATCATCATCATCATCCGTTGAGTGAATAGTAGCAATGGTCATTCAATGTATGAAAAATGCTTTCTAAAGACAGTCGTCATTCAATTGATGATGATCTGAGTCACTGGCGCCCTCCAGAGAACCAGAATATAAACTGGCGGTAAGAAAAATAAGTCTATCAAATCATGGCTTCTTATTACAGAATCGTTCTGTTAAGGTAGAGTAAGGTTAGAATTACAAAGTAGGTTAGACGTGGTAAGGTAAGTTATAGGGCTGTTTTTAAGGAATTTTTAGAACTACACAACCCCTTCTTTTCCTTCCCATCCTCCATGGTAAATTGCTTCCAATCGGAGGACAATGACCATTTTTGCTAGTTTTAACTGTACAGAAGTCCTTCTATACAACTGCACATTTTGTGTACAACTGCACGTTAAAGAAAGCCCTGGTAAGTTACAGTTATACATGTAGGCCTACTATAATTGGCCTCATGTTGGCTTATGCAGACAAAGGTATTTGTTAACCTCGTAAATGTCCATTGGAACGGTAAGAATTGTGCGAAAGTAATAATAATTTATAATCTCCCTTTCACCGTTTCACGTAATCAGGTCTATTATAGCCTATCAAAAGATGGGTGGTCAAGCTGTTGGTTCCGATCCAGCTTCCAGGATGACGGGGTTCGTGGTCAGCCGAGGCAAAAAAAACTGATGTCACCACCACCACTTAGTTAAAGGTGCACGGGAAGTTGAGAAGCGCTAGGAGTCAAGGATGACTTTACACGTGCATGAGGCAGATGATGATCGGGGTGTCCACTTTCCCTATAAATTATGAAAAAGACTAAGAGGCTTGAAACCCCCTTCAACCGGGGCAACTCCATGGCAATTCTCGCCCTATGCCTAACTATATAATATATATGTACTTGACACTACACGTCGGACATTTAAATTATAGCCTACATTCTAAAACTTTAAGTAATTAGGTCTAATTTTATATTTATTATCTGAAGTAGGCGCACAGAGCAGGAATCAGTCGCCTAGCAACGTGAACTCTTCGATCTCATATTTTGTCATGGCGATTGCATTCATAAACAATATGTATTCTATATACATCTCGTAATCGTAAACTTCAAATTTGCAAAGCGCCACTTGAAAGCCAATGGCGCATGTAGGGCACCAGCTTATTCACGAGCGCCGCACAATCGATATCTGGCTCTCAACTCTGCCTTCGTCAGTGTTCGAACAACGCTACTTCTGTTCGATCGTGCATGCATGTTAATCTGTGCTGTCAAGTATAGAGGGCGCCTCTGACGAGTGTATACGGAAGTGGCGCTATATAAATTTGAGAATGCACTTACGAAATCGAATATTACAACAGCCATATATATGTCAATGTATAATTACAGCTGTACAAATATTGATTAGATCTATTGTAGCTGTATAAATAATAAATATTAATTATTGTAGCTGTATAAATATTAATTATTGTAGCTGTATAAATATAAATTATTGTAGCTGTATAAATATTAATTATTGTAGCTGTATAAATATTAATTATTGTAGCTGTATAAATATCAATTTTTGTGGCTGTATAAATATTAATTACTGCAGATGTCATATATATATACACACACTTGTCTTTCTATTGCGTCCGCGCACATGCACGTGACCTCGACCCCGTTAATTTTTTTCGAATGAATCGATTGTTGGGTGGGGGGGCCTATCTATGCCACCGAGCGCTGTCCATTTGAACGGCGGGTGCCACGCCTTTTGAAGGTCCCCGTGATGTGCACGAACCATGATTGAATTGAAAGCCCAGTTAAAGCCCCAGAACGGGGGGGGGGGGGAAGGGCTGGGTGTCTATGATTATTCTATACATCAATTCACGGAAACTGTTTCTCCTAACTGACAAGATCTATGCATGGATAAAAATCACACATACACACGCTCAAACACACACACACACAAACACGCATACGAACACACACACGTACACAGACACACACACGCATACGAACACGCACACACGTACAGGCACACACACAAACACACACAGACACAAACACAGACACACACGCATGCACACGCACACACATCCACACACACAAAGACACACAGACACACACAGACGCACAAACATCTACACACAGACACACACACACAGACACACACAAACAGACACACACACACATCCACACACATCCACACACACATCCACACACACACGTCCACACACACACACACACACACAAAGACACACGCACAAAGACACACACAGACAAAGACACACACAGCCACACACAAAAACACACACACATCATCATCATCATCGGCGATGATAGACGACCGTGCATGACGGCGTCAGTGCACCGAGACGACAACGACGACGGCTGAAGTGTAGCGTCTACAGCGTCCGCGGTTGACATGGCAACCAGGGAGGGAGGGGTAAAGAGGAGGAGGAGGAGGGGACCTGGAATCGGCGATAGGATCAATCGTCGGCCGGAACAAGGACACGACCACTCCTCCCATCCATCATCGATGGAAATCTCTTACGTCAACAAACGAGACGTCCCAACCCACCCACCGACCCACCCATCCATCCATCCATATCCACTCATCCATATCCACCTATCCATATCCATCCATCCATATCCACCTATCCATATCCATCCATCCTTATCCACCTATCCATATCCATCCATCCATATCCACCTATCCATATCCATCCATCCTTATCCACCTATCCATATCCATCCATCCTTATCTACCTATCCATATCCATCCATCCATATCCACTCATCCATATTCACCTATCCATATCCATCCATCCTTATCCACCTATCCATATCCATCCATCCTTATCTACCTATCCATATCCATCCATCCATATCCACTCATCCATATTCACTCAACCATATCCACTCAACCATATCCACCTATCCATATCCACCTATCCATTCCACCGGCAAGTCTCTTCCGTTTACCACCTCTCCTCCGTCTCCTTTCTTCCACGTCTCACTTTTTTCAGTCCCGCTATAACTCCTCGTCCTATATTAAACTCCTACTATTTCCTTCTAACTTCCCCTTCCCTTATTCTTATCCCTAGCTTTCCTCGTAATCTACTCCGCCATTTCTCTCTTGGCCATCCTGCCCTTCTTCTTACTTTTCCTCCTCCTCTTCCTCCTGCTTCCGCTCGTCCTCCTCGTTCTCCTCCTCGTCGTCCTTTTCCTCCTCCTCCTCTTCGTTCTCCTCCTCGTTCTCCTCCTCGTTCTCCTCCTCGTCCTTCCAATCCTCATCGTCCTTCTCCTTCTTCTCATATTCCTCCTCTTCCTCATCGTCGTCGTCGTCCTCCTCCTCTTCCTCAGCCTCGTCCACCTCCTGCTACTGCTCCTCCTCCTCCTCCTGCTCCTGCTCCTGCTCCTCCTGCTCCTCCTCCCATCATCGTCCATATATTAATCGTCATCATTTTCCTCTTCGATGAGCACGACGTCACATCAACATGTGTATACTGTAGTGCACATGCGTAGGCAAATACGCAGCTTATACCAACATGCGTAAACATGCGCACACACACTAGCACAAATGTATACATAGGGCCTATATATACCAACGCACATACATTGTCATACATGTATATAATAGGCCTAAATACATGTACATGTAAACATTTAATGATATAATATCATGCTTTTACAGTTGCGCGCACACATGCATTATGATTATGTAATATATATATATGATATATAATATATGATATATGATATCGGTTATAATAGAAACTAAAACAAACTGCTGTCACAAGAGACCGACAAACGCTCATGCATAATGTATAAGCTTACGTTCGTATCGGAATATGCATATTAATTTGAGCTCAAAAATTTAATTGTATGGACTCTATAGGCTATTATAAACGTGTGTCCATATAAGTAATAATCCATTAGGGCCGTCCATAAAGTACGTCACGCTATTTTTGACCATTTTTGACCCCCCCTGTCACAAACTGTTACAAATCTCGGACCCCCACCCTAAAGTACGTCACACTTTCGATCACCCCCCTAAAGTACGTCACACTTTCGATCACCCCCCCCTAAAGTACGTCACACTTTCGATCACCCCCCCCCCCCAAAGTACGTCATACTTTCGATCAAATTATTTTCTTAATTATTACCTCATTAAAATTTAATCTAAAACACACTTCACTATTAAACTGTACTAAAATATGAAATTTCCACATTCAGGAGATACGCATTTCATGCTATTTTTACATAAAACTTATTCAAATGTTTCACAAAATGTGTGAAAATTATTCTTAAAGCTATTAAATTCTACTAAAAAATATAAAAAAAAGAATTAGAAATAATTTTTTTAAAATATGTGTGTGACGTCACACTTGGCCTGAACCCCCCCTGTCACAAACTGTCACACTTTCTTAAACCCCCTCGAGCGTGACGTACTTTATGGACGGCCCCTTACAATATATGATATTTAGTGTTTACGTGTGCTTTGACATATATACACCTTATATACTACAGGGTGGGCCAAAAAAAAAGACCCCCTCTAGGTTTTTCGCCAATATTTTGGCCAGAAGTAAGAATTTTGAAATGAAATTTTGCTGTCTTAAAGGCAATTCATATTTACACATGATGGCCAGATTTCATCTAAATATATCAAACAGAACAAAAGTTATATCAGTTTTAGTGAGGCCACCCCCCGTTTTTTGACGATTCAAAAACGAAACGCAAAAAAATTAGGTTTTTTGTCAAAATCTTGACCAAAAATAAGAATTTCGAAATGAAATTTTTCATGCTTAAAGGCAATTCATATTTACACATTATGACCGGATTTCATCAAAATATTTCAAACACAACACAAGTTATACCACTTTTAGCGGGACCACCCACCGTTTTTGACGATTCAAAAACGAAACGCAACAAAAAGTAGCAAAAACACGATTTCATTAAGTCTCATCTTAAGTAACTGTTGTCAAATGAACTTGGTAGTGCTTCACAACTTGTGTTCAATGTACCCAACACCAGTGCCAACACTTCTTTTGAGTGTCTTTGCAAAGTTCTTGATGGACCTCTGATTAATCTGACAGATTCCTTATTTACCAATTTGATTGTCATCTTGCTAAGTGACTTCTCAGTGTCGTGCAGCTACGCTGGTACCCTGTTTCTTTTTTAAATAGTAATAATAATGATCATCTGTCAATATCAAGGCTATTTGGTAATAATTATTTCAGATGAGACTTAATAAAATCGTGTTTTTGCTGCGTTACGTCTTTGAATTGTCAAAAATTGGGGGGTGGCCTCCCTAAAAGTGGTATAACTTTTGTTGCTTTGGAAATATTTTGATGAAATCTGACCATCATACGCAGATATGAATTGTCTTTAAGCCTGTAAAATTTCATTTCGATATTCTTACTTTTGGCCAAGATATTGGCCAGAATAATTGGATTGAATTTTTATTACTTTTTGTCGCGTCGCGTTTTTGAATCGTCAAAAAACGGTGGGTGGCCTCACTAAAAGTGGCATAACTTTTGTTCTGTTTGAAATATTTTAATGAAATCCGGCCATCTGGTGTAAATATGAATTGTCTTTAAGACTGTAAAATTTCATTTCGAAATTCTTACTTTTGGTCAAGATATCGGCAAAAATCTTAGGGGGGTCTTTTTTTTTGGCCCACCCTGTATATATATATAATATATATATATATATATAATATAATACTTAATGCGTCAGAAGTAGGTTGACAATTTATGTTGCTCCCATTCAAGACCGATAAATTATCATTCGTCGCGCTCTTCATAAAATATATGCAAATCAATCAGGCTAATTAATATTCACGAGGCAGGTGTGCGTCGTCTGAAGCACCCACAAATAAAAGGCGGTATAATTACGACGCTTTGTAACGTCTGCTCAGTTGATGACGTAGATGACCGTACACCCCACCCCTCCCCACACACACACACGCACACATACATACACACATACATACATGCATACATACATACATGCATGCATACATACATACATACACACATACATACATGCATACATACATACACACATACATACATGCATACATACATACATGCATGCATGCATACATACATACATACATACATACATTGTGGGGCGCGGTGGTCTAGTGGTGGCGTCGTTGCCTTGGAGCCGGAAGGTCCGAGGTTCGAATCCACCCTCAAGCCGCGTAAGGACCTTGGGCAAGTCCTTCACTTACAATTGCTCAGCGCTTCGGCGTGAAACTCCGATGCAGTGTCCGCTCTGCATCGGGAGCGCCTCTGAGTAGAGAGCTTGAAGGGGCGCTATAACAAGTGCACATACAAAATACATACACACATACATGCATGCATGCATACATACATACATACATGCATGCATGCATACATACATACATACATACATACATACATACATACAAACATACATGCATGCATGCATGCATGCATGCATACATACATACATGCATACATACATACATACATACATACATACATACATACATACATACATACATACATACATACATACATACATACATACATACATACATACATACATACATACATACATACATACATACATACATACATACATACATACATACATACATACATACATACATACATACATACATACATACATACATACATACATACATACATACATACATACATACATACATACATACATACATACATACATACATACATACATACATACATACATACATACATACATACATACATACATACATACATACATACATACAAGCAATGTTAAACAGACATAGTTACATTCATATAATTATGCATGTCGAATGAGTGTATACTTAACGCTATAATCTATATGTATATATATATATACATGTATATATATATGTGTATACTAATAGTAGTGTCATATATATTCACATATATATAGTCTCGATATTTATAATTGATGATGTTTATATATTACCTGTAGACGTATATGTATATGTAAATATGAGTGTATACGAATACACACGCATGCGTACTTACCGTACATACTTGTGTGTATATAATTATACGCTTTTATAACACACATATACACAGTTACACACACACACCTATATATACACATATGAGTGTATATATATATATCAGTGGTTCCCAACCTTTTTGGACTGTAGGGCCACTTTTCTAAGTTGGAGGACACGAGGGCCACTTTTTCTTAGTTAAAGGACATTAGAGGGCCACAATGCTAAAATTTAATTAACTAAAAGCATATAAAATTGTTATAATTGATTCAAAATAGAATGTCTGATATCTATTGACTTCAAAATCAAATAATTTGTAATAGAAAATGATTATGTTATGTTCTATCCTGTCCAAATTGTCAATTTTTCATATTTAAAAAAAATTCTTTGAGAGATGAGTGCCATTGTTGAGGCCTGGCGGGCCATTTTGTGAGGCCTCGCGGGCCACTTTTGGCCCGCGGGCCACGGGTTGGGAACCGCTGATATATATAATACAGTGTTATGCATGCCTCCATAGATATGCACGTGACGTTGTCTGTGGAAGGAATGAATGGGGAGAGTTATTTATGACCCGTGCATCCATGGGCGCCGCGCCTTCGTCGTCGCAATCCAGGTGTATCGACATTTCCCCCTCAGTGCATCAGCATCAGCAGCAGCAGCAGCAGCATCAGCAGCAGCAGCAGCTGATAATATACAACGGAGAACACAACAACCACTGAATCCAAGAGAACGGAAGTGACGATCGATGTCACATTGCTAAGCTGTGTCACGTGACGGCGCCGCAGCCATGGCACCGAGCGACAATACATCTATAATAATACTGCAGGCACCGGTGCCACAGCAGCGTCACCAGCCGAACGATGGACGATCGCATTGGGTGGCGTAAGTTTTGACGAGAAGGCGCCGCATTTCGTGTCCAAGGTCGTGTGGTGACTCGAGCAAGCGAATCGGTTGGGCTGATAATAATTAATCGCAGTGCAGGAAACCTAAAGACTCATTATTTTAGTCAAGATGGGGTATTTGACCGTCGTGCAACTCACATTTAAATATTCTGACCTATGTCACGCTGCTATGATGTGCCTCAAGTTTTAGGTTTCCCCCTTCTGCACGGCTTCCTGAGGCACACCGTTCAAAAAAATAATTGTAAAAGGAACTGGAAACGTTATCGATACACTCTCGCTCAGGTTACTCAGCCCGGTGCCTTATAGAATTACGGCGACAGAAAAGGCGTCAGTTGTGTTATTCGTTAACTGCTTCAGGTTGATTGTGGAAGATGGTAGCCGCAGAAGGACACGCAGAGTGACAATCAGACAGACAGACAGACAGACAGAGACAGACAAACAGACAGACAAACAAACAGACATAGACAGACAGACAGAGTGACAGACAGAGGCAGAGATAGAAAGCGAAACGCAACCAAGTGGAACCGCTGACGGTATTCTGCAAGAGAGGACACGATCAGGGATGGAAGAAGCTTTCGACGACTGATCTGCTTGAGTGATTCTAACGAAGGAGGAAGGACCTCCATCTTTTCTTCTTTCTCTCCATTTCTTCTTCCTCTTCCTCTTCTTCTTCTTCACATTCGGAGGGAGATAGATAGATAGAAATTATGAGGAGTCCTCTTTTATCTTTTGCCGTCGCCGTCATCTTAGATATTCTTTTGTTGACAACAACTATCTTCATTACTTCCACCACAGGTAATCGTTGTCGTTATCGTTGTCGTTATCGTTGTCATAATCGTTATCGTAATTGTTATCGCTATCGTTATCGTTGTCGTTATCGTTATCGTAATCGTTATCGTAATCGATATCGTAATCGTTATCGTAATAGTTTTAGTAATCGTTATCGCAATCTAAACGTAATAGGTATTGCCATCGTTATCGTAATCGTAATCGTTATCGTTATTGTTATCATAATAGTTATCGTTATCATAATCATTATCGCTATCGTTATCAAATTCGTTACAAAATCGTAATCGTTATCGTAGTCGTAATCGTTATTGTAATCGTTATCGTAATCGTTGTCACAATCTAAACCTAATAGGTATCGCCAAGGCCGTAGCTAGGGGGTCTTTGGGGGGGGGGGTGTTTGACCACCCCCGAAATGAAATGCCACCATGAAACTATGCATTTTCTAACACCACAATCATGATGTATAAGGATTATGGGCTTTTATTTTGAAGCTGTTATTATTTCTATGTGACATTTTACAATAGATTAAATCGCCTTACAAACCGTTTAGTCTGTTGATTCGGTTGCCTGTCGACTTGCTCATGGTCGTGTTAACACTGAACACACTGATATAAAATCCTGGTTACGGCCTTGGGTATCGCAATCGTAATCGTTATTGTTATTGTTACTGTAATCGTAATCGTATATAATCGTTACCGTTATTGTTGCTGTAATCGTAATCGTTATCATTATTGTTATTGTAATCGTAATCGTTATCGTTATTGTTATTGTTGCTGTAATCGTAATCGTTTTCGTCATTGTTATTGTAATCGTAATCGTTATCGTTATTGTTATTGTAATCGTAATCGTTATCGTTATTGTTATTGTAATCGTAATCGTTATCGTTATTGTTATTGTAATCGTAATCGTTATCGTTATTGTTATTGTAATCGTAATCGTTATCGTTATTGTTATTGTAATCGTAATCGTTATCGTTATTGTTATTGTTGCTGTAATCGTAATCGTTATCGTTATTGTTATTGTAATCGTAATCGTTATCGTTATTGTTATTGTAATCGTAATCGTTATCGTTATTGTTATTGTAATCGTAATCGTTACCGTTATTGTTGCTGTAATCGTAATCGTTATCGTTATTGTTATTGTAATCGTAATCGTTATCGTTATTGTTATTGCAATCGTTATAATTGTAATCATAATTTTTGTAATCGTAATCGCAACCGTAATTGTGATTGTAATTGCAATTGTGGTCGTAATCGTGAACTCATAATAATTTCCAAGGCGCGACTCTTAACCTATATAGAAAGGGCATTAGCTTACTAACGAGCGTTGCATCGTGTCACATGAGCTTGATTGTCCGGAGACATTCAAAATTGAAGGTCAAAGTCTGTTTGCCATAATTATTGTGCAGGGATATCAAACACGCGGTGCGTATGCGCAGCCCGCGAACTCTATTTCCGCGGTCCATGGCAGCCATAAGAATTCCTTAAATTCTGGACAATGAAGATACAATGTAGATAACAAACTTCTGGTTTTGATAATCATGACGAAGTTCTGTTTTGATTTACCGGGTATTCCATTCCACTCTTAAAATATGGCACGAGGGGTATCTTTCATGATACCGCCATCTTGATCGGAGTGATTTAGGCCCCAGTGAGCACTTGCATTCACAAAAATATATCAAAATTTATTAAATTTATTAAAATTAATTGATTGTCTATCACCAAATTACTTTAAAGTGCTAGAAAAGTCGCAGACGACGATAGACTTTTCCTATAGTCAATGCCTAATTTTAGGGTTTAATTATTTTGTCAGCCAGCAGTTTTTATAGTTAGCAAAATGATGATCAAAATCATCAGACCATATTTTAACAGAATCATAGTTAGGCCATGTCTTGTGGTATTATCAGAGGTACCAATAGTAATTAGTCGTACCATTGCCATGGAAGTAAAGGAAGCACAATTGGCAGTATAATCTAAGTATAGCGTAAGTAGTATTCTAGTTTCAGTAGTGGTATATAGCATTCATTCATTCATTCATTCATTCATTTCGTGAATTTATATAGCGCTTCTTCAAGAAACCTACTCAGAGGCGCTCCCAGTCCAGCCACAGCTAAAATAATACGTTTTTGAGCGACTTATAAAACACAGGTGAATTTAGTCTAGGCAAAAGTCGCAAGTTTAGTGGGAGGCCATTCCAGATAGCGAGACCCACAGTAGAAAAGGCTCGGCGCTGTTTTGTAGAAGTGCGAGCTCGAGGAACCAAAAGCTTCCCCGTTGCCACAGAGCGAAGAGCTCGACGGGCTGCAAGGTCGGAGTGGGATTAATAGCATTAGCAGCTGTAGTAATCTACGGCTGTAACTCTATCTACATGTAGATCATAGAGCATCTATCGATGGCACGCCAAGATTAATCGGAAATCACATGAAAGCTGTGGATGGCCACTGGATATGTATATGTGTATGTATATATGTATGTATGTATGTATGTATGTATGTATGTATGTATGTATGTATGTATGTATGTATGTATGTATGTATGTATGTATGTATGTATGTATGTATGTATGTATGTATGTATGTATGTATGTATGTATGTATGTATGTATGTATGTATGTATGTATGTATGTATGTATGTATGTATGTATGTATGTATGTATGTATGTATGTATGTATGTATATATGTATGTATGTATGTATGTATGTATGTATGTATGTATGTATGTATGTATGTATGTATGTATGTATGTATGTATGTATGTATGTATGTATGTATGTATGTATGTATGTATGTATGTATGTATGTATGTATGTATGTATGTATGTATGTATGTATGTATGTATGTATGTATGTATGTATGTATGTATGTGTGGATGGCCAATGGATATGTGCCCCACCAAGCGCATAGATCAACACGACCTGTGAACGAACCAGAATTCGGATCTATTTTTTTCCTAACGCCATCCATTCGCATAGATTAATTTTTTAAGCATTAATTAGGCGGGTACGCAATATTAAAAATGACAGGCCATAAAAGGAATATTAATGGAACGGAAATGCAACTGAACCGAGTCCCTAAATTCTCTCCGTGTCCATGATTTTAGACCGTATACAACATATCGGCCACGCTCTGTAGGCCTATACAAGGCATGATAGACATGATAGTCATGCATCAATTATGGTGGTGCATTGATTTGAGCGTGGTGACAGGAGCTCAACCATTTCACCGGTGACAGGAGCTCAACCATTTCACCTGCCACATATCTGCAGTCGATTACGGCTACGGTTCATTCAAGCGTTCAACCGTGACTGAATGAACATGGAGCGCCTCTGATTAGTTTGCCATTTTAGTGGCGCTATATAAATGTTCGACTACGAATACAATGATTACGTGCTTAATTAGGACAAATCGACTCCTGATGTAATTAGTTAATTTTGGTAATCATGAAATAATTAGTGTACTGGCCGACCTTGAATTGTAGAAATTGGATAGAAAAGAGGAGAGAGCAGTCCCATGACTCAGTCGATAGGTAGCCTAGTTATGAATGCAACACATTAATAGCTATTTGGATTTTTATCTTAAACCGACCCTTAACATATCTGTCCATCGACTTTGTTTTGACTGAACGCTCGTTCCTTTGACTTAGCTTCATAGAAATCTCGAGATTACGATTCGAGATTAAGATTGCGATTATCATTATCCGATGATTTAGATAATCTGAGGATTGTGGTAATTTCAGGATTATGGTGATATCATTGTCATATCACCATAATCCTCAAATTACCACAATCCTCGGATTATCTAAATCATCAGATAATTATCTAAACCACATAATCTACTTATCTAAATCATAATCATCGGATCAACATGATCCTCAGATCATCATAATTATTATGGTGATCTGAAGATCATGTTGATCTGAGGATCATGTTGATATGAAGATTATGGTGATCCTATCATTATATCACTGTCATCATAATTATTATGATGATCTGAGGATCATGGTGATCTAAATTATGGTGATCTGAAGATTATGGTGATCTAAGGATTATGGTAATCTAATGATTATGGTGATCTAAGGATTATGGTAATCTAATGATTATGGTGATCTGATAATTGTGGTGATCTTGTGATTAACGTCACAATAACGTGGTCTGATACCTAATAAGATCTGATGAACATAATGATCTGATTATCTTGATGATTCGATGATTTTGATGATCTGATCCTGAAAATAATGACACAGAATCTTTGCCTTGTTGTCTTGCAGCTCTGACCGGATTTGAATCCGTGCTGACGAATCCAAACGATGACGTAACACTCTACTGCGAACCGGATGTTCCTGGTGACGTCTCTCTGACATGGATGCGACATGATGCAACCATCCAAAATGGATCGAAATACTTCATCGATCCGAGGAATTCAACGCTCACCGTCCACGCTGTCGGTTAGTTGCATCAATGGAATGCTCCTCTGCCTTATCGTTCTATGCAAGGCCGTATAGCCAGGATTTTATTTCGGGGAGTGTTTCTTCGCCGGAAATTTTTGGCGACTTTTTTTGTTCCATTTTCATCGCCAAAATTTCTGACGACCTCTTTTTAGTCATCAAATAGAGCAAAACAGCCCTGGTTACTATAGTTACCTACTTGGATATATTCTTTAAATGTATTCTATCGTGGCTGTTCCTCACCCTTACAATAATGTAAGGCCTACCTGACACAGATCTACCTTGTATTGGTCGAGGAAAATAAATAAATAGGCCCTACCCAGTTACTTTCAGTGCAAGTAACGTTTCAGTGCATATTTTATTTATATTAATGAACGAATTCGTGAATCGGCGATAATTACTCTGGTGACTCTAAAAATTGCAACAGCGGTTGAATTAATAAAGGAAAACGTTTAGTTCTCCAAATGGTGGCCCCAATCAATCAATCAATCAATCAATCCATCAAACAATCAATCATATAAATTTATATTGCGCCCCGTAGTATTGATACATAGATCATGCAAAAAATGGTCTTGCCACTCTTGCACTACACGTGAATATTGCCGTGCTGTAGTCGTAGTTTTTCTTCACGGTGCTCACAATCGACGAATAGCCTATGCTCAGCGACAAGCCAAGACTTGCCTAAACAATGCAACCTGAGAAAATTTATTGTTCGATCATCCGAAAAATACTTGACACTGTCAAAACAAATGCAAACATCAACTGTATCCACTATTAGAAGGAGTAACACGCAGCATAGCAATAAGAATGAGTTATAATATAGTGGGTCCTACAGATCAAGATCAAAATTCACGCTTGCTTGTTTGTTTGTGCACTTGTTATAGCGCCCCTTCAAACTCTCCCTACTCAGAGGCACTCCCGAATGCAGAGCGGACACTGCATCGGAGTTTTGCGTCGAAGCGCTGAGCAATTGTGAGCGAAGGACTTTCCCAAAGTCCTTACGCGGCGAGGTGGATTCGAACCTCGAACCTTCCGGCTCCAAGGCAACGACGCCACCACTACACCACCGCGCCCCCCAATTCTTGTAGGGCAATGTAGGCCTATGGATCTACATAATGATAAGTGGGTCTTACTCCATGTAGCCTATATATAAGCATGTACGGCAACTTTTGAATACGAGCAAATTGCGCGAAATTCTACATGAGTCATAATTGAGTTGATTCCTTTTTTTTAATTCGTGTTTTTTTTCTTGTCATCAGGGTCATTTTATTATTTTCTCTTATTTTTTCACTCACATATTTGCGCGTGATAATATGCTTAATCTGACTTGATATCGATATTGAATAACGTTAACATCTTGTTGAGGTTACATTAGACTACGTTATTTCTGCTCTGTTAGGCCTACGTAGCCTATATCAATGGCATCGATTATATCAATGGGATCAATAAAAAAATCGATAGATTGATTGATTGATCGACATTTACATGTATAGGCCTGTGTATTGTATTTACATTATGTACATGCATATTTCAATGAATATGTGTGCGAGTTTGTGTGAGTGTATGTGTGTGTGTGTGTGTGGTGTGTGTGTGTGGTGTATGTGTGTGCCAGCGTGCGTGTGTGTGTGTGTGTGTGTGTGTGTGTGTGTGTGTGTGTGTGTGAAGACAGAGAGAGAAAAGAGAGAGAGAGAGAGAGAGAGAGAGAGAGAGAGAGAGAGAGAGAGAGAGAGAGAGAGAGAGAGAGAGAGAGAGAGAGAGAGAGAGAGAGAGAGAGAGAGACAACGACAGAGTCAGAGAGAGTCATATACATGTAGGATCCATTATCAATTAGGTCATTAGCTGTAAAATCCATTAGGTTCACAGATTTACATACTAATTCAGCCGGTTCACTCATATATCACACAAAAAATTATATAGGCTGAAAAGCGGGCTTAGAATCCTTAGATCGCGAGCGTTTCAGCGTCTATTCTGTCCGCCTGGATTTCCTATGAATCTGTCAAAACCAATTATCGTCGCAATTAACGATGAGCCAAGTGAAAAAATATGAACCGATAACATAATTGTACGAAAACTCTGATTAACCAGGCGTATACAGGTAGATTTTGTTCTGTTAACAAGCGCTGTGCTTGATGCTGCTAATACAAGCGCAAATGCAATACAGTCGTATGCATATATGTGTGCAAAAGGTATATAGTATACGTGCGAACATACAGAGATGCATATGTATACATAGGAAATGGCCTATAAGCATACATAATGCATAGTTATAAAAATAAAAGTTTTCTTCACAGAAAATAATTGCAGTTTCTTCGTTTTTATTTCTCGTCAGGTCTTCCCGTCTTTTTTTATGTGGCTTCATTTATTTATTTACGTCAATTTATTCACTCATAATTATAATGTTCGGTGTCAAACTTAGTGGCATTTAATGGCATAGGCCTAATAATTGTCAGACTTATACTTACTATCAGAGCAGATATACACTCACCAATGCATTCGTGGTCATCCAATATTATCTTAATTTCTATTTTATCGTAAAGACGATTATTCGTATAGATACACAGCGATTCTTCCGTATAGAACAATCGTGTTTATTCCTATATAGGCCTACACTGGATAAAACACTGGCGGGGAGGCCAGCGGACTCAAGTTTGATTCCCGAAGTCCATAGGCGTAGGGGACATTTCAAGAGTGGGGGGGGGGGCAAAAGTTTAACTTTTGCCCGAAAAAGTCTGACGACCTTTTTTTAGTCGTCCGGTCGAAATTGCCCGAAAATTCCCGTTACATCTTCCGCCGGAAAAAATCTGACGACTTTTTTTTTGTCGTTCGGTCCAAAATGTCTTACAATTTTATATACATTTTTTTTCTTTTTCCTGGTCTGCTTGCCAGAAAAACAAGACTTGCCCGAAATTTGGGGGGGCATTTGCCCCTCCCTGGACCCCCGTCTCCTACGCCTATGCCGAAGTCTCCGTATGATAGGCATGCTTTGTAGGCTGCTTTGCGTCCTTGTATTGCAGGCCGTCTGTTCTGTTAGTAGTTAAGATTTGTGATTTGTCTTCTTGTGAATTGTCTCAATTGCATAACTGTGCACCGTATCGACCGGATTGTTCAATAACGGAAATGATTAAAATTATTAATAGCGCTTTAACTTATACGCGCATAATTATAGGCTACACAATTCTTTTCGATAGCCCACTTGTTATCGCGGTAGGTAACTTACACGCCGTATATATATATATATATATATATATATATATATATATATGTATACGGTCGCACTAGGATTCATACCTGTGTCTCCTTCAGTTGCTTCTCTTCGTGCTGGTTTCAATGACTGAACCTGTCTCGCTGCTGTATTGATTGCTTGCCAGTAATAGACCTAATCTTCCTGCAAGCCTCAATTAAGTCTCTCGTTTGATCCACGTTTTCTACGCTGTTGTCAATCCACACCTTCTCAACCTTTCTTCGTATAGCTGACGGACATCAGTGTATAGCCCCCAACTAATTCTTACCAACTAATTCTTAGAGCTTTTGCGCTTTCTCTAGTTTCAGCCTACATGGCGGACTTTCGGTTCCAGCGGCGCCCCCAGAGTTTTTTCCCTGTACGCATAGCTTGCACAAATATGAAGCGAACGGCGATCGAAACGAGCTATAGCCTAATGTACTGGCGATTATGAGGTATCGCCAACATAAGCTTTTTGCTGCATTTTGGGTATACGCATAGGCCTAGAGCAAATTTCGCATGTTGTTTGAAAGAATAGATTATTATTTAGATTCAATAGAATAAGAATTACACAGCTTATAATATTTTACGCTTTAATTTTTAATTTATTTTTCTATTTTTTTAGCCTTCAGCGCTGTACGCACTTGCGTCAGTGCGTACGCCTGCAGGCACCGCTGGTCGGTTCGATATCAAGATGCGGTTTTCCAACCGAGGCCCAACCTGCTATTCTTGTGCAACTTCAGTATTGCATCATTTCTCTGCACGGTGACTGTATACTCGTACTCGTACTTTTACCACCTAAAACTTGAGCTGGCCATTTTCGCCCTTTCTTGTATAAATCATTCCCAAGTTAACTTCAGCAACTTACCCCCCCCCCCCATTAAATTCATAGTAAAATTATTTGATTAATTCTCTTGCCTAGGTGAATCACTGACAGCGTTGTAGGCTACTGTTTCATGTCCTACCTCGGAATAATTTGCCTGCCTTCTACCATTTGCTTAAGACCTATCTTATTAGCCGTGGCTGGGCTGGGAGCGCCTTTGAGTATACTTTTTTGAAGGGGCGCTATATAAGTTTTATGAATGAATGAATGAATGAATTAATGAATGAATGAATACTTAGCTGTATTTATTGGAATTTGAGACTGCTTGGTGGCAACAACTTTCCACCAAGCAACAAGCGTCGTGTTCCCATCACTCCGTGACCGACGGGTGCGATTTTTAGTTTTCTTTAATTTCATAGCAACCTCGAAACGCAACCGATTTTTATCTGTTACAGGAAGTTACGTATACAGTCACAGGTGCAGCGCTTTAGTTAGTTGCTTTAATTAAGTGTCCCATAACAAACATACTCCATACAATTGTAATAAAATAACTGTTGTACAACATCGCTTCAAGAGAGGCAAATTAGATTGATTCACAATCGCTACCTTAAAATAATGATGCACCGTGCAGGGTGGGGTCACGAGGTGCAAAGTATACTGCACTTAAAAATCACATTTTTGGATGCCCCTCTCTGATTATTATTTGCTTTTGGATGGTCAGCAACACGGTTCGGCATGACAGGATCAATGCTAGAAGTTTTGCATTGAAATAAATTGCAAATCTGTGATACAATGGTTGTAATGATATAATGGAAGCAATGGATGTACCTAATGTAATATACATAATAATACCAGAGAGAAAGAGAGACATACAGACAGACAGAGAGACAAAGACGGATACAGAGACATAAACGGAGACGGAGACAGGGAAAGAGAGAGTGAGTGACAGACAGACTGCGACTGCGAGAGAAAGAGACAGATACAGAAAGATACAGAGAGAAACACACAGAGAGAAGCAGAGAAAGAGACAGACAAAGACAGAGACAGAGACAGAGACAGAGACAGAGACAGAGACAGAGACGGAGAAATACAGAGAGAAAGAAGCAGAGAGAAACAGACAGATACAGAGAAACACAGAGAGAGAGAGATAGGCAAGCAGACAGTGACAAAGACAGAGAGACAAAGAGATACAGAGAGAAACAAAGAGAGAAACACAAACACATAGAGATACAGAGAGATACAGAGAGATACAGAGAGAAACACAGAGTGAAACACACACATAGACACAGAGAAATAGAGATATATACAGAGGAAAACATAAAGAAACAGAGACAGAGACAGACAGACAGAGACAGAAACAGAGAAAGAGACAGACAGACAGAGAGCATGGACTCGTGGGGCATATGGATTAGCTGTCAACACCAAACCAACCATCGATTAGAGTCCACCACCAGCGGAAAGCGACGAACATTTTCCGGCCGATCAATAACAAGACGACAACGACGACGACGACGACGACGATGATGATGACCACGACGATGATGATGACGACGACGACGACGACACTTAAAAGCTACTGATTCATCAGTTTATATAAATGTGCTACTTTGCTCTATTCCATATTCATCTATCTCTTTCCATATCCATCTATCTCTTTCCATATCCATCTATCTCTTTCCATATTCATCTATCTCTTTCTGTATCCATCTATCTCTTTCCATATCTATCTATCTCTTTCCATATCCATCTATCTCTTTCTGTATCCATCTATCTCTTTCCATATCCATCTATCTCTTTCTGTATCCATCTATCTCTTTCTGTATCTATCTATCTCTTTCCATATCCATCTATCTCTTTCCATATCTATCTATCTCTTTCCATATCCATCTATCTCTTTCTGTATCCATCTATCTCTTTCCATATCCATCTATCTCTTTCTGTATCCATCGATCCATTCAATAAACCATCCTTCCATTCACCCATCAATACATCTATCCATCCATCTATCCATCCGCCCAGACATCCTTCCATCCATCCATCCATCCATCAACCCATCCTTCCATCCATCCATCCATTCATCCATCTACCTGTGAGTCAATTCGTTTGAGGCTGTTTTTTTACCAACTGTAGCGCATTAAAACCATCCGTGAATTCATTTCAACCTTAATAATCGCCGCCATCTTAGTCAACAGAGTTGACTACTGCAACAGCATACTAACGGGTCTTCCTCTCCTCTTCTTCTTCTTCTTCTTCTTCTTCTTCTTCTTCTTCTTCTTCTTCTTCTTCTTTTTCTTCTTCTTCTTCTTCTTCTTCTTCTTCTTCTTCTTCTCTCTTTCTCTCTATGTTTCTCTCTGTCTGTCTCTGTCTGTCTGTGACAGACAGACAGACAGACAGACAGACAGACAGAAAGACAGACAGACACAGACAGACAGACAGACAGACAGATAGACAGAGACCATAGAAATGCCATATAAATGGTCGCATAATTACAATTATAATTATAATTGCAATTTCCATGATAGATTAATTATATATTCACGTGGTCCTCCTCCGAATAATAATTATTATCCCCATTCAGATAAAGATCTGTAATAACTCATTTCAAACCAATGGAATCAGCATTGCAAATAATAATGCATCATATAATAATGCCATGGCGCTCTCGCTTTCCACACAAACACACACACAAACACACACAAACACACACACAAACACACAAACACACACACACAAACACACACACACAAACACAAACGCACAAACGCACATAAACGCACACACACAAACGCACATACACACAAACACACACACACACACACACACGCACATACACACAAACACACACACACAAACGCACATACACACAAACACACACACAAACAGACGTGATACACCGATGGATACACACACAGTGGGATAATTGTGGAAAAATAACTGGAAGGGGGGGCTTGGGCTATGATCCACTTGGAATTGGGGTGTTAAAACATACTTTACTATGGGGCTCTATAAGAAAGACTGGGGGTGAAACTCCAATCCCCGGAAATTGTCACCCTGCATACACGCACACATGGCACACGTTTGAAATACACAGGGCCTACAACGCACAGTTAGCATACAAAAACACACCTAATTTTATTAACTCAAACATAGGCTTAGCACACACACATGACACACTTAATAGCCCATAGAAAGACAGGGCACACAATTATAACATAGAGCGCACACGGAGCGCACGCACACATAACAAGACACACATATAACATCACACATATAACATGCACATTTAATATGCATATAGCACAGCGCACATGTAACATGCACATAGCACAGCGCACACATATAATAGCATAGGTCTACACATGAGAAAGCACACACTTAGTTCCAGATAACAAGGAAATTGATCCATGGCAGAATCCTATTTTGTCGGCAAAGGCTTTGAGGAAAACTCTTGGAGTGCAGCGAAGCATGGAAGCGAGACGGAGTGGAACCGAAAAAAGCAGATGGAAAGACAGAAAAAAAGGAGAAGAAAAGGAGGCATGGAGGGAGAGGAGGAGACATAGTCAAACAGACAGGTAGACAGGCAGACAGATGTAGGCATATGCAGGTTGAGTGGTTGACGTAATTATGATTGTCTACAATGTCTATTTACATTAAGGTACCGTAACGCGGCGGCCATACTGCATTAGTCAGATAGTATAGGCAGATAGGCCTATTCTGATGGATAGGTTGGCAGACACGGAAATCGGCAACTATGGCATGTACATATTATAGGCTGATAAAAATTATGGGGTTATACGCAAGAAGGTAACTAAAGTCGGGTGGGCAGACATTCTGAGGGACAAACAGACCCTCTGTAACTGTACTCATGTATAGGCAGACCTTATTTACTTATTTATTTATTTATTTTTACAAGAACCATTTCTACAGCTCCGTTTTAAGACTGTTTGCATATGTTGCTCTCGACACTGTGTTATATTATCAAAGATGATTAGTGTCGCCCTCCTCCTTTATCCGCGCTTGGGACAGGCACTGGCAAAGTGCGAGCAATAGCGGAGTTCAAGACTATCTATACTCAAAATTATGCTCCATGATGTTGGCACATGTAGATTGCAGGCAGCTGAAATCAGGTGTGTAGGTGGGTATAGCTGCAGGCGGCCAGACAGACAGCAGGTTAGCAGGTAGGCAGATGTAGCTAGAGGGATATGGAGATGAGGGGTTGGTGGTGGTGACTGGTGACTGGTGAGTGCATGTTTACTCCGTTCACATGCGAACGGCGTTTTGTCACTGGCGGAGACCTAGGGGGGGACAGGGGGGGACGGTCCCCCCCAATGAAGACGTTGGGGGGGACGGCCCATGCATTTGTCCCCCCCAATGTTCAAGCGTCCGGACATGTACACACACACTTCAGTAGAGAAATAGAGAAAGAAAAGTTTAGCAGATGAAGTAAATATTTTTGTTGATATGAATTCCAGAGCAATCCAACCAAAAGTTATTAAGTCCCACGTTGGATAGTTTGCGAACATTACACTGTGTGGGTACAACACCTCTTTTTATTAGTTTCTCATCATTATAAAAAAGTTGCCAATACAAAGGACACAACGCAACTCCGCCACTGGTTGCACTCAGCCAGTGCCAGTCCCAGGCCTGGATAAAGGAGGAGGGCGTCGCTAATGGTCTTTGTTACCACACAGTGACGTTAAATAGCAAAATACACACAACGACACAACGTCATATCGGACTTCTGCTACATGCCATTCAGCTTCTCTTCAGGCTCGAATCAACGTCATGTTCAACATTGAAAATAATATGGAAAGTAAATAAGTAAGTATATAAGTATTTTGCTTATTACTCCTCCTGAAAACGTACAATGGTACATAGAACATCATTATAATACATCGACGTAATAATCGTTTAAAACGCATGGGCGAAGTTTGGTCTAGCTCTTGGGGTTAAATCATAAATCGCCCGTCGTGGGTTTGGGTATATCACCGAGCGGCAGAAGGACGAGCGCCAAAACGCGAAGCTCCGAGAAGGGAATGTGCAGAATTTCGCTAAGCAATAATTAAATAGATTAACAATGACGACTATTATAGTAAGTAAGCAAATATATTCTATAATGTACCAGCTGCAAAAACGAACTCTGGTTTACAAGCACAAAAATGCGAAATAAAAACAAATACAAAACAAATCTGGCAGCCATCAATATCTCAAGCCTATTGATGGTAACGTCACAACGACAGAGTCATCCAATGGCAAAAACGCCGCTCGAGAAGCACAAGTCACCACCGTCGAACTCCTACGCGTTGGCCTACAAATTTTTGTCTAAGATGTCAAAAAAGTCTTTAACGTGCTGGAATTCCAATGTCCCGCGGATCTCTAATAATCAAGTCAACTTCAAGACAGCAGTTCGTTGATAATACTGGAGTCAAAAATAATGATGTCCTTAGACACCCGAAAATCGTTGATATTACAGGAATTAAAACGATTTCTTTAGACACCCAAAAATCGCTGAAAAAACTGAAATCAAAATGATGTCCTTAAACACCCAAAAATCGTTGATAATACAGGAATCAAAAAGATGTCTTTAGACACCCAAAAATCGTTGATAATACTCAAATCAAAACAATGTCTTTAGACACACGAAAATCGCTGATAATACTGGAATCGAAATAATATTCTTAGACACCCGGAAATCGTTGCTATTACAGGAATCAAAATGATCTCCTTAGACACCAGAAAATCGATGATAATACTGGAATCAAAATAATGTCATTAGACACCCGAAAATCGTAGATAATACTGGAATCAAAACGATATCGTTAGACACCCGAAAATCGATGATAATATTAGAATCACAGTAATGTTCTTAGACACCAGAATATCGCTGATTACAACACCTTACTTGGCCACCCTGAAATTGTTTCTCTTTTTTGAAAACACCGTACTTGGACACCCTAAATTGTTTTTTCAAAAGATGCTATATATAATAAAAAATACAAAACTCGTTTTTTTTCTTTTCACCAGGCAAATTATTAGAGATCATTGAACAAATCTTCGATAATGCTATCATTGCATGTTGAAATTATTTTTTGTAATAATGGGGAGGCACATCTAACTGCCCAAACTTCTCCCATGCTCGGCGTTTCGCGCTTCAGCGATCGTCCTTCGGCCGCTCGTCCGTCGCCCCCAAAGTTCGGAACAGGTCTCCGCCACTGGGAGGGGGTGGTGTTTGTTCGGCGTAGAATTTATGACGACCATTTTGTAGTCGTCCAAATTTTTGAAAACACCTTTTTTTAGTTTTTACAATTTCTATAGATACCTTTTCACTTATTCAGTCGTCAAAATTTCTAGACATTTTTGTAGTTGTCAAATTTCTGAAGACTCTTTTTTTAGTCGTCAAAATTTTTATACACCATTTTTAGTTGTCAAATTTCTGAAGACACCTTGTTTAGCTGTCAACTTTTTTTAAGACACCTTTTTTTAATCGTCAAAATTTATGAAGACTTTTTTAACTATCAACATTTCTAAAGTCACCTTTTTAGTCGTCAAAATTTCTGGAGACACCTTTTTTTAGCTCTATTAAAATTTCCAAAGACACCTTTTTTAGTCGTAAAAATTTATTTTTTTGCCAACACAATGTTTTCAGCCGCTCGTCCGTCCCCCCCAAAGTTCGGACCAGGTCTCCGCCTATGCGTTTTGTTTTGATGTTTCGTTGAACGTGGTGATGCCAGTTAGCCTACATGTGGTTGATGATGGTCGTTTATACATGTACATAGGCGTAGGGGACATTTCAGCGCTGGGGGGGGCAAAAATGAGGTTTTTGCCCGAAATTTTTTTTTCATCCGGCCGAAATCTAAAGAGAAATTCCCGTTACGTTTGCCCGAAAATTCTGACGACCTTTTTTTAGTCACGGTCGAAATCTTCTGAAATTTCCCGTTACTTTTTGCCCAAATTTCGGGCAAGTCTGACATTTCGGGCAAAAAAGACCCGGAAAAATAAAAAAAAGCAAAAATTGTTTAAAACTTTTTTCTTTTTCCGGGTCTGCTTGCCCGAAAAATCAGACTTGCCCGAAATTTGGGGGGCATTTGCCCCTCCCCTGGACCCCCGTCTCCTACGCCTATGTACATGTACATGTATATATACACGGTGTCCCAATTGAAGTGAGCCCCTTTTTGTTTTGGCGATATATTTGTTAATTCTAAATGAAACTTTATAACATTTTACAGCGTGAAAGATGGATAAATTATAAATGTTTCCTGAAAATTTTATCAAATTCTATCAACATAGTCCGAAGTTATGCACATTGAAATTTGGACAAACAAAATTTGAAGTTGCCAACATGTAAAAGATAGGAAATTAGTGTTAGCGCTGTTCTTTAAAGCTGATGTTCAAAATGTCCTCCATTAGCTCGAATGCATGCACTAAGGCGCTTTCGCCATTCATTGATTGCATTGTCAACAATCCCTTGATCAAAACGATTTTTTTCTTCCGCATTTCACTGTTTGAAGTGGTCACTGGTCAACGTCACGTATGCGAGTTTCATAAGGCTATGATGAGCCAGTTTCTGTTATGAAATTCCTTTAAAAACCTTTTGCACCATAATGTTTTTTTTCTATTAATTTTTTTATTAAGCTCAAATCATCTTTGCCGAAAATCATTTTTATTATTGTCCCCTAACATGGAAATTACGAAAATATGACGTCATATTTATTAATTTAGAAAGTAAGGCGTGCAGTTGCAAACAATAATTTCCTATCTTTTACATGTTGGAAACTTAAAATTTCCTTTGCCCAAATTTGAACGTGCATAACTTCGGACTCTGTTCGTAGAATTGGATAATATTTTCAGGAAACATTGATAATTTATCCCTCTTACAGTCTCTGAAATTTAATAGAGTTTCATTTAGAACTGACAAGTATATCGCCAAAACAAAAAGGGGCTCACTTCAATTGGGACACCGTGTATAATGTATTTATATATACATACACATGGATATATATATATATATATATATATATATATATACATTTAGGCCTACTACTTGCAGGCCGCTTTGGTTTATGAGATATTGACATCCGATGTGAGCTCTAAGGTTTCATGACAGTTGCTCGTATCCATCTCAATGCATCCTCGTTTCTTCCATTCTGTCTGTCTGTTTGTGTCCATGTTTCTGTCTGTGTGCATGTCTGTGTGTCTGTGTGTCTGTCTGTCTGTGTGTCTGTCTGTCTGTCTGTCTGTCTGTGTGCATGTATGTTTGTCTGTCTGTCTGTCTGTCTGTCTGTATGTGTGTGTGTGTCTGTCTGTCTGTCTGTCTGTCTGTCTGTCTGTCTGTCTGTCTGTCTGTCTGTCTGTCTGTCTCAGACCGTGTTTCCACTTAGTAAACAAGAAGTAGAACTCTTCGGTCGAAAAGGTTGAAGAGCATTTTCCCGACAACGAAAGTCGAGAATAGCCGTCAGAAATGATGTCATAAATATTCCAAACATCGAGAACGTTGTTGTGTTCACATGGAAATGGTCGCAAAACGGTTATTTATTAGATCGACTGATGACTGATGATTATTCATGAGATTGACTGATTATTCATGAGATCGACTAATGATTATTCATGAGATCGAATAAACGATATTCATGGCATCGACTAATGGTTATTCATGAGATCGAATAAACGATATTCATGAGATCGACTAATGGTTATTCATGAGATTGACTAATGATTATTCATGAGATCGACTAAATTATGGTTATTCATGAGATCGAACAAACGATATTCATGGCGTCGACTAATGGTTATTCATGAGATCGACTAATGATTATTCATGGTATCGATTGATAAACATTCATGAACCAATTTGTAATTTAGGCTATTTTACTCGGGCTACAATTATATCAACGTGGCTAGTATAGTAGTAGGCCTACACATCTGCCTCATTCGCCAAAGGCGAGTTGTGTTGCCCTCTTGATTTGCAGAGTCTTGGCACTGGCACCACTGAAGTAGAGAAGTGCCGGAATAATTATTACAGATTGGGATATTTGACTGGTGAAGGTTTTATTGAATGCCGGACCGGTCCAAACCAAAGTCTTAAGAGTTCGAACTAATAATAAAATTATCTGCTCTGCGAATATCTATTATTTTGTAGTTGTATTGAATTGTATTGGTGTAAATTTAGCTCTTCCCTCTCTCTCCTCTTTCTCTCTGTCTCTCCTCTGTCTCTCGCTGTCTCTGTCTCTGTCTCTGTCTGTCTCTGTCTCTCTCTATGTCTGCCTCTGTCTCTGTCTGTCTGTCTGTCTGTCTGTCTGTCTGTCTGTCTGTCTGTCTCTCTCTCTCTCTCTCTCTCTCTCTCTTTCTCTCTCTCTCTCTGTCTCACTATGTCTCTCTCTGTTTCTCTGTCTCTGTCTGTCTGTCTGTCTGTCAGTCTCTGTCTCCATGTATAGACGTATACGAGTTTTATTAATTATTTCCATCTATATGTGTCTCTGTCAGGTGAAAAGGATGTCGGTGAATATGTGTGCAAGGATCAATACGGTCAGCAGGTGAAAGTGGAGATTAAATGTAAGTAACTATTATTATATACTTGCCTTTGTTTCGCATGACAAACAACTCTCTACAATTCAATTGTTCTATGTATAAGCCAATTCTTCCAGAATTATAGCCGTTGATTTAAAATAATCATTACCCATTTGCTGAAGTCGGAGACAAAAGGTCACAACGACGATAAAGATGACGAAGATAAAGACGGTTTATGTTTGATCATCATAATAATGGTAGGCCTAATGACGATAATTGTAACGATAATAATAGTAACAATGCTGTTGTTGTCGTTGTTAATGATGATTAGACATGAAATGCGATAATGATGATGATGGTGTTGACGACGACGACGACGACGACGACGATGATGACGATGATGACGATGATGATGATGATGATGATGATGTGATGATGATGATGATGATGATGATGATGATGATGATGATGATGATGATGATGATGATGATGATGATGATGATGATGATGATGATGATGATGATGATGATGATGATGATGATGATGATGATGGTGATGAAGGTGATGATGATGATGATGATGATGATGATGATGATGATGATGATGATGATGATGATGATGATGATGATGATGATGATGATGATGATGATGATGATGATGATGGTGATGATGATGATGATGATGATGATGATGATGATGATGATGATGATGATGATGATGATGATGATGATGATACTGACGATGATAACGATGATGATAATGATACTGATTTCAGCGAAACCAGTTGTCTCGGATATTGACAGACCCGACAACCTGAAGGCGGGTGGTACGCTGAGCATAATCTGCCCCGTCTGGGGTTGGCCCGTGCCCCGGTGTACGTGGTTTAGTAAGAACAAGGTCTACAGCTCCTCTGGTCCCGGGGTCCAGCTCAGCAACGTCGTAAGGACGGAGACGAACTTTACCATCGAGAATGCTCAGCTGGTCATCTCAAACATGAACAGATCTGACCAGATGAACTACACATGCACCGCTGTAAATGACGTTGCATCGACCAACGTCTCAGCATACATCAGGGTCAAAGGTTAGTAATGTATGTATGTATGTATGTATGTATGTATGTATGTATGTATGTATGTATGTATGTATGTATGTATGTATGTATGTATGTATGTATGTATGTATGTATGTATGTATGTATGTATGTATGTATGTATAAAATAGGTTTATTGCATATAGAAACAAATTCAAATCAATCAAAATTAAAGCTGAACGTAATTACTATGCTGCCGAGTTCTTAAAATATAATAAAGATATTAAAAAAACCTGGAACGTGATAAAATCTATAGTTAATTCGAAAACTGAAGATAATATAATTGAATCGTTAACAATTAATGGGAAGCCTATAACTGATAATAAATTAATGGCAGAAAAGTTCAACAGTTATTTTGCTGGAATTGCTCAGAATTTATCTGATAAAATCTTGGACCCAAGTACTTCGTTTATGCAGTATCTTAAACCGCCACCCCTTAACTCTTTTGCTGTCAACCCAACATCGCCTCAGGAACTGATGGAATTTAATCTGACTCTGAAGCGCACTCACAGTCCGGGACCCGATCAACTTGATCCTAGTATAGTTAGTCCAAACTTAGACCTTATTGCTATCCCTCTGACTGACATAATTAATTGCTCATTATCAACAGGAATAATACCTGATAAACTGAAAAAATCCTCAATTACACCTATATTTAAACAAGGCAATAGAGATGACGTAGCAAATTATAGACCGATCTCTATACTGCCTTTTTTTCCGAAACTATTAGAAAAAGTGATGTATCAGCGACTATACGATTATATCTCTAAACTAAATATTTTGCATCCCTTTCAACATGGTTTTAGGTCGGGCCACTCGACGGCAATGTCACTGATAAATATTCAAGATAAGATTACAGAAGCCATTGATAAAAATGAATTTTCTATAGGACTATTTTTAGATTTAACTAAAGCTTTCGATACTGTAAATCATAATAATATTAATTAAGAAACTTGAAAGCTACGGCATAAGAGGAATCCCTCTTTCTTGGTTTAAGGATTACCTTAGTGGTAGACAGCAACAAGTTAAATGTAATGGCATAACATCAAGTTGGAAATCGATTAAATTTGGAGTACCCCAAGGGTCAATATTGGGTCCTCTATTATTCCTGATTTACATTAACGACCTTCCGAATGTATCCCCCATCCTACACTTTGTACTATTCGCTGACGATTCTAATATTTTCCTCTCTCACAAATCCTATGAGGAATTATTCCGAATCCTTAATGAAGAACTTGTACTAGTATCTGACTGGTTTAAAGCAAGCAAGCTATCTCTTAACTTGACAAAAACCAACTACATTCTTTTCTGCTCTCATAGGAAAGCAACACCACAACTGAAGGGAAAAGTCCACATAGACAATATTGATATTCCACAAGTAGAATCTGTAAAATTCCTTGGAGTCTATGTGGACCAACATCTCACTTGGAGTGTACATATTGAACACATTGCATTAAAACTGGCTAAAACATAGGTATACTTAAGCGAATATCTTACTTACTGCCTAGAAACATTTTGCTCACTTTGTACTACTCTATGATATACCCGTACATATCCTATTGTAACATGATTTGGGCATCTAACTACAACTCTCGATTTTACAGAATTATTGTCTTGCAGAAAAGAATTGTCAGATTAATAGCCGGTTCTCCTTACAACTCACACTCAGAAAAGCTATTCACGCAGCTCGGGATTCTAAAAGTTTTACAAATTAAGCAACTGCAGATGTGTGAGTTCATGCATCGATATACATATAACACATTGCCTATCTCCCATGCCAATCTCTTTACTCTAGCCTCAGATATACACTCATACAACACGAGAAACTTAGCCTCATATAGAACTGTGCGCGCCCGAACAAACTCAAGAAAATTCTCCATTAAGTATGCAGGTCCTATTGAATGGAATAGAATACCTCTAAACCTTCGCAGTATCCCAATTCTTAAGTCATTTAAGCATTGCTTGGGTTTATGGTTGATTAACCAGAACTGTTAGTCGGGTTCATACTTTAAACTTCCTTCTCCCTACTTAGTTAAGGCTTTATGTTTTTTACTTAAGGTTTTCTTACTTTTTCAGTTTGGTATTGATTTATTTTTTAAAATTAAGACGTGTTTGCTTAACATCATGTTTAGATAATCATATTATGTAATATCGTGATGTTAAAATTTGGAACGTTTAATTTTCGTAGTTAAGTTTTGATTTATTTTTGATTTATTGCATATAATGATGGAAAATAGAATATAATTTTATTGTGCTGAATTTGTTAACGCCTAGAACCAGAAAATGTGCTTAGGTGGCCCTAACCAGCGGGACTCTGCAGTCCCTTCTGGGTTTCCTTTTGTTGCCAATAACATTCATGTTTTATTTTTATGTGATGATATGTACCTTGTGTGCTTTTCTCTGGCTCAATAAAAAAATTTGATTTGATTTGATTTGATTTGATTTGTATGTATGTATGTATGTATGTATGTATGTATGTATGTATGTATGTATGTATGTATGTATGTATGTATGTATGTATGTATGTATGTATGTATGTATGTATGTATGTATGTATGTATGTATGTATGTATGTATGTATGTATGTATGTATGTATGTATGTATGTATGTATGTATGTATGTATGTATGTATGTATGTGTGTATGTATTATAATTATATTATTATTATTATTAATATTGAGTTGCTATATATACACATACATATATAATTATACATTATATATATATTATCATTGAGTTGTTATCTATATATACATACACAGTATTACACATAATTATACGCATTTTATCCTACATGATTATTATTCACATGATTGTAGATCCATTGGCTGCTGTATATCCAGCGATCTGCATCGTAATCGTCGTAGTCGTGACAATCGTCGTCATCATCGTCCGCGAAAGGAAAAGAAGTCGTGACGAAGCGAAGATGCATCCGCAATGAAGATACGACACGAAGAAGACGATGACGACGATGACGACGACTTGCACTCGGCTCAGCTAGTAAGTGTCGCTACAAATACCCCTCCCCCATCCCATTTCCTGAATTGCTCAGAAAATGTATCAGCTGCGCGCTCTTCCTCAAAATGTCATAATATCAGTTGCGGCGCCAGGGGGGCTATGGGCTAAGCCCCCAAAATAAGACCATCGCTTTTTACACGTAAAAATGAAATATTTCCACGTTTCGCCCCTCCACCCCCTAAAAACGTGATATATCCTTGAGATTTGGACCAAACGACTACAAAAGGTAGGCAGTAATTTTTGCGTATGAAAATGAAATTTTCTCCGGAATTCAGTCCCCCACTTAATGACATCTAGGCATTTTGGCACTAGTTTGTTTGTGAATATCCAGAAACGTCATAAAAGTTCGAAAGTCTAGAGATGATGTTGTACTAAAGCAGCACATGTGAACGGATGAGGAGTTTGACCTTTTCTGATATCAATGCGATCACGGACTACTTCGACAAACATGATTTTAAACAAGCAATGGCAATAGCAACACTCAGCAGAGCTTTTTTTAACGTGCAGTTGAACACAAAATGTGCAGTTCTAAATGGATTTGTGCAGTTGTAGTTCTAAACACTTCTGTACAGCTAAAACTAGCAAAAAAGGTCACTGGCCTTCGATTGGAAGTAATTTACCTTGGAGGATGGGAAAGGAAAGAAGGGGTTGTGCAGTTCTAAAAATTCCTTAAAAACAGCCCTGACACTCAGTGTTAACACCAAGGCATGAATCAAGCAAACCTAACTGCTATGATAGTAGCCTATACATGTGAATAACCTTCGATTTTCATACGACATTGTTCTAGCTAGACCTATAGTTACTAAGAAACGAAACACAAGAATACTGTTTATCGCAATGCATTTAACCAGCCAAAGATTCAGTCATTGTTTTTAGGTAGGAAAGACTAAGGCAATGTTATTGAATAAGCCTCATCATAATATATATAAGGCACAGTGACATCAATTGAAGGTGAAGCTATGGAACAGGTAAACGCACAGATCGATTCGTTCGTTTACCTTTGGAGGTTTGAAGATCGTGGGTGGTAACAACGGAGAGAAATACAAAGGAGAGTTGGACGCGACTCGAAATCATTTGCAAGAATGAACAGAATATTAGAAAGCAGCCGGAAAAAGATATAGAAAACCAAATGTGGAATATAGGCTGTGAGACAATTATGGTGTATATAATCTCATAATATTCATAGCTCAGAATGCTGCACACTGTGAAAGCAAAGCAGAAGAAAGGAGAACCATATTAACAGAAATTAGCTTGCTATAGAAATTGCTGATGCTTCAATATAGGCTACAGCAGAAACGGTGAAAACAATTGGTGCTGGATATTCAAGGACTTTGCCAGACAATGTCTTCATTCGACCTTTTCAGGTCTATATCTACATGTAAATTCTAAGACTGCTTGTGCAAATTGAAGATTTTATTTGTAGCAAGATTGTCAACCCATAGAAATTTAAAGTGCAAATGTGCAGGGCTCTTTTTTAAAGGAAATTCTTCGAACTGCACAAACCCTTCTATCTTACCTTTCCCATCCTCGATAGTAAATTTCCCAACCTATTTCTTAATAGGGAAACAATGACCTTTTTTACTATTTTTAACTCAACGAAGCACTTAATATGCAACTACAAAAATCCATTCAGAACGGCACATTTTGTGTAGAACAGTTACTGTATAGCTGCACACTAAAAAAGCCATGAAAGAGTGTTAAGCGTTTATGCATACATATATAGACCTGTACATAGATTATAGACTATATGTAATGTAATTCATGTATGAATGTATAATGTGTAGGCCTATTACATGTATATGTAATTCATGTATGCATGTATAGTTGTATATACGACGTTGTACGTTGTATTTTGTATGCATGTGGGTTGCTCGTAAGCATTTTTATAGCGTCTTTTGAAAAGGTCTAATTAGTGAACCAGTCCGTTCTCGTCATCACACCACCGGTCTTGTAGCTTTACTGTCGTATCGAGCCAAGATGGCGTCCGAGGGTCGATAATCGGATTTGTTATTCTGATCACCATGGTCACGGGACATGCGCAGTGGATGTTAAGGATGAAAGATGGCGCTAATGAAACCTGAACTTACGAGAATTATTGTGAATTCGACCCACAAAGGAACGATGTGTCGTCTATACTCTGAAACTGTACAAGACAATTATTGCAGGCTGTACTGATTGCGATGCCCTGTAGTGATATATGTTTGTGTCGGTGTGTGTTTGTTTGTGTGTTTGTTTGTGTTTGTGTGTGTTTGTGTGTGTGTTTGTTTGTGTGTTTGTGGGTGTGTTTTTGTCTGTGTTTGCGTGTGTGTTTGTGGGTGTGTTTTTGTGTGTGTTTGTGTGTTTGTTTGTGTGTTTTTGTGTGCGTTTTTCTGTGTTTGGGTGTGTGTGTTGATGTGTGTGTGTGTGTGTGTGTGTTTGTGTGTGTGGATGTGTGTTTGTGCGCGCATGCATTTGTGTGGGCGAGTGGCAGAAGTGAACTTACATGATTATATCTATTCTTAGGCTAATCTTAGCCGACATCTTTAGTTGCCTGCCCTGAGTGCCCTCTCCTCAAACTGCCCTTTTGCGTGTTTGCCAAATTACCTGTTGCAATGTGAAAGCCTGCTTAAAATATTATGATTCACACAAATGTATCATTAGTGCTGTGTTATTGTATAGCAGTTATAATCGCCAGTACTTTGTATAATAATTATAATGTCACGGTGACAAAATCAGTAGCACTGATTTGCGAGATAAATCGAGCAGCTAATAGCTGCTTGTTGATTATACAGCAACATGCTGGCAAATAATTATACCCAGGTACTAGCAAATAAATGAGTGAATTGATGAATGAATGGATGAATGAATGAATGAATGAATGAATGGGTGGATGGATAAATGGATGAATGAATGAATGGATAGATGGATGAATAAATGAATGGGTGGATGGATAAATGCATAGGTAAATGAATGGAGGGATGAATGGATTGATGATGGATAGGCCTAGTTGGACGAGTGGATGTATGAATGAATGAATGAATGAATGAATGAATGGATGGATGGATGGATGGATGGATGGATGGATGGATGGATGGATGAATGGGTGCATAGATAGATGGATGGATGAATGAATGAATAGATGACGGATGAACGGATAGAATATCAATGGATGGAAGAATTAAAGACTAAAATTGTTTATCAATAATATTGTTTATTGACTTAGGTATATTATTTTTCAGATGGAACTACGCTTTCGTCAGCAGCAATAGTTTTTCGACCTCGGTTTACTCTTTGGTTTTACCAGCGACGACGACGACAACAGATCTTCACATGACGCTTCTTCTCGTATATGCTATTCAGATCACAATTCTCGGTTATCCATGACCAGTATTAGCTTAAATGAAGAAGGAAACATCTGAGTTTCTTTCGACCAAAAATAATTATAGAATCATCAATGAGTAAAACACGTTTAGGGTCTTTATTTCTTTATTTCAGATTGACATTGTCGTAGTTAGCTTATTTCTAGCTCAGTATACTCGTATAGCTGTTAATATGGTAGCCTGTCTTCTCTCAGGTTATGTTGTTATAATTATCATACGTAATTTCAATGCAATCTGTAACGTGCAAGTGTACTGCCGTGTACTAACAAGTTATGCTCACTCACACTGACAACCTGCATTATCACCTCTATTGTTTTCCTGCATTATCACCTCTATTGTTTTGTATGCATAGTAAGCGCACATAAGTATTAGTTAGGACTATAAGTAGTGGTATGACTATTGGTTCTACCACTCCTGCATCGGTTCTATGGCTGCTTGTGCAAATTGGAGAAATGATCTGGTTAGAAAGGTTGTCAACTCATGAAAAGCCGGTCAAGAGTCGAAAATTGGATAACTTCTAAAATAACAACTATTGTTAGGATCATAGGGTTTTTCGGGTTTTAATCCGCTAACATGTCATATTATTGATACGGACATCCAAGCGTCATGCAATTCATATAATTATCATAGGTTGTTGTGGTAGGCCTAACCGTCAAGTAATATTCAATTATCAATCATGTATTACTTAATGGCAAATATTGTCAGTTTCATGCTGCTAACTATAGGGCCCCTAGCGCGGTCCCGGTGCTGTGATAACCTTCCAAGGTACACCTCTGACAATCAGCAGGGCTGCCACGCACACCTTTATAATACAGGCAACTCAAAATTGCGGACCCGGATGCTGCAACTATATAATGCGGGTTGGCTATTAATAGTATAGCCTACATAATGTCTATTCAACGGGGTTGACGCGGCATTTCATAAAAAACACAATGAACTAAATAAATATTATAGAGCTTAACGTTTTACTTCGACTCCCAGCAGTAAACTAAGAGACAAGGCGCAGGAGAAAAGAGGAAATTGAACCAGAAAATCCAGCAGTTTGCACTCGGACATTTTATGGCACGTTATAAACTAACATTAAATGTCATACATTTGATAAATTTCAGATAGATAGGCGAATTTCGTCTTATTTTTAACAGATAGTTCGTAAATTAATTATAGGAAGACTGCAGTTGGCAGCTTTGACCCGTATTGAGTTGGTCTTCATGAACCTGCATTTGCGTGTTTAACTAATAATTACTGCAGCGTAATTTCTTAAGTCAATAATCGTCCTGCATGAACGGAGTTACTTCTTCTGTTTGCTTTGTGTAAATAGATACGAATCCGAGTGATGTGGCAACCATGTTAGCATGACTTAATGTCATAGATTAACTGTTATTATAATTAAATATGTACTCTCTCTAGTGCTCAATCATAGATCTGTGGATTCATTTATCCGTCCATCCGTTCGTCCATCAGTTAATTCATCAAGCAATTCAACCAGCCATTCCTACGTCAATTCTACCAGCCTACCACCTATTCATCCACCAGCCTATCTATCCGTCCATCCACTCATTCATCCATCCATTCATCCGTCCATTCATCATTTCATACATCCATCCATTCATCCATCCATTCATCCATCCATCAATCTATCAATCCATCCATTAATTCATTAATCCATCCATCATTTCATGCATTATTTACCAGTCCATCCATCAATCCATTCATCAATCCATCATTCCATGCATCCATTTATCAATCAATCCATTCAGTCATCCATTATTCTATGCATCTATATATCCATCCAACCACCCATCGTTCCATCCATCAATCCATCCATCAATTCATCCATCCATCAATTCATCCATCCATTCATCTATCCATCAATCTGTTCATTCATCAATCCTCTCATCCATTGAATTCCATTCGCCAGTATCCCAAACTCACTCAACCCATTCACCTCAACTCTCTTTCTTTCAGAGAGCTATTACTTTATGTAGCGCGTAGATATGTTTGGTTGTACATTATGCACAATTTAAATCATGTGTAGCCTAATATCAATCTGACATGACATAATTATGTATGTATACTCCTATCACCAAAATTATTTACGCATATGCAATGCCTATATATATATATATGATATAATAATATAGTCTACATACATCTGTATATACTATATACTATATATATACTATATACTATATATATACTGTAATTATACAGCAATGGACTAATAGGTTCGATATATTTGCTAGGAAATGCATAACATCTGGGGGTTAAGAGGTGGCTCTTAAAAAAGACTGGAAATAAATATATTTCGAATGAAGATGAAACTACTCTGTTACTGTTGATTTTTATTCTTTTGACTTTTGTATAGTCTCATACATCTTTGACATATACTTGAATTGAAATAAAGGGACATTTTACAAAAAACTAAACTATTATGATTTTACTTTTAAAAAACTTCACGCTGTAATAGTTAGTATTAATCGTAATTAACTATTATTATCGTCAATGCTACTATTATCACAATCGTCCCAGTTTGGGGTGTGGCGGTGTAGTGTGTACCAGGGTACATTCGTTGCCTTGCAGCCGGAGGGTGGCAGGTTTGAATCCACCTACAAAGCCGCCTCATAGGGACCTTGGGCAAGTCCTTCACTCGCAATTGCTCAGCGCTTCAGCGTGAAACTCCGATTTGATATAGGCCTAGTCGGGAGCGCTTCTGAGTAGATTCTCGAGGGGGAGCTATAAAATGTGCACATACATACATCATTGTCCCGATATTCTGGTGGCTAGCTGGACTGCCAATCGGAAACTGGGTTTCAACACCCACGCGAGGAAGGTTTTGTTTCAGGATTTCAGATCCGCTCGAGTACGGTACACTAACGAGCTCTCTTATAGCCTTAGGCCTATAGGGGTATACACACCGTCCGCTTTGGTCATATAGGCGAGTGAGAGTACTGAGAGGGTGTATCACCTTCTCACGTAAATATGGTGAGGTTGAGAAACATGAAATCGGAATTAGACAGAAGCAACAAATCCGTTGAAGTGTTATAACATTATTACAACTTCAGTGGTAGGCTAGTCCTTGAAATCATTACGAGGCGGTTAGCGATCGAGTACAGAAATCATCGGGTCGTAATCGTAATCGTAATCTCCAAATTTATCAAGCGCCGCTCGAAAGCCAAGAGCAGGGCAACAGCTTATTCACGAGCGATGATTGAGCCATGAGTTATTAGGTCAAAAGCCAAAAGGTCACAGCCAGCTAATATAGCCAAGTCGATGTAAAAAATTTACCAGTTCTGTTTATGTTTATTAAACGTTTTTAGCTTAGTTCGCTAGATGACACCTCTGAAAGAGAAATATATATATGAAAATTTATATAGCGCCTCTAGCGAGCAGCGATAACTACACAGAGGCGCTCCGGCCCCAGGCACAGCCAAAAATGAAAGTTTTGAATAGATCGTAAACGAAGTTAGACATACAATGTAATTATACCGAGGAAGGGAACGCATAAAATAGGCTACATTACAACTCTCTCTGCATCGACGTAATGTAAATTGTGCATTAAAAAATAAAGTAATTGTTATTTTAATGATGATGATGCTGGTTCTCTGCTCCAAGGCAGGTTCTATGGCTTCGCCACTCGGGGATGAGATGAGTGAGGTGGTTTCCAGTTGCCTTTCCCACAGACAATGATGGGTAAGGAACTTGCCCAAGGTCGCTCCCATCCCGGGGCTTGAACCGCAGTCCGTTGCAACCAACAAACGTATTCCGCTCCTTCTAAATACGGCCTTGATATAGCCTGTAGGCTAGTCTATAGAGGCGTATTTAAACTAGAACTTCGACTAAAAAAGAAACACAGTTTGCAGTTTGTATAGTATTAATCTTTAAACAAAAACTTGAGTTGTAAAAGAAAGAAAAAATCTGCAGTTTGAACGTTATAGACTCAATATAATTATAACAGTCGTCCAACTTATAATATTCACATAAAATGATTCGAATGTTCTTTCTTCAACACTCCAACTGAATTTTTTTACTAACTGAGAGTAGAGAAAGCAACCAGTCTCCGCCGACCATAATTATAATCATACGCTAATAATAGGCCTATTAGTATATTCATTAGACTGTTTTTAAGCCCGGAACGTCAGTTGCAATAATCACAGCTTCCACTGTTCGGTGTCCAGATAGAGTTTAGACTAATTAACAATTGTTTTCATTTCGAAAAGCAATGAACTTTATATATATATATATATATATATATATATATATATATATATATATATATATGCGCTGTGCTTCATCTACCAACACAGATCCAGTACCATATAATTATATTGAGTACCATATAATTATATCCAGGACCATATAATTATATCCAGTACCATATAATTATATCCAGGACCCTATAATTATATCCAGTACCATATAATTATATCCAGTACCATATAATTATATCCAGGACCATATAATTATATCCAGTACCATATAATTATATCCAGTACCATATAATTATATCCAGTACCATATAATTATATCTGGATATCCGTCGTCAGCTTAATCGTAATCGTAAACTCCAGATTTCTTAAATGCGCTCGTCTGCATACGTATACAGCTACGCTAAGGGCACCAGCTTACCCACGAGCGCTGACCACAGATCTTTTCCGTTCATAGTCCGTATCGATCAGCGGTCATCTTTTGTTGCAATCGATCTGATATATAATCTGCAGCACATGTGCTGAGATGATGTCTCACTACGACGCTCACCTCAGTTCATAATTATGTCCGTGTATAATTATAGTCAAACTGACATGCATGTGAAGAAGTTCGGCCTTTGGTTTGCGTGTATCAACTCTGTCAGTATCAACTCAGTTACAGACCCTTACCATTGCTCAGTTGTTGGCGCCGTCACAAAAGCGCGCAGGACAAAAGCGCGCAGACAAATGCGCGCAGACAAATGCGCGCAGACAAATGCGTGCAACAGACACTACCCGAAAATAGCACCGACAAAAGCGCGCAGACAAATGCGCGCAGACAAATGCGCGCAACAGGATTTTTTTATGTATTTATGCATATGTATGTATGTATGCATGCATTTATTTATGTATGTATGTATGTATGCATGTATGTATGCATATGTATGTATGTATGCATTGCATGTATGTATGCATATGTATGTATGTATGTATGTATGTATGTATGTATGTATGTATGTATGTATGTATGTATGTATGTATGTATGTATGTATGTATGTATGTATGTATGCATGCATATGTATGTATGTATGTATGTATGAATATGTATTAATGCATATGTTTGTAGGAATGCATTCGTATGTATGTATGTATGACATTTGTATGTATTATGTATGTTTGTGGACGTTGCGTCCTCACATATGTACATACTTACATACATACATACATACATACATCCATACATACATACATACATACATACATACATACATACATACATACATACATACATACATACATACATACATACATACATACATACATACATACATACATACATACATACATACATACATACATACATACATACATACATACATATGTTTTTTCTTGTTGCGCGCATTAGTCTGCGCGCATTTGTCTGCGCGCATTTGTCCTGCGCGATTTTGTTACTGCGCGCATTTGTCTGCGCGGATTTGTCTGCGCGCTTTTGTCCTGCGCGCTTTTGACCGTGCACCTCAGTTGTTACATCGGCAATTTTAGATGTGACTCATATGGACTCCATATTTATTTCTCGCATTTGCCATAGCGCCCGGCCCTTCATGCTCGCTACGCAGTGGCGATCCCGACTACAGCGCGGACACTGCATCGAGCAATAATTGCGAGTGAATGACGACTTGCTCAGACTCCATACGCGGCCGCTTGAGGTGGATTCGAACCTGGAACCCTCCGACTCGAAGGCACCAAACCACCGCTATACACCACCGCGCCCCGCATATGCGAACATGATTTGGCCTCACGCATGGGCACGAGCGCAGAGAGAAGAGGACATTCACGAACTGGATGACATGGTGTAGCATGACATGGCGTGACATGACATGACATGACGCTGCATATGTCCGTTTCGTCACAGGTATACTTGATCGTCATCGTAATAATAATAATTACTGTAGTCATGTGAAGACACTCGTCATAAGTCTTTTTGACTTTCGGAAGTATATTTAAGATCTTTCTTCCTCCATGCAGACCATTTCAGTTCATCGATAAGACATTCGCCGAGGGTGGACCAGACCCAGAGGGTGGACCGGACCCAGAGGGTGGACCAGACCCAAAGGGTGGACCAGACCCAGAGGGTGGACCAGACCCAGAGGGTGGACCAGACCCAAAGGGTGGACCAGACCCAGAGGGTGGACCAGACCCAGAGGGTGGACCAGACCCAATGGGTGGACCAGACCCAGAGGGTGGACCAGACCCAGAGGGTGGATGACTGACTGAATGAAGTCTATTGGTTGATCATTGATTCTTCACCGCATGCAGATATCATCACGAGTTCGCTGCCAAAGTCTCTGCAACTAATCTCGGCAGCGCATCCAGTTGCTCCTGTAAATAAATAAATACACAAATAAATAAATAAATAAATAAATAAATGAATAAATAAATAGATAAACAAATAAATAAATAAATAAATAGATAAATAAATAAATATTAACCAGCTGAATGGGTGGAAAAAACACTTAAAATCAACCATTTATTTCTTACACCACGCATTTATATCAACAGAAAAATAATTAGGAGATTCAAATGAAGCTGCTTTGACAACAGATAACTATTTATGTCTGAAATTGCACCACAGTGACTGATAGTCGACAACAGTAGTGTCTGATATTGATGGACGATGCATTTGAATCTGCAGAAACAGTCTTCAGTCGATCCTCACGTGACATACACAGATTGTCTTGTGATAATGGTCATTGACAGCGTGACTATGGCTTGTATACAGTATTCATTTTATTACTAACCAACAGCAGTAACAGGAACAATAACAACGGTAAGGTGGAAATAGCAGTAAGAAGTATAGAATAAACAGAGCAACAATGAGCATGGGCGGAGTTTGGTTTCCGTTTTGGGGGGCCTAACGAGTCTGGGCTTTCGGGGGGGGGGGGGCTAACCCAGAAAAAGGATTCCATTTTCATAGTAAAAAAAGTTGAATCAGGGCCTTCATGTGGGCTTAGCCCCTCCCTTGCCCCTGATAAACTCCGCCCGTGACAATGAGAACAATAAGAAAGAAGAGAAGAATGAAGAGAATGAAAGAGTAAGATGAGGCTGAGATCGAGGAAGAATAAGAAGGACAAGACTAGGTCAGTCAGTATGCAGGAGGATGAGTAGAGGAAACAAGAAAAGAGATAAAAGAAAAGAAAAATATACAAGAAACTTAGATAAGAAGCAGTACTTTGAATTTAATCTCGATAGACAGCCTTAGCTATTATGATATCTTAGCCACTTATTAATTTAATTGAATATGCGCATAGTAGTAGTAGTAGTAGTAGTAGTAGTAGTAGTAGTAGTAGTAGTAGTAGTAGTAGTAGTAGTAGTAGTAGTAGTAGTAGTAGTAGTAGTAGGAGGAGGAGGAGGAGGAGGAGGAGCAGCAGCAGAAGTAGTGGTGGTAGTAGCAGTGGTAGTAGTACCAGCAGCAACAACGTCAACAACATCAGCAGTAGTAGTAGCAGAAGTGGCAGCAGTAACAGTAGCAGTGGCAGTAGTAAGCTAGTACATGGGAGGGTATTTTCCTTTCTGTCCAGTCATTAAAATATGACAAATTTCGTATCTCCAGCTTTATTTTCATCTTCTTGTGACTTGACCAAATTATTGCGAAGAATCATGACTTTTTTAAGTCGTGGACAGTTAATTAGAATTGCCAAATTATAGCCTACATGCAGAGATAGAACTCACCACTACACCACCGCGCCACACATGTTAGCATGTAATGTATGATCATAGTCACACATGTTAGCATGTAAATGTAATATTAATGTATGATCATGTATGTTCATCTTGCTCTTATTATATTAACCGTGATTACATTCCATTACGCAACATGACATTACCTTTTCCTAAAATAAGACTAATACATCAATAAAAAAACCTCCTTCATTCGTCGCCGCGTCAATGATCATACGCCATGATATTCTCACGCGGGACCATCCTATACCCGCAGACTCACCAACAAAGAAGACGGGTTACTGACCGAGTGCATGGTTTCCCTAAGTGGCGTTGCATTTGCATTATGCAAGACACGACACATTAGTAGAATGACTGAAGATGAGATTCTGCGGTTCGTGTATGCTTGGTTTGCTTACTTGAAGACAACGTAGCTGTTCTTCTATTCTGTCCGTCTTCTTTTCGACGGTGCTCTGCCGGTAGTTCATGTCGACGATCACTTCAAACAGATTCATCTGCGTCTATAACCAGGAAAACAATCATCACCATCATCATCATCGTCGCCGT
Organism: Lumbricus rubellus; assembly: GCA_945859605.1. Lineage (NCBI taxonomy): Eukaryota > Metazoa > Annelida > Clitellata > Crassiclitellata > Lumbricidae > Lumbricus > Lumbricus rubellus. The sequence goes on along the minus strand of OX243823.1, from coordinate 8,667,944 downwards.
CGTCATCATCATCATCATCATCATCATCATCATCATCGTCGTCGTCGTCGTAGTCGTTGTCATCATCGTCGTCGTCG
>OX243823.1:8645367-8662867 GCA_945859605.1 Lumbricus rubellus | reverse complement strand
GGAAGTTTCCCAAGCTTCGGAAGTTTCCCAAGTTTCGAAAGATTCCCAAGTTTCGGAAGTTTCCGAAGTTTCCGAAGTTTCCGAAGATTCGGAAATTTCCGAAGTTTCGAAAGTTTCTTAAGTTTCGGAAGTTTCCCAAGCTTCGGAAGTTTCCCAAGTTTCGAAAGATTCCCAAGTTTCGGAAGTTTCGGAAGTTTCCGAAGTTTCCGAAGTTTCCGAAGATTCGGAAATTTTCGAAGTTTCAAAAGTTTCCCAAGTTTCGAAAGTTTCCCAAGTTTCGGAAGTTTCCCAAGTTTCGAAAGTTTCCCAAGTTTCGGAAGTTTCCGAAGTTTCCGAAGATTCGGAAGTTTCCGAAGTTTCGGAAGTTTCCGAAGTTTCGGAAGTTTCCCATGTTTCGGAAGTTTCCCAAGTTTCGGAAGTTTCCCAAGTTTCGAAAGTTTCCCAAGTTTCAAAAGTTTCCCAAGTTTCGGAAATTTCGAAGTTTCGGAAGTTTCGGAAGTTTCGGAAGTTTCCGAAGTTTCCCAAGTTTCGGAAGTTTCCCAAGTTTCGGAAGTTTCGGAAGTTTCCGAAGTTTCCCAAGTTTCGGAAGTTTCCCAAGTTTCGGAAGTTTCCTATGTTTCGGAAGTTTCCCAAGTTTCAAAAGTTTCCCAAGTTTCGGAAGTTTCCCAAGTTTCGGAAGTTTCGGAAGTTTCCCAAGTTTCGGAAGTTTCCTATGTTTCGGAAGTTTCCCAAGTTTCGGAAGTTTCCCAAGTTTCGGAAGTTTCCCAAGTTTCGGAAGTTTCCCAAGTTTCGAAAGTTTCCCAAGTTTCGGAAGTTTCCCAAGTTTCGGAAGTTTCCCATGTTTCGGAAGTTTCCCAAGTTTCGGAAGTTTCCAAGGTTTCGGAAGTTTCCCAAGTTTCGGAAGTTTCCCACGTTTCGGAAGTTTCCGAAGTTTCGGAAGTTTCCGAAGTTTCCGAAGTTTTCCAAGTTTCGGAAGTTTCCCAAGTTTCGGAAGTTTCCCAAGTTTCGGAAGTTTCCCAAGTTTCGGAAGTTTCCCAAGTTTCGGAAGTTTCCCAAGTTTCGGAACTTTCCCAAGTTTCGGAACTTTCCCAAGTTTTGGAAGTTTCCAAAGTTTCGGAAGTTTCGGAAGTTTCGGAAGTTTACGAAGTTTCCGAAGATTCGGAAGTTTCCGAAGTTTCTGAAGTTTCCCAAGTTTCGGAAGTTTCCCAAGTTTCCGAAGTTTCCCACGTTTCGGAAGTTTCCCAAGTTTCGGAAGTTTCCGAAGTTTCCAAAGCTTTCCAAGTTTCGGAAGTTACCCAAGTTTCGGAAGTTTCCCAAGTTTCGGAAGTTTCCCAAGTTTCGGAAGTTTCCCAAGTTTCGGAAGTTTCCCAAGTTTCGGAAGTTTCCCAAGTTTCGAAAGTTTCCCAAGTTTCGGAACTTTCCCAAGTTTCGGAAGTTTCGGAAGTTTCGGAAGTTTCGGAAGTTTCGGAAGTTTCGGATGTTTCGAAAGTTTCGGAAGTTTCGGAAGTTTCGGAAATTTCCGAAGTTTCAAAAGTTTCCCAAGTTTCGAAAGTTTCCCAAGTTTCGGAAGTTTCCCAAGCTTCGGAAGTTTCCCAAGTTTCGAAAGATTCCCAAGTTTCGGAAGTTTCCGAAGTTTCCGAAGTTTCCGAAGATTCGGAAATTTCCGAAGTTTCGAAAGTTTCTTAAGTTTCGGAAGTTTCCCAAGCTTCGGAAGTTTCCCAAGTTTCGAAAGATTCCCAAGTTTCGGAAGTTTCGGAAGTTTCGGAAGTTTCCGAAGTTTCCGAAGTTTCCGAAGATTCGGAAATTTTCGAAGTTTCAAAAGTTTCCCAAGTTTCGAAAGTTTCCCAAGTTTCGGAAGTTTCCCAAGTTTCGAAAGTTTCCCAAGTTTCGGAAGTTTCCGAAGTTTCCGAAGATTCGGAAGTTTCCGAAGTTTCGGAAGTTTCCCAAGTTTCGGAAGTTTCCCATGTTTCGGAAGTTTCCCAAGTTTCGGAAGTTTCCCAAGTTTCGAAAGTTTCCCAAGTTTCAAAAGTTTCCCAAGTTTCGGAAATTTCGAAGTTTCGGAAGTTTCGGAAGTTTCGGAAGTTTCCGAAGTTTCCCAAGTTTCGGAAGTTTCCCAAGTTTCGGAAGTTTCGGAAGTTTCCGAAGTTTCCCAAGTTTCGGAAGTTTCCCAAGTTTCGGAAGTTTCCTATGTTTCGGAAGTTTCCCAAGTTTCGGAAGTTTCCGAAGTTTCAAAAGTTTCCCAAGTTTCGGAAGTTTCCCAAGTTTCGGAAGTTTCGGAAGTTTCCCAAGTTTCGGAAGTTTCCTATGTTTCGGAAGTTTCCCAAGTTTCGGAAGTTTCCCAAGTTTCGGAAGTTTCCCAAGTTTCGGAAGTTTCCCAAGTTTCGAAAGTTTCCCAAGTTTCGGAAGTTTCCCAAGTTTCGGAAGTTTCCCATGTTTCGGAAGTTTCCCAAGTTTCGGAAGTTTCCGAGGTTTCGGAAGTTTCCCAAGTTTCGGAAGTTTCCCACGTTTCGGAAGTTTCCGAAGTTTCGGAAGTTTCCGAAGTTTCCGAAGTTTTCCAAGTTTCGGAAGTTTCCCAAGTTTCGGAAGTTTCCCAAGTTTCGGAAGTTTCCCAAGTTTCGGAAGTTTCCCAAGTTTCGGAAGTTTCCCAAGTTTCGGAACTTTCCCAAGTTTCGGAACTTTCCCAAGTTTTGGAAGTTTCCAAAGTTTCGGAAGTTTCGGAAGTTTCGGAAGTTTACGAAGTTTCCGAAGATTCGGAAGTTTCCGAAGTTTCTGAAGTTTCCCAAGTTTCGGAAGTTTCCCAAGTTTCCGAAGTTTCCCACGTTTCGGAAGTTTCCCAAGTTTCGGAAGTTTCCGAAGTTTCCAAAGCTTTCCAAGTTTCGGAAGTTACCCAAGTTTCGGAAGTTTCCCAAGTTTCGGAAGTTTCCCAAGTTTCGGAAGTTTCCCAAGTTTCGGAAGTTTCCCAAGTTTCGGAAGTTTCCCAAGTTTCGAAAGTTTCCCAAGTTTCGGAACTTTCCCAAGTTTCGGAAGTTTCGGAAGTTTCGGAAGTTTCGGAAGTTTCGGAAGTTTCGGAAGTTTCCCAAGTTTCGGAAGTTTCCGAAGTTTCCCAAGTTTCGGAAGTTTCCCAATTTTCGAAATTTTCCCAAGTTTCGGAAGTTTCCCACGTTTCGGAAGTTTCCCAAGTTTCGGAAGTTTCGGAAGTTTCGGAAGTTTCCCAAGTTTCGGAAGTTTCCGAAGTTTCGGAAGTTTCCGAAGTTTCGGAAGTTTCCCAAGTTTCGGAAGTTTCCCAAGTTTCGGAAGTTTCCCAAGTTTCAGAACTTTCCCAAGTTTCGGAACTTTCCCAAGTTTCGGAAGTTTCGGAAGTTTCGGAAGTTTCCGAAGTTTCCCAAGTTTCGGAAGTTTCCCAAGTTTCGGAAGATTCCCAAGTTTCGAAAGTTTCCCAAGTTTCGGAAGTTTCGAAAGTTTCGGAAGTTTCCGAAGTTTCCGAAGATTCGGAAGTTTCCGAAGTTTCTGAAGTTTCCCAAGTTTCGGAAGTTTCTGAAGTTTCCGAAGTTTCCCACGTTTCGGAAGTTTCGGAAGTTTCGGAAGTTTCCGAAGTTTCGGAAGTTTCCCAAGTTTCGGAAGTTTCCCAAGTTTCGGAAGTTTCCCAAGTTTCGGAAGTTTCCGAAGTTTCGGAAGTTTCCCAAGTTTCCGAAGTTTCCGAAGTTTCCGAAGTTTCGGAAGTTTCCCAAGTTTCGAAAGTTTCCGAAGTTTCCCAAGTTTCGGAAGTTTCCCAAGTTTCGAAATTTTCTCAAGTTTCGGAAGTTTCCCACGTTTCGGAAGTTTCCCAAGTTTCGGAAGTTTCCGAAGTTTCGGAAGTTTCCCAAGTTTCGGAACTTTCCTAAGTTTCGGAACTTTCCCAAGTTTCGGAACTTTCCCAAGTTTCGGAACTTTCCCAAGTTTCGGAACTTTCCCAAGTTTCAGAAGTTTCCCAAGTTTCCCAAGTTTCGGAATTTTCCCAAGTTTCGGAAGTTTCCCACGTTTCGGAACTTTCCCAAGTTTCGGAACAGGAACACGACGACGCAGACCCACTCAACAACACGCACACACATGAACATTGAACACATAAATATACACACTCACACTCTCACACACACACACACACACACTCACACACACACACACACACACACACACACACTCACACACGCACACACTCACACTCACACACACACACACACTCACACTCACAGTCACACACTCACACAGCATTTGTATATACAAGACCATAGCCAGGATTTTATTTGGGTGATGGAGCGGTGTTTATTTGTTTACTCGACCATGAACGAGCAAGCCCACAAGCAACCATACCAAATGGGTTTAGAGTACTACATGTAGTTTGGGCAGGCGTCGTGACTGCAGGTAGAGCAATTTGGCTCCCCGACCCGTACCCGAAACCCAGAGCGCTGCACGTACCCGTACCCGACCAGTGCTCAAATTTACTATCCGGTCCGTGTCCGCGGGAATGCCCATATGGATACCCGTAGTTATTCGCAACGTCATTGGCACGCCTTCCTATATTTATTCGCAGTATTTACAAGACAAGTGCGTGCACTCTCATAGGGAGTTATGGACGGCTAATACATTACACTCTGTAGTTCTTACATCACGTGCTAGTAAATTCATTGTTTCATTTTTACATTATTTAATGTCGGGGGGGTGTTCAAACACCCAAAAGAACCATGGCTACGGCCAAATTATATTTGTGCATGCGTTCGTGAAACCATGCTTACTATTACTCTGCAGACATGCATGCAGTATATATAATATATACACATATATTTATATATTCTATATTAGAGCACAATATCATATGCAATAATATATATATATATATATATACATATGAAAGTATATATCTATATCTATGTATAATTGCATATACAGGGTGGGCCAATAGGAATGCAACAACTTTGACGCCTTATAACTTAAGCAATTTTTATCTGAGCGTCTTGTCCTATATATCAGATTGAACATAATTATCCATGTTATCAATCTGAAAAATATCTAAGAGATACTATTACGACTTTTTGAGATAATGCTATTAAAGTTCGATGTCCCTTTTTTGCCTTGAAACTGCAAGAAAACAACTAAAAGTCTTAAACTTAATATGTCAATGACTCAATTCTAAACAATCACTAGTTCTAACAATTAATATCAATTCATATCTTGAGTGAATTTATCATGAGTCAAACAAATATTCAATAATATGTCCACCACGTGCTATAATGACAGCATGGACACGAGACGACCATTGATCGATGGCTGAGTCCACCAGTGCTCGGGTTATTTCAACCCAGCAGTAAACAATCACTTCTTTCAAATGTTCAACGTCACGTATCGGTTCACGATAGACCAGTTGCTGAAGACAACCCCATATCGAATAGTCAACCGGGTTTAAATCCGGATTGTTCCGTGGCCACTGCCAGTTCTCCGGTTCAATAAACTCTGGTACGTTAGCGTTCAGATAGGCAACCGTATGACGTGAACGATGCGCCGGCGGGAGAACGTTTGCGACCACAGTTGCGGCTGTTAGACGTTCCCGTGGCATCAATTTGTTTAATAAATCGATGTAGAGCATATTTATTCCATTTTATAGAAGGGAATTCTATCAAAATCTGGTGTGCTTTGTATTCGTTTCCTACTCTTAAGATTCTGATTAAAACTCTATCCTCTTCCGTGAGCGGCGCCATGATGTTCATTATTTACATTCAAAATTGAGAGGTGTGCGTCGCACCAATATTTTTTTTATTTAAACGGTGCCGTATATCAGCGCAAGATTTTACAAAGTAGTAGAATGGATAATTACCGTCAATTTAGTATATTGATTACGATGTTCGGATAAAAATTGTTCAAGTTATAAGGCGTCAAAGTTGTTGCATTCCTATTGGCCCACCCTGTATTAATAATGATGATGCCGTTGTTGCAACCTGTAGCATCGATCAAATGGCGTTCAATCTGTTTCATTCCGACCCCACCCATGCCATGCGTCCTCTACAGTCTACACTATATATACATGTACTTCCACTCCATCTCTCCACTGACTGCTGCCACACCCTTTCCCCTTCTTTCCACGCCCCAGCATAGCAGCAGCACCGTCGTCGCCTGCCGTGGTTGCCGATCGGAGGCAGACAGGGTCACATGTATATATATATTATATATCTGTGTATATATATTATACATATGTCTTAGACTCAGTATATATATATATATATATATATATGTTAGGTATATAAATTATGTCTATCATCTATGTATATATATATATATACTTGTCTATGTATATGTCTATGTATATAAATATAATATATGTATATATATATATATGTATGTATATATACATGTGTGCATGTGAGTGTGTGTGTGTAATGTGTATGTATATGTATATGTGTGTATGTGTGGAGAGCAGCTGGAGCAGCAACCCGCAAAGTACATGAGCTGTGATTAGTCGACATTGATAGGGAATCGATTACGTCATCTCATTTGCATCTCATTTGCATATGATTTATATAGCCCTAGCACCGAAAGAAGCGCATGATGATGATGCACGATATTGTTAGGGACGTGCAGCTGTGACCAAGATGACGGCATGCCTTTCTCTAATGCAACGTTTGTGGCCGATACTATATACAGATGATGATGATCACTGCAGTAGGAAGAGTTTGCTGGGTAATTTTCTCTCATTAAATGGACACCTCTGATGTAAACTGTATAATGTGATTATATAATAAAATGTAATAAAATGTTATCTAATGTAATTCCATATTGTCTAATGTAACCTGTAATGTTTCACTTGAGAGGTTTCATACTAAGTATCTGTGTACAAACAATGTCATACATATACATACTTCGACATATAATAATTATAAGTATTTAGATTGCTAATTTTTAATGGTTATGGAGAACTTGCACTGTATTAACCCTCAGGCTACCAAGCTTTTTTTGTAACACTGACTACCAAGGGGGGGGTGGTTACCACCCCCCCTGGATTTTGGGTTTGGTTTGAGATATCATAACTTGTAATACACCTATGGATTCAGCATTCATTTCTGCACAAAATGGTATATTTAGGTTTAAAATATATGAAAGCACCCCAAAGTTATGAATTTTTTACCGTAGGCACCCGTCGATTCCACAAAATGTATACTTTCGCATAAGCAAAATATTAGATTCTGTGTGTTTTTAACATAATTTATTTAATTTAAAATAGGTTACATATAATAAAGTCCAATATTCAACTATAAAAACTAGTAATAAGTTAGTTTTAATTACAATAAAAAGAGAAAAAACACGTAAAACATGCTGAAAAACGTTTACGCAGACTTATCGGTTTGCGTTGTAAAAAAACCCAACATTTTCACACATTTAAATTTATTTTAAGCACTTCCGGTCATCAAATGTCAAATTATTTGGTATCACTAAATAGCCCTAATTGCCCTCTATAGAATGACGTAATTTATTTCTCTTAAAAAATAAATTATGAATAATTTTTAATAGGAACAACATGAAAATTTTATGAAAATAAAACACCTTTTTATATATTTTAATTTATTTTGAGCACTTCCGGTTGTCAAATGACAACTCCGTGACCACCACAATGTAGCCCCACATTCCCTCTACAGAATGATGTAATTGGTGTCTCTTCATGTCAAAGGACGGATAAGATACAGCCGATAATCTAAGGGGGGGTGGTATCCACCCCCCCCCCCTGGTGCCTCGGGTATATCGGGTGTAACGTTTGAATGGTATGGTATATCATCACACATTTTAGCTCAAAATGTGTGCAAATGAATCCTCTACAGCCACCTAAAACGTCAAAATTTTATTCCTAACGAAAAAAGTTTTATTTGGGAAAAACCTAGGGGGGGGTGGATACCACCCCCCCCCCCCTTGGTAGCCCGAGGGTTAAACAGAGATGTATGCATCGCTGGTATTTATACGACTACTATGGAGACCTAAAATTTGCAGGAGAGACAGACAGACAGACAGACATACATACATGCAGACACACAAACAGACAGACAGCTCATAAATGTAATACATATAGCAATATGATATGCCTTGCTCATTATAATAGATAATTACTAAAAACCCTCCTCAAATATTGTGCATATATTAGGGTGACCATTTTTTGGCCATCAAAAACCGGGACGCTTTTTGGAAAACATCAATTGTAGGCCTATATATAATTCCTTGACAACTGGTCTATTATAGGCCAGGCCATATAGGCTGTTATTTTAAATTCTGTGCATAGACTTCAGTGTAGACTGTAGTGTAGAAATCTACAACCTACTCTAGTCGTCCTTGAACTTATTGCAGTAGGTCTAAGCTTAGGCCTGCTCTTATAACTGAGAACTCTGTTTCAATTGGCGCACATTGGTAATCTATTATAGCCCAGATGAAGATTTAAGGTTTCTGGGGCGCAAAGGAGCGTCCGGCGGACGACCGTTTAGCGCGTTTAGGGAATGGGGTTTGGGTAGAGAATGTGCACCTCATCATCCCAATTTTTTTTCTTTCCACATTACATTGCATTCTAAGTTGTCGAAAGAAATTGCTCTAGGCTATTTCAGTGCTGTCGTTAATGGTTAGACTCCCATTATGACCCTGGCGCGAACTGCCGGTCTAGGGTAACCCGTCACAGCCGAAGTCGATATAGGCTAGATCTGGCACCGCCATTGAAATTGAATGCCCACCATTGCAAAAACCCTCTCATTATACTTCTATAATTATTTAAATCTATTAGGGCCTAACTCAACTCACTAGCCTACAAAAGATGTAATAATATTCCATATAAATTGGCAACTTCTCTTTCGTAACGATTTTTGGGGGTTACAATAATTATGAGCTTCACTTTGTTCTGTGATTTACATAAAACTGACGTTTTCAAGATAAAAGTTTCTTCCTTGTGAAAAACCGGGACAATTTTGCCCTTTTGGCAAAGTTGTCGGGACACCGGGACGCACCACAAAAAACCGGGACATGTCCCGGAAAACCGGGACGTATGGTCACCCTAGCATATATATATAAATATATATATATATTAAAATACATGTATATATATATGTATATATGCTAGTGTGTCTATATTTACCCAGTATCAAATGTCTTCCCTGACCCTATCTATGATGCACTACGTTCAAAGAATTTATACATACACATCGACATACAGCAGCAAACATTTATATATATTATTATGTATAATATATACATAATCATATATATATATATACATAATATACCATATACATATATATATATATAATCGTGCATTATTGCCTATACATATGTGGATGTAATAACATATACGGGGCGCCCATATTGATCGCATCTTTATTATTTTTTTCTTGAAATGGGTCTATATAAATTTCTAATTAGAATTCCGGATGTGGCCATATATATATATATATATATATATATATATATATATACATATATAATTATTATATTTATGTATGACGTCAGACGCAGCTAGCGCCACGTTGCGGACAAACCAGAGCGGTGAAGGTTCTCGAAATAAATCATGCCCTTCAACTGCTGCACTACAGAAGCAAAGGGAGGAGGAGGGAGGCCGGTCCCTCAAATTAATTGCTTCAATCTCGTGACCAGTCTTGCCATAAAAACCATCCGCCCCCCCCCCCCATCACCGTCTGATTTTGTGGCTACAGAATTCATTATTCATGGTGGAAAAATATCATGTCCTACGCATGCGCACATTGTAGTATCGGTAAAGGAATTTCAACGGTTCCCCTCTCAGACCTTTGTATTATAAACCATGCAGTGGACTTGATTGCCTGTCTGCTGTGAAAATGTTTGTCCGGAAGAGATGTTTACCCGGGGTAAAATATTTTTGGGGGATATTTATTTTGGGCGTTGACTTTGAGTCATTCGTGAACGCTGGATTTTTTATGCATTGATTGATGGAGTGATTGATTGAGTGATTGACGGATTTATTTTTAGATGACACGCCCACCTCGTTGAACCATTCACAATGAATTAGCTGACTGTCCTAAATTATAATCTAATCTAATCTGATATGATCTAAAAATCTAATCTCATATAATCTACGTGGATTTATTTATAGATGGATAATTAGTGACCCATTTTATGATTAATTACCGACCAAATCCATGACAAAGTAGTGACTAACTAATGACCTATCGATGACTAATTGGCTATAACCTATTATGACGTTCCATTAATGACCAATTTGATGGCTGATCACTAGGGACCCTTTGATGACTAATTAATCACCAAGTAAATTAATGGTTAATCAATGGGCGTCGCACTCATTCATTCGTTCGTTCACTCAGTTAGTATACCGATGCCCTGACATAAGAAAAGATGCTTAGCGTCGTCGCCGCCCTCCCTCTTTAGTCAACCATTTGACTGGCACTGCAAGAGTCGCATTTGTCCAATGGGTCCATCGCTAATCGCTTAATAGTAGGTCCAGATTTTACAGGAAGATACAAGACAGTATAATCTCTCTTTTTAAGAGATTTATTGTCCACTCCACAGAATAGATAGTCGGGCGTGCACTGATAGACGACCCAGCCTTTAATCCCTTCAGAATGAGACCCGTAATCTTCGAGACGGCGGGCAGCAATCGATAAATACTCGGTGGGGTCATTAGCGTTCCCTCCTCCTCCACTCGTGGGTCCCTCGTGTCCACCGCCATCTCCGTTCTGTGACGACCTCTGAGGAGGAAATAGCGTCGTCGGTTACCACAGCCGATGTTGGATCAACTCGATCGTCGTTAAATCAACGGAATGGACTCTGGCGACATCATAGGCTTACATCATGTGGACAACGACGACGACGACGACAACGACGACGATGAGTGCAACTAATTAGTGTGCAACCTCGGTGCAACAATGTCACGTGCAACGTAGAAGGCACTGGAAGAGATGCTAATGATGGTGTAGGCTAATCCATAGACAGAGTTGGACCTTCGTTTCAAGGACGTCGCGTGTTCAAATTGTCTCTTTGTCTCTGTTTGTCTGCCTGTCTGCCTGTCTGTCTGTCTGTCAGCCTGTCTGCCTGTCTGTCTGTCTGTCTGCACTATCTCTGTCTGTCTGTCTGTCTGTCCGTCTGCATCTCTGTTTGTATGTATGTCTGTCTTTCCGTCTGTCTGCATCTTTGTCTGTCTGTCTGTCTGTCTGTCTGTCTGTCTGCACTATCTCTGTCTGTCTGTCTGCACTATCTCTGTCTGTCTGTCTGCACTATCTCTGTCTGTCTGTCTGTCTGTTTGTCTGTCTGTCTGTCTGTCTGTCTGTCTGTCTGCACTATTTCTGTCTGTCTGTCTGCACTATTTCTGTCTGTCTGTCTGTCTGTCTGCGTTTCTGTCTGTAAAGAAGAAGAAGATAGACCATCGAAATGGAGAAATATTGTGCACACACACGATTCTTTCTCTCTGTTTGCCTGTGCACTTGTTATTGCGCCCCTTCAAGATTTTCTACTCAGTAGCGCTCCCAACTACAGCGCGGACACTGAATCGGAGTTTTACGTCGAAGTGCATGAGCAAAGAACTTGCCCAAGGTCCCTACACGGCGGCTTGAGGTTGATTCGAACCTGCAACTCTCCGGCTGCAAGGCAACGAACATGCCCACTGCACCACCGCGCCCCACAAATCTCTGTGCAATTTTGTGACAGCGTTATACGAGTTCTAAGAGATTGGATGGATGCGTAATCGTGTCTCCATGTTTCTCTGCGTTTATAATAACATCTCTGCTGCCCTCCGATGTTTGTCCGCTCTGTCGTCTGCTTGTTTGTCCGCCTTGTTCTATCCTACACAGGCGAAGCTGAATGTTTGCTAATCTGTCTGTTCTAGAGTTCTAGATGGATGGAGGACTAAACAAACGAAACACACGAACGAGAAAAAGAACAAGAAAACGAGAAAGAAAAGTGGACCGCAGAACGCGAAAATAGATCATGCAAACAGAGAGAGTTTTTCAGCAAAGCCTCATAATACAGCATCATATGAAGATGTCGCAACGGTTTGCTTGTGCAACATGCTCAAACAGCCTACAGAGCACGACTATCCTATATGGGGACTTCGGGAATCAAACTCCTCTTTGTGGAGTTATGGCTTCCCCCGTCAGTTCGCTCTGCCATCCTTTCTGGTAGTGTACCCTCGTCATTCTTTCGTCTAAAAACTTGCCTTTGGGGGGGGGGGGTTGAACGCACTGGTAGCGCTTCTGAAAGGCTCTTGCTGCGAGAAGCGCTTTATAAATGGTCAGATAAGATAAGATAAGATAAGATAAGATAAGATAAGATAAGATAAGAATGCGCCACCGAGCATAGCAACAACAACAACAACAACAACAACAATCTACAACTAACACAGCTATAGACATGCAAAATCATTGCTGCATAATAATGATAACGCTCTGCAACTACCACATCTGCGTATACATAGAACAACAACATTGCTCCACAGCAACAACTACAACAGCAGCAACAACTACAACAGCAGCAACAACTACAACAACAGCAGCAACAACGTGCGATGACAAAAACACTGGTCGTTGATTAATCAAAGTGTGATGGGAGTATCGTTGTAATTAATTAAAAGCGGTATGTACATGTAATTAAAGCGCCATGCATGTCGAGTGTGACGCAATCTAATTAACAGCTACCTTGAATGTTGCAGGTACTCGGCAATAACTACATGCAGTAATAAAAATTAAACTCGATAGCAGCAGACAGTAAAATCAAAAAGAGTTTTAAAAAAGAAACACACGATGACACAACGACTACTACAGGCCTGTATAGTGTATACGACGATGACGACGATGATAATGGCGACTAAAGGAGACGAACAACGACGACAACAACAACGACAAGGATTGTGATGAGATGCGAACCTGTCTATAGACGGCAGGTGGTTGTGAGATGTAGGCAGTCTGAGTCGGGTCCAGCGCTGAATGGATGAAGTGCTACAGCAGCAGCAGGTGAAAGACAATAAGCATTGTTATCTCAGCATCTCATGAATCCATAGAAATGTCAACTATAGGCAATGTCAACTATAGACAATGCATTCGTTCATGATGTATCCAAACAATACAGGATTCAGAGCGATGCTATTATCCGTAAGTATGCCCTTTGTATAGGACGGCATGCCATACGTAGACGGAAAGATTTAATCAACGCCAGCATTTACAATCCTCTGACGTACTCACACTCTTTTGCTGCATGTGTATGTATTCGTATTTATGAATATAAGTATTATATAATAGCCTATACATTATTATGAAAATGTATGTATGTATGTATGTATGTATGTATGTATGTATGTATGTATGTATGTATGTATGTATGTATGTATGTATGTATGTATGTATGTATGTATGTATGTATGTATGTATGTATGTATGTATGTATGTATGTATGTATGTATGTATGTATGTATGTATGTATGTATGTATGTATGTATGTATGTATGTATGTATGTATGTATGTATGTATGTATGTATGTATGTATGTATGTATGTATGTATGTGTGTGCAATATGTATGCAAGTATGTATGCATTTATGCATGTTGGTGTGCATATGTAAGCAATACAAAGCATACATGATTGAATCGATGTATGACAGTACAGTATGCATGGTATTGCATGTACGCAACGTATAGGCTATGCATGATGTGCGTATTCATGAATTTATCTATGAAGGCACAAAGCTATGCATGAATTTATGCACGTATACAACTATACAAGCAAGCATGTAGGTATGTATGTGCATAAGAGTCTCATTCTAATAATTTATAGATTAATTATTACTTTCGCAACGTCGACGAGTGTGTTTGCGTTATCGTTGAGTTTTCTTTGATCCATCTTCACTTTTCGTAAACTGAAATATCATTCAAATCAAGAAATCAAGAAATTCAAATGAATTACCAACGGATATAAAATGCGAGAAATTTAAAAACATAGTGAATATTGAAATATTATTGTCAGTAATTGTGGAAAGTGTCTGAAAAAAACTGAGTTTTTTTAACAGCTAATGCTATCGTCGAGCAGCTGTTAATAATACACTGATACATGTATGATGCATACACGCATACATGATACATTACATACACACATACATGGATGCATACATACATACATACATACATACACACATACATACAAACATGCATACATACGCACATACTTATGCACATACATACACATGCATGCTCACGCATAATATGCATACTTACATACATTACGGACAACTGCAAACATGTATAGCACACATACACGCATTCATACATAGGCATGTGTCGTCTAGCAGTCTTACCTGCGAATGGCCTGAAGAAATCGTCTCTGGTGGCTTCGTACTTGACCTGCTTTGACCTTCCGTACGAGCTTCGTGTGCTTGTAGATGAGCCACGTCTCGCGAAGAACATTGGCGGCGGCGTTCTTTAACTGCAACGGAACGAGGGGAAACATTTTCTTATCCAGTCAATTCATCCATTCAGAACATCTATGTTTGTACCTATCACAGATTAATACTCAGAGGCGCTCATATACCACAACGGTAGCCTTTATGCCTTGAAAGTTGAAACCCGAGGTTTACAGGTTCGAATCGTAATCGTAATCGTAATCGTAATCGCCAACCGTTTAAAGCGCTGCTCGACAGCCAAGCGCGTGACACCAGCTTACTCATGAGCATGTAAAAGGTGTGCAGATTCGAATCGTATACCTCAAACCACTGCGTAACGACCTTGAACAAATTGCTCACCTCACCATGATACTCATCTCATCCCCCTAGTGGCATGAAGACCAAAGCAATGCTTCGTGCAGAGAACTCATCACTATTGTCATTATCATCGTCGTCATCATCACCAATATTGTTGCAAGCATTTTCGCGCGTGAAATAGATATGCGATTCTGAATCGTGCAGGAGGAGTTAATCATAAAGCTATGATCAACTGATTTTTTTTATACCTGAAGAATTAAAAAATGGCTCATGTAAAAATAAGGCTTCTTGTTCAAAGACCAGTTCTTCACAAAGGAAAGAAAATTTTAATTTGTCTGCTGTTTTAGCATTGCATCTTTTTGTGACTATTGGTTGATGATAGAAGCTACAAAATAGCCTATTCTTTTTCCAACGTAACCCTTGTCATCACGTCAAAGTAGAACATTAATGTCCATATCCACACAATGCTCACATCCAATTTCCTCACGGAATCCCTATCTTCTCCTCACGAAACCAAAATAGGGCTTCACGGAACCCATGCAATTTGGGAAACGCTGTACTAAGAAATAGCCCAGTTACTGTTCGCCCAGGGTCCAGATGCCCCCAAGAGGATGATTACTTACGTAAGATACGTTATCTTAATAGACACGTTTGGACTTTTGGTTATCTGCTCCTCAATTATAATCAGAATTTGTATAGATCCACGCCAAGGGTAAAAAAAGCAAAGGTGGTTTGTGCTATATAATGCGGCAATCTACCACGGATAATTCTATCCTAGCGAGATAATTATAGGCCTACATACACAAAGTGCATAGTCTCTTAATGCACTTTATAAGTAGGTCATGGTCAGCGTTTTTGGCGCTACAAGCTCAATGAAGTGTATACATAGACTATACATAGTCAAGAGACAGCTCCTCGTGCACCATAAAGACCAGAATGCACAGCGACACTCCAGCAGATCCTCATCACAAAGCCAAATGAACATCAGAGGAAAGCGAAAAAAAGGTGGTAAATAAATGTCACCTGCGAAGGTTTAGTTCGGCTTAATCGATCGAGTCATGCACCTTGCTTTCAGTCGTGAAAATGATGAGAGGAGGAGGAGGAGGAGGAGGAGGAGGAGGGAGGAGGAGGGAGGAGGAGGGAGGAGGAGGGAGGAGGAGGAGGAGGAGGAGAGGAGGAGGAGGAGGATAGAAGAAGGAGGAGGAGGATAGAAGGAGGAGGAGGAGGAGGAGGAGGAGGGAGGAGGAGGAGGTAGGAGGAGGGAGGAGGAGGGAGGAGGAAGGAGGAGGAGGGAGGAGGAGGGAGGAGGAGGGAGGAGGAGAGAGGAGAGAGGAAGAGGAGGAGGAGAGGAGGAGGAGGAGGGAGGAGGAGGGAGAAGGAGGGAGGAGGAGGGAGGAGGAGGAGGAGGAGAGGAGGAGGAGGAGGAGGAGGATAGAAGAAGGAGGAGGAGGATAGAAGGAGGAGGAGGAGGAGGAGGAGGAAGAGGAGGAGGAGGAGGAGGAGAAGGGGAGGAGGAGGAGAAGAAGGAGGAGGAGGAGAAAGAGGAGGAGAAAGAGGAGGAGGAGGAACAGGAGGAGGAAGAGGAGGAGGAAGAGGAGGAGGAGGAGGAAAAGGAGGAGGATGAGGAGGAAAAGGAGGAGGAGGAGGAGGAAGAGGAGGAGGAGGAGGAAGAGAGGGAGGAGGAGGAGTGAAGGACGGACGCGCTGCTGCTTCTGTGATTGTCCTTCATTGCGGCCGCATGCATGGAACGTGACTGTACGATTGATCGTATTAATTAGGACGAAAAAAAAATGATTGCTTCAAAGGACACAATCGATTGCATAAACCGACCACTCCAAAGGATACGATAGACTGCACTCACGCATGCGTGAATGCGCGACGTGATAATTACTATACACCTTCATACATGCATAGGTTACATGTTCGTGGGGTGCGGTGGTGCAGTGGGTTTGTTCGTCGCCTTGCAGCCGAAGGGTTGCAGGTTCGAATCCACCGAAAGTCGCCGCGTAAGGACCGTGGACAAGTCCTTCACACGAAATTGCTCAGCGCTTCGGCGTGAAACTCCGATGCAGTGTCCCCTCTGCAGTCGACCGGGGCTGGGCTGGGAGCGCTCCTGAATAGACGAAATTTAATGGGTGCTATATCAAATGGTAATGATAAACATCAATGCCTACCCGTTTCGACAATTGGTTGTCAAGCATGAAGTTGTGAACGTGCTTTTCTGCTCGTGTCAGCTCAAGTTTACGTGCGAGAACAGCAACGACGAGAGCCGTACAACCTGATCCCTGTGGAAGAAGAAAAGGACAGTGGATGGACGAATGAAGGACAGAATGAAGGAAAAATGAAGGAGAGAGTGAGGAACAGAGTGAAGGACAGAATGAAGGACAGAATGAAGGGCAGACTGTGAAGGACAGAATGAAGGACAAACTGTGAAGGACAGAATGAAGGACAGACTGTGAAGGACAGAATGAAGAACAGACCGTGAAGAACAGAATGAAGAACAGACTGTGAAGGACAGAATGAAGGACAGAATGTGAAGGACACAATGAAGGACAGACTGTGAAGGACAGAATGAAGAACAGACCGTGAAGAACAGAATGAAGAACAGACTGTGAAGGACAGAATGAAGGACAGAATGTGAAGGACACAATGAAGGACAGACTGAAGGACATAATGAAGGACAAACTGTGAAGGACAAACTGTGAAGGACAGAATGCAGGACAGAATGTGAAGGACACCATGAAGGACAGACTGAAGGACATAATGAAGGACAAACTG
>OX243823.1:8632092-8645167 GCA_945859605.1 Lumbricus rubellus | reverse complement strand
GGGGGACATTTTCTTAGCCAGTCAATTCTATAGTCATCCATTCATTCATTCAGAACATTTATATTTGCACCTATCGCAGATAGGTGCAAATATTAATTATAGGCCTACATACACAAAGTGCATAGTCTCTTATTGCACTTTATAAGTATAGGTCATGGTCAGCGTTTTTGGCGCTACAAGCTCAATGAAGTATATACATAGACTAAACATAGTCAAGAGACAGCTCCTCACCATAAAGACCAGAATGCACGGCGACACTTCGGCAGATCCTCATCACAAAGCCAAATGAACATCAGAGGAAAGCGAGAAAAAGGCGGTAAATAAATGTCACCTGCGAAGGTTTAGTTCGGCTTAATCGATCAAGTCATGCGCGTTGCTTTCAGTGATGAGAATGATGAGAGGAGGAGGAGGAGGAGGAGGAGGAAGAGGAGGAAGAGGAGGAGGAGGAGGAGGAGGAGAAAGAGGAGGAGGAGAAGGAGGAGGAGGAGGATGAGGAGGAGGAGGCGGAGGAGGAGAAGGAGGAGGAGGAGGAGGAGGAGGAGGAGGAGGAGGAGGATGAGGATGAGGAGGAGGAGGAGGAGGAGGAGGATGAAAAGGAGGAAGAGAAGGAGGAGGAGGAGGAGTGAAGGACGGACGCGCTTCTGCTGTGATTGTCCTTCATTGCGGCCGCATGCATGGAAACGTGACTGTACGATTGATCGTAGTAATTAGGACGAAAAGGACGAAAAGGACAATGATTACTTCAAAGGACACAATCGATTGCGTAAACCGACCACTCCAAAGGATATAGAGACTGCACTCATGCATGCATGCATGCGCGACGTGATAATTACTATACACCTTCATTAATGCATAGGTTACATGTTCGTGGGGTGCACGAGGTGGTGTAGTGGGTATGTTCGTCGCCTTGCAGCCGAAGGGTTGCAGGTTCGAATCCACCTCAAGTCGCCGCGTAAGGACCTTGGACAAGTCCTTCTGCTCCTTCACTGGAAATTGCTCGGCGTTTCGGCGTGAAACTCCGATGCAGTGTCCCCTCTGCAGTCGACCGGGGCTGGACTGGGAGCGCTCCTGAATAGATGACATTGAATGGGCGCTATATCAAATGGTAATAATAAACATAAATGCCTACCCGTTTCGACAATTGGTTGTCGAGCATGAAGTTGTGAACGTGCTTTTCAGCTCGTGTCAGCTCAAGTTTTCGAGCGAGAACAGCAACGACGAGAGCCGTACAACCTGATCCCTGTGAAGGAAAAGGACACTGGATGAACGAATGAAGGACAGAATGAAGGACAAAGTGAAGGAGAGAGTGAGAGACAGTGTGAGGGACAGAGTGAAGTACATATTTAACATCACCAATGGCTTGAGTCTAATTATAGTTCACTGAGATCAAACAGTCTTTTAATTGTTTTCTTAAACATGTTAATGGTGGGTACAAGACTTAGTGTAACAAACGTTGGCAGATTATTCCAAATATTCAGAGGGCCAGAACATTTAATTGAGAATAATTTCATCCTATAAGCTTAGTGTGGGAAACATCGGTGCGGTATATACATGTAGTTTAGCAAGGTTCTAGTGAAATGATCGTATACAGCAGTTCCGTGACACAAATAATCATAAAGTTATAACCTGTCCTTCAAAATCTGTCCTTCACTCTGTCCTTCCTCTTCTTCTTCTTCTTCTTTCGTTCTTCCTCTCCTTCCTTCTTCTTTCCTTCCTTTCTTTATTAATCGCTTCCTTTCTTCCTCTCTCTCTCTTTCGTTTGTTCTTCCTCTCTTTCTTCATTCTTCTCTTCCTTTCTTTCTCTCTCTCTCTCTCTCTCTCTCTCTCTCCTCTCCTCTCTCTCTCTCTCTCTCTCCATCTCTCTCTCTCTCTCTCTCTCTCTCTCTCTCTCTCTCTCTCTCTCTCTCTCTCTCTCTCTCTCTCTCTCTCTCTCTCTCTCTCTCTCTCTCTCTCTCTCTCTCTCTCTCTTTCTCTCTCTCTCTCTCTCTCCT
Source organism: Lumbricus rubellus (assembly GCA_945859605.1). Classification (NCBI taxonomy): domain Eukaryota; kingdom Metazoa; phylum Annelida; class Clitellata; order Crassiclitellata; family Lumbricidae; genus Lumbricus; species Lumbricus rubellus. The sequence continues at coordinate 8,643,176 of OX243823.1, read as the reverse complement.
CTTCATGCAATTTATGTACCGCCTTAATGCCGATCGTGACTCCGTCTATAATTCTCCCCGTTTCCTAAATATAGCATCGCCATCATCGCCTCTGGCCATACCAGCGCACCACCACCATCACCAGCACCACCACCACCACCACCACCACCAGCAGCAGCACCACCACCACCACCACCACCAGCGGTTCAGCATCTCCATCTGTCGGCAAATGCTAAATCAAATGCTAGGCCCAGCCGAGCAGAAAGAGCGCCGGATGGCGACGGGTTCCAACTGAGAGGCTCCGTAGTCACGAAAAGAAATCAACGCCCGCTAAAACGACGCTAAAAAGACGCTATAAATAAACAAGCTTAATATGCCATCGCTAGAGAGAGGACTTCGGCGATGACTGGAGGCGCATGCGCAGTGAATAAAATCTCGGCTATTATTTTGCTTCCAAGTCCATTAGGAACACGACGCTGGATATTTTTTTAAATAAAATATTTATATAGCGCTGGTCTTCCTATAATAGTTAGACATGTAATGTGAAAATGTGGAAGGACGGAGAACGATGACTGCGTTGAGAAAAAGCATCTCACTCTCTGTAGTCAGTAATATGCAAATGCGATCTGTACGGTTTCATTTGCATATTCATTGGTGTTTAGATATTCAAAGCTAATGAATAATTAATCATGTTCTCGGCTTCGATAGATGATCTGTGATGACGGCTTATGCATTGCAAGTAGGAAGAACTGGAGTGTAGTAACCTGATGGGGCATTGGACCATAATAATAATTATGGGGAATAATGTCGATGGGAATGGGAGGGCCTGGGGTGCTACCACCTGGCATGACCGTGGCAAGGGGTGTTTTGGGTGTCTCAACACCCCCCCCAAATGAAATAATGTAAAAATTAAATGATGCAGAGAGACACAGAGACAGACAGACTGACTGAGACATACAGAGAGGAGGATGGTAGGCAAAGGGAGAGTGAGAGTCAGAAAAGGAATTGGAAGTGAGAGAGATAGAGACAGAGATATACAGACAGACAGACATATAAAGAGTGACAGAGAGAGAGACAGAAACAGACAGCGAGAAGACAGAGACAGACAGACAGACAGAGACACACGTAGAGAGACAGAGACAGAGAAATACAGACAGGCAGACACATAGAGAGCGACAGAGAGAGTGGCAGAGACATATAAAGAGTGACAGAGAGAGAGACAGAAACAGACAGCGGGAAGACAGAGACAGACAGACAGAGACACACGTAGAGAGACAGAAACAGAGATATACAGACAGGCAGACACATATAGAGAGCGACAGAGAGAGTGGCAGAGACAGAGACAGACAGACAGAGAGACAGACAGATAGACAGACAGAGACACACATAGAGAGACAGAGAGACAGACAGACAGAGAGACACATAGAGAGAAACAGAGAGCGAGACATAGTGAGGCATACGGTTAAATAATACTTGCCATGATACCAGTGAAGACTGCCACTGCTCTTCCGCAGTACGTGTTTGGAACGATGTCACCATAGCCAACGGATAGAAACGTTATTGCGACCATCCACAACGAATTCAATAGATTGCGGTGCTTTGTCTCGTGGTAACTGTAATCGTATAAAATAATACACATAGATTCTATCGTAATGTAGCCTGACCTCAGGTTCTATCCCTCAACCAGGGCTCTTTTAGCGTGCAGTTGTACACAAAATGTTCAGTTCTAAATGGATTTTTGCAGTTATAGAAGCACTTCTGTGCAGTTAAAACTATTTGAAAAAGACCATTTTCCTCCGGTTGGGAGCAATTTACCATGGATGATGGGAAAGAAAAGAAGGGGTTGTGCAGTTCTAAAAATTCCTTAAAAACAGCCCTGCCCTCAACTCCGCCAAAGCCGGTCTCAAGCTCGGTTGAAAAAGGAGGAGGGTTGGGGTATGGGGTTAGCAGCCCCGTTCCTGTAAAAAATTTAATGCTACAGAAACGATAAGTAGGAGCCACATTCCGGTTGGCGACCGAGTGGAATGGCGAAGACTTGTCGACCAGTGCTCCAATGATCAGAACAGGAGGAACTAAGTCTAAGTAAGAATATAACCTGATCGAACAGAATACAATGCTATGCAATACAATACAATACAACATTAACAACAATACAGGGCAGAGTTGAAGTTTAAAGTACTTGTTAGCCCGTCAGAAGTGAGGTGGGTATGACACACCCCAGAGCTATTATACTTTAAACTCTTAACGGAAAACGTGAAACCAAAGGGACTCTTTACCACAATTTCAGGTATATTGAACGAACAGGTTTTTTGCTGCATATTTAAAGGAAATGGCAGTTTTTCGAATACGAACTATAGATGCTGATTTTATGTGCCATTCGTGTAGCAGTTGAGTGTGCCTTGAACACGCCAATACGGCCACCACCACAACAACCACAACAGCACCGCAACCACCACCACCACATCTACCACCACCACCACCACCACAACCACCACCACGACCTCAACCATCACCAGAATGACCAGAATACTGCCACTCCTAAAATTGAGACGCCTCGCAAGGTGATGTAATAATAATTATTGTGACGTTGGTCGCAGAAATTCGACATCCGCAGCCCATGATCATTTCATTAGATCGAAAAAGCAAAGATCTGAAATCGTCAATACTCGTAATGACAATCGCGATCTGCAGCCACGAAAGCCAAGCGCAGGGCATCAGCTTATTCACGGGCGTTGATTTTATGAGTTCTTTGAAAGTGGGCTGTGGACCAAGGTCGATGGAAGATCGAAAGAAGAGATGGCTGAAAGGACGAACGGACGAATGGACGAATGGACGCACAGTATAGGATTAAGGAGAGACTGATGGTTCAAGAAACGGACGAACGGACGAACGGACAAAAGAACGGACCTAACAGACGGACGGTTGATTCGGGTTGAATGGACGAAAGGACAAACTGACGGACGAAGAGCGGACGGAAGGACGGCTGAATGGACGAACGGACGGAGGAAGGACGAATGGACTAAAGGACGGACGTCGTCTTCCGATAGAGGTCATGTTGCCTATATGGTTTCGCGGCTGATGTTAGGAGAGGAAACCTAACAACTGCAGCAGCAGCATCAGCAGCATCATCATCAGCAGCAGCAGCAGCAGCATCAGCAGCAGCAGCAGCATCGGCATCAGCAGCATCAGCGTCAGCAGCATCATCATTGGTATCATCATCAGCAGCAGCATCAGCAGCAGCATCAGCAGCAGCATCATCAGCATCATCAGCATCAGCAACATCATCAGCATCATCAGCGGCATCAGCAGCATCATCATTGGCATCATCATCAGCAGCAGCAGCATCAGCAGCATCATCATTGGCATCATCATCAGCATCAGCAGCATCAGCATCATCCTCATCAGCAGCATCAGCATCAGCAGCATCAGCAGCAGCAGCAGCAGCAGCAGCATCAGCAACATCATCATTGGCATCATCATCAGCAGCAGCATCATTGGCATCATCATCATCAGCAGCCTCAGCATCAACAGCAGCAGCGGCAGCAGCAGCATCAGCAGCAGCAGCAGCAGCCGGTGGTCGTGATTCAGTGGCATGATATTTGTAGAGCAGCAGAGCAGATGATGTTGGTTGTGGGAAAGAGATAAAGAAGACGACTACTGGTCCATTACCTCATCATCATCTCATTATCATCTCATTATCATCTCATTATCATCTCATTATCATCATCATTATCATCTCATTATACATGACACGATATAACTATACGTTCACATGCACGATCGTACACATACGCACACACACACACAAACACACACACACACACACACACACACACACACACACACACGAACTAACGCACACGAAAACACACGTTGCACACGTACATACAACCACAAACAAGCACCCACAAATACACACACATAATATAATATATAACTGCATGATATAGGCCTAATTACCTGTGTATATATAATATTAATATATACATGTAAAATAATTTTGAAGGGATCATATCAGAAACGAAAAAGCAATTATGAACGATCGAACACATTGAAAGAACGAGAGACAGACAGACAAACAGACAGAGGAGCAGCGATAGACAAAGAGATAGAGACACAAAGATAAAGAGACACAAAGACAGAGAGAGAGAGACAGGAACAGAGACAGAAACAGAGATTGAGACGCAGACGTAAACAGACAGAGGGGCAGCGATAGACAAAGAGATAGATACATAGAGACACACAGACAGACAGAGACACACGACGAAGAGCCAGAGAGAGAGAGACAGACGGAGAGTCAGATACAGAGACAGACAGGAACAGAGACAGAAACAGAGACAGAGACAGGCACAGATACATAGACAGACAGAGACAGATAGGGAGGGTATACCGAGTATACTACCGAGATACAAAAAGACATAGAGGGAGACACACAGAGACAGAAACAGAAACAGAAACATAGACAGACATAGACAGAGACAGACAAAGAGGGTACCGAGTAGTACCGACCCTTCGCAGGCACGTAGCGTCCAGCTGGCGAGTATCCACAGCGACAGCATGAACAGGACAAGGACACATCCAGGACATATCGTCATCAGCGTCTTCAACACAAATCGTGTGTTGAAGTTGATTCGATTGAGTGCACCTATGCTGCGCGATGTCGCATCTGAGAAGAGCCTACTTCGAAGTAGCATCACCCGACCGATGAGGTAGAGACGAAGGAACATTGGAAGAGAGAGGAGAAGGTCAACGGGGACCTGGACAGAGGTCACGGTCCGACCGTCGGCGTGCAAGGTCGTCCACGTGAAGTGGGCGGTGACCGGAAGCGGATGGATGGAGCAGATGATCAACTCGACGAACAGCTGACCAACGACTGACCACGAGATGGCGATCCGCCAGTCTTCGACGCAGTTCTCGACGACGAATAACTGGACAAAAATAACAATGAGAAACAATGAGAACAATGACCATTGTGATGGTGATGATTGTACTCATCGTGTGATAGTTAGATAGAAATTAGCGTTATTATGACAATAATAATAGCGAATGATGATAATAACAATAAAGCAACAGTGAATGATGATGATGATGGTGAAGATGATGATGATGGTGAAGATGATGATGATGATGATGATGATGGTGAAGATGATGATGATGATGATGATGGTGAAGATGATGATGGTGGTGGTGATGGTGGTGGTGGTGGTGGTGGTGGTGGTGGTGGTGGTGGTGGTGGTGGTGATGGTGGTGGTGGTGGTGATGATGATGATGATGATGACGACGACGACGACGACGATGATGATGGTGATGGTGATGGTGGTGATGATGATGATGATGATGATGATGATGATGATGGTGGTGGTGGTGGTGGTGGTGGTGGTGGTGGTGATGATGATGATGATGATGATGATGATGATGATGAATATTGTTGATGATGATGATGATGTTAATGATGATGGTGGTGGTGGTGGTGGTGGTGGTGGTGGTGGTGGTGGTGGTGGTGGTGGTGGTGGTTAACTGGTTATTTGGTTGGTTTGTTTACTAACTGATTATTTGGATATTTTGGTTGGTTGACTGACTGCATGTCTAAAGAGTGAGCGAGTTAGAAATTGTGCCAGTCATCATCAACACGTTGCGTCCCTTCTTCATCATCCTACATCCCTTCATCATCCGTCCGTCCGACCATCCGATCGTCTGTCGGAACTCATTTCGTCATTAAGCAGACGGTTCTCGATGCTATTACTCCGCCACAACATAGTACATACCGACGCACGTATCCCATATAGACGACCAACGCCATCTGGGTAATTCGGGAAAATCTCGCGAGATTTCACAGCGCCGACGACTTTCCAATGAGAAGGCACGTAATATCACAGAGCTAGATATGTACGTATGCATATATATATATATATACAGGGTGGTCCAAAATAAACCGCACAATGATAAATTGATAGTACTTTATTCACACCAATTCAAATATAACCGTGAAAATTCACAAAAACACAGCAATTATTTTTTACTGTAACATTACATGGTTGGACTTCGTTACATAAAATGTTAAATGTGTCCTCCTTGCTGCTCGACCACGCATTGAAACCGACGATGCCATTGATCAATTGCGCGGTCAATGAAACGCTGTGACAGCTTGGTCCACTCTGTGACGATTGTTTCTTTTAGCTGATCCACTGTGGTGAAACTTCTACGACGGTATACCATCTGTTGAAGGGCGCCCCAAACAGTGTAGTCGACTGGATTCAAGTCCGGGCTGTTTGGGGGCCACATGTCAGGCTCAATGAAAGAAATGTTCTCACGTCGCAGATACTCCATAGTGTTCTTGGTGGTGTGTGATGGAGTGATAAGCAACAACTTCTTTACCATAAACTATGATAAACAATGATGAAGTCAATAATGACGACAGAGAAAATATATAAATAAGTAAGAAAAAATGGCATTAAACATTGAATTGTTATACATTATATAAAGAAAACTGTCACTGTGCGGTTTATTTTGGACCACCCTGTATATATATATATATATTATATATGCATCTATGCATATAAGCAGACAATAATATACATAGATCTATATATATTTATATACATATATATATTATAGGACGTGGTGAGCACCCAGCATTCCTGCCATGCAGACTGTCAAATTCGACTCCTGTAAAACTTTTAGTCATCCTATTTCAGTAATCAGGGCTGTTTTAAATGACTTTTTAGAACTGCACAACTCCTTCTTTTCCTTCCCATCCTCCATGGTAATTACTTCCAATCAGAGGACATTGACCATTGTTTGCTAGTTTTAACTGTACATAATTGCTTCTACAAGTGCACAAATCCATTTAGAACTGCACATTTGTGTGTACAACTGCACGTTAAAAAAGACTTGTCAGTAATCATACTTAGTTGTGTCAGTTTGAACTAAAAATAAACAGGAATATAATCTGTTTGTGGTCGTCTGCTTCTGTTTTTCTGTTTGAACAGACGACAAGGATGAGTCACGTGATGCACAGGTGCGGAAGGTCGACATGATGTCTAATTGAATCTTCTTCCGTTCTCGTCTTCTTCTTCTTCTTCTTCTTCTTCTTCTTCTTCTTCTTCTTCTTCGTCTTCTTCTTCGTCTTCTTCTTCTTCTTCTTCTTCTTCTTCGTCTTCTTCTTCTTCTTCTTCTTCGTCTTCTTCTTCTTCTTCTTCTTCTTCTTCTTCTTCTTCTTCTTCTTCTTCTTCTTCTTCTTCTTCTTCTTTTTCTTCTTCTTCTTCGTCTTCTTCTTCGTCTTCTTCTTCTTCTTCTCCTCCTTCTCCTTCTCCTCCTCTTCTTCTTCTTCTTCTTCTTCTTCTTCTTCTTCTTCGTCTTCGTCGTTTTCTTCTTCTTCTTCTTTTTCGTCTTCTCCTTCTCCTTCTCCTTCTCCTTCTTCTTCATCATCTTCTTCTTCTTCTTCTTCTCCTTCTCCTCCTCCTTCTTCTCCTTCTTCTTCATCATCTTCTTCTTCTTCTTCTCCTTCTCCTCCTCCTTCTTCTTCGTCTTCTTCTTCTTCTTCCTTCTCCTCCTCCTCTTCTTGTTGTTGTTGTTGTTGTTGTTCTTCTTCTTCTTCTTCTTCTTCCTTCTCCTCCTCCTCCTCTTGTTGTTGTTCTTCTTCTTCTCCTTCTTCTTCTCCTCCTTCTCCTCCTCCTCCTCCTCTTCTTCTTCTTCTTCTTCATCATCATCATCATCATCTTCTTCTCCAACGGCCAATAATTCTTCTTCCGGTCTTTTTTCTCTCATCAGACGTCCGCAATAAAACGTGACATTTATACAGCACCCGTGCAGTCCAAACATTCCCACAGTGCGATTGCACGATGTTGGAGAACGACTATCCAACGCTCGACCAGCAGAGACCGAGAAGACTGGGTCGCTTCCTACTAGTCTATCTCTTCCATTTGAGTCGGTATACGATTCAGTTAAATTCAGCATGGCCATCAGAAGTCTTCCAGAAATCCATTTGTAGGCCTAAGCATTCGTAGAAAAACCATCTGCAATCTGAAGTCCTCAAGAAATTTGAACCTAATTATTATCAAGGCTATTTGCAATCCTCAAGAAAGCCTAATGCAATCTCTGTAACCATGTGGTCCTGGAGAATTTTAATATAATCCTAGTTGTAGCCTAATATACTTTCCAGTTTAACTCCTTATTACCTATTCGTGTTAGTCAACCTGTGTCACAGGTTAACTTGAAAGCCAGATGAACGGAAGGCTAGGAGGTGACAGAAAAGGTAATGAAAATGAAAAGGAGTGGAAAACCGAAAAAGAAGTACCGCGAAACTGAGTTTATAAGAAAGAAAATGGCAAGGAAAACTGAGGAGAGGAAAATGTGCCAAAATGTAACAGAGACTATAATATAGTCTCTGTTACATTTTGGCACATAATGAAAGTAGAGAGAGCTTGACGGGGCGCTATAACAAGTGCACATACAAACAAACAAATATTATTTGTTTGTTTGTATGTGCACTTGTTATAGCGCCCCGTCAAGCTCTCTCTACTCAGAGGCGCTCCCGAATGCAGAGCGGACACTGCATCGGAGTTTCACGCCGAAGCGCTGAGCAATTGTGAGTGAAGGACTTGTCCAAGGTCCCTACGCGGCGAGGTGGATTCGAACCTCGAACCTTCCGGCTCCAAGGCAACGACGCCACCACTATAATAATATTATATATGTGGAAAAGACGTGAAACATGAAAGGATGTGGACGAAAATTTATCCCAAGGCCTACAGATCTTCTTCCTTTAATAATTATTACTCTCCAAAGGTTTTAATCCGACGCTTTCGAGCTCTAGATACTTTTTGGTCGTTTATGGTGAGCTAGTTTTTTCGCTCTCTGATGTTGCGCCCACTTCAAAGGCAAGCGTATGGAAGCGCTCATGGAAGCGAGGCCGTATTTTCTCTTCTTCTAGTTAATTAGGCCTAGCTAGAGAGCTCAGTATGTTACGCAACGGAGTCATGATGGTAGGCGCCAGCAGACATTTTGGCAGGAGGGGCGTAATTACGCAATGGTTATTTTTTAGCAAGAGCTTGAAAATGCACAGCAGAAAAATTAGGGCACGAACACTTTTCACGTAATATAGGTTTCTAAATGCAATTTTCTCAGTTTCACTTTCTATATCGTGAGTAAATTAGCTCTTTAGTGCGAATAAATTAATTCTAAAAATCAAATGTAGTAGATAAAAACAGGCAAAGCAGTTTTCCAGAAGGAGCAAGTGCCCCCTCTTGCACCCCCCCATGTTATGGCGCCCATGGAAAGAAAGATTACGGATTCGAGTTTATTTCTCTGAGACGGTTTCTTCTGAAAGGGACGGAGAAAAACTGCGTCGCTGACAATTATTGCTAAGCAACGACATGTTGCTAAGCAACCTGTCGACTGATGTTGAAGGTGATTACTAAAGCAGTGACGCATGCATAATAAATGCGTGATAGTATTTACATACCGCAGTTTTATGGGGTCTACCTCCTGCTGTGGACGGTGGACCGAATGAATAATTTGCAAGAGTAGTCTACAAACCCCCTTTTCAGACGACATTATTATTGTTGTCCATGTGCACGTAAGATGGAAAAGAATACGTAAGTTCTGATGCGAGTCGCATGTCGCTATCTGATTCAGAGTGAGGTAATTAAAAGCTGTTGTCTAGTAGCGAAAAGTCTGAGGAGATATTCTCCCTCCCCCATTTTCAAGAAGGTGCATAGTCTGAGGAGTCAGGGCTGTTTTAAAGAAATTTTTAGAACTGCACAACTCCTTCCTTCCTTTCCCATCCTCCATGGTGAATTGCTTCCAATCGGAGGACAATGACCTTTTCCCCTAGTTTTAACACTACATAAGTGTTTCGACAACTGCACAAATCCATTTAGAACTGCACATTTTGTGTACAACTGCACGTTAACAAAAGCCCTGTGAGGAGTGATGGCATAGTGAAAAAGTGTGCACCATCGGTTTTTTCGCTTCTGCCCATCGGCCACCCTTCCCGCACTGCTGCCAACGCTCAATGTAGGCCTATTGTAATGCCATTGAGCGCCAGCAGGACTTCGCACATAGGGACAAGAGGGGCACATGTCCACCATAAAAATTGATACCTTTCTCAACTGCTTATCTTTGACTTGTAGCAAATTTACTCATACTTATTAAGGCACCAATGATAGCATTGATAGGCCTACTAATATGATACATAAAAATACACTGAGAAATTTAATTTACATTAAGAAATTATACGAAAAATATGCTTATCTTCCTACTCTGCATTTTCAAGCTCTTGTTATAAAACATAGTTAACCGCGACCATTCAGTCAGTCACATAAATTTATATAGCGCCCCTTCAAGATCTCTACTCAGAGGCGCTCCCAACCCAGGCCTGGTCAGAAAGAAAAGTCTTGAGAAGACAATAGAAAGAGCCAGCAGAGTCACGGGGAAGCGAACGGAGAGCGGGAGGGACGACCGTTGTCTTTTGTTCCCCCTCTACCCCCCCCCCCCCCCCCCATCCGCAACCCATATCTGCGGGCGACCATGTGTAATGCCAATCTGGAGATGGCGGCTCGTCTGTCCAAGGCCACGCCATACACGGTCAACAAGGTTACGACTAAATACGTTCCCGCGTTCAACAATCTTCGTTGGCCAATCGTAACCGTCCTTCCACGACACTGGATTCGAAATTAACGACGTGGAAGTAATTTTACAGTCGGCTGAAATCGAATAGTGCGGTCGAATGGTCGTCTTCACGGTACAACGACCCAGCTGTCCATTACGGCGCCTTCAGTATTACTTTGTTTCGCTGGTCAAAAAAGCGAGTTTGTTTCAATGCAATCATTTAAATGTGATTTTACAATAGAATTGGTTTTGCTGCAAGGGCACAAAGACTATAGCGTATACAGTTAATCCATTTCTGTTCATCATGTTGTCTTCCCAACTTGACTTTTCTGGGTACTCTTGACAATTTCAGCTTACCTCTGCTCTATTTTATTCCACGGTTACTTGGAATCTTGTTCCGAGTACCGAAAGTAGTCGATTTCAAGTCACCTCTGAGGTCAGAACTTGAAGTTCAGTTCATCGTAAAACGCTCCGGTATTTAAGGTTACCCTTGAAGC
>OX243823.1:8622092-8627092 GCA_945859605.1 Lumbricus rubellus | reverse complement strand
TCATCGCCATCATCATCAACATTATCAACATCTTCATGATCATCAACAACATCATCATCATCAGCATCATCATCATCATCAGCATCATTTGCATCATCACAATTGTCATCAACTTCACCATCATTCATAGCTCTACAGACTCGGGCAGCAGCAACAGCAACAGCAGCAGCAACAGCAGCAGCAGCAGCAACAGCAGCAGCAGCAGCAACAGCAGCAGCAGCAGCAGCCAACGGACCAGATAAAAACGTACGACCCCGTATACATATAGATATCTGTGCATCGTGAAATAGCATCACTCTTCCAGCTTCCATTACTGAAGGCCAACAATCTGGCGAATTAAAATATTCTGACGTCGACAATCTGAGCAGTGATGTGATTTGGAATCGTCTGCTATATAGAAATGTCCGTTCGTCTGGAAACCGGGAAATTATATGACAGAGGTCAAGGATTGAACCATAATTTATTATAATGTGCAATCTGGATATTGAGAATGAAGGATTCCTGGATTGAAACAGATCCCACTAACGTATGTTGCTCCAATGCGTCCTTCTCTCTTCGAATATCCATCTGTCTATCTGCCTGTCTGTCTGACAGTTCGTCACTCCCTCCGTCCATCTATCTATCTATGTATCTGTCTGTTTTTCTGTCTGTTTTCTTCTGCCTGCAATTCTGCCAACCCATCCATCCATCCATTATCCTGGATATCTATAGCAGCGTCACGTATTCTTCAACCTGCGCCTAATTGTGGCTCATGATGTGAGCAGATTCTTTTTGGAACCATGATAGTCGCGTGATTTAAAAAATAATAATATTATGATACAATACAAACGTAATTCTGAGAAATTTCAGTGCAAACAAAAACCGCGCTTGCATGGAAGACCAGCGTTTAGAACGATGGATGGATGGATGGGCTGGCAGGAAAGCATCCATCCATCCATCCATCCATCTATCTCTCATGTGCACTTTGCATTCTTTCGCCCTCTCCTTCTATCTCAGTCTCTCTAGAGGGTATTTAGACACGATACATACATAACACATAATAATTATTATGTATGACTATATAATTCTGTCGTCATCTCAATGTCTTCTCTTTAGCCTTCTCTCTCCTTCTATTTCTTCTGTGCTGTCATTTATTTCACGGTTTACATATTTTCTGCTCCTCTCGTTAGATGTCCAGATATCTTTCTTTGCTCTCTTTCTTTACGTCTGTCTATGTCTCTCTGTATGTGTATGTGTATGTGTGTCTCTGTATGTGTCTCTTTTATTTATGATTGAATCTCCACCCGACACGACAGCTCTATTTATGAAATCTAAGACCGGGTTAATTCCAACACACACAAACACACATAACTCACACACACACACACACACACACACACACACACACACACACACACAGAGGGAGAGAGATAGACAGACAAACAGACAGAGACAGGAAGTGACAGAGAGACCGATAGACAGACAGAGACAGGCAGGCAGACAGTAAGACGGAATGAAAGAAAAAGAGAGCGAAGCAGAGACATAGCACAGAGAGAAAGAGAAAAGAGAGCGAAGACTAAGAGGGAGTAGAAGATCATTTGCCTTCTGAGACGATCTAGATTCTAGAACTATGTCGACCGCGAAAACAATCATCATCATCATCATTCCCACCACCACCACCACCAACAACAACAACAACACATCATCATCATCATCGCAAACACCACCACCATCGTCATCATCATCAACAACACCATAACCATCATCATCATCGCCACCACCACCACCACCAACAACAACAACAACAACAACAAACACACCATCATCATCATCGCAAACACCACCACCATCGTCATCATCATCATCATCATCACCATAATCACCGCCACCACCACCACCAACAACAACAACACCATTATCATCTTCATCATCGCCAACACCACCACAACCACCACCACCACCATCATCATCATCATCACAACCGCTTTCTGCCTATACCAGCGTCTTCAGCCCCTTCTGCCTCCCCCTTCCAATTCCTTCTCATTCTTTCCCATCCCGTCCCTCTCAATCCTCCCGTTTCCTTCCAGATCTATCTGAGCGTGGTTCTATAAATATGCGCACACAGCTCATCTCAAGTCATTGATTCATTGATGCATAATTTATGTTTATTGACGTTTCGTTCGGCATACAGTGTCTATGATCGCTGAAGTGTGTTTCTAACGACAGGTCATTAATAGGAGCATTTCGATGAAACCGGTCCGTTACACTACCACCACCACCACCACCACCACCACCACAACCGTCACCAACACCAGAACACCATCACCACCACCACCTGCACCACCTCCACCACCACAACAACAACAACCACCACCACGACCACCACCACCACCACGGTGCCACCACCACCACCACACCATCACCGCCACCACCTCCACCACAGCCACCACCATCACCACAACCACCACCACCACACCATCACCACAACCACCACCGCAGCCACCACCACCACAACCACCACTCGGCAGGTTTTGATAGTTAATTTCTTCGACCTCAGTTATCGATTAATGATAGGCGTAGGAGGAAACGGAGAAGAAGGAGTAGGAAGACGAGAATGAGGAGGAGGAGAAGGATGAGGAAGACAAAAATGAGGAGGAGGAGAAGGATGAGGAAGACGAGAAGGATGAGGAAGACAAAAATGAGGAGGAGGAGAAGGATGAGGAAGATGAGAAGGATGAGGAAGACAAAAATGAGGAGGAGGAGAAGGAGGAGGAAGACGAGAAGGAGGAGGAAGACGAGAATGAGGAGGAGGAGAAGGAGGAGAAAGACGAGAATGAGGAGGAGGAGAAGGATGAGGAAGACAAAAATGAGGAAGAGGAGAAGGATGAGGAAGACGAGAAGGAGGAGGAAGACGAGAATAAGGAGGAGGAGAAGGAGGAGAAAGACGAGAATGAGGAGGAGGAGGAGAAGGAGGAGGAAGACAAAAATGAGGAGGAGGAGAAGGAGGAGGAAGACGAGAATGAGGAGGAGGTGAAGGAGGACAAGGAGTATAAAATGGACGAGGAGGAGATTGAGGACGAGGAGGAGTAGATGGACGAGTTGGAGAAGGAGGAGAGAAAGGACGAGGAAGAGGAGGAGTATTGACAGATATAAAGACAGGCAGTCAGACAGACATAAGAGGCAGTAGGCATAGACGTGCCTTCACTCACAATTGCTCAGCGCTTCGGCGTGAAACTCCGATGCAGTGTCCGCTCTGCATTCGGGAGCGCCTCTGAGTAGCGAGAGCTTGAAGGGGCGCTATAATAAGTGCACATACAAACAAACAAACGTGCATGCTTGACTGACCTTTGCTTGTAGACCGTGGTAGGCAATGATGAGCATGAGTAGGAGCACTGTGCTCAGCGTCACCAACGACTTCAGACTCAGCGAACACATCGAATCCTATCCAAAGAGAAATCAAACAGACACACACAGTCAAGTAGCCATACTTACACGGACAAACACACATCCTCAAAATATAAGAAACGTCGTTGGGCGTAATGATTCACTTGCTTAATTACGCAAACATTTCCAAATTGTGACGAATGGACGGACTTACGTACAGACAGAAAGACAGACAGACAGGCAGATCTGGGGATTGGTTGAAGGTATAGTGGTTAATGCTCTGACACGAAGAATTTACCGTTTACGGATGCGGGATCGCTTCCCGCTATACCCTCCCTAAGGTCCACTCAACCTTCCATTCGGCAGATGGCATTGGTAAAATGAGTAGGCCTAGTAGGACGTGATGGGCGCCTTGCATGGCTGCCGATAGTAAATGTGATTCCTTGTGATAACTTGCGATCATCAGTAGTGGAGGGACAGACAGACAGACAGACAGACAGACAGATAAAGACAAAGAGAGAAGAAGAGGGATGGGAGGGAGGGAGGTCCTTCGTGCTCGTATAGTAAAACTGATAATATACACGCACCATAATAGTTTGACTTTGAACTGAGCTTTGGTCAGGCTGTCCATCGAACTCATATCTTGCTAACAGTAAGTTACTACTAACGTTGCGTTCATACGGTTTGATCTCCGTGTACACTTTTCGTGCCCCACTGGGATCTGCTATCGGCCCCTCATTTTTTAAAAGTAAATCCGTTTTTATCATATCAGAGCAATGCGCCGCGTTGGCCTGCTATTCCCAAAGGCATGACACACACACACAAACACACACAAACACACACACACACGTACGGAAGCACGCACGCACACATGCACGCACGCATACACACACACACGCACGCACACAAAGTACGCAAGCACGCTCGTCGCTCACACACACACGCACGCATACCCACACGTGTACACACTCACGCACTCACACGCACGCCCGCGCACACACCCATATACGCATACATAGTATTACATACACAAACACACACTCAAACACATACGCACGCACTCCCACACACATACACAAACACACACACGCACGCATAAGGCTTATACACACATATACACGCACACACACCCATACATACATACACACACACATAGACCTACACACACACACTCGCCCACACACACGCACTCGCACACTCACTTTAACATTACGACACTCTTTTCTTCTGTTTGCTCTCTACTCGATTGCGCTCATTCGATTTTTTGCAGGCATCTCAAATCTCGAAGTCAATGACTTTCAACCGTCTAAGATTACCCAGTTTGCATCATGCCTCATTCTATATACCTGATCAGCTGCGTTCGCTCCCTGTGGAATTCAGAACAGGACTTTGACCTGTGAAACCTTCCAACGAACACTTTTTGGCCTACCTGTTTCTTAACCATGGCACCGCTGTCTTCACACAGACAAAACGGTTGCTGCTAGCGATCTTTGAGTAGGCCTAAGGCTATAATAAATAAATAAAATAAATAAATAATGGGTCTTCTGAATGAGCAACGATCGTTAGCGATGCATTCCATAGCCTACCGTTGACCAAGGAAGAGTAGGCCTAATAATAATAATGATAATGATGATGAT
>OX243823.1:8498068-8618068 GCA_945859605.1 Lumbricus rubellus | reverse complement strand
TCGGGTCTTATACCACCGCCGATCGTCCGTCATCAATGGATCCCTTCGTTCGATTCAAATCGAGACCTCCTCGTCCTCGTCGTCGTCATCGTCCTCTTCCTCCTATAAGCATCATCGCCGCCTTCAGTCTTCTGCAGCAGCAGCAGCAGCAGCAGCAGCAGCAGCAGCAGCAGCAGCATCGGCCTGGTGACCAGTGCGTGTCAGTCGCTGCAACCACCTCCTCCTTCTCCATCTTCTTCTTCTTCCTTCTCTCCTCCTCTTTCCCTTTCGCATCTTCCTTCTTTCGCGTCGTAATTATTACGGCTGCTGCTGCTGGTGCTGATGCTGACGGTGGTGTGGATGCCACCATTCTCCTCTTCATCCTCCTCCTCCTGCTGCTGCTGCTGCTGATGCATCTTCGTGGCTTTCAAGCGTGCCAATCTGTGCGCCCGGTGAATGTCCAGGTGGCGCCCGAGCCGACGACGACGATGGAGAGGGGGGATGGAGCAGAGCGACGCCTGATGCATCACTGGCCGACGATGGGTGGAGTTGGGGTTGGGGTTGGGGAGTGGGTGTGGGTCGCCCTCTGCCCACAGTCACCGATCACCGCGACATCACAACACACTGGCCACTGTGACCAGCCAGGCTTCACAGGCGGTCAGGCGGTTGGACGGACGGATGGACGGACGGACACGTGAATATATGGAGGAACTGGCGGACAGATGGATAAATAGAGGGACTGGATGGACTGACAGATAAACAGATGGGCAGATGACAAACAGGCAGACACAGGCAGACACGACGGGCAGACGGATGGACGGATGGATGGATGGACAGACGATGTTCTGCGTGTTTAAAGGACGGACGGACGGACGGACTTAGGGCTGAGAATGTCAAAGAAAAGAAGAGATAGGCATTGGCAAGGCGGTACGTGACGTTTGGGCGCCGCCGTTTGGGCGCCGGCCGTTTGGGCGCCGCCGTTTCGGCGCCGGCTGTTTGGGCGCGACGCAGTTTGGGCGCCGTACGTTTCGGCGCGGAAGAAGTTATGTAATGAAATAGCACTTAAAACTCTTTATTTGTCCAGGAATTTTTAATTCAGCTATGTTTTGTAATGTGCATTGTTAAATTTAATGTTAACACATCATGTTACCCAAGGGAATGATTTGATGTTAAATAAAAGCATTCCACAAAGAACTGAATTACTTTCAGAAGTTCAATGTTCGATTTAATGTTCACAAACCCAATGTTTTAAAAGATTATGGTTATTAAAAGCGTTATAGAGATACAGTAATTAGTTTCAAATGTTCAACGGTCGACGTAATGCTCGAAAAGGTAATGCTGTAGAAGCGAATGTTTATGAACAGCGTTCTACATTTAATGACAGTTCATGTCGTTCAGCGATACTTTAAGATTCCATCAAAAAGTTATGAGCTATTCCTCTTAGATACTCGTTGACGTTTCTCTCGAGATAGGTGTCAACGATGGTCTTGATAAACGTCAAGGTTAGGAAGGAGGCTCTTTCTTATGTAATTATATCTACAAACGTCAATGTTCTTCTTTCGCGCCGCAACGTCCGGCGCCCAAACGGCGTCGCGCCCAAACGACCGGCGCCCAAACGGCCGGCGCCCAAACGGCGGCGCCCAAACGTCCTGATCCGTTGGCAAGGATACTGAAAGAGAGAAAAGACGTTGGAAAACGAGGAATAGAGGATGCGTGAATTGAGAAGGAACTTCGAGGAAGGGAATGGGAGTGGGGACTGTAGGACACGGAGAGGAGATGATGCTTGGGCCATGGGGAGGATGGGGAGGGGGTGAAGATGGGGCAGAGCACACTAATTTGAGCGACGCAATAACAATAACAAGAGACTATCGTATAATTTATTACAATATACAGCTGCGACTTACTCCATCTGCTCGTCTTTATGTATATATATTATATATATATATATATATATATATATATATATATATATATATATATATATATTACTCACTCACACGTTCGCTCGCTCTCTCACTCATTCACTCACTCATTCACTCATTTCCTTACTCAGTCAGTCACTCATTCACACACACAAACACACTCTCTCAGTGTCTTTCTGTGTCTCTTTCTGTCTGTCTATGTTACTCTGTATCTGTCTGTCTGTCTGTCTGTCTGTCTGTCTGTCTGTCTGTCTGTCTGTCTGTCTGTCTCTCTCTCTCTCTCTCTGCATCTACGTATACCTACGCCTGTCTCAACGTTTGTCTCACTCAGTTCTTCTACGTCCTCGGGCATGTGTCTGACTCAGTCTGACTGACTGTCTGTCTGTTTGTCTGCCTGTCTGTCTGTATTTCCGTCCGTCCATCCGTCCGTCTGTCCGTCCGTCTGTCCGTTTATCCGTCTGTCCGTCCGTCTGTCCGTCCGTCTGTCTGTCTGTCTGCTTGGCTGTCTGTCAGTTTGTCCGTTTGTCTGTCTGTCTGTCTGTCTGTCCGTCTGTCTGTCGCCCAAAGACATTCTGCTTAACGTCAGCGGCAGACTTGTGTCGACTCAGCATAAATCCTCTAATATTCAACGCTGGCGTCTTTATTTATCGAGATTGTTTGTCTGCGTGTTCGTCTGCCTCGCTCTTCCTCTCTGCGTCTGTCCCTGTGTCTCTGTGTCTTCCTGTGTCTCGCTTTGTATCGTTCTGTGTGATCGGCTGCATGCTTCGCTCCTTCGACCCGCGGCTCTTAGGGAGAAAGTGATGCCATTATACACACACCCGATTCCGTATATATATATATATAATTTATATATAATATATAATTATATATATATGTATGTATGTATAATTATATATATATGTGTATATATAATATATATATATATGTATGTATGTATGTATATATATGGGGCAATGACCGTCTGTGTCTTCCTTTTGTTCTGTGTCTCTGTGCGTGTGTCTCTATTTGTTCACTTGAAAATGCGACGCAAGCTCAGATGATGTCATTTGCTAATGACACACACAGACACACACACACATACGGAGAGAGTCGGAAAGACAGACACAGAGACAAAGACCCATCCCATGCAATAAGTTGCGGTATGTCAACTTAAAGTTACAAAAATATATGGTCTACAGAGAGAGACAGGCAGACAGGCAGTCAAGCAGACAGAGACAGTCAGAGAAAGATATAAATAGAAGGAAGGGAGGGAGGGAGCGAGAGAGGGAGGAAAAAATGGAGGAAGTGGAGGGAGTGGGAGGAGGAGATGGAGAAAGGAGAACGGGTAAACGGAGAAAGGGGGAAGGATGGAGCATGGGAGAGAGGGAGCGAGAGGAAACTAGAGACAGACGGACAGACAGACAGACAGACAGACAGACAGACACTGCCATCATCCACAGAGTACCGACGTGATAGAGCCCTTTAATCGTCCTTTTCTATTCGCAAGAAAACAGTCGCCTGTAGCCTATAATATCTTTCTTTGGTTTATTGTTTACTGATGAATATTCCATCACGTGATAGGTCAGCCATCGGTCACCACTCGTACACTTAAACAACCGATGAAGTCACCTGTCTGTCGCCACAATCATCGTATGGTCGTATTACGATCAACCACAGCAGCAGAGGAGAATTATTCACCATCACAATCCTATCTCTTCAATCGCATGACAACCGAATGTCATGCGTCGCTAACGCTACCCCTAAGCTACCCCTAAGCTACCCCTAAGCCACCGAAGGTCAACCACTCCGCACTCCATGCATCGACTAGAACTGTCACTAGATGATCACTAGAACGAAGGACGACATCTAAACCTCTTATAACCAACCATTCAGTCAACAGCTGTCACGTCAATCGATCGCTTTTTTCATCTCGAATAAAGCTGCAATCATACATTTCTGTGTGTGTGGGGGTGTATGTTATGTGTGTGTGGGGGGGGGGGTGTGTTGGTGTGTGTGTGTGGGGGGGGGGGGGTGTTTGGGTGTGTGGGTGGGTGTGTGTGGTTGGGTGCAGCTCTGTCTCTGTCTCTATCTTTCTGTCTCTCTGTCTTTCTCTCTCTATCTGTCTCTCTGTCTATCTGTCTTTCCTCTCTGTATAATATATATATATATTCATATATACATGTATATATATATATGCATACCATTTACATTTACCCCCACACACACATACACACAAAACTCTTATATATATATATATATATATATATATATATATATATATATATTCAGTGCCAGTCATTCCACGAAATATTGCCAACCGGAAATTGCGTCAGCGTTGAAGCACGTATTGCCACCAAAGACTGATTTCTGTTATGTTTACATGGAAAGAGGCCCGCTATAGAAACTGATGATCTGACCACAATGCATAGATCTAGCGCTGCAGCTGGTCATCGTATATCGGTCAGCAGATTGCTGTGGCCGGTGTCCGGTGCACGAACTGACCACAAAGTGACAGCAAAACAATACGAGGTGGTAGGTGGCAGGGACCTTCGCTCTGACAACTCTTGGACTCGACAAACAAAATGAATTTTCAAGCAGTGAACGATCGAATAATCCCAACAAAGAAGAGCTGATATTATGAATGTTGAATATTATTCTAGAATCTAGAATCATATGATATTGTTCAATTTCTCAATTTCATGTTGACGTAGGCCTATATGTCATATATATTTGATCTAATTATGTGGTGCTTATACATGTATGTAGGTTTTATTCGCCTGAATAAGAATTTACAGATAAGATGTACGTAATGTATACTACATATTATGGACTGCGCATAATAATAATAATACGACATATGTATGTGTTTAGGCCAACTTTTATTGTGTAGGTCTAATCATAAGCTGGAACGTTGGCATATAATTATGTCATTCATAACTAACTGAACCAAATTTTAAAATATACTCATTATGTGTAAGTTGAAATTTAATAATTGCCAATCGCAACAGTTTGCATGCACACTGAAACAGACAGAGAGACAAGTAGAAAGACAGACAGACAGACAGACAGACAGACGAACGGACAGACAGACAAACGGACAGGTAGAAAGACAGGCGGACAGACAGACATACAGGTAGAAAGACAGAAGCACGGATAGACAGACAGACAAACGGACGGATAGACACAGACAGACAGACGTACAAACAGACGGATAGATGAAGCGAGATAGCCAATAAATAAATTATTAAACGATGGAAACTAGTAAATTGATGCGTCCAGCACATAGACATCATATATTATTATATTAGTAATATATGATGTCTATGGTCCAGCATAATTAATCGACCTCCATACATCCACCTCCATCTCAATATTTATCACGTGATCCACATGTTAGGAATACGAATATCGCAAGCATCGGAGTTTTGCCGCAACCCCAATGGACATGGTCTCTAATAAGTACTCAGAATTAGTTCTAGAAATTCTGGAAATAATTTATTTCGATGGTGGTCATGTGAACCGGTTATAGCTTACAAATGACCCAGCCATCGCATGCATTAAACACCGTTTGCTCTCTCACATCAATTCTTCATAAGCAATTCAGATGTGGTGCGAATAGAAAGTGCTGCACGGAATATTTATTATTGCAAAAGTATGAGAAACGCAGGACAGCAGAAATTACGCCGAGTACAGAAAAAACCATATATATATATATATATATATATATATATATATATATATATATATACAAGGGCGTATCCAGGGGGTCAATCAAGCCACGCCCCCCCCCCCATTTCAATTTTACACTTCTACAGGAAGTTGCATTAAACTTGGGAGGATATTAATGGTTTAGATGATTTAATGCGTGGAATGTTGATGCTTTAAGAAAAAATTTCCGGAATCATGAAATATAATAATTAATCATGTAAAAAGAAATAACACACACAATGTCCTGAACTAAACAACAAAGGTTCACTCTTCTCTTCCTCTGATCTCCGAAGAAAACCGTCAAGATGTAGATGTTCAAGAAACTTTATTAGCTTAAAACACAACTTCAATAGAACATTTACAGATGAAAATATTTCCGTCAATCTCTAAGGCACATAGAACAGAAAGATGGCCGAGCTCCGACTAGAATGGCAAATATTCTAACTTGACTTTTAAGCAGCTTTCTGATAGATGATCACAAAAGTAAGTAAGTAAAAGCAATGAACATGTAACTGACTTTAAAGTCGAGCAACCTGAAATGCAAACACCAGTCAACAAAAGTCTAAGCAATCTAAATGCCAGGAAATCTCCAAATGCATTTTAAAAAAACACACAAGACATTTTTTATGGTTGCATATTTTTTTTACATCTTCCAGTATCTGAGACTTTCAGCATAATAAATCAACATACTTATCAACATTATCCATCATTATGCATTCGCAAATGAAGTAATAAAGACTATACATACTTACTTAACTTAACAGGAAATGCAGTGGCTTCTAAGACACCTGTATTTCAACTGCTGCTCAATTCCATATTTATAAGCAAGCCCCTCATCAATGAAGCCAACCGGTTGGCCTGCACTTTTAGCCAACATCCGACCTGCATAATGATAGTACCACTAGATTGTCCTAGAACCATCAGTCATACCACTACTCACCACCAGTGCCAATGTTGGTCCTAGTAAATGCTGCCACTGCCATGGTATCTTCAGAACAAACCGAGATGACAGATAATGACACTTCTAAACTCAAAAGATTTATTCGTATACAGAAAATTAAAAGGCTCAAACTTCGGCCCAAATTTAACATAACGAAAAACAGAATTTTGTGACTAAAAACAACTGATTAAATTTTATTATAAAATAAATGCAGAAGCTTGAAAATCTAAGCCATGATCGAAATACATTACGAGTCTTACGTTGTACACGATTACACTCAGCGTTAAACGTCGAGAAAAACTTAAAGAATAACATTATAGAAAAAGGTCAAATAAACCATTAATTTAACACGGACATTATTTCTGCAAGCAACTGAGAAAGCATGACGAAACAAAATGAAAACCATGAAACATACACGACGTTATAAATTGATGGAAATGTCAAGCATAACTAATGACACGAGTGTGGATTTACTGCCGTCATTCACTCTAATAAAACGATGTGTAATTGCGCTGCGAGTCATATATCATCATACTTATCGACATTATCCATCATTATTAGATTTCATGTCATCGTCAGCAAGCCCCAACGCCCCATATACGGCCTCGTTTTACCAATTACATCCTTTATAGCCACATCTGTTTACATTTTCCATGTGTCAGCATCTGCCACTTTGAGCAACATTACCAAATTTACCATAAAAGACTACTGGTCCAGTAAGCTACATTGGCTAGCGCGTAGGATGCGACCTATATTACCCTCAGTAAGCGTGCATATTGTGGGTGGTTTCAAGATGCAGGCTTCTTTCCCTAAAGAATTTATCAGGACTTTGCACAGGAACTTAAAAAAATTACATCAAAGATTCACGACAACAAAACGAAGAAAACGATAAAAAAATTAAAATTATTTTATGACGTGAGCTGAACTTCAGAAACTGTTAGGCGGGTCATGAAAAAAAGCCTTGCCTACAGTAGCGATGTTTTTAGAACACATGTTCTGCCACGTCACTGCTTAGAATGTAAATTAAGGATCCGTGTCCACTCAATGCTTAGAACCATTCTAACAATGTATCCAAGACAAAGAAGTCTATTGTGTCAGCTGAACACTACCAACAAGGATTGGTAGTATTTGGTACCTTACAATGGCTGCAAGAAGACTGCCTTGCAAATACACTGCCGAAACATTTACTGCACTCATAAACTAAATAAAGAATTTACTGCAGTCATAACAATAGTCATTATTAGAAATGAAACAATAATAGTATTGACGACGACAATTACGATGACGATAATAATAACAACAACAATTACATTAACAAATCATAAAGTCATAACCGAACCATTTTATCATCATTGTAACAATAGCAATATTGGTAGAAAAAACTGAGAATTTAGAAAAACAAACAAAAAACATTTTAAAATGAAAAACAGACGAGAAAACACTAAAATTTAAATCTTCTGCGTACAACAGCTTCAGCAGGAGGTCAGATCCTTAGATTACATCAGTCTCAATGCCATGACATACACCACAATAAACAGATCTAATGCTGTACAGCGAACATATGCTACATACTGCTACACACATGCTATGCTATGACAAACAAATGCTACATTAAATCAGCATTAAATGCTACACCAAGTGCTACATCAAATGCTATATTAACTGTCTGCTGTTTAGCACAACAAAGCACTTAACTATAAACATTAATCTCTGGAAAATCTGGTGGTCCATGAAATACAAAAATCCATTCCAAACCGAAAAACTACGATACAGACGAATGCGGTAATAAAAACTGAAGGATATTACGGAGTATATAATTATAAACGCAGAAAATGACAAGGATCTTGGATTCACTAGATAGTTGTATGATCCCCATCCAGCTGAATAGAGAATAGTCACCACGATGTTGGCTCACATACATCACATAAATTTATATTTCAGTCTAAATATGCTCCCATTCTGAGAAATTTAAACCACCCGTATAGGGAATGAAGAATGCATCTTTAAACATAACCCAAAGTCCCAAGGTTTTACTGAAGACATTAAACTAAATTAATATAATCAAATTTAGTAAACTAAATTGCTAAATTTAATCCAAAATTTCCAACTTTTCATAAAAAATATCTATCTCAAGCCTATTTTTACAATGTCGGTAGTAAAATTTGTTCCAGTGCTTTGCAAAATTGTCCTGTAACTATTTATCTGATACACAAAATTCGGCTGGAGTGAACAAAATAGAGCTATTCTGCAATTAGCCTCCAACAGAGACAGCTGCAAACGTATTATGTACATTGTACACTGTACAGTTCAAAAGAAATCAACGAATTACAGGACAATAATTGAACATGACTGAGAAACTAAATTAACGGTAAATAATGTACAAAACGAAATTAAAAATGAAACTGTACAATTACAATTACATCTCAAGCGCTGAACACATAGAGACAGTTTGCAGATGTGTAACATTCCTCAATAAACTACGCGGCAAATCACACGAAGACCAGCAACAGCTTACAATAATAATAATAATAATAATAATAATAATAATAATGACAATTTGTATGGCGCCATAACATGGCCATACCGCTACAAGGGCGCCTCACAAACGGCTACAAGCAACAGAGTCCTTAAAAGGGCTACGTCAGTACTCTGAAAATGAATTCTGATCACAATACCTTTGCAGGGAATGAAACAAACCGGGCATAAGCCTATGGAATTATTGTTGCTCTACCATCGGCAATTCTTCAATGCCTTGAATCAAGTTGAGCAGCAATTCCAAAGGCGCAGCCCTTCCCAGTTTTTAATCCATATCTGTGATGAGCACGATTAAGCAAGAGATCTTCAATGTGGTCTTAGAGGTTCAATGGGGTAGTTTAATGGTCATGGGTTCAAACCCCGAAATAAATTGGGTTCAAACTCCCAAAATAAATCGGTTTCAAACTCTCAAAAAAAATTAGGCTCAAACCCCCAAAATCGGGTTCAAGCCCCAAAAATAAATTGGGTTCAAGCCCCAAAAATAAATTGGGTTTCAAACCCCAAAATAAATTGGGTTCAAACCCCCAAAATAAATGCACTACACTTATTACCGTACACACTAAAATGTAGAAAAATACTTCCAAGTTCAGTGAAAAAGCCCAAAACCTAAGACCCTCTCCAGCACTTTTTATGGCCCTGAGAGATACCTTATCTTATCCAGAGATTTTTAGATAAGTCAATTCTTAGTTTCAGATTAGGTTGTAATAGCAAAAATAATGCAATTTATTATATTAATGTCATAAATAGTGGCAAAACTCCTAATAAAAAAACCATATAATTAATAATAAAAAATAAGAGTTCTAACAATAATACTACTATTACTATTACAACTAAAACAATAATAAAGCATTAGTAGAGAAATAATAACAATTAACCTGCTCCTCTAATGCATGTTTCAGGGGTCAATTTAACCTGGGGCTCAAAAAGTAATACAAATGGTTAGAAAAAGAGTGGGCTTTCAAACCTGCCACTTCATCATAGATATAAAGCACCGACTTGGATTGGGTGAGAATCAGAATCGCTTAGCGGTGCTATATAAATGTTCCATTACAATTACCAGTAAAAGTTTAGAAAATGCCAAAGAAACATAATTTACACGGATGTGATTCGTTTGCGGGCAACGAACGGCAACATACAGCAATGCCTTGACACAGTTGCGTGCCAACCCCACCCCTCGGCTTTATCTCCATGAAAAAAATCCAGAACTACTCAATTCGATTAATAAGCTTGGGATTTCTTTTGATGGTGACGATAAATATTTTCGATGTATAAAACTGTATTCCTTAATTAAAATAGATTTTTATATTTATATGTACATAAACTATACTACATGTATATATAATTTATACATATATAATTATATATATAATATATGTATATATATAAACTGTATCTTTCTTTTATACCTATATACAAAAAGACTATATATATAATAGATATATATAATTATTTATATATATATATATAAACTGTGTATTTCAATCTAAAATATCATAGGGCTGTGGCACCATATGTGGCCTTTAATTTTCCATCCATCGAGTTGCACATCGAAACATAATCATTAATCATTAAACAAACGATACTCAAATCAAAATCCTCTCAACATAAACCTATAATTAAACAGAATACTCATCGCATTCACAACCTCTCCGTAATAATATTCCTGCATCTTGTTCTTCAAGATCAGCGAAAAAAAGTAATATTTAACAGAAGATCAAAACGTAATTAAAACAACCGAATCGAGAAAACCTCTCATGTAAAAAAACACGAAGACGACAATAGCGCCGACAGCAATGCAGTGGCGGCATCTCAACGAAAACTTCCCACCGACTACACGTGGTCCATTCCGATAAACAAAAGGCACGGACAATCATTTGACTACAATGCACGGCGTTAATCGACGTATCTTCAACTACGATCGTTCTCAAGAGGGCGGAGGAGAGAGGTAACGAGAGGGTGTGTGTGTCGAAATAGTTTCAAGAGTATTTTGATTGTCTGACGACGGCTAAACGAAGGTGTCCAACGCGGAAGGCACCGCGCTCTTCGCGTTCGTCCTCTCGCTGCTGCTCCGATTCTTTCCGACGTACAGGCCGATGAAGGAACCATCTTCGTTGAACTTTGCCGCGTCCTGATCGTCGTATTCTCCGAGACTGTCGTCCGAATCGCTGTCGATCGGTTTCTCGTCGCTGTCGATGGACAGCTGGCTCTTGCTCGACGCAGGTCGTGGTCTGCGTAAAAAAGTGAAGTAGTGTAATTGTTTATTTATTTATTTATTAGGAGAACTAATTGGTTTATCAATTTTTTATTTTATTTATTTATCAATTTATTTATTTATTTATCTATATATATTTTTAATATATTTATTTATTCATATATTTATTTATTTTATTTTGTTTAAATTTATTTTTTTTAGCGCTCAAGGTATTTATGATCCTTCATGCTTTAAAAACACTAATAAAAGCTTTGATGTTCTGGAGTCAACGGTCATCCTCATCGGTCAACTGTGCAAACGTGCTTATTTATTTATTTATTTATCAATTTATTTACTTATCTATATATTTATTTATATATTTATTTATTTATTTCGATATTTACATATTTATTTATTTATTTATTTATCGCAGTTGCTATAATTTTATAGCACACTTCATGAAGTGCTCGAGCAATTGCTAGTGAAGGACTTACTTCAAGTTCCCTACACGGCGGCAGCTTGAGGTGGATTCGAAGCTGCAACCCTCCGGCTCCAAGGCACCAAACCCACCACTACACCACTGCGCCCCACTTACATAGCAAAGTCTTATCATTTACTCAGAAGAGCTCCTGACCCAGCCTTGGCTAAATACGAGGCTAAGGTTATAGGGGAAAACATGGCGGAGTGATTATTGGGCAGTAGGCGAAGCATCAAAGGAAGACCATCTCCAAGTGGCAAGGATAAGATCATGCAGGAGATGACCATAGTCAAATGTACCGTACATCAGGTCCTACGAACCTCACCAGTTCTGTCTTAGAATTAGAGAGGTGACTAGTGACAAATGGATGGACTAAAAACTCATCCTTTCACAAGCTGTTGCCATAGCAACATAATCGACCACCAACTCCTAAGTCAGGAATTCCAGCTGTACGAAACAAATCAATCAATCAATCAATCACACACATCCAAAATCCCACGAATCGATCATAATTATTCATTGCGATTTGTCTTAACCCCCCCCACACCCCCCCGAACACTCCAACAACCGCTAAGAAATGGACAATTCCACACGACACCATTCGATTCCGGTCTGTGCGACACGACAAAAAAACCGTCAGTTTTCCACAACGACGATATGCATTTACTATTTTATTTGACATGAGATCCAAAATGAAATGTCGTTGGCCAATTAAACGAACACGCCACTAACCAACAACCGACCGAGATGAGGAGACCGAGCCACTGACAGAAGAAGATCTACCACCGGTCCCTCTCCCAACCCCCCCCCCCCCAACCCCCACCCCGCCCCAACCCCCACCCATTAAATCTCGTCGTCTATCTACTTTGTCATCTGGACGTCTCCTGGGTCCGTCGTCAACAGATGATGTCGCCAGTGGTCATCCAGCCGACCCCCTCTCCCACCCTCTCCCACCCGACCCCCTTTCCAATTACCCGTCGGCATTATTCGAGGGTCAACGCAAGTAATTGGTGCAGTATAAATTCCCATTCCATCTAACCGTGGGGTCTGTATGAGGGGGAAGCGGAAGAGAGTCAGTCTATCCATCCAGTCGACGAATGTTCATTCATTTTCCAGGCGTTGTTGCTGCCCTCTATCTGCCTCACAGTCTGTGATGATGATGATATCCAAATCATAACAGAGCAGGTTTATTCGTTCAACGTGTGCACTCAATCGTCTTGTTGGTGCTACGTGTGACCCAGCAAGTGACAAAGTATCAGAATGAAATGGGAAATCAACTGGTACAGTGTGGAATCATCTGCAGTCTACACTCTAGAATCTAGATGCCCTTGATTAACACTAGTCTAGTCTGCTTAACATGGGGTTGTTGCCTGCAATAGTAATTAACTTGATATACATATGTCCCATTAGTTAAAACATCAATGCTGAGCGGCATAGGTTTCTCATTGGCTTTTAATGTAATGTAACGTAATTTCTATAGCACTGCTCACAGCCATGGCCATTCAGCAGCGCTCCGAGTGCATGCGAGAACCCCGAAAAAAAGGTCTTAAGGAGAGAGATACAGCTAGCGAATCAGAAAGAAGAGTACCATGCACACAGAGTAGAGTGACGAGAATTCCATAAGGGGGGGGAGGGGTCCAATGATGGCAAACTGTAAAGGATCGAGTTTGCGCAATAGTCATCCTAGCTTATGGGACAAACAGGTCAGAACTGCCCAGAGAAAGGAGACTCGTCGGAGAGGTTGATGAGAAAAGATGCAGGAAGAACAAAACAAACGGGATCCCTGAGAAATTTTGGTGCAAGACCCAGCAGCAGTAAATGCTCGTCCTGATTAACCCTTTGACTTGCCCTATTTTAAGGGTTAACACGCCGTATCACAAAGATATTTCTTTCCTCCAACGACCGTGATAAGAAGTCGACAGCAAACACCAAGCATGGAACAAAACAAAACAAAAACCCATGCACTTACGTTCTGTTATACTCTCCGAAAGGCACGTCGTCCTTCGCATACGGGTCGTGGCCCCATTTCTGCTCCTTTTCCAGCACTACGAAATAAAATGTTAAAAGAACAACATTATAATCATTCACATCGTAATTATATGTCGTAGCATCGCAAATTGAAACACGGGCAAAGTGCAGAACAGCAGGTGAGGAAAAGATTTCGTAAATTCAGTTTTATGCTCCGTCCGAAGCCCCCGCACTGGTAACAGGATTACACCGGCCGTGCTGTGAAGCCACACAAACGACAAGCGCTGGGGAAAAAAACAACGAAGAAATCTTCATTTTTACGAAAAACCGGAATCAAGCGAACGATGATATTGCGTGCCGCGTTCACTTTGCCGACGGCTGCAGAAGCACGTTGATCTGCGAATCACTATAAACCTTGCGAGTTCAACGTATGGAAATTTTTCATCAATTGACAAACGAAAAACTTTTATGTGCTGTAGATAATTTGACGACTAACCAGATTCTGGCAGGAGGAAAAGAGGAAGAAAAAGAGAAAGAAAAAGAGGAAGAGGAAGAGAAAGAGGAAGAGGAAGAAAAAGAGGAAGAGGAAAAAGAATTCAAAGAAGAAGATGAAGAAGAATAGAAAGAAGATGAAGAAGAATAGAAAGAAGATGAAGAAGAACAGGAAGGAGATGAAAAAGAAGAGTTAGAGGAAGAAGAACCCAAGAAGAATGTGAAGAAGAATAGGAGGAAGAGAATGGACAGGAGGAGGAGGTTCTTGAACTGGTTCTTATAAAAGTGCTCAGAATGAATGACTGTAATGCATTACAGTACATGCATTTGTGTATGTGTGTATGCATGTATGAATGTATGCATCTATCCATGCAATCATGTTTTGCACGTACGTTTATGTAATGCGTAATGAATGAATGAATGAATGAATGAGCTTAATACCGGGAAGCAAGTATGAATGTATGCATGTTTGTGTGCAATGCAACATTATGCAAGTAAGCATGTGTTTATGAAACATAGGTGTTTTATGTACATGCAATCGAACACACATGCAGACATATTATGTATGTACATGTATGTACGATACATAATACATATGCAATATGCATTCATATACATATGCACGAATCGATGCAAAAGATCATTTGTTGTCAATCTGCATCCATGACATCACAAGTCTCGTCTACATATTTTCAACGAGGTTTTCATCCGAGATAATAATATTATTATTATTATTATTATTATTAATTATACTTATTATTATTATTATTATTATTATTATTATTATTATTATTATTATTATATTATTACTATTATTATTATTAATATTATTATTCCATTGGTCATTTCAGCTGAAGTGTGTTTACCTGGATAGATTTCTCCTCTGTTATGTCGAACGATGCAAGCGATGATGAGGACGATGAGGATGAGGACGAGGAGGCACAAGAGAATGATGAACCAATCAGATGAAGCCTTCTCAATGAGCACCGGAGCTGTAGTTCACAACACAGGTCAACATGGGTCAATACAACTCTTCTTGGCAGAAGAGGACGGGAAGGGCTGTTACGTAGAGCTAGCCTGAGAGGCGGTGGCCGTGGGCAGGAATCGTAATCATGAATTTATATAGCGCCACTTCAATAGAGACTACTCGGTGGCGCTCCAGAAATGACGGCACCAAACCACAATCAATGAGAATGGCTTTCAAATGCTTGTGGGAAAATGGGCAAAGAAAGACAGAGAAGTTCATTACGGAGACTGTTAGGTAATTAATTTTTTACAGAAAGATTGCAGCAAAGTCTTTACCCAGCACTTTGGAAGTTTGATCCGCAAGTACAACCAGGTCATGACCTTGCATGGCACAGCGAAGGAATGGATAGGAATCTACGGTCTGGAATGGCTAGCACTGGCACACAACGCTCCCTAAGATAAATTGGTCGCTTGGCCTGCTAGGCAATTACACATGAGCATTAGAATCTTAAACCCTACGTGTTTTTGCATAGGCAGCCAGTGCAGTTTCCCCTTATAAAACATGATATATGCCCGAAGTCTGGTATGCCGCCAATCAGGCGAGGCAGCGTCAACAACTTCTTTTTCTTAACCTCGGCATATGAAGGCGGGTGGGGTGGCCAGTCCTCTCCCTCACCGTCTCATCTTCCCACAGACAGTGTACGGTCGGTGCACTCATTACAGCTGAGTTGGCTATAGGGGGGTGTAGATGGGGAAGAATCTCTAACCAAATCCCTGCCCTATTGGGGGTTTAAACCCCAACCTCTCGCTTGACAGTCCACAACACGTGGGGCGTGGTGGTGTAGTGGTGGCATCATTGTCTTGGAGTAGGAAGGGTCGAGGTTCAAATCCACCTTGCCGCGTAAGGACCTTGGGCAAGTCCTTTACTCATGATTGCTCAGCGCTTCGGCGTGAAACATTGATGCAGTGTCCGCTCTGCATTCGGGAGCGTCTCTGAGTAGAGAGAGCTTGAAGGGGCGCTATAACAAGTGCACATACAAACACTGCCCACTGCACAGTCAAGCACCCTGAAACAGTTGTTTCACACAAGTGAATCGGCAGCTAATGTGCTTTCAATCAGGCCACAGAAATAACAGGTATAGCAAGGTTATTACTATCTGAGCATCAAAGATATGAGACGCACACGCACGCACCTGTTTCCACACTGCCAATGTCGACACCTAAGAACAAATGAAAAGTGACAACACAGATGATTACAGAGAATCTAATACCATCATCATCATCATCATCATCATCATCATCATCATCATCATCATCATCATCATCATCATCATCATCATCATCATCATCATCATCATCATCATCATCATCATCATCATCATCATCATCATAGTCATCACCGTCATCATCACCGTCGTTGTTGTCATCATCATCATCACTACTGATTAGCTACTTCTACAGCGCCAGTGTATTGCACAGGGCAGCAATTGATGTCACTCCAAAGCAAAACCAAATCAGAACAGCATCTTTAACATGACTGGGAACTCATGGTACGCCTAAATGTCTAAATGCTCGAGTACAGTCAAAGTGTACAATTCTGTATTGTTGCGGGTAAAATTTACATAAAGACACTTGAAACATCTGCCAAAATGATACGTATACGACTTTTTTGGGCATGAGGAACTCAAATCCCTCCCCCCCCAAAAAAAAATTGAAAACTTCAAATAAACAATCACTCCAGGAATCTACATTTCCTCTCTACAAGGACTTAACTCGATCACCAACTTGCTAGAAGCATCTTTAAAAATTTCTCACTTTAGAAATTCATTTTGAGCATGGGTCAAATAAAACCTATATTCATTCTGAGAGTTTATATAGCGCCTCTTCACAACACAGAGACGTTTATATTTATAATAAATATTATAATGACATAAGTACATAAAAATTCCAAATGAAAAATTGCAACAGGCATGTAAGGGTCCATGGATTTAACATGATTTCACTTTAAATTTCAGCCGCAGTTTTGCACCATTATATGCTTTAAAAGGTTCGCCACCCGGATCAAAACGAACAGTCAGCTACTATAAATACTAGAAGTAACAAAGACTTCACAGAAGCAATCGTTTGCATACCTTCAGACGACAGGTACAGCGTGCACTTAACCTAATGTCAGCCGCGATCAATACAAACAGTGGGACTCGCATTGCAGATGATTAGAAGAACGACGACCATACATTGTACAATCAACGATGATTAATGTTGGCGACAATGTTTGTGCAATGAATGCTAATGTACGCTACCTTCTTAATGTCGTCCGTCCCTAATGGGAAAAATGCAATCAATCGATCCAGTGAACCAGCCCCCACCCCCCCCCCACTAAACCCCCTCCCCCCGCTCCAACCCCCTGTGGTCAAGTAGGGTCCCAGCCGGTCGTAGAAGAGAATTAGTTTTTAAGATAAAATAATATTTTATTGCACTCATTAGATGCACATCAAAGCAACAGTAAAATGCACACTGAGTTGGCCGAGCGGAAGACAGGTAAAAGCCAATCCAGGACCCGGCGGCAGGCCAGTGTTTCTAATTAACAGTAACTCCTTCATCCATTATCTTAAATATAATAATAATGATAATATAATAATAATTATAACAGTAATTATCGTTCTATTGCAAGCGATAAACAATATTAAAACAATGGAATCAGGTAGGACTAATGGAGGCATATGCAAATACAGGAAATGGAGGTATACCTATATGAAACTGATAGGCATAATAAATCCCTGGCTATACCACAGCCAGTGGCTCATCTAACACTGCAGAAAACCAGGCTGAAACTGAGAGACTAGTCACCTTCTGTCTGTCTGTCTGTGCCTGTCTGTCTCTGTTGCTCTCTCTGTGTCTCTGTCTGTCTCTGTCTCCGTCTCTCTCTATGTGTTTCTCTGACATGAACCTACTGACCAATTAACCACTTTATTCAAACGAAGTGATATGCTAAACAATTAGAAAAGACACACAGCACAGCACAATGGAAAGTAAACAAAGCAGCTACAGAAGTAGCCAGACATTTAAATAAAGCAATTTCAATGACTTCACAATAGCAATTGTCAAGCTAAAGCACTTTCTAGAGCTAACCAGCAAAATTACACACAATACAAGAACCATTTGAAAATACTTCTACTGCCAAAGTAGATTCAAAAAAGCATGCAAGCATTCAAAGCTTGACAGAATATTTATAACAATAAATTTCAGAAAGCAAAATGAACAGAGAAGCATTCAAAGTTGATTAAAGATCAACAAGTTCTGACCCAACCGCAAAACTGAATACATCACTAAACTATGAACTAAGTGATTTAGTGATAGACAAAAGACAGCAGCGTATCTCATCACTACAGTAATGCTCAAGATTTATACCTTAACACACGCAGCAAAGATATGAAGAAATGATTTTTTTAATCAATGAAATAAATGTAAAATGGAAGAAAATGCTGATAAAACAAGCGAAACACATTCAAACATTTGCATTACAAGTGCACAGCATTGCAGTCGGTTCCACGATAAAATGTCATGCGACAAAATGTCATGGACAAGACGTCATAATGACAAAACATCACCTGACAAAACGTCATAAGTACAAATGAGTAAATAAGTGTTTATTCTAATAATTGAAAATCTCAAAATCGACTGAAAATTGTGAAAAAACCCATTTTCGATGGTAAAAATCATGAAGAAAGCAAATCTGGCAACTACTTAGCACTGCCGCTACTACAATGCTGATTAAAGTTGGTTTCAAGTATATACAGTGTTTTTACAATATCGAAACTACATACAACATTGATATTTAAAAACTCTTGAGATGTCTGCCAAATAATCACTTGTTAGTCGACTTTGAGTTTGAGATTATTATCTTTTATACTTGTGGCATTTTGTTCTTGACATTTTCCTAGGTAAGATTTTTGTCATTATGATATTTTGTCCATGACATTTTGTCGCATGACATCATGTCGCATGACAATTTGTCAGGTCACCTAGCAGTCAGTTTAATACAAATCAATGTTTCAGAGGAGAAGCCCTCAATCCAAAGCCATGCTCGAGTTAGGTACAAAAGCCACAGGCCACGAGCGATTGAAAAGAAAAAAGAAAAGTGCATCATGCTCATTGCTCATATACAGCGGAAGACACACTAAAGACCAACAGTTCTGTTTCAAGCCAATCTTCCAAGATCACAGTGCAGTCGGTTCTCCTCTCCTCTAACCAACCAACCTTCATATGTCTCGTTAATCGAAGTATTCCGATTCATAACAGGAACTGAAATTACGCTCTTTGCTGCTGTCAAACACGGTTGATGCAACAATCCAAAATAGTAACAATAATTATTGATAATTATTGATCAACATAGCATGGCTAAACTTCATGCATCCAACAACCTATAATATATAGGATTAATTAAATATTCGACACATACAGTAATTGGGAAGCAGAGTCAGCACCAGTGGTGTAGTTGGGGGGAACGCGGGGGAACGCCGTTCCCCCACTTTTTTCCAGGGACAATGGAATATTAATAATACTATTACTAATAATATTATTATTATAAAGAGCGTTCCCCCACTTCATTTTTTAGGACTACACTACTGGTCAGCACACAGGAAAAAACACAGGAACACAACAAAATTATAAAATAAAATGTTTTTTCATCATGCACGTAAGCATTGGCATAGCTTCAGAGCCAGATTTTGTTATCAACCCAACCATTACATGGTACATTAACTAGGCAGGCAAACTGGCAAAAATAAATGACAAAACATTGGCCCAATGAGCCAAACAACCCTACTGGACTGTCGGGAAAACCAATTTCGCAATAGAGTCATTTCAACTTGCATTCACCACGAAAAACAACATCTCAGATCATTTTCTCAATACAGCATGGATGGATCCAGTAAAATATCAATTGCAAATAAACCAGGCTAAGCAAGAAACTATCAAACAAGACTAAAGCACTGTATGATGTTCGTAGACTGGTAATAACACAATTTAATCTTGGAACAGATATTAAACACATTCCAATTGCAGTTCTGAGTATTAACCAGAGGTCTAATGCTGTGGAATCATGCAAGTCAACTCATCCAAACACTCAAATGACAAAACAACATGACAGCATGACAGCATGACAACATGACAACGTGACAACATGCCCAACTCATTTACCAGCAGCAGAGACTGACAAGATTTCTGTAGTGTGATCTGTAGTCAGAAGACAAAGTGAGAGACAGTTTAAGCAACCAAGCACGCAACATTTGAAGCAAGTAAATCCGAGATCAGGTATTCATTCCTCTTGGTTCCTTTTGCTCGTACTGCTACCATGAAGAATCGAGCCTTTTCTGTGGTTGGTCCAGTGGTCTGGAATGGCCTTCCTTTTGAGCTACGCCTACACCCTGGGACTCTACCAGGATCCTTCCTTACTAAACTTAAAACAACTGGTTTTTTTGGGTGCGCTTGAGTCGGGAGCGCCGCTGAGTAGTTTTTTACTTGAAGAAGCGCTACATAAATGTCAGAATGAATGAATGAATGAATAAATGAGTGAATGAATGAATGAATGAATGATTGAATGAATGAATGAATGATTGAATGAATGATTGAATGAATGAATGAATGAATACACTATGAATTACAGAACATGTGATGCAATGAAGATCATAACCTGATTATATCGATCATACCTAACATAAGTCCAATGTCAACGACCGTTGTGGTAGATCGACTACGTTCATTATAATCTTCATTTCCGTTTCTTGCGACGACTTGGAACTCGTACGTTCCTGGTTCAAGACCCGTAACGTTGGCCCAGTCTTCGTTACTGTCTGCATCTGGTTCCACTTGGTTCCATTGATAGACTCCTACATCGGAAAAACAACATAGGATAACAACATATTGCAATTGGGGGATGGGTGGGTTTAGGGCAATGTTAACACTCTAGCATAAAGGACGCACGAACACGGGGTTTACTTCCCGCTACCCTGACTCAACCTTCCATTCGGCAGTTAGTGTCGGTAAACTGAGTAGTAGGACGTGATGGGCACAATGTACAGTTAGTTAACAACAACAGCAACAGCAACAACAACAGCAACAACAACAGCAACAATTGATGTCATCAGATGCCTCATACTAAAATAAGAAAGAAATTATATCCAACTCCACTAGAAGCTGTGGTTTCACCCATTTAAAATTAACTTCAAACATATTTTAAATGGATTTAATGACTTCATGACATTTAGCCAGATCAACGCAACTTTCTCGTGCTCGAGATTGGCATACGTACAACCTTAAAAAGTTCTAAAAGAAACCTAAGACTACTCAACGCATGCAAAATTACACCCAGCGTACATAATGAGCGTGTTTGTGCAAGCATGCGTGTGTGCATCCATACCTGTATGAATGTATGTTTGGGCGAATGTTGTATGTATATATGCATGTATATTTATACGCATGTATGTAGATATAGTGCACAACAGTTAGATTACTTTCATTACACAACTTCTCAAATGTTGCTGCATACGTACATGTCAAGCACGAAAGACGTTAAAATGCGCAACAATCAGAATGTTCTTCCAGACCTTTCCGCCTGTACTCGACGTGGAATCGACTTCCGGGGTTTACAGCTGGCGATTTCTCCGAGGCAACCCAAGACACGTTGGCACAATCACTTCCCACGTCAACATTGACAATGGTCGGTTGGTCTGGTGCTGCAAGTAAGACATATTAGATATTTCTTTAGCCCAAGTTCTCGTCCAAAGCATGGGGCAACACCTTTAACCGACCTATGTGTAGTAAATGGTACGGGAAATACCATACCATCGATCGGTAAAGGGTTAAGTGGTGACATCATCTATTACGGATATCAGAATGCATGACATCAACTATTTCTGATCAGGATGAAATTATGCATGACATCGACTATTTCTGATCAGGATGAAATTATGCATGACATCAACTATTTCTGATCAGGATGAGATTTTATGCATGACATCGACTATTTCTGATGAATTGCATTACAAGTCCATGCTGTCCAGCTAATTCTGAGCAAAGGAATCTGTGTGCAAATAATTGTAATTCACAGATTAACAACTTTTTATGACATCGTAAGGTCAGTGACAACATCAATAGGACAAATTTCTTTTGCAATTTTCACTTTAATATAATAATTATATGGTAATTCAGAACCTTGCAAGAGCTTTGCGGCATTTCTACTGTAATTGTAATCGAACATTTATATAGCGCCACTTCAAGAGAACTCCTCAGAGGCGCTCCCGACCTGGCACCAAACCATAATCAAAGAGAATGGTTTTCAAACGCTTGCGGAAAAGGGGCAAAGAAAGACAAAGAAGTTCATTACGGAGACTAATAGGTAACTTATTCCAGAGAGACGGACCGACCATAGTAAATACCATCTCATGAATCTGTCCGTGCACAGAAGTAACAGACTTTCACAAAGAATTCTTCCAAGTTGTTAACCCCTTACATTCCAATAGATTTAAGCTTCAGCAACAAGTCAAACCTCCGCGTGGAAGTGTTTCTTCGTAAACAGAAACACTTTCTCCAGCGCCAGCGACCGTCATTGCGGAGACAAAGATTTCGTAGACTGTCAAGAAATCCAAGTCGACTAACTTCTGCGATAGTCGCTGCGACTCATTGACAAACACCGTCTGCAGTTTACTAACAGCCGGAGGAGCTAAACAAAGAAGAACAAGAAGAAGATGGGCATAACCAACTGAACTGCTAAGAAACAGAATAATTGAATCTGTAGATCAAATGAAAAAATTATAGCAATAAATTAATAATCAAGCTCTCCTCATCATTCATTCAATCATTCATTCACACATTCGTTCGTTAATTCATTCATTCATGCATTCATTCATTCATTCATTCATTCACTCGTTCATTCATTCATTAATTAATTAATTAATTAATTAACTCATTCATTCATTCATTCATTCATTCATTCATTCATTCATTCATTCATTCATGCATTCATTCATTTGTTAATTCATTCAGTCATGCATTCATTCATTCATTCATTCAGTCATTAACTCATTCATTCATTAACTCATTCATTCATTCATTCATTAACTCATTCATTCATTCATGAATTCATTCATTCATTCATTAACTCATTCATTCATTCATTCATTCCATTATACAACTCCTTCATTCATTCATTCATTCATTCATTCATTCATTCATTCATTCATTCATTCATTCATTCATGCATTCATTCATTCATGCATTCATTAATTCATCAATTTGTTAATTCATTCATTCATTCATTCAATCATGCATTCATTCATTCACGCATTCATTAATTCATTAATTTGTTAATTCATTCAGTCATTCATTCAATCATGCATTCATTCATTCATGCATTTACTCCTGCAGTCATTCATTCATTCATTCAATCATGCATTCATTCGTTCATACATTCATTCCTGCAATCATTCATTCATTCAATCATTCATTCATTCCATTATACAACTCATACAGTGGAGCAGAGCATAGAAACGCCCACAAAAGTTTACATAATTTAGTCTTGTAATAATTACCATTGATATGATCCGTAGCAAAATCGTGAAAGAGTGAGGCCTCACGTTATATCGAGCAAGACTATCACGATAGCTTGTTATATTAACCCAAGAAGCAGTGAGCAGATAATGAAGCAGATTTTACATGTCTCAATCGGCCACATTTATTTCACAGATATTTACATAGTAGCTTTGAAGCTTCGCAAGACTTTATTCTGAAAATTCATTCAAATTGAGACGTAAGTATTAAAACAGGAAGTTCCTGCGCTCTGACCAACGTGATAAGAAAGTTGATAGCCGATCACAACTCCATTCGGCTCAGCAGGAAATGTCCACTCCAGTCGAAGATGGCTGGATCCTATTTCCGTAATTGTCACAGATGATACCGCTCCAGGTACTGAAACAGTATCAACACAGGTTCAATCAATCAATCAATCAATCAATCAATCAATCAACCAACTGATCAATCAATCAACCAACCTTTTTAGCCGTGGCTGGGCCGGGAGCGTCTCTGAGTAGTCTTCTTCAAACGGTGCTATACAAGTTTTCGGAATGAATGAATGAATCAATCAACTAACCAATCAATCAATCAATCAATCAACAAATCAATCAATCTTTTTTATTGAAATCATTTCAAGGCAAGGCACTTTTAATAAAGCATGTAAAAACAATCAAATGCTAACAAAAAAGGGGAGACCCACAAGAGACAATATGCTACAGCTAGAAGCACCTACTCAACAAAAATTAAGTACATGGTGATGGCAACGCAGGGTATGAGTTGAAGATAGGATTTGTATTTAATATTATTTATAGTTCATTTAAAGTTAACAGTTTACTAGAGCATATAAAACAAGCATTCAAAACAAATGTTCTCAAGGTTGAAGCAAAATAATACAAGGTCATAGAGTCCCAAATATGACATCCAATTGGTACTTGCAAACATCCCTAAGCTCAAATTTCACATTACCATTTTCACTGTCAAACTAATATAAAAAAAACCATCTCACTCGCACTAGCAAAGCAATTCCGTCATTAAGTAAGCAATCTAAAAAGCATCAACACACACACACACCTCCTTCTGGCGTATCGAACTCTATGACGTCACTTAGTGGACCACTCTGCGCTTGGTTGATAACCACGATGCCAGCGCTGATCCTTGAGTACGGCCAGAGTCTGTTAGTGCTGCCGCTGACCACGGATGAGCGGCGGACGGAACGGCGTCGCATTTCGTCGAGCGGGGGACAAAGGTCGAAGCTGTCGACGATGATGACGTCATCGTGACGCACGTTATGCGGTTCCGCAGTTTTCCAGAACACTATCTAAATGCAAAGCAACGTGAAAGAGAAGTCGAAAAAATCAGATGCACATCAAAATGTGATGCGAGCAACTCGTGCATGGGTCCCAAAAATAAGACCATAGATCAGAATGAAAAGTCTAAAAAAATTAGAGTATAATACTCCTTTGTTCACACCCTGAAGAAACGATATCCATTGTTCTAATTTTTTTGCGTCTGATTGTAAGGCAGGTCTTGATTATGGCTATAAAAGATGATCGTAGTAGAAGGTTCAAATTCATTCATTCACTTCAACAATTTATATAGCGCCTCTTCAAGAAAGCCATATAGAGGCACTCCCAGTCCAAAAGGCTCTACGCAACCTGCAAACACTGATGAGTATCTTGAACGGTATTCCAGACAGATGGACCTACAACCAATGTATTTGGTATTGCTAAGGATAAAACACTGCAACTTCTGTTTATCCCCCCAACTTCAAGTCAGAAATTCGTGGCATTATAGAGGCATGGAACATAAAGGGTTAAAGAAATTCTCACTCGATATCCACGGAAGAATCCTCGAATCCGATCGGCGCTTCTGTCCACTGGCTCCCATGCAAATTCTCCGTATGTGCTGTTGACAGCGGCCAACTGGACATTTCTTGGTGAATCCTGAGGTTCTGAAAACAAATCGGCCCTCCCTCACTCAGAAATTACAAAATTTAAAAACGACTGAGCTAGGCTATATAGTTATGCTAAAATAAATCATACGATTCATAAGCATCAGGCACTCTGTGGAAAACGTTAAGCAAAGTCTGAGACAGTTCCCAGAAGACAACCCCCGACCACCCAAAAAGATCATCTCTGATAAGCCGAGGTAAACTTTTAGTCTCACCTTGCCCAGATTCACAATTCTATATGACCACTTGTGCATTAATAACACACAAAGAAACGCCACCCCCAAAAGATTATTTTTGATAAGCGAAGGTAAACTTTTAGTCAATGAGATTGACAATTCTGAATGACTATTTGTGCATTAATAATACAATGTAATACATATTGTAGTAATTCTGCAAGTTTAAATGCAAGCAAAAAAGTTAATAAAAGTAACAAAATTACACACAAATTGTGCGTAAATGTTGGCAAAATTATGTCAAAAACAAGTGCACGAGACCGACATCAAAATCAAATTTTTAACACATTGCAATAATAATTCATCAGGATTTTCCAAGTCCGACATCACGAGCAGCTTTCCGAAAGACATACTTCCTTCTCCGGAGTATCCAATTCTCTTCTCATCCTTCCGTATCACAGTGACTCCCATTTTGTTTGCCGACCGAACAAAAATTTCGTATCTGACGAACGTGTTGAGATCATGAATTACAAGTTCCGTCTGACTAGCATTTCTCACTTCACGTTCCTTAATTCGTTCCTCGTGGGAATCAAGTGGACGGTAGCTGACTACGTAATGGAAACCCTCGCCATTCCATTCGGATCGTGGCATTGCCTAAACACGCAAGAAATACACAAAATACACAAAGTCCTTAAGTTTAAAAGTGCAAAAACTATCACAAAGCCACAATAGACAACAATGTTGAAATTCTTTTATTTTATTTAAGTACACTATTGATAAATGACACCTATATGTTTTACTACAACTTTCTGGTTGAGGACGAGGAGGCACATGAGAATGATGAACCAATCAGATGAAGCCTTAAATACCAAATTTGTTTACACTGAAGCAGTAATGATGCCAAAGATGTGCAAAATGAAATTGAGGAATTTACATTAAGAACCTCCGCAAAAAATCCAAAGTTCTAAATCTCCTGCTTTGCATTTCTCCAGCTCTAGACCAACAAAATTTAACCATGACCATTGTGTTTGACCCCACTCCCCGCAAAAATATCCGTGGGCCCCGATGTGTACCACTGCATTCGTAATGCCACCATCAACGCTTAACCAGTCCATATCTGCAAACGTACAAGCCCACAAATAACCTGAATCATCATTACACCTCAAATTTATATTCGATTATCGAAAAAGATTCGTACCTCCCAGATGATGACAAGCTGTGAGGTTCCCTTTAATCGACTGCAAACTCCTCTCGGATTCCTATAAGGAGCGACCTGGGGAGTAACACACAATTCACTAGACACAACACTGGGATCGCTCACGCCATGCTGATTCCTAGCCGTCACAAAGAAAGCGTAAACGGCCCAAGGTCGAACCGACAACTCCGTTCGCACTTCCTGACCCGCTACAAACTGCGAGATGTTGGTTGCAGTAAGTTTGGTTGCTTCCTGGAAGTGGTCTGAGCTGTTGATTGAGCCGTTGATTGAGGAATTGATTGAGGAATTGATTGAGGAATTGATTGAGTCATTGTGGAAGACGATAAATTCAATCAACGGACTGTTGTTATCATTTCCAACTTTCCACGAGACGATTGAAGATGTTGAGGTGCATGTGAGAACTTTGACGTCGTATGGCGAGTCAGGACGGCCTGCAGCAGAATCGGTTGAAACGTTTACATTTGGGATTTTAGTACAATAACTAAGACATTTGTTATGTTATACAAAGCATAACATTTCTTAACTAGTTAACTAAGTTTAATTAATTTAACGAGCACTATTCAATCTGAGTAATATGAGATGAGACCGAATTCTAATTTTAAAGAGAAAGTAGTTAAGCTTTTTTGAAGTTATAGGATTTGCCATTTCATCATAACATATATTTAAACATTGATCACTACATAAGTATATATGTTTGTGATAACAAACTTTATAGCAGCTTTTCTGGTACTTACAAGTTCTTTTCAAGTTATTTATTTATTTTATTTATTTATTTAGTTATTTCTTCTTATGGCTTTTTAAACAAATATATAAAAAGAAAAAGTTAAGCCTACTCCCTGGGACTACCGTATATCCAAAATCTTCTTTGCTAAACGTAAAACTGTTCCTTTTTTACAAACACACAACGTTTATTAAACAGGGAACTGAATAAAATACCAACACACCTCTGACCGTCACCCTCATTTGCGAAGATGTGACAAAATCGACGCTGC
Source organism: Lumbricus rubellus (assembly GCA_945859605.1). NCBI lineage: Eukaryota > Metazoa > Annelida > Clitellata > Crassiclitellata > Lumbricidae > Lumbricus > Lumbricus rubellus. The sequence goes on along the minus strand of OX243823.1, from coordinate 8,590,010 downwards.
TCCTCGCATGGCACGTGTACAGCGCAGTGTCACCAACTCCGCAATTCTTTATCACCAACGAGAAATTTTTCGTGTTCATCGCAAGATGCGACTCCACGGAAAAATCAATTGTCTCATTGTCTTTGAGCCATTCAATGACAAGATCAGATCTTTCGTCTTCGTCAATATGGACATCGCATGGCAATACGACACGGTCACTTGCATTGACCATCACATCCATGGCGGACTGGTCTATTCTCGTTGGCACTGGACATAAAGAACAAGATAATGCAACTGCCTCAAACAATACGAGAATTGTAGAAAATAGTTGGAGGGGGTGTCATACGTTGATTTATGTGGCGTTGGGCATGTAACGAGGACTTTAAAATGGCGTCGTAAGAAAGACTGGGGGGCTGAACCCACAACCCCTCGCCCCCTAATTCTCACGTGGCCTCAACAAGTTTGACAGCGGATACCAAGACAAATGATAATAATTAAAATTGATTGATTGTTCGGTTGATTGATTGCTTGGTTGATTGATTGACTGATTGATTGATCAACAATAGTAACTTGTCAACATCAGATTTCTGAAAAATTACTTGTCAATTATGCATAAATACAGACAAACCACTCATATAAGCAACTTATTAATGACTATACGAAATGAAGACTCTCCCCTGACACATTCTATAAGCACTTGAAAACTGTTCTTTTGGCCATGCTGGAGTTGGGAGCACCTCTAAGTAGCTTCCTTGAAAAGGCGCTATATAAATAAGAGTGAATGAAAGAATGAATGAGTGAGAGCAAGCACTCACGTCTGACAGTCAGATCAACCGACACTTCGTCCATTCCAAACTTATTCCCAGCATGGCATGTGTAGCTGCCACTGTCTGAGACCAGTGCATTCTACATCGAGAAAAATCACATTTTGTGTATTCTTAACAAACGAAAATAACATGGACTACAAATGACTGTGATAAATTTTCAACAGCAAAACAGCTAATGAAAATTGTATTCATACTTATTACACTGTCGAAATATTACTATAGATGAACTATAGCATGAACCGAAAGACCAAGTCTGTCTGTCTGTCTGTCTGTCTCTCTCTGCCTCTCTCTCTCTCTGCATCTCTCTCTCTCTGTCTGTCTGTCTTTCTGTCTGTCTGTCTGTCTGTCTGTCTGTCTATATCTCTCTCTTAAACGACTGACTGACGTAGTCGACAGCCATCTTTCTATGGCATGCAAAGCTCGAGGGTACGTACCATACGTATTCTATTTTTTGAAAGGTACGTACGTATTTTAACGTACCCTATTTTAGGGTACGTAGCAATAAATAATATACGTTAACCATTTCATTGCTCATTATAAGAATGTAGGCTACCGGTACAATTTAATTTAAGCAAACAATCACAACTCAGTATAATTATGGCGTAGTAAATTGCTGCAATGCTATATTGTAGGTCTATGTTTATCCAGCATGCATTGCACTGAATGCACTCAGTCGGCTCAGTTCTGCTGCAGCACTTCAAATGTGTGTTCTTATGCGATTGCCTGATCCAAACCAGAACTGTTTGTCAAAAAATTGCAGTCAATTAAATAATTATTTTTCGCATTTTTCAAAACTTTCACGTGCGTCCATTCCTTCCCATGTTCTCTGGTCATCGTTGAATCGCTGACTGATGCGTGGGCTATTATAAGATATAGACGTACTGCAACTTTCGAGTTACAGCAATTTGCAAACCAGTGACGTGTACTTAGCTATCATTAGTAAGACAGTGCAATTTGCATTAAATTAATTATAACCGAAGAATTTAACGAATTAAATTTACTGCTACGCCACCGGAAGTACCGGTTTCAATGACGCATAGGCCTACAGATGACGTCAGATTATACGTAGGCTATGGGTCGCCGAGTAAACCATGAATAAAATTTGTGTGTATGGTACCGTACGTATTATACGCGTATTCTATTTTTTGAAAGGTACGTACGTATTATACGCGTATTCTATTTTTTGAAAGGTACGTACGTATTTTAACGTATTCTATTTTAGGGTACGCGTACCCTCGAGCTTTGATGGCATGGCTTTAGTACACCAGATAGGCAAGAGTACACGAGAAAAAATCAGAACAGAGAGAGAGAGAAGTAAGGGGAATGTTCCGTACAAGTTTACATCCTTCAAATTACATTAATTACCTGGATTTCAAGGTTTCCCGATGGATGTAGAGTGACACGCCTGCCTGAAGGTCGTTCCATTGATGGTCCCCTTGACCAGATGACCTTTGGCTTTGGTGCGCCATATGCATGACACCGAAACAACACCCGACTGCCTTGCACAACCTTGGCACTAGATGGCGTCTCAATGAAACTTGGTGGTGCCGCTAAAAATTTGATTAAAATAACGAAACCAAATTCAATCAAATATTAATTTAATAGACAAAAAATTACAATCTGAAATATGATGGAACAAAATATCAGAAAGAAAATTCAATAATACAAATATTTTAATAAATTTTATTATACGATTTAACAACTCTATAATTATAATAAAATCTTAATCTAATAGAAGAAACTATAAGCTCGATTATAATCATGACCACATATTATCTATCAATAAGCAGATAAATATCATTTGAATATTAAAAACTTGCACTCGGATGAAAAAAGATTAAATAATTCCAGCACCCATGTAACATTTGTGAGGATATGAACATGTGCCAATCAGCTGTTCAAAACTTCAAATACCACAATATAAACTTAAATTCCTAGCACATTTACACACATTATTCAGCCAAAGTAGTTCTAAAAAATACAAATTCAAAGAGTACAACAGCAAGTATGGCCAGAAGCAAGTGCAAAAGAGATAAGAAGATAATGCCATGGTTCAGTCTAGATCATTTGCCTCAATAATTGGCCCATCTCTTTGGAATGCCGCTTTCTCCTTCTGCTCACTATACAATTCTGTCTGGTAGTCTCTCTTCTTCCTTCTCTCTTCTCAAAATCTAGTTCTTCTCATGGGGTTCTTGCGCACTCGAAGCGCTGCTGAATGGTTCACCCTAATAGGGGCACTTATAAATGATATGCACTTGTCATAGCGCCCATTCAAGGTACTACTCAGAAGCACTCCCGACTACAGCACAGACACTAAATCGAAGTTTCACATCAAAGCACATGAGCAATTGCGAGTAAAGGGTTTGCTAAGCTTGAATGGTGGATTCAAACCTACAACCCTCTGGCTGCAAGGCAACGAGCATACCCACTATACCACAACGCCCCACAATACAATATTAAATACAATACAATACAATACAAGAAGCAGACTGACCTAGAACAGTGACTATGATGTTGGTCAGAATGGAACCGTGTTCGTTGGAAGCGATGCACTGGATGACCTGAGAGTCAGTCGTCGTCACATTTCTGTAGCTCATTTTATATCCATCGACCACTCGCCGAGGATTCGGTTGGAAATCTAAAATTTCAAGGTACAGTACAGACAAAAGTTCTATTGTAAGGTTGTCTCTCTGGATTAGTCTATTCATCAGACACGAACTCTGGTTTACCTACATTGTCTCAATTAAAAACGGTACAACATTCCAGTTATAAAAAAGTATTTCGTGTTAGATTGTCTGCAAAAGATAGGGAGTTAGCGAGTTTACTGTAGTCACACGGTATATTAAAGAGGTGGTGCCAAGACTGGCATTCACTTCAAGGACTCTGAGTTTTTTCTTTCTCTCTGATTAGTAGCTGTCCTGCCCCCTCTGATCCTATCGTAACTCGTACCGGACCACCTTCGGACTACTCTTACAGACAACCCTTTTGATTTGACGCAGCGCTCGTGAATAAGCTGGTGCCCCACGCTTGGCTTTCGAGTAGCGCTTCAGAAGTTTGGAGATTACGACTACGATGATGTAAAGCTAAGAAAATGTAAATTTTTCACTATGAATCACACTTATATTAGACTGAGCATGTTACCATAGTAACCTAAGCACCAAACATGGATGCAGTCCTCCTCATGCAAGTCAGTACCCATCACAAGCAACTCCAGGCAGACTGGCCGGTACTTTACAATTCCAACGCTTACCACTCAGTGGAATTCCGTTGATCATGAATCTAATGTCTGGTTTTGGTGTTCCATGCGCCTGGCAGTCGACCTCAACAAAGCTCTCTTCTTCCACCTGAAGGCTCGGTGGAGATTTTCCAGGACTCCAGAATGGGGCGGCTGTCAACAACACAGAAGGGCATTTGATTCATGCACTTCTAGGCAGCATATTATTATCAATCAATCAATCAATCAATCAATCAATCAAATATTTTTATTTTGCAACCAAAGTATACATGAAAGGTTCACACATCTTGCACATTGGCTACAAAAAAGGGAGGCCCTAAAGGGATAAAAAAAATCCCACTGTCTAGGGACACCAACTATGCGACAGCGTCGTTCATTCTCTGTTGCTGGTCCTACCACCTGGAATGGTCTTCCTGTTACATTGCGCTTAATTCCAAGAGGTCACTCCGCTCTGTTCCTTAAGAACCTAAAAACTGTTTTATTTAGCCGTGGTTGGGCCGGGAGCGCTTCTGAGTAGCCTACCTTGAAGAGGCGCTATATATAAATTTCCGAAATAAAACAATATTACAGAATCATCAGAACTATTACGCATTTATTATATGCCACTATCTAACAGCAAAGCATCAATGGTTTGCACATGGCAAAATTTGTGAACGATGTTACATGTCAGAAGGCCAATAAGAATTTGCAAATACATGTAAATTGAGAATTTGCGTAAGGGCTCTATATATGCAGTAGCCCCTCCAAGGCAGCTCAAAGCTCTGGTCACTCCATTACAAAAGTCTACGCTATTCCAGAAACATTAACAGTCAATAAACCTAACTCCAACTTTACAACACAGATTACACCTTCAGCTTAGTGACAGCCACTGCCATATTGTTACCTGAACTTGTAAACACATGAAATCAGAGGAAATCCAGAACAAGCTCAAGCAATGCCACAGTAGAAGACCTAACAAAAGAATAACCAGTTACAGGTACGCTAACCACTTCTACATGCCTCGCAATTAATAGATCTATATAAACGACCTTCTTACACAAAACAACAATGACCTGTTCAGTGTTCACAGGTTTTGTGGCTTGATGGAAAAATTTTCATCTTACACCATGTAGCACCAGAATTCCGAACTCAGCTATAAATGCTTTTCTTTCTTCAGTTACTAATGAAACACATTTTTATTTGATGGTGGAACTCACAATGGACGATAATTGTGATGACTCTCGAAGCAGGAGTTCCCGTCTCCGAATTGGAAGCAGTGCATTCGTACTGGCCAGCATCTTCCAGTTCCACGTTCGTTATTTCAAGCTCCATATCAAACCCAGTCGATGTCAAGCTGGCACGGCTACTCATCACGCCATTTCGATCCAACCGCTGCCAAGTCACTTTCGGTGTAGGACTAAAAGACAGAGTGTTGTTTGTGTGAGAAGTGAATCAATCAAATCAATCATTAAACAATTCGAACATCTCAAAAGCATACTATCAGTTGGTCAAGACAGTTGACCAAGCCAGTTGACCAAGCCAGTTGACCAAGCCAGTTGACCAAGCCAGTTGGTCAAGCCAGTTGACCAAACCAGTTGGTCAAGTCAGATGGTCAAACCCATTGGTCAAACCAGTTGGTCAACCAATACAAGCAATCCAGTTACCTAATAATTATTTGCATGAATCACACAATAGGTTAAGGCCGTGCTCTCTAGCCTGCAGCCCGTGTACATACTTAAATGCATGAATTTATGCACGCATCCATTGAATCGTAATCTCTAAATTTCTAAAGCGCCACTGAAAAGAAGCACAGGGCACGAGTCTATTCACGAGCGCTGAATTAAATATGATATACCACATATCCAGCGCCTTGAAGAATCTCTGAGAGATTTTCAAAGCATAGTTATTAAGAGAGCACTGCAGTTCAGCTAAAAATATTTATTTTTTTTCATTCTCCGTCCAACTTCCTACATGATGCGTAGCGTGTTGCAGTCTGCCAACATGACTTTTCGTTAAACGAATATAGATAATACTTTATGATAACCAAACAATAAATGGACGAATCAAATATAAAAATGGGAGACATCAGCAGTGGCTGCTGCTGCTGCTGCTGCTGAGGTCAGAAGGAAGAGGGGGATATGCTCACAGGCCAGAGAAGATGCATTTGATGCGTTTCGTCTGTCCCTTCACTGCAACGTCCATTGACGGAGATGACCAAAGCAACCGTGGAGCACGGTAATCCGGACTACCTGGAGAGAGACAAATATCACACAAGGAAAGGTGCAATATATATATATATATATGATATACATATACATATATATATATACATGTACATTAAGACATAATATTAATAAAGATATATTTACTATTATTTACTAGCTGAACCCGGCCACGCGTTGCTGTGGCAGAAAAGAACGTCCTCTGCCTCCAATCCTCCCCCTCCCCTCCCCCTCCTCCTCCCCATCCAACTCCCCCTCCCCCTCCACCTGCTCTCCCCTCCCCCTCCATCCTCTATCTCTCCCCTCCCTCTTCGTCCCGCTCCCTCCCCTCCTTTCCTCCCTCACACCGTCCCTTCCCGACACGGGCCGACAGCGACGCGGATAGCGCCCTAAAGCGCCTCAGCAAAAAGGCCGCAATTGAATGTGTTGAAATGCGCTACATAAACGGAACACACAATTGAACCACCATTTGAAACGCGCCCGAATTGGAAGGCAAGGCTTTTAAAGATTGCGCTTTTCCCCAAAAAGCATTCTGCAAACCCGGCCGTGTTGAAACTAAACGTTTTGGTATAGTTTTTAAACCAATCTGCGAAGAAAGTTCGGAGATCCTTGAAGCCGACACAAACGCGGTTACATTTTTATATATATAGATATGTTACTCCTGTAACAATCAGTGCTACTACTGTAGTGTTCAGTCTCAAATTGTTTCACTGTGCATCTGTTCTCCACACATGACCTAACTTCAAAGCTGCATGCTTATGCTCATTATAGATGGCCAAGATCATGTTTCGGAAAAGTGTTTTCATTATAAGATACAAGATATTTTAAAATTACATTAACATCATAAATATAAGTAAGAAATAATTTTAATTTTGCTGTCTTAATGCTAACAGCTGTTCGAATATAATTTAGACAAGGAAGAAATTGATATGAGGACCATTATTTATCGTTTTTAATTTATCCATGTGAACTAATAATCATAGAAGCCTTAAATAGAGGAGGATCTCCACTCTCCACTGGCCCTTGCTAGCGCCATGTTTTCCTTAAATGGATATCTTTCTGTGTCATGTTCAATTACATCTTGCCACCCAATGGGGTCGATGGGGTGGGGGTAAACTTGGGTTTTATGGCCAGACATCGAGACCCTGACACTCTCAGCTGTCATGGATCAACCATATCATGACTTTCCAACAGGAGAATTAAGACCTCCCAGTCATTCAACCCAACCTGTTACCAATAAAGAAGTCACTTAAAGAAGTCAGTTATTTGCTGTCTAACTACACTGTTTATAAAACAGATGATTAGCGAGCTCCCCTCCTCATTTCTTCAAGCTTGGGACGGGCACTGCCTCATTAAAGCAGCGCCAGAGTCCAGCCAGAAAGACCTCAAATAACTGAAAGCATAGAAACCTGAGGAGTTAATATAATGAAAGAGTAATAAATGTGCAAAATATGGCCCACAACCCTTGTGGGTCCCACACATATGGAACACATTAAATCCTCACACAGATATTGACATTATACATGCGCACTCATCTTCTCCACAGCACAACTTTGAACTTCTCTTGACCACTGGAAGAATTTTCTTACATATATCTCCGATAATATTTCACTTTACCGAAATATACCATCAGGTTTTAGGAATTGGATTTGGATATAGGAACTGCATTTTACTTTCAACAGATGAGGGAACTATATCTTAAGTGGATGGAAATAATTTGTTTAATAAATATGGATGATGAGCATTAAAGTGATCTGGCTCTGTCTATGGTTCTAACTATAGCCATAGTTCTTATGGTCTAATGTTTTCTGTGGTCTAAGGAAAGAATTGTTCCATCTGTTATTCGTCACAACCGAACAAACGTTTTATTGTGTCTTACACAAAAGAAAATAATGGAATAAAAGTAGAGTAAGATATGATAAGAATCTTTTATGTGCAGGCCATCTTATCTGTTATTGAAATAAGAAGTGCTTCCTCAGCCTACAGCAGCAGCAGGACCTTCAGCATCTCTACCGACATTTATAGTGTCCATTACAACAAAGTTTATTGTATTTCTACATTCCATTCTTAATGTGCCCATCTCTTGTCTGTCTGTATGTCCATCTGTCCGTCTGTATGTCTGCCTGTGTCTGTCTGTCCATCCGTCTGTCTGTCTATGTTTCCATCTTTCTCTGTGTGTTGTTCATCCGTCTGTCTGTCTGTGTCATTGTCTTTCTCTCTGTATGTCTGTCCATCCATCTGTTTGTCTGTCTTCCCGTGTCTCTGGCTTTCTCTCTGTCTCTCTGTCTGTCTGCCTGCCTGTACCTCTGTCTTTCTCTCTCTCTGTTTGTCCATCCATCCATCTGTTTGTCTGCCTGTGTCTTTGCCTTTTTGCCTGACCAACACGCACACACACAGCTGTACTAGATATTAAGATAAAATTAAGAGAAGAAACCCTATGCTCATGGCTTGATAAGAAAAAAACTAATTCGAAAGCCATGATTTAACTCTTGCATGTGTTCAAAAGTCATCAGCTGCCCTCTGCCATATGGATGCCGTGCTGCTGCAACAGGCGAGATGGCAACTGGCATCAGACACCAAGAGCTGTGCAATCAGACACCAAGCGCTGTGCAAATGATGCCATCCAAGACCTCTCAGTCCATTAGACGAGTTACAGAAGAGAGGCTCTGATAAACTTTAAGAACTAATAAAATAGAATAATCCATTTCAAATCTCAACTTTGGTATGTTAAATGTGGTAGATTTATCGTCTACTGACTGCTATAGATATGTCTCGATTCACACAACTATTCAATTACACTGCATGAAAAATGGCTCAAAACAAACGGCTTTAAAAGTGTTCCCATTTCTATATCATTGTTGTTTATAACGCAAACATTTACGAGATCAATTTTCTTATAGAAGCGAAAAACAAAATACTTTCATCAGTACTATCCCACACAACACATTCATTGCTGAATATGATATGGTACCTTAGAATTTCAGGATCCTATCATCATCAACAATAAGTTATAATAAATCTTTCATTAAATAACAAAATATATTCTTTAGGTTGAAGTGAAACAAAATACATGGCTATCGTATCCCTTTACGTTATCTCTTTAAGGACAAGAATGCAAGTAAAGAGACTGGAGGACATAAATGCAGAGGAGTTTAAAGTTTGCCGATTAAGTTAAAGAGGTAAAAATAATGGGGTAAGAGGGACAAAATAGGGTACAATTGAAAGTATTTACCTTGTTGGACAACTGGTGACACCGTATGGTCGTTACCCTGGACATACGCCCCCAGCAGGGCATTATTAACGATACAGACGTACGTGGTGCCACCTAGGGAGTCGGCCGGAACTACATTGGCAAAGTGCAAATTTCCTACAAAACAAAAACATATTAAAATTCTATTCAAGAGAGAAAGACCTCAGAAAAAAAACAAAAAAAACAGCAAATAGACACTTACAACAATAACGTTGACATAAAAAAACAATAATTGCAATGCACTGTATTTGCAAACTGGTAGGCCTATCTACCTCCTATGGAAGACCAACTGTGACAATCATCATCATGGAGCATGCCCTCCTGGGGCGTTGCATGATGCGGCAACAAATTACATCCGAATTGAATTGTTGCTCATCATTTTCATAGGCTGAATGCTCCTCGGTTGAGTCGCCACTCCAACGCGAGTAGATCAGAACCAGACAGGCTGATCATCCCGGCGTTGACTACCTCAGTCATCCGTCTTCACTCCATGACCCTGGAACAGGGGGGTTGTTTTAGGCTAGCCCAAGCCGGATGCAGTTTAACGTCGTACCCAGGACTATGACCCATACTGTGACAATGCTAAATGTATAATCAGTGCTTAAAGTGTAAAAAAAGAAGTGCCTGAATGCTCCTTCCTTTTGCAGGTTGTGCTAAACTAATAAGTGGCAGGACGTTGGGCAGATTTTAAAATAAGTGCATGGACGCCGTCCATGACCGTTCAGCCACACTTTAAGCCCTGTGTAAAACTGATATCTATACTGTTTAGAAATTTATTAATTACTAGCGTACCCGGCCACGCGTTGCTGTGGCTGAAAAGAGCATCCAACCATCCCTCCCTACCTCTCTCTCCCCTCACCCCTCCCCCTCCCTTCCCCTTCCCCTCAAAGCGAACATTCATGCATTGGCAAATACTGTGGTTCCCAACCCGTGGCCCGCGGGCCAAAAGTGGCCCACCAGGCTTAAAAAAATGGCACTCATCTCTAAATTTTTTTAAAATATATATGAAAAAATTGACAATTTGGACAGGATATAACACATAATTATTTTCTATTACGGTACTAATTATTTTAGTTTGACGTGTTTAAATAACATCAAAACCTTCTATTTTTATTCAATTATAACAATTTATATGTTTTCAGTTAATTAAATTTTAGCCTTGTGCCCCCCCCCCTCCCAATATCCTACAACTAAGAAAAAAGTGGTCCTCGTGTCCTACAACTTAGAAAAAGTGGCCCTTAAGTAAAAAAAGGTTGGGAACCACTGATTTAGAGAGAGAGAGGTAAATAACTGGACAACAGACAACACACAATTCGTCTTTACCATCGTAGTCCAGCATGACTCGATTCGTGTTTTCGATCTCCTCCAAATTATTTGAATAGGGTCGATTCATCCCCCAATACGCGTTGCCCTTGGGGTAACTCCTCGGCGTTGAGCAGGACAGACTGAGCGGTTCCCCCACCACTGGTGTTCGATGCACGGGTTCGTATACGGTCGGGAAAGGATCCAACACTGAAAGAAAAAATATTTTTGGTAGAGCCTAACAACAAGGAAGCCAAATTTCACAAATATTTTTCCCATAGACCATCAGCAACAAACAGCAGGGACTGAGTAAAAGATCAAAAGATATATTATCTATTTGGCACAGCAATCCCTTGGTACATCACATCAGCTTATAAGTCAACCAATCAACAAATCAAAACTTGCGCAGTGCTCCTTCAACATACTACTCATCATAGTTGTTTACAAGGGGTTTTTTTGGGTTTTTTATTCGCTCCCAAAAAACGTGGTTTTTGTTTTTTTATTTTTTGCATCGTTTTATTGGTTTTTTAATTTTTTTACGTAACGCTATTTATTTATTTTCTGTCTCTTATTATTTTCCTTAATTTCATTTTTTCTGATATTCCTTACGTTTTCAGCCTAATCCCAAGGATTCAGCTAACTGATATCATTTTTTAATTGTATAACGTCATCATTTAAGAGATACATGTAGTAAGCAAACAAGGGTTTTAAGTTTCAAATGCAGTTTAAGATGTAAAAAGTCAAATTATTTTCCATTTCCGTTATTTTGTCGTTTCCCCCCCCCCCCCGAATAAAACGACGTTTTATCCGTTTATTATTCTGTTTCCATCGTTTTTTACATCTATGCTACTCATAGATGTGCCCAAACCAGGCTATGCAAAAACGTAGGTATATAAAATGTCTGTAGTGATACACACACATATACCATCAACTTAGAGATGAATATATTAGGAAACAACAGCCCATACTGGCTCCTCCAGACACACCTGCTTTCTTGACCAATGCTTTCGATGATACCGCAATGCCGAACTGGTTCCTAGCAAAGCACTGGTAGACACCATCCATCTCATCAGTCGGCGCCTTCAGAACAATGTTACCCGCACCAGACATCCCAATGATGCCTTGTCCGGTGAGGTTCAACACGTTACCGTCTTTCCGCCACTCATAGCTGAAGACAATCAAAACCAAAATAAAAACAGACTCCTTCTCACTGTCTTAGGCTATCATCTTCCCAATGGCAGTGTGCACTGTAGAGTCGATGTACTCATTGAATAACGAGTGCAGGTGGAGTAAAAATCATTAAAAAAATTCTACTCGGGTTGAGATCTGAACTGTAGACCCCTCTATTGGCAGTCCAGCAAGTTATGTAACCACAATGCTACTACGGTATAAAGTACTCCCATGAGTTGTATTATTCATTATTATGTATTCCTTAATTTTAAAAAAAATTAAAGTTTCCATGTAACATTGCCAGTTGAGATGTTTTAACCACGTCGCTATGAAGCTATTACTTGGATGCTTTTTTTTTCACTCATTAAGAGGATTTATATAGCGCCCCTTCTTGGTCACTATTCAGGAGCGCCCCGACCCACCCTCAGCTAAACAGGAGTTTTTATATTGCAAATATAACATGTCATAGGGAACCCTTAGCAGCAGGCTCAGGTATAGAGGTAGTCCATTCCAGACCACAGGGTCAACAACAGAGAAAGTGAGTTGCTGCCTTGGTAGAAGAACACGCATTTAAGGGAACAAGAAGTTCACCCTGTGCAGAGGAGCATAGGGTGAACTTCAATGTTTGTACTTTTGCTACCAAACCACACATAGCTCTGCTCTGGAAGCTGGGCCGCCAGCCATCCATGGTGGTGAGTCAGAATTATATCTCCAGCAGACATTTTTAACTGAAAGACAAATATTATAATTTGCGTGTGAAAGATTACGTAAGTAATTCAATATATTATCCTTTATAAACAATACAATTTGTAAATCACACTTGGTTGTATACAGACATCCTATAAACACAGTTTAGAATAACACATCCTAACAATAAATGTTTTGCACATCGGGCGATCAGCAATAGGGTGTTACACAGCACTTAAAGTGTAAAAAAAGGAAGTGCCTGGATGCTCCTTAACTTTCCAGTGTGCTGGCGAAATAAGTGGCGGGATAGCGTTCAGATTTTAAAATAAGTGCATGGACGCCGTCCATGACCGTCCAGCCACACTTTAAGCCCTGGACTGTTACTCAGTCATGGACATGGGGGGACGAGGGGAGCAGTGGGTGAATTTTGGTTGGATGTAGTAGCTGAAAGTAGCACATGTGTGTCCCCGGTCCGTCAACACAGCCTCAAAGATTTGAGTAGATCATATAACAATGTCTAAGGTTTCTCTGAAGGAGATTCAAAGTTGTGTGAGTACTAAAAAAAGTCATGGATCTAAAGTCTGAAAGGGATAACTGGGGGAAACAAAGTGATAAACGAAACCATTGATGAATATCGAGCCACAATATTTTCACAATTCTAAAGACAGCCAAAAATGCATCGAAGATATTCTTCTGAACAGAGGTGGCAGTAAATATTAAACTCATGACAGTAATGTCTGCAAACAGCTGCTTAGATTCTTGGGAACAACCAAGCAGACATTTTCCGAGGAGTACCGTATCCGAGGATTTGGATGGGCTGTATTGCTGGAACAGGGTACAAACCGGGAACCATTTGTTCCATATGCTAAGCGTAACATATGTAATTTTAAAAATTATCGAAAGGCTGAACTCTTATATACGCAACTTCACTTAATAATATTTTAAAAACTTATCTGGCAACTATAAAACTTGCGTGTATAGTATTTTTATAAGGCAAATACTTCTGAACAGTGTCGGAAAATGGGATTCACTCATCAATTCATTCAAATATTTATGTAGCGCCCCTTCAAGAAGTCTACTCAGAGGTTCTCCCAGCCAAGTCACAGGCAAAGAGAAAGGTCATGAGCAACTGGTAGGAAGCAAAAAGATAATATTCAACCACAGAGGTACAAAACGTTCAGACTTAATGTGCGCCAGTCTAAAAGAAAACAATACTGCAGTCAGGTTTTAAAGTGGATGGGAACGTGTGGGAACATCGTTCCCACTGCTCTCGAAATTCTCTCCTTTCGTTCCCACTGCTACCCACCCATGGGAACCATGGAAACACATGTTCTGTGTGGCACACAAAATGAGTGCGGATATCTCTACAATTGGTCTTCTCTGGTGTCCCCATTTTTTACCCACCCACCTAAACCACTTTAACCACTGACTGCATTGAAACGCAGATATGAATACACGGAAAGACGATGTGGGATACTTGCACTGCACTGGAATCCGTGTCTGCAACGCACGTGAGAGTTACGTCCTCCCCTGGCTTATACGCCGCCTCTGGCTTCGGAGACTGCAAAATGCTCGGAGCCGTCAGCGCTAAAAGAAATGCAACCAGACACTTGTATGCAAGTAGTAATATCTGTTGACAGCCGATACCAATGTAGCACACTCATTAATCCACTGTTAACCACAAAGCCCTACAGCAAAAATTCTAGCCTGATTTTAGCAACGCAATATAGTTAGTGTGGCATACAGTCAGATGATCAGTGTGGTCTACAGCCAGATATCTAGCATGGCAAACAACCAGGCATATAGTGTGGCCTACAATTATTAAGCCAGTGTGGTCTACAGTAATGTGCATTCAGACAGTGGGGTGCCCTTAAGAAGGCTTAAGGTAACCAGGCATGTGTCTGGCTGTAAGTCACAGTGCTCTAGACTACCAGACAATACATAATTACAAGTGCAAGTAGTCCATAGTAGCTTCAACACAGACAATTCTCATAGAGAAGACTTATATATGCATGGAAGCACCACTCCCCCTCTGGCTTCCCTCTCACGTTGTTTACCTTTGCTGCCAAATGACAATAACAACCTAAAGAAATAAACAAATGGGGCGCCACTTAGGTGCACATATTCAGATCAGGAACCTTTCACATACACTTACAAAGTTTACCCAGGCTCACCACCACACCATCCTCTGCTACCCTGCCAATCAACTCTGCACTAAGTCCACCTTCAGTGTAATTATAGTATCATAACATTACAAAAATAACTTACAGAGTGTAATGTAACATTACAATTACGATTACTCAAGGCATGTACTGTAACACTGCATCAATGGTTAGGCAGAAACCAACAGCATAAGGGAAGGGAGGAACACTACAATGAGGAGGGTAAGGGATTGAGATGGGAAGGGGAGAGTAGGAAGGAAAGTGGAAATTTGCAGAGGAATAGGGGAGAAGATAGAAAGAGGAGTTGGAGAACAAGGAAGGGAAGGAGAGAGTGATGGGAGGGCAGAAATGGGAGTGAAGGCAGAGGGGGAAGGTATGGGCAAGGGGTAGGCTGATTTTAAGTGGTGACACAAGCTCAATAAACTTTAGCCTTATTAGAATGGCATGATAATTTTGTCCAGTGAAAAATAAACTTTAATACATTGACACAAAACATGTAATGTAACATTACAATTACTCACAACATCCCATATAAGAGGGGGGAAATATGTCCTGGGGGGCTAATGTCCGGGGGGGATCATGTCCGGGGAGGATAATGTCCAGGGGATTATGTCCTACACCCATAAGATTATAGTTACCCACAGAAAGTAATCAAATGTCATGAAACATAATGTGGTATTGTAGTGCTACAACAGAATTTTTGGAAACTAGTAGGCCTAAATGCCGCCGCTAGATGGAGATTTTTAAGAAGCACTCAGAAAGCAAACGTCTTCTATTTTTACCAGTCTGCACCACTCCAGATAATATTTTCCACAATAGCAAAAAATTCAGAGCTCTGATTCACAATCTCTGTAATTGATTATCGTAAAAGAGTTTCTTATGCGCCAGCCGTCAAAGTTCAACGGGAGACAAAATCTTTTATCAGTAACGTCTATCATAACGCTCGAGCAATTACCCAATTTTTTAAGAGTGTATGCTAAAAGATAAGTTTTGCTCAAGGGTATAGATAATTAGAGACTGTTTCCCTGTTTTACCTTTCCAGCCAGAGCAGATGCTGATGGTGGTCGACGTGATGAACAGCACCAGCGCAGTCCTCCTCGACACCAAAGCCATCATGACTGACCTTCGGGTGACCTCTGTCTAAGGAAGAATGATGCTCAGAATGAGGCTCTGAGTCAACCACCGCTCACAACGTTTATCTACAGTTACAAATCAACAGAGACATTTAACCCAAATCCCATATGTAAGGTGACCACACGTTGCAGTTACCCACACAGCATTGGGTGGGTGGCCCTGCTCCACCTTCACCATCCACCACACACCCTTAATGTGCAAATGGATCAGATAATCAGATCCATACATGCATGCACACGCATTAGTGCACAACAATTTAAAGCAAAGCAGAAGCGTTATTTATATCAACTAAAACTGAGAATAACTCATTATAAACAAAACATTATTTTTAGTTTCGATTAAATTAAAACTTTACCGGAAACTAAACTCGAAAGTACAAAACCAGAAATAAAAAACTACACTTGAAAGTTGAAGAAGAATGAGCTTTTTCTGTGTGGCGGACAAAATAAGCGCACGGATACAATTGGTCACTTTCAGTTTTGATAATTTTTCAGTCAGCTGCGAATGCTTTAAACTGTGTTTCACTAATAAAAATTGATATTTAATTGCTTCTGATTAATTTTCACCAAATGAACTTTTAAAAAAAACAGAAAAATAAAAAAAACTGAAAGCGAAGTTAAAACTGAAAAAACTTCATTTCCTTAACTCCGGCATATGCATGTGTGTGTGTGTGTGTGTGTGTGTGTGTGTGTGTGTGTGACATTGTGTGTATGTTTGTATGTATGTCATTGTGGTGCAGTAACATTGCTTAAATCGCAAATGTCAGACAGTTCAAAGTCATTAGCTGCAAACAACTAAGATCAAAGAATTCATAAACAAGTTCCCAAGCCATAAAATTGTTACAGTAGCAGCCTACATCCACACATAGGCTGCATAGCTAATATGTACTTAGTAGTAGGCTTTCTTAGTTCCTTCAGTGCCACAGGTCTGCACATCAGCAACGCATCTCCTCCACTCATCTCTGTCCAAAGTCAGCTCCTCAGCCTCCTCCCACCACATATCCATTATCCAGGCATCTCAAGTTGTCTCTAAAGGTTTCCAGGCATTTTTCCTGGTCTTCCTCCCTTCCTTTAACTCCAGGACATCAATTGTTTCACTCTTCTGTCTTCATCCAGTGTACAGCGCCCTTTCCTTCGGCCTCGGCTGAGCTACGGCGCTATATAAATCGTCTTATTATTATTCATCCATAAGAAATGCCCTTTCCTCTTCTTTCTCTCTGTCTCTGTCTGTCACTGTCTTTGTCTGCTATGTGATAGTTCCTTTATATCCCTGTCCCATCCTCTATCTCATAGTTTTGTTTGGTATCCCCGTTGTATCATGATACATGCAGAGTTCTTCTCAGCCAATATAGTCTTTTCCTCCTCATCCAGGATTGTATTTAACTATGATTGCAATTAACTGTAGTTGTAATTAACTATGCTTGCTATTAATTGTATAGTTGTATACACACACTTGTACAGCACCTTTAGAAGAGCGACTAATACAAATTATACAATACTTCATAGTGAAAAGCTATGAAGTAGATTTTGCATAAAAAAGGCAACTTAACAATGGCTAAAAGACTTTAACAACTGAAGACAAGAGTAGTAATTGTTCAGTAGTTGATTTTTTTATAATGCCAAATCAAAGCATCTCGCATCCTCTCAAGTGACAGCTGAGTTACAGAGGCTGGAAACCATCACCAGAAGCAATGCAGTCATCAAAGAAAATACTGTAGACTGACAGATGATCATCTGTGATAGTAAAAAAATTGTTTTTGCCAGTGACTTCCATTCGTAAAATATTTTATCCACGTTTACCCAATCACTATTGATGAATAGCAGAAAGGAGATTAAATGAATAGGAAAACGGTATTAAGAGGATAGTGGATGGAGAAACTCCTTAAAAGTATGACTCCCAACATTAGACACTAAAGTGTGAAGTCAGATATCAACTGCCTGTTGTCACACTTTGTCAGGGCAGACATTGTGTTTGTGTTTTATATGGTAGCACATAGTGTCTAGCATGTGAAGATATCTAGATGTATCTATATATGAAGCAGCTTTATCCCAAAGAAAACAGAAGTCAATTGTCTGAATACAATAGAACAATTGTTCAAAATAGAGAAAGTTGAATACCGGAAACTAAGAAAAATCAACTGTCTATTAGCCTCAAAAGGAACAATGGTGTCTGGCTCTAAGCCACAGTCGCTGTGATTCATGACCAGATGGCTAACATAATGGTTTGTGTCTATATTATGTAACCACATTAGTGTCTGCAATATCCAGACTCCACTTTTGTACTCAAGTCAAAAAACTGAATTCTGCACCAGAGTTCATCAACAACTGCCAATGGTTATAGGACATTCTAATCTAATTTCGTCTAATCTTGATTTCCAAAATGCCGCTAACATGATCACAGCTACTAGCTCTTAATTAAACTTGTGTCATTACCATAATATGACGTAACCTAATAACCTTCAAAGTTCCATTTAATAAGAAAGACTAGGGGGTTGAATCCTTACAACCCCCCCCCTCTGGCAATTCTCACCCTGAGAATGCATAAGTGATCAGTGGTGCACCACTGCACGTCTTTTTTATATTGCACAGTCTATACTTGATTTTACATTCTCAAACAATAAACAAACAGTTCTCATCTGTGACTGTAACTCTATCCAATTACTATTATTGGCTTGCTAAAGGGCAGTCATCATAATAAACTTACCGCACACGCAAAGAAATAACATTATTCATAACAATAAAAACCATTATTGTACTTTGCACTATAATTATATCCCATTTCCATTTTGTCTATCTCTGTCTGAATATTATGCTCAACGCAGAGCAATGAGATAAAAAAAAGTGTTTCATTGGCGAAGGTACGGCATGGCATAATTGGCAACGTTTAGCTATAAAACATTCCAATTCATTTACATCTGTCTAAAGTACGGGAACACGTCGAACATCAATTGTTGCAAAAAACTAATTCAAAGCAAAGGCTAAATATCAGTAGTTGACCTGTACGTAACATATTGCATCTTTAATTTGTCAACGTAATAACATCAAAAACTCTACTCTACAATTTCACCTTTAGAAAAACAACTTTAGACCTTTTACTCAAAACAAAGTAAATCATCATGAATAAATACACACCAATTAAAAAAGAGTTTCAAAAGCAAAATTAGTAAAACAGAGAACAATCAGAGTCACACTTTCCAGCTCTATTTTATTTTATCTTTCACATAAATAAGCGTTTTTCTGACTAAATAAATAAATACAAGTTCAAACTGGCAAACATCCAGTTTGAGAAAAATGACCCCCCCCCATACAATTCAACTTGGATTACCCAGTACATGCAATCCCAGCTCTACGGTAATACCTTTTCATCTAACATATCATACATAAAATTCTGTGTGTGTGTGTGTGTGTGTGTGTGTGTTCAATGCTTAAAGTGTAAAAAAGACGTGCCTGGACGCCTGTCACATTTTCAGGTGCGCAGGCCAAACAAGTGGCAGGACGGCATAGAGATTTTAAAATAAGTGCCTGGACGCCGTCCATGACCGTCCTACCACTTTAAGCCCTATAATATATATTCGATATGATAGTGATGCAGAGTACCAAGTATAGCCTCAATGGGACACATTTGAACCTAGAAGAGAGATAGGAGGATGAGGTATTGGAAGATGGTCAGGATAATATGTACACTGTGATGTGTAACAGAACAGATACAAACTTTAGGTTTTTTAAATAATAATCCATCGCAAAATATATGGCAGGAATAGGCTATCTCAAAGGGAAAACATCCTTTTAATATCCGCCCGACAGAGCAAACCAAAAGGAGTTTTTCCATAGAATCGAGACATTTCTACCTGTCGTTCATTGACCAAGTAAAAGCAAACATAATCTATATAAATAAAAATGAAACTTTGCGATCCTGCGGTCACGATCACGCCGAAACTGACGCATCAATTGTTTTGAAAATTTACCAAAACCTTCCATTCCGATACCGCAAGGTCACGACATTTCTTTTCCCGAAAAAAACCCAATCGTTTCCACAAAAAGTGAACTTTGCAATCCGTTCGCCCGCCATTTGCAATTTGAACGAAACGGCACGCTACGTTTAATGTAACGCTCTTGAAGAGGCACACATGAATATTCATGAAAATATTTAGGATATGACGTCACTAAGCTTATGAATATTTATGAAACGTTTACGGGTAAACATTAGCGTATAATACGTTAAAGAGCAGGTCATTCATTTATCGTAGCGCAGACGAAGTTCTGAAATTTTACTCCTTTAAAGTAGTTAATTCTCCAGATATGTCGAACTTTTCGTTCAACGTTTGTCCGTACTGCTTCGAAAACAAGGAACACACGTCCCTGAACGACATTTCGCAGGTGCTATTAGATATTCCATGAATTATTAGTCAGTTTAGTCAGACGAAGGTGTAGGCTAATGCTTAATACCTTCCATGGTGGTTAGTAAGCTATAGCCTACTAATTTGAGTGAGCGCGCTCACTTAAAGCTTCTGTCGTCTTCAATTATTTTTCTCCAAAGATAAATGAGCCCCTTTTCAGCGGGGTAGGCCTCTTGCTACCAATTACTCATTGCGATATTATCTCTTGTAACTGCTACATTTTGTTAAAATTTATTGTTTCACGAAGCTTCATTTCTTTGAAAAATGTAGCTGAATGAACCATAACTGAATGAACCATAACTGAATGAACCATAACTGAATGAACCATAACTGAACGAACCATAACTGAACGAACCATAACTGAACGAACCATAACTGAACGAACCATAACTGAATGAACCATAACTGAATGAACCATAACTGAATGAACCATAACTGAATGAACCATAACTGAACGAACCATAAGTGAACGAACCATAACTGAATGAACCATAACTGAATGAACCATAACTGCATGAGAACAATGAATTTGATTTGATTTAATTAAACTGCAATTCAAATTTAAAAAAATTAAATCTCAGTGCATTTTTGTACTTTTGGTTCTCAGGATTTGCTGCCACAGAATTACTGCTATGTGGTGTGTGCGATGGACGGCCTGTCAGCCACGTTATGTGCCAACGTAACTACAGTTGCAGAGGTCGAAATCTGGTTGTCTGAATTTCACTGCCGTTCACAAATGACTTTCAGAGTGGAACGGAATCGTCTGGGAGCAAATGCAAAGGGAAACCTATTGAACTGTGACTACAGATGTATGCACAACACCAGAAGCAGTGCCACATCACGGACAAAGCATGCATCCAGAAACACTGGCTGCACAGCTACTATGAAGCTTCTGCTCAAGAAGACGGCATTCGGTGTTAAAAGGGGCGGAAATGAACGCAAATCGCGGTCCTCAAATCCTCACATTCCCAGCTACCCGTTTCGGATCATCCTCAACCTCAATCACAATCACCCAATTGTTGCTGGCGATGTTCTTCGTCATCGTGATGTCGGGCCTGAGGCGCGTGAGAAGATAACACACCTGCTGCAGATGAACCACTCTCCATCCGCAGCCCTTGAGATCTTGAAGTACGACCTGCAGACTGAACATCCTGACGACTACATTGTCTATGCTGGAGACCGGTACCATTGTCCAGATCCTCAATGGTGCTATAAGCTGTACTACAAGATGTTTGAAAAGGAATATGGACCTTCTTCCGGCACGTTGGAAATCGCTGAACTGCAGCGTCTTGTTGAAAAGTGCAATGCTGAGCTCTGCAATCAGGAATCATCCGATTCATTCCACACTGGAAACGAAAGATACGTGGAGATGGATGTGGACGGCGATGATGTGATTGTGGTGATCTGCACTCCGTTGATGAAGCGGGTTCATCACTACGTCACGCACAGTGCTGAAATGGTCTTCATGGATGCCGGCGGAAACATGGACAGACATAACATGCGTGTGTTCCTGCTCATGACGTATTCTGTTGCTGGTGGGCTGCCTCTCGGAGTCCTCATCACAACGAATGAGCAGGCTGCAACAATAACACGAGCTCTGCACCTCTACAACAGGCTTCTGGACAGTGCATGCTTTTATCGCCGTGGATTAGCCGGACCAATGCTGTTCATGACGGATGACTCAGCTGCTGAACGGGCAGCACTCCAAAATGTATATCCGGAATCGACGCGTCTACTCTGTACTTTCCACGTTCTTCAAGCATTTTGGCGTTTCGTCTGGGATGCGCATTCAGCAGTTGCAAAGAATGATCGGCCATACCTTTTCAACATCGTGAAATCAATGGTCTATGCCGACAGTGAAGTCTCGCTGCAGACTAAATATGACGAAGCTATGGCAGATGAACTGGTTGTGGCTCACCCAGCAGTGTACAGACGACTCCAGGCACTGTTCGCTAGGCGTGCGGAATGGGCGATCTGCTGCAGAAGCGATCTTCCAACACGCGATAACAACACCAACAACTACTGCGAGCGAGCCATGCGAGTGTTGAAAGACAGCGTCCTTCACCGTACAAAGGCATACAATGTCCCACAGCTGGTTGACTTCATGATCACACGTTTTGAAGACTACTACCAACGCCGTCTACAGGATGTCGCAAACAACCGTCTTGACAATTTGCGTCTCTCGCGATTTCTGCCAACGCCGTCCAACATTGACACTGCGAAGATTGCTCCACTGTCAACGTCTTTGTACGAAGTGCCTAGCGAAACAAGACCAGACATCAATTACATTGTTGACATAAATCTTGGAGCATGTACATGTAAGCAAGGCAGTACAGGAGGACCATGCAAGCACCAGTCAGCGGTCATGACGACTTTCAAAGAGCGTTGCAACAATTTCCTACCTGTGAATGACCCCACCACACGACAGCTGCTCTATGCAATTGCAACGGGAAATTCGTCAATGCCAATTGACTGGTTTAAATCACTCGCTCCAGAGTTGGATATTCCTTCGTCTGCAATGCAGAATATGGACACCGTCGATCCAGACTGCTGGCCATCATCATCATCGTCTAGTGTGGCAGTGTCTTCAGTTGGTCTGGCTAGCCGTGGCGAGATGGAGCAAGCAACTCGCGTCCAAGAGACGACCTTTGAGGACGATGCCATGTGTGCCGTGTTCGAGCGGTTTGATGCCTTCTGCAGTAGGATCAAGGTCATGTGTGGGCAGGATAAAGCATCATTGGGACCCGCGCTCATGTCTTTCTGCAAACAAGGTGAATCGTTAAGCACACCGTCTGCTATGGCAACCGCACTCCATACATTCGGTAAATATTCAGGAGCTGCTGCTGCTCTAAGCAGCAAGAGAAGGAACATAGCAAGTCTCAAACGAATTGGCGTTCAGCCCACAGCTGTGGCTCGTCGTAAGATGGTGGTTGGCGGTCGCAAAAGGATGCATCTGGGTCGACCCCCCAAATCATCCATGGTTGCTGAACATTGCTATGAATCGGGCAGGCAGAGAGGTGGTTTGAGCCGGCAAGTTTGGCCAAGGCGCAGTGCACCACATAGCCTTGCGAATGTGGTGGCTAATGTAGAACCACTTGGCAAAACACATTCTGCGAAATAACTGTTCGTGCTGATACCAGTCACATGTCGTCTAAGCCAGTATTAGTTGACTGTTCACCTTGAATTGTTTGTGCATTTAGTCTCTTATTCGAGATGCGAATGGAATCCATTGATTCGTGTTTGAGTTCAATTTTTTACAGAATATTTGTCTGTTTCTGATAGTTTTCTTTGTTGCCTTTTGAATTAAGGAACATGTAAGCCAGGAGCTCTGAGTGTGGATATTATGTCTTGCAAGTTTTATTAACTGTGGGCTTCTCTAACAATGTTTGTCTTGTTAGTACTCTAGAGACCAACAAGATAGACCAGCGCATCTGTCATCTGTTTGTCTGCGTATGAGTGTATGTTTTTAGCTATCCTTCCCCACATGTTGAACTTGGTACAGTAGGCCTACGTTCGGTTATATTTCAGTTGTTTTTATGTGAAATAAAAAACATCATAGGCTAATCGGTTAAATGCATTGCAGTTAATTATCAGTATTTAATTATCGTATGGTTACTGTTGTTGCTATTGATGCTGACAAAGCTCCCAATGTTATTGTTTAATTATGATTTTATTATTTCATTTCATTAGTTAGTATTATTACTATTATTATTATCTGGGTTGTTCGGTTGTCTAGTCAGCAAACTGCATCTGTACAATCTTGACTTATGTATTAGATGCTAATCTTGAAGTATTCTTTACCGGTCTGATACTGTTGCTAATGCTGATTGTTGTAGATGTTTATGGTGACGAGATGCCGTTCTGCTGCTATTATTCTTTTGCCGTTTCTAATAATATTATTATTGTTATTAGTATGATTATTAGTATTGTATTATTATTACTATTATTATTATTATTTTATTTTTATTATTATTCTTCTTATTATTATTGTTATTATTCTTATTATTATCATTATTATTACTATTTTATTATTATTAGTGTTTATAGTTTTGGTAGGAGTATAGTATTATTGTTATTCGCACTTTACAGAATTATTATGATTAGTCACTGTTTCATTGTTAGTTGAGTTTTAGTTAAGTTATGTATCCAATAAAACATTCATGAATATTAATTGGTAAGAGGGGTCATAATAATATAAGCTACTAGCTTTTGTTGGCTCCCGGCCATTGTACTGTACTGCAATGTTCATGATTGTATAATGAGTTAAATGTGCAATAAATAAATATTAAACGCCAGTAACAATTACATAATTTGTTCGCTGTTATTTTATGTCATTGAGGCTTTAAGGGTTAGTAATTTCAGTGATATAATATATGGTTTTTTCTCCACACACTCTCAATAATATTCAAATCTGGACTGCGACCAGGTCATGGCTCCAGCAGTGGAATGCCCTTCTGCTTCAACCAGGATTTTATGGCCTTCGTACCAATGCAAAGTGCCCATCTTGTTGGAAGTGGCAAAATTCATAAAGTACCAGACTTCAGTGTTTAGTTGGTCTATCCATGTAGGCCTAGTGATGGATGAAAAGTCTTAGTATATATCCACATCTGCAGACTGCAGTTATTCATAATATATAATAGTAGGCATCTACAGCTGCAGAAGAACTGAGTTGCTGAACATAATACATGAGCAATTATTATTATAATTATATTTGCAAATTGAAGTCCATTGAAGGAAACTTAGAGGGAACAGGGGACGATCCCTAAAGTTTGAGGTGGGTGAACGGAGATGCTTATATTTTCTTCCAAATGTTAAAAAATAAATAAAGTATAAAGTGAGATCAGCTGCGTATAATCACATCCCAAGTAAGTAGGCCTAGCTGTCACCAATTACACACCCATGAATAGATCTTAAAATGAGGTATATAATGCTGCCGTCCGTTTGGCAGCAGAGAGACTAACAATAATATTGAATATTCATGAATATTCACTGCCCGTATTTTCTTACGGAAGGGGTGTAAAAGTAAGAGCGTGCGCTCTTACTGCGCTCTTACTTTTTACACCCCTTACGTAAGAAAATACGGGCAGTGCTAAATTCATGAATATTCATGTGTGCCTCTTCAAGAGCGTTACATTAAATGTTGCAAACGGCACGCTTCCAAAATTTCAGAATCGTCTTTACCCGAAACAAAGTGACTAAGCATTAATGAGTGCGCGTCCCCTGACGTCATAAGCGACTCGATAAATAATTACGTTACGGCCTTCAAAAATTCTTGGGCTCTATCCGCTGTCAGTAAAGGATGGTCTGAGGGACGAAACGAGCGGAGTCGGAGGTGGACGGAGCGGAGGGGAAGAGGGAGGGGATGGGGAAGGGGAGGAGGAGGGGAGGGGAATGGGGAGGGGGAGTGGAGGGGAGGGGAGGGAGGGGAGGGGAGGGGAGGGGAGAGGAGGGGAGGGGAGGGGAGGAAAGGGGAGGGGAGGCGGAGGGGAGGCGGAGGGGATAATAGAGAGGGAGGGGGGTGGAGGGGATAATAGAGAGAAAGGGGGAGGGGCGGGGGAGGGGAAGGGGGAGGGGAGGGGGTCTTTTCTGCCACAGCAACGCGTGGCTGGGTACAGCTAGTTATTATTTATAAAGAGCAGTCCGATGTCAAACGATTTGACTATTGCCAATCGAAATCCATAAACAAGCGACAACTGCTGGCCAAACCCAATCAATAATAGATCTGTATAATGGATGATGGATGATCATAACAGAGAACCAGCGGCTAAGCAGGCAATAGGGAACCAGCGCTTATGACGACAACTTCAAACTTGCCACTCTGTAGCCTCTGTCTGTCTGTCTGTCTGTCTGCCTATCTGTCTGTATCTATCTCTCTTTCTGTCTCTCTGTCTCTCTCTCTCTGTCTCTCTAACTCTCAGGCTTCTGTCCTCTCTTTCCGCCTCTCCTTCCCTCCTTACAAAACTTTCCATCCGCCCCTACGTCCATCTCTTTCCTTGCCTCTCTCCTCCCTTAATCTCCCTCTCCCTCCCGGGCCTCTTCCTCTTCCTCTCCCTGTCCCGCTCGCTCACTACCTCTGTCCCTCAATCCCCAAAGGCAAAGCAAATCGGAACAAATAGGCAGACAGATGGAGATAGTGTAAAGCCTCCAAGACAATGCAAAATAAAGTAAGGGAAGGCACCACGTATTACAACAACCTGGGAAATTTGGAAACCCATCAGAATTACACAGGTACGCCCATAGAGAATTGCCTAAGTAAATGCTCTCTGTATGAATGTACCAGGCACTTAACGATGTGATAGTGGCATGCAACTGAAAGATATACTACCCTACTTACTCACTTAAACGACCAGTGAAAAACTGTCATAATATTGGATGGTGGTGCCTTGCCTCAATGAACACCTAATTGCATGCAATTAATAGTCATGCACCGTGGCTTGCAATTAGCCATCATTGCACCGTGGCTCACTGACTTATTAAAACAGTAAACACCTAATAATTATTAATTATTCATTGGCACATCAAACGGTCGATTGAAAATATGAAATAATATATCCGAAGTAGGTGAATAGGTGAATAGGTGAATAGGTGAATGCCATCATCGCAAACAACAGTGTAACGTTTATAGATGAAATAATAATTGTCCTGATAAGAAGAATTCTTCCGATTGTTTACCGAACATTCCAAAGCTATTGCTCATCAGCAGAAAAATAGTATCGCAGTTAATCTTTTTTTCCGATTTGTTCAAAAATAAACACAGCCTATATAAAAGAAAGAAGAGCTATTGTATAGGAGTCCTTGCCTAGAGGCAAGATGAACACAGATGAAATAGATGACTGGGTTTATCCGAGTTCATCAGGGTCATCATCAGATAGGAGGGCACCAGCTGCAGCATAGGGCATTGGGAATAGAACCCATGGGAACGTTAGACGTAAGCTTGACGGCTAACGTAAACGCCTGTCAGCAGACCACCACCACCACCAATAAAATTGACATCGTTCACAAGTATTTGACAGTGTTTCCCAGTGTTGTAATTCTATTATAATGTACGTCTGCACTTACAATGTTTTCCAAACATAAATGTTAAAAAATGGACAGTCAATCAATAACTTTAAAAGGTAAAAAAATAATGTGAGATTTCTCAGAGCTTTCCACCTGCTTCTGAAACATCAGAATCAGTGGGCTGAACAATTCGTGCTGTAGAATTTATTACAATTGTGTAAAGAAATAGGTGTGAAGACAATAAGGAAGACAATAAGGTGTGAAGACAATGCTTTAGAACTCATTATAGTTCCACAGTGCAACTCCAATCTCTTATAATAGTATGAAAACATTTTTTTTAAATAATAAGAAGAAATTGTATGAAGACCAAATGTTGAAATTCGAGTCCTGTCATAATCTGAAATGTTTGCTGAACAGACTGAACCCCAGCCTGGAAATTTTTTCAATCTAAAATATTTTGAGCTTTGTGTTCGGGCAACTAATTCTAATTAATTAATTAAGCAAAAAATTTTTAATCTACTTAATTAGTTGTCACAAAATGCTAATTCTAATTAATTAGTTACACAATCTTAATTAACCATTGCTTCTCTGTCCGTCCAGCTGTCTGTCTGTCTGTCTCCATCTGTCTGCCTGCCTGCCTGCCTATCTGTCTCCATCCGTCTGTCTGTCTGTCTCCATATGTCTGCCTGTCTGTCTGTGTCTATCTGTCTCCATCCGTCTGTCTGTCTGCCTGTCTCCATATGTCTCCAGCTGCCTGCCTGCCTGTCTGTCCGTCTATCTGTCTGTCTGTTTTGTCTGCGTAGCTTACTTTCTCTGTGGCACCATTTTTGTTAACTTACGAATGCTTATAGGACGCAATAACAGATGCTCTAAAGTTTCACTTCCTATAGGACTTCAGCAGTAGAACTAAGCGTGATTCTTCTCCAGCAACTGTTACCCCTCCAGCAGCTGACCACTAATCATCTCAAGACTATAAATAACAATGACCAAACGCCATCACCAAACAACTGTCCATCACGTCAAAACCAGCTTCCAGGAAGTCTCAACCAGGAAGCCAGTCAGCCTCCTCTCCTCTTCCCCTCTCCTCTCTCAAGTGGCATCCGTCGAACCCTGTGGTCAGCGGCCATCATTCATTACATAGATCTACTTGCTGACGACCTAGAAGAGCACAAAGGTTGTGAGAAAAAAGGAGAAAAATTGTGGCTGTCATTAACCCTACATAAACCAATAAAGCAGTAAATCTTGTTAACTGCAAAGCAGAACTCTGAAGAGCAAGTCTTAAGTCTTAAGGGTTAAGATTTAAGACCAAGAACTTCTAGATACCTGGATGTTTTAAAGGCAGGTAATTCTGGAAGTCACTGTTTACCACAAACGGTGACAAACCCAGCAGCTGGGCCTATCAAGTGTTAAAACAGACATTGGTTAGCTTCCCTATTCTGTAATTTGTGGTCTCATATCTCTCCGTCTCTCTCTGCATCTGTCTGTCTCTCATTGTCTGTCTGTAAGTCTGTCTGTTTCTGCATCCCTTCTCCTTCTCACGGTGTATCTTCACTACAAGTACAGGTGCACCACACAAAGGATGGGCTTTACAGCAAACGCCAGAGAGACAGAAAATTGATTGGATGGGTTGGACCATAAGAACACAAGCTGTCACCGAGTTGTTCACTCCAAACCTGCCACCTCTGACCATCCACCATCCCATCCCTGTCATGCAACTCAGTCAGGGCAACTCTCATTCATTCATTCATTCATTCATTCATTCATTCATTCACTCATTCATTCACTCATTCATTCATTCACTCACTCATTCCAAAATTTATATACTTAAATTAAGCGTTCCTTCCAGAAGTCTACTCAGAGGCACAACTCTGTGATTGATGCTCTGAAGAACTGAAGTTATGTTCTACCCTGTAGATGCCAGCAGCAAGGCTTTCTCATTTCAGTAACTATGTTCTGATCCTCATTCTGCATGTTGACCGGATTATTGTGGCTTGCTTCACTGTGGAGTGCCATCTTATGATGTCTCGTGCATTAGACACTATATATTGATGTTAATAATTGATAACAATAATGTACAGAAGCAACTTAACTTTCTCCCCATCTTAGAACGATTTCATTGGTGCAAGATTCCACTCAACCCCACCCCCACCCCCATTTCGACCCACTCTTAAATTTAATATTTATACTGAATGGTGCATACTTAGAAGACAACAGCATACCTATGGCAAGGCTTTCTCTGTCAAGTGACTCAACTGTGGACAATTGCCTCTTTTAGAAACCCTTCACCTGCAGCTGATGGGTCTCTAGTCTCTACCTCTGTTCTGTTGACCCCCCACCCACCCCAACCTTTTGACCCCCCATCCTCCCAGTAACCGCAACCACATTCATCTGTCACATCATTGATGATGACTATGGTCCAAAAACTTCAAGTGCTTGTGGACAAAGAGTGATTTCACTTTTAAACCATCTTCACTTAACTCTCAGCTGAATGTATACACCATTCGCTTCTTCAAGTGGTTCATTAAAATCCTCCTCATCCGAATAGATCTTCAGCAAATCACTTCAACTTGACCTGTCCAATGCATTTGATTCTATTGACTGAAACCTCTGTTCTGTATATATGTACACACTACACACAGACACTTCAATCTCTGTTGGAGGGCATTAGACCAATTCATAGAGAAGTAGTGCTAAACAAATGACACACAGAACAAATCTATGATCTATGATTTACTCAGAGGCAATCAATCGCAGACGTCTGCCAGTCGTTTGTCATCAGTAACAATGATCTTCCCCCCCCCCCCCCCACCGAAGATCCCTCTGAGTCGGGATCTTGAAGGGAGCTATATAAATTCTGATTGATTTAGCTTGAATGTGGCACATGCAATTTATGCATTGGCATGAAACCATACAAGTGATCATCACACTTGAACAGACATGGAGCATGAACACTGACTCACGCTATGAAAGAAGAGCTCTAAGACAAGTGTAAAGGCCATAACACAGTGAGAATGCAGCTCTCAACTTAAGATATTTGTAGAAACACAGAACTTTATTATTTTCTGCCTTAAATGCATACAGAGATGTCACTTTAGTCACAGTGTTCCAGATAAGAACAACATGACTAGATGATAATATAAACAAGTATCAAATGCATAGCTGATGTTTTCAAGCACTTGAAGGCATGTTAAAAAGAGATATCAGATTTTTTTTAAATTAAGGAAAATAATTACTTTCAGTAAATAAATAAATATGGTCTCATACAACAACAAAAAACAAGAATAAATAAATAAATTTTAAAAAAACAGAATTTTTTAGAAGAATGGAAAACGAAAAAAGTTTTTAACAACTATGCTTGAAGGCATGGCCAAGAGTGCTTTGGTGCTAAAAGTACATCAGCACCTCAGTGACATTTTCCTCCAACGAGTCTCTGTCAATTTTTTAGCAGAGGATAAGGTCAGACTCTGGGGATGCCTTGCCTCCAGGGACTACATTTCAAGAAAACACAAACGCTGCAAACAAGTCACAGCAGGTGTTAATTTAATCCAACAGCGTGTTTACTGAACCAACGTTGAACTACACTTCAACTTCCCTGAAATTAGTGGTACCGTGTGCTGTCCACTGACCAGACCAGGGATGACACTCTGTATTTTAAAAAGGATCAGATCCGGCCCCAAAAAGGCTAGAAAAAGCTAAACTGATTTTTCGTTGAGAAATACATGAAATTTTTCTAAAGTTCTAATAAAATACAGGTTTAAAACACATATAAAACTTTGAACTACATACTGTGTACAGCTATTACAATTAGGTTCACATCTGAGCTTTTGAACTTCAAAATAAACTAATAGAACTATTTCACAAATCTTCAGAGTGCAGAGTGTCTATTTTGTTAAAGTGCAAAAAAATTAGGAAATATTTCAGGAATTGCTGATATTGTACGTTTTTAACATTAAACAAGCCTAAGTGGGAAAAAAGCTAGATACAAAAAAGCACGTAGAAACATAGACAAGAGCGGAAAAACCTAGATCTAGGTGGAAAAAGCTATGAGTGGCATCCCTGAACCAGACAGAAGAATCTGCGCCGAATCCCCAGTCGCTTCCAGTACATGTTTGTCATCAAAGTATAAAATAAAAATATTATAGAGTCTAAAAATAAAAATTATTTCACTTTCTTTAAACGTAGACTTAAAAACCATTTGCTCGACACTGCTGATGTCTCCTGTTAAGCTGATGTACACCATCTAAGAGTCTGTCTATAATTCTTTTATTTTTTACTACTATTCTAAATGGATTATCTGATCACACGCGACATCAAGCTAAGACATTTTCCCAGGATCCAGTTAAGAAATTGTTTCTCTTATTTACATATTTTTGCATAACCTGCCGCTGTTTCTTCTCACTTGTACTTGGGTAACCCTGACAGCGTGGCAGTAGTCCCTATAGGGTTCCCTCCTTTTGCTTTTTCTTAGCTTCTATATTTATAACATGTATATAGAAGTTTTGTCAATTACTGTCAATTCAAGCAATAAAAAACCTGTGGTTATGGTTATGGCTAGGGTTTAAATTGGTTCCGATATGAGCTTTATAGATTACTATCAATACGAGGCCATTGAAATAATTTAGTTAGGAATCAATCAACACACTCTTGGTTCTCTCTACTGAAACACAACGCTACTGGATCTTGGAACCAAATGTGAAGCTAAAAAAACTCTAGCCAAGTGCCATTGTACTAGATGCAAACAAGTCTATCCATCTTGTGCAAGTCCGCATCATCTGAAAGGTTCATCACCTGCACCCGCAACTAGTGCTTAAAGTACGGAAAAAGAAGTGCCTGGATGCTTCTTTCCTTTCAAAAAGAAGTGCCAGGACGCCCCTTACCTTTCCAGGCTGAGCTGGCCAACAAGTGGCAGGACGGTGTTCAGATTTTAAAATAAATGCATGGACGCCGTCCATGACCGTCCTGCCACACTTTAAGCCCTGTCGGCATCTCAAAGACTTGGAACTGTTGAAGAAGGCATTCAGTAAATTAACAATTACATCAACCTGCTTTGCCCAATAAACCATCAGAAAAGACAACTCTACGTTCATAAAGCATCTTATTACTCTCAATGCAAAGTTTTGGCAATGCTTAATGCTTATTTGTTTGGATCCCGTTCCTATCACATTCCATTCTTCGTCCACATCTTAAAACAACCATTGCATTCACCAACATTGGCCAGGAGCACTTCTCAGTATCTATGTCTTGAACTGATGCAATTTAAAATGAATGAATGAATAAGTGCTCAACTATTCATATATGCGTTTGTGTGTGTGTGTGTGCGCTCATATGTCTGTGCGATCACACACACCCAAAGACAAGTGCGTGAGTGGCGAATGAGTGAGTGAGTGAAGCGATATTCAGTGACGTTGTCATCATCGTCATCATCCTGTAATCATCACCAGAATGATGACTATTTAATCATCGGACATTCGGACATTCTTACAGGTTCAGAAATCGTCAGCTACAAAAAACGCCTGGTCGCATTACGACCACTTTACATCAAAGTTCTTCTACCAAACGTAGACTCATTCATCATTTGTTTTTTTAAAGAATCCATCGTTTTATCTGCACTTTCAACGTCACAAACCATAGAAGAAGAAGCAGCAGCAAATGAGGCTTAATAGCTTTAGGAGATTCTTCCATAATAGTAGTACTACTCTGCTGAAGATCACACCCAGACAAACAAATACATTATAAGCCGCACTCTCATCCTTGATCTACTTCTTGGATAAGATGCCAAAATAGCTCCCTCTCACCTCCCCCCCCTCCCGCACAAAGCCATTTCGTCCAAGTTGCAATGAAGCCAATGGATTTGGTTCGGGTAGATCTCAATCAGCTATCTAGTCTTATCAACACCAGATGTCCCCAGGATTCCCCATCCTCCCCCAACCCCCACCCCATTCCAAAGTAAATTTCCATTTGGGAATAAACATCATGGTTGCTCTCTCCCAAGGTTCTTTGAATACACAAAGAATACACACAAGTGTGTGGATAGATCTTGGCTCTCCCCAGTCCACTGCCGCCGCCGCCGCTGCCTCACTTTCTCCCCCACCACTTTCTCCCCATCCTAAGCGACCAATCAACACGCTTGCTTTAACGGATCTTGATGAAAGGCAGGATAGCTAGCTAACCGTGGTGCACAAAGTATCAAATAAAAACGTGTATACACTGTGGGTTTAGGAATGGCATCTCCAACCGACTCCCTTTGCAAATAAATACTTTATAATTATTTAGAGCATATTAATGGCAGATAAAGCACTGACGTGTGAAGCACCATGCGTGCCTCTCGCCACCCACCAACTTTTACCATCAGGTATCAGGCAAGTGGTGTAGTGGCAGCGTCGTTGCCTTGGAGCCGGAAGATTCGAGGTTCGAATCCACCTCGCTGCATGAGGAGCCCAAGGTCCTTACTAAGGACCTTCGGCAAGTGCTTTACTCACAATTGCCTGACATCTTGAAAAAACTGGGGTAAAGCAACATTGTCAATTGGTAGGACTGATATCGTCTCTGCATGATATTTCTCGCCCCGTTGTTTGACTCCGGGTAACGACCTTGGGCAAGTTGTTCACGCACACGTGCCTCTGTCACCAAGCAGTATAATTTGGTACCGGCGTAAGCTGGGAAACAGCAAGTCCTGCGATACGCTGGCCCCGTGTCCAGGACCTTGGGATTCGTCCATTGCTGGCTCAGGGTCATGGAAAAAGGAGACGAGCACCTCCCTATGTTCCTTATGGAACAGGATGGGACTTGCCTACATTGGGCTGGCCCCAATGGCATGATGGGGCCAGCCCAATGGGGTAGAAGGGGTTGGTGAGTTGCTGTTTCATAGCAAGGGTCATTAGGGTCACTCTCCTTCTCCTTCTTCATCCAGGCCTGCAAATGATGCAAATCATGCAACGTGTCGGCTGAACTTCTTAAACTGCATTTATGACTAACCCTTACTTACTACCTCTCAATGAACCCTTGTAGTTTCTTTCACCCAAGGTTGACCCCTTCGTCACCCTTGTCCTCTTCTCACATCTACATCTGCAGCAGTAAAACGTGATGAAAAGATACCATGAGAGATGGAGTACCCATAAAATGTTTAATGACCAATCTCGTAGGTTTAACCTTTAAGAAACCAACCTACCCTTTAAGAAACCCGTTGCCAAACAGGGTAAATATTCCCTAAAAGGGCTGGGCACTAATACTGCTGATACTAAAATGGTAGTTTTTATTGTCCTAGCTAAACCATAATTCCTCGCCTTTGGTAGTGACACATTAACAGCAGATGTAAATATCTGTTTTGGAGCCTTGACTGCCTCAG
This sequence comes from Lumbricus rubellus, assembly GCA_945859605.1. Classification (NCBI taxonomy): domain Eukaryota; kingdom Metazoa; phylum Annelida; class Clitellata; order Crassiclitellata; family Lumbricidae; genus Lumbricus; species Lumbricus rubellus. The sequence continues at coordinate 8,555,323 of OX243823.1, read as the reverse complement.
AAGTACAGGAACCGGTGCAAATGTCCGATGCCCACGCCTTGCTGTGGCGAGTGAGAGTCTGTGATGTTACCTCTGCCACTGATTGCAATTGTCCGTGCATTGCACATCTACTACTGCTACTGCTTGTTGCAGTTCAACAACGCTGCAATATCAATTAATGTCACCCTCCTCCCTTATCCATGCGCTGGACTGGCACTGTTAGAGTGTGAACAGTACTACTAATCAACAGTATTTATAACCTATACTCGTGAACCGTCCATGTTAAACTGTACAAACAGTCAAACACACGTGTACGCGTTCAAGCATGCACATACCGGTTACAAGTGTATATAAATATATCACTCAAATCATCACTTCTATAGTGTAGGCCTATATATAATTATAAACATAAATATACACAGGGGTACATTAATAATAGTCATCATTTTATTCATGACTGTATACATAATGCACCCTCGGTTGCAAAAGAAACTAATAAAAAATAAATAAAAATTGATAATAATAATAATAATAATAATAATAATAATAATAATAATAATAATAATAATAATAAGACGATTTATAGTGCCGTAGCTCAGCCGAGGCCGAAGGAAAGGGCGCTGTACACGGGATAACTTGTTACTGTCAATAAATAAACGATTGTTTGAATAGGTAAGTTTTGAGACTGGATTTAAATATCTCCAGAGATGGTGCCATCTTCACGTGGACAGGAAGACTGTTCCATGCAGTTGGTCCCGACAAACACTCATCGGAGTCATCCCTACATAAACAGCATACAGGTCTAATCTTCTTTCACAAGTGTCTACAGGCTTACAAGGAAATGGAAGAAAACAGTGTTTATTAAACCTGTCTGCTAAACCATGGAGGTCTCAAAACAATTAAATTTCGGAGTCCACGGCTAAACCCAAAGATACAATCACCATGCTTGCCTCCCTGGATTTCTGCTGGACAAAGGGGGCATGCCAATAGCACCATGCACTGTAAGGCAGGGCTCTTTCTTTTCCTCCATTTCCAACAGCCTTCCGGTGAACATTAGCCCTACTTCTGCTAACTCAGTCCATGTAACAATGCTCCCTTTGTTTTGTTAAGAGGAAACTGTTTTTAAACAGCCATGCGTGTTCAGTGCAGCTCTGAGAGGCTGTTACAAATGCACTCTATACAATTACACAAACACATACATAATTATAAACATACATACATGTAGAAACGTAGAAGGAACATTAGTAGTGAGAGGTAAGCATGGCTCCGTTGGCTCACAAGACAGTCCGGATAAACCGAACCTAGCTGCAAGCCATGGTCTGTGTCTTTTTACCAGAGACAGGTATAGCATTGTTTGGTCTTTCAAGATATTTTATAATCACGCACTGACAATATGCAAAAGAAGAAGCTTCTAGAAGAAGCAGGACAGATTTGAATACAGATGGAGACAAAGAGTGCAGATATTCGGAGCCAATTCACAACATCAACTTGTCCAGATCTAGCAGTTTTTATGGAAGTCAACTCAGGCCTAAAAAAAATGTTGTGTTTCCGGTAACAGAGCAAAAAAAATTGGGTAGGTAGGTCGGAAAATATTTTTATTTTGGTAAAATATTTTTATGCAGTGACTATCCGAAAAAGTATACCCCACTATTCTTTTTTGCACGCTGAAACAAAAGTACGTGTCCTAAGCAAGTATAAACTGCCTATTTCCCGACTGTCTGCACCTAAAACTGCTCTAGAAACAGTCCTATTAATTTTATTTTGTTGACGTCTCTTATGTTATGTCAATACAAATGTTTTAAAAAAATATTTTTAAAAAAATTTAAATTTTTTTTGATTTTTTTTTTTGGAAAATTTTTTTTTTTTAAATAAAAATTTTCCGACTGTCTGTGTTTTTTTTAAATAAAAATTTTTTACAAAAATATTTGAGTCGCGGCCGTAAAAATGGGTCGGTCGGGTTACCGGAAACACAACAATTTTTTTCTACGCCTCACTGATCATGCCCACCATTGAAGTTTGGCTCTCCAAGACTAGTGGCACTTCTCTTGTGTTTAGATTACCACATCAGGAATACTTCCAGTGTGTGAGTGTGTGTGTGTGTGTGTGTGTGTGTGTGCGTGCGTGCGTGTGTGTGTGTGTGTGTGTGTGGATTGCTGTAACTTATACGTATGCTTCACAAATTACCAGCTCACTGACCATTCCACTGACCCTTAATTGGCTCTTCACCTATAGCCCCTCAACTGACAATTAAACTGGCCCATCAATTGGCCTTTCAACTGACCCTTCAACTGGTCCTTTAGCAGCATCTACATCTCACTGAATCAGCATGCTGCTTAGGACAATAATTCTACACCATTTTGAACCCTTACAACAACGCTCGTGAATATTCTGGTGTTTTGCACGTTCAGTTTTTAAAGCATAGCTCAAGAAACGAGTAATTTATGAATGCAGTTTTGGCCTAAAATAATTAAAATGCTAAAAATAAAAGTTTGCAGCATACTTACAATTCAATAGTCAACAATTAAAGCAACAAACTAAATCCAATGTCTCAGCCCTTTACTCTCTGTCATCTTCGTATTGCCATTGATCAACTGATTAACTTGAGGTCAAGCATGAAAGAAGCTGTGGACAGGGTACAAGATATAGCACTGTAGGAATATCCTTTTCTAATGTTTACAAGCGACTCTGACTACAGCCGTCAGCCATAAAAATCACTAACCGTGGGCAAACATTTACGAGGCCATTTAATGCAGTTGACGCTACCACACACCCACTGGCGATCAGTCCTCAATCAGTTTTTATATCTTGGCAAATAGCACATAACACCCAACATCAGCTGCAGAACAGGTCCATTGCAAACGAACCCTGCATGATGTGAACATGGCTTCTGAAACTAATTCAGCCATTAAATAAGACACCCTGGATCATGGTCTATTTTTTATACTGCATGTCCCAGGTCAATAAGTAATCTTCCTAATTTAAAGACCTCTGCCTTGCATCATTTTTCGAATCGTTATACTTATAGGGATCATTGATGCTGTTGGCTAGGGTTGCAGATATAAGTTGTCTAACTCCCAAATTGGAACAGTGACAGTCCTACAAAATCTAATCCAAGTACTGTTCTGTACTAAGTATACCCTATGCATATCCAGTTTCAGCACAACGAAACTAGAAGTCCTAAATTTTTACCTGGTTTTGGCACAACTCTTAATTATGAGTCCAAATTTAGCCAAGGAATATCACTATCCTGCTACCGTAATATATATATATATATATAAGATCGTTGCCTGCTACATGAAATCCATCCTGGGAATACTTACAACTAACACAAGTTTTAAACTCACTATCAGGCGTAAAAAAAAGTGTTGTGTTTCCGGTAACGCGACCGACCCATTTTTAGGGCCGCGACCCAAATATTTTTGTAAAAAAATTTTATTAAAAAAAAATTTTTTTTCAAAAATTTTTTTTTTTTTTAAATTTAATTTTTTTTCCAATTTTTTTTAAACATTATTTTGTATTGACATAACATAAGAGACGTCAACAAAATGAAATTAATAGGACTGTTTCTAGAGCAGTTTTAGGTGCACACAGTCGGGAAATAGGCAGTTTATACTTGCTTAGAACACGTACTTTGTTTCAGCGTGCAAAAAAGACTAGTGGAGTATACTTTTTCGGATAGTCACTGCATAAAAATATTTTACAAAATAAAAATATTTTCCGACCTACCTACCCAATTTTTTTTAGCTCTGTTACCGGAAACACAACATATTTTTTTTTGGCCTCAGGCATTGACCAAATCTTTGAAAAATTAAGTTTGTAGCTCAATAATAATATTAATTATAATAATATTAATTATACTAATATTAATTATAATAATATTAATTATAATAATATTAATTATACTAATATTAATTATAATAATATTAATTATACTAATATTAATTATAATAATATTAATTATAATAATATTAATCATAATTATACTAATATTAATCATAAGACGATTTATAAAGTGCCATAGGTCAGTCGAGGCTGAAATAGAGGGTTGTGTACACGAGTTTAAAAAGTTAATGGTAGTCATATGATTGTTTTTAAAAACAGATAGGTCTTGAGCTTTGATTTTAAGTGTCTCCAGAGATGGCGCATACTTCACATGGTCGGGAAGACTGTTCCATGCAGTGGGTCCTGAGACAGAGTTCTAAGGAACAGCTGCCAAACCTCACAGAGGACCTGTTTAACTTGCAGCAGACCCATAGACGAGGATCTTAGTCTGCCACCTGAATGCAATTTAAGTCAGATATGTATTCCTGCATATTAAAATGATGCAGCGCATAGACATCTAGATACATTGTGCAGTGCTTTAAAGGTGATCAAGCACAGCTTGTACAACAAACACAACTGTCAAGATACCCTAAAATTTGGGAAATTAGACTCTGCAATGCATGCTGACAGCAGCAGAAATGATGAGAAACACACGTGCCATGGTGCACAGTTCAAGAGGTGTTGGACCCACAGAGATACCGCAGCCCCCTCAACCGGTGCTAAAGAAGAAGCTGTCTACTCCAACACCACCAACTCCTCATTCCTATTCATGCCTATTCCTGTTCATGCCTATTCCTATTCATGCCTATTCCTATTCATGCTTATTCCTATTCATGCCTATTCCTTTTCATGCCTATTCCTATTCATGCCTATTCCTATTCATGCCTATTCCTTCTTTAACTGATCCTCCTCCTCCTCCTCCTCCTCTTTTAACTTCTTCTATCAACCTTCCTCATCTTACACCTAAATCTAATTTCTTCTCCCCCAACTTCTCCTATTCCTCTTTATTTTCCATTAATATATTTTCTCTAGATAGTTAAATCAGAATCACATCTGTGTTCCTCTTTCCCTTTGCAGTCTACCTACTCTCCTTTCAACTCTCTCTGTCCCATCTATCCATCTCTTCCTCTTCCTCCTCTTCCTCCTCCTCCACCTTCACCTCCTCTTCCAGGGTCTGTTCCCATCCTCTTAACTCTGCAGCCTCAAATCAGCAGAGCGTGCTAAGTCAAACTGACAGCTGCTTCTGCAGACCATTCACAAAGAAAACTAATTTGAGAAAAATACATCATCAGAAAACTCGTTGATGCTTGCCAGACATAGGTGTTTGATGGATGGGACGAATTGGCTGGAAGGAAGGCGGGAGGAAGAGGAATAAATAATCAGGGTCACAAGGTACCAAGGGCCAGGGCAAGATGGAACCTGACCCCAAACCTCTTCTGTACACCAGATCTTTCCAGAACCCGTTCTCCCTAATCAGACAACTGCCAAACCCAGTCCAGCACAACAATAATTACGCTGACCCAAAGAGTCCAGCCTCCAACTCCTCCTCTGGGGTTCTTCTTATGGAGATGTAACTCAATATGCAAGAGTGAAAATAAATCATGTAAAGTAAATCATGTAAAGAAAGTTCTGTGACACGCCTGTAATACAGTACACCTACATTGGATATTATTGATACATACTCAATACTCATACATTGTGAGGCACAGTGGTCGATTGGTTATTATCAGAGGAAAGAGATTACAGGTTTGATTCTGTCCGAATAGGCTACTGTGTATAGCAAGGTTCTTTGAATGTGTCAATTGATCTTGGTGTATAGGGAGATGTAAGTCATTGACATGCAATTGTTGCTCTACAATATAATTGCAGTTGCACCGTGGAGGCATGGGCACTTCTGAGCAGGGTAAAGAAGGGCAACATCAAATTGCAGTTGTATAGCATCGTATACGCGAATACATTACAAACCTAAATACCTAACAGACACGTACATTTATCTATACATGTATAATAAATGTCTGTTATTGCATAAGTTCAAAGAAACTAGCAGTTATTTTCCTCATAGACAGAAATTCTTAACAACATCAACTTTTTGTCGTGTCTGTTTGTGAAATTTTACCATCATCTTGTCTTATATAATTTATAATAAAAAGATATTTACTAACTCTACAGATTGCTACCTAGGGCTACTCACCAAAACTTAGATTGGCCAAACTGAATACAAGCACAGCTGGTCAGACTGTACAGTGTACAGATTTACCTGCAGAACAATGGGGGATTGGCATGGTGCACGAAGTGCTCAGGTAAAAAAATGGAGAAGGTCGTTGAACGGAAGAAAGCCCCATCACAATAACTATTATCACAGTAACAATAGTTCATTGACTACAAACCACCTTCCGACAGATTGCATGGGTAAAAACATTATCCTTCAGCTTCATCATTAAGACCCTTTTATTATAATTAAAATGCACAATAGTACCTTCATACACCATTATACATAAATGCATTAGTCATAAAAATTATTACATAATATATATATATATAAATAGTATACATACACAAATAATTTTAAAATATATATATTTAAATGATCAATGTATAGCTGGTGACACACATAGGCCTACATAGTATAACATACATTTATGAATAATAATGATATATATATACACACGATATTTACATGTATATAATTATATATATTGTTTGGCCTACAGCTGTATATTGATTTATAGTTTATACCTGGCTGTCAGCAGGCAGAGATACTCATACCAATTGACTGTATCATCCAGTTCGGAAGACTTAATGGGCTCAGCCGAGGACCCCGGTATCGCCCTTATACCGGGGTCCTCGGCTCAGCATGTGTGCAACAGAACCCACTACTAACTGTAGACCCCCAGCTGGCCCATTAGGCCATAGGATTTCCTTAAAAACATAACAGAAGAAGACAGCAGACGTACGTACCCAGAGACCGCCACATACCCCCTCCCCCACCCAGCCCACCCCACCCTTTAATGCGTCCATTATTGCCCACACCTTCTACTCACCATAACGTACAAGGACCATGGAGTTCACAAGATAATGCAAAATTTGCACTGCACACATTAAGTTTGTGAGACATTCCCTATTTAAAGCAAGACCAAGAAATCTGTAGGACCTCCATCAACACATCTAAAATATCCAAGAACAGTGCAGCAGAGTGCAGTCTTTTACTTTAGCACACTAAAAAACACTTAGATAGTTCTGAAAATAGTTCTGAAAGGTTTGTACAGTGCAGTGCAATCAGCACTCCTTGTACAGCACATCTTCAAGAAAGGCCAGTCAGTGAGCCAGCCCACAAGCAGCCAGTCAACCAGCCAAAACTGCGTTATTTCTATTAATTGATTTTGAAGAAAATCGTTGTAATTTCATAAATAAACTGATTCGTGATTCATTCTAGTGAATTTATATAGCACCACTTCAAGGAACTTACTGAGAAGCGCTTGAAACCCAGTGAAAGAGAAAAGAAAATTTTTAAGACTTCAATGATTAAATAAATTTTATAAAGCAAAGTCTGATTAGTCCATGTAATATGTGCAGATCCAATGAAAGGCAATTCCCGATGGAGGGCACAGCAACCAAGAGAAGGTGTTGCTTGGCATCTGGATTCACTCCACCATATTCAACAACTTCCATTCATTCGATTAAAAACTCTGAGGCACTCTCCTCCTTCCTTTTGGGCTGCATCTTCAGTACCTACTATCATCCAGCTATCAAAGACTGTGGAGAGTGCAGAGAGGTTGTTTGGAGTTATGTACCTCCAGGATTGACTCTCGCACCTTCAGGATTGCCTCTCAGATTAGAATTGCCTTTCAATATCGAGGCATTAGAAACGGCTCATTTATTTTGGTTAATTTATTTCCCCAATATCTCTTTACCATCTCTGATAGTCAACAGCAGCACATGGTGGTGGCACACTTGAAAGTGGTAGTACCATGATCTGGACGTGGTGATGGCTACAGCATGACTGCTGATTATTTCCAGCAGTTATTTTACTGTTGTTACAACTGTTCAAAGTGCAATTAGAGTGCGGCAATCTTTCTCTCCTATACTTCGATTCTCACACATTGACTGTTGCCTGTTGCCAGCACAGACCACATTATTAGTATTCTCTCATCTAATTCAGTGGTCAACAAGTTACTGTCAAGAATATATTTTTAATGGTTTGCTTACACCCTCTAATTAAAATTCATCAGAGTCATAATTAAGGGTGATATATAATTATTATTATTATATGCAATTTTGGCAATTGATGTACGACGATTGTACGTTGTTGCATTCATGAATTAACCCATAAATCACTTCTATGGCCTGCTTCTTTTAAATTAAAAATGGTTCACAGCCAATAAACCTAGTTCTCAATGCAACCAATCTTGAATTAATAAGTATAATAATAATTAATCCTGACTTAATAAGCATAATAATAATTAATCCGGAATTAAAAAGCAATTAATAAGCCTAGTTTTTAATACAATCTATCCTGAATTAATAAGCATAATAATAATTAATCTTAAATTAATAAGCATAATAATAATTAATTCTGAACTAATAAGCAATTAATAAGCTTAATTACAATCTATCCTGTATTAATAAGCAAATTCAAACAATCATTTCATGACTTCAGAAATACGAATTGGAGCAGCCACTTAAAGGGGTGCTATATAAAAACTCCTCAGTAATAATAATAATTAGTCTCAGCACATGGGGTAGATGATCAGTCCTCTGCCTCGTCATCAGATCTGCCCATCAACAGTGTATATCATTGCAGATGAGTTGGCTAGGGTGTGCCGCAATTAAATGATTTATTAAAGCCAAGTGCTAAGAATTATCCAGACATTACCTTTTAGCTTTCAAGGAGCCATCAGAAATGTTTGCTTAGGTAGTGCAGCATAACAAAAATGTACAGATGATGCTGCCATCTGTCAATGGAATTACTTAGTTGCCCTGTGTGTGTGTGTTTGTGTGTGTGTGTGTGTGTGTGTGTGTGTGTGTGTGTGTGTGTGTATGTGTGTGTGTGTGTGTGTGTGTGTGTGTGTGTGTGTGTGTGTGTGTGTGTGCGTGTGTGGATGTGTGCATGGCACACCACTGGCAACTCTTCAAGTTTACTGCACATTCTTTAACTAAATGAAGTATGTATGTATGTGCAGTGTCATGCACTTGTTAATTCTAGTTCTTACACAGTTGGCATTTGATATCATGTAGGCCTAGGCCATGCAGAGTCCAAAATCGATAAGATATATATTTTTTCATACAATATTTAAAAAACTGCCACAAATATATATTAAATATATATTAAAATTATCATGGCAGTTGGTGACTCTGATAAATCTTGGTCTGTTAGTGGCGCTATATAATATGTGCAATAACCATAACAATTCCACTCTTCATCACTTTGTGAACATCTTTACCAAATGGGACTAGAGTAGAAGTAGGCCTATAATTATATCCTAACTGCACAATGCACCAAGTGAACAATGCAATGCATCAGACAAACATTCATCAAACATTCATCAAATATTTAAACCTTGACCATGCCTCAAAGGTTGCCATTGCCATATATAATTATGTCCTCACTTTTGGAGATGGGATATAATTATATCAAAGGCTGAAAAGTGAATACCCCCGCGTGAAAAGAATGAAGCCGACTTCTACACAAATCACACTTTACAAACATAATAAATAACCTGGAGAAAACGTTCGTCGCTGTGACGATGCTCTTGTGCTATATAATTATTTAGAATATATTACATTTACGTTTACATACACCAAGCAACGTAGGGCAGACGATTGATTGTACTACGATAAATTATATGAAATCACAACCATCGTGCAAGTTAAAAAACCATAACAATTAAGAACTCAAATATTGACGAACACGGCGACCTGCGAGTACGCTTTCTCGACAATGATTTTTAAAAAAGAGAATGTCACGGTCCGTTACCTCCACTTCAAATAATAATAAATATCTTAGACGAGAGAGTTAGCGATGTTCAGGGCACCAGAAGAGAGCTTACCGTGTTCACTGCAGCGGCGCCGACTCTTCAAACATGCTCTGACGAAAAAGCAAAAAACGTTTACCGTTTATAATTCCAAACGCAAACTTTGACTGAATGCTGACTTAATATTCAGGTGATGATCAGGTCCCTGCTGAGAAAAACCTACATTTAACTGGGACGATAAAAATGCTATTTACACCTTTCTGTTTATACTCCTAGGCTACGAAGCATTGACAGATGTAATCCAACGTATATTACCAGCTGACGCACATTGAATTTCGATTTTCACGGTACGTTTATACAGCAAAGACTAACGATTACCATAACGCATGGCATGACGCACTAACCGAAAAATGACGCCACCTAGCGAGTAGTAGCTACACCTAGTGAAAGTTCACGGTTCCTCTGAACCCAACGACTCAAGAGTACTTGCTCTGAGACGAACCAACATCTGATGATCGGATCATAATTATATATGAGGTCGTTGATCTGATCTATTAACTGTCTTAGTTTAAATATCCAGGGTTTTAGCGTGAGGTTGTACACAAAATGTGCAGTTCTAAAATGGATTTCTGTAGTTGTAGAAGCACTTCTGTGCTGATAGAAATACTTTTAAAAGGTAATTTTCCTCCGTTTTGAAGTAATTTAAAATGGAGGATAGGAAAAAGAAAGAATGGGTTGTGCAGTTATAAAAATTCCTTAGACAGCCCTGTAAATATCTGTGATATTAGAGTCTGTTTGCATGCACTGTGCACTGCTTAAGTATTTCATAATGAAATAATTTCTTGCCTTTGTGATGGTGGTGCACTGTAGCTGAATATATGCAAGTAAAAATATTAATGGTAATGCTGAAAGAATATTGTATTGTATATGATCATTTATAAAGTGCTTTTCTGAGTTTCTCAGCTAAAGCCTTTCAGAAGCGCTCCCATGCGATCGACCCTGAGAAAAAAGCAGGATTTCATGCGAGGGGAAGAGGAAAGATTGCCAGAGGGAAAGACTGAGCGAACTGATGGTGGTAATGGCAATGTTGAAGTCGTATACTCCACTAATTTCGTATACTACACCAATTTCCACACTTGAGTTACGGTTTCCAATGAGCCATTTGAAAAATAATAAGCTTGTACAAAATCAAATTCACTTTTCACAACTGTGTTATTAATTAAAACCATATTGGTGTGGTGTGCTTTGCAGGTGCAAGGTAAACCAGAATGCTTTATTTAGGTCAGGGTTGCCCAAAAAAATTGTCAGGCCCATAGCCAAAAACAGTTGGGAAGCTCTGACCCAATCAGATCCAAGATTTGACAAAGGCAACTGGAAGAAACGAAGAATGTGGGTGGGGCAGGGGGATGGCACATTGGATAACACACTGGCACGGAGATCAGCGGAGCGGAGTTCGATTCCTGAAGCTCCCGTAACATAGACGTGCTTTGTAGACTGTTATTAGTGCTGATGCATTGCAGGCTGTATGTTCTGTCAGCAGTTAAGATTGATGTTAATTAAGATAACTGCATAAATGTACACTCAAGGCCGTAGACAGGGGGGTGTCTTGGGTGTTTCAACACCCCCGAAATGAAAAATGCAGAAAAAAATGTATTGCGTTTTTTAGTCCGTGATGCGAAAACCATGAAAAAAGACATGAAAACACCCCCCCCCAAATGAAATAATAGATTAAATTACGATCTGAAAAATTGGAGTTGATGACAAAAAAGTCTTTAGAAAAATTGACGCGTCGAAAATGGAAGACTTCGACCGGATGACTAAAAAATGGAAACTGAAATCCTGGCGCCGACACTGAAAACACCCCCCCCCAAAATAAAATCCTGGCTACGGCCTTGTGTACGCTGTAACCAGTTGCGGTCTGTCAACCGGATTGTTGTAGAAAACGAATAAAAATCATTATTTTAACAGAGAAAAACAAGAAGACACGACCAAAATCAATCGGTAATTTTTATAACACAAATATTTCTAATATAATACAAACATTTACTAATAAGTTTACACAATGAAAAAACAATCATCTCATTGAGATATAGACGCAGCAAAACAGTAGTAATGAGATTTATAATGAACACAACATAAAAATCAACACCGTGTTAGATTTCGTTCAATCAACTCCTGCATATGTTTCGTATTATTAACATTGTATCGTATATAATATATATAATATATATAGTCAGTCAGGTCGTCACCATATTCACTCAATCCCTATAAATATCGCAAACAACTATAATAAACAGGCATGTCTCAAACTTAGAAGCATCAGAAATATCGTAGTTAAAACAGCTCCTAAGCTACTAGCATCAAACAGAACTTAGCGTACGCGTTCACAGGGAAGAGAAATTGGAGTCGAATTTCTTACAACTGGGGAACTGTTCTCCAACATGAGTACTTGACAAAAAATTGGCGCAATATATCGTCACCCTATATAATCAACCAGTATTAGTAGCACGGCATAAAAACCATGGCACCTAGGTAACAAGTGGTAGTGCCAGGGCATAAAAACCATGGCAAATAGGTACCAAGTGGGCATGTTTCCACAATACAACTTCTGTTACCTTGGCATCATAAATCTCGGCACCCTGGGCACAACAACACTGGCACCTGGGCAACTAAAATAACTTCTCGACAATAAACACGGACAGGAACCACGGCAGGACAAGAAACGGTACAAATAGGGACAGCAGTACGCACAGCACCTGATCGTCCTAGCTATGTTCGCCAGAAACTCAGTCACCTGCTTTCTCATTCATGTTAAATTAGCCGCATTTCGGTTTGTCCTGCACACGTCTGACTGACCCAAAAAGTATCTGGACCTAAAACTCTGTGGACATGCCACAAGCGCTGACGAGATGAATAATTCTATGTACAAACAAACCTATTACACCACAGAAATACTAACTCAAGAGTTTTCAGAATATTTCTAGCGCTAAAAATAACCATTTCAAAGACAAAAGCAATAGGATTGAAAGTAGTGGATGCACGCACAGGAGATGACGATGCACTTATAAAAAAGAGGTCCTTTTTCGGTGGAAGAATTTCTTAAATTTCTTATATCCCTAGCATAACATGTCATGCGGATAATTATTTTCGACATAGACAGAAACTATTAAAAACCAATCAAGAAAAGATCATTTGATATCCAAAAATATCACTGCAACCGAACCAAAAAAACAACACATCTCGAATTAGACGCACAGAGAAGTCATTGAATCGCCAACAAAAAAAGACAAAACTGTAAATAGCACACAGTGGGGCAGCAGTATAAATCTACCTAGCTACGATATTGTTGATGTAACAATATAATTGAAACCTTCAAAACACACACACAACCAAACCACTACAAGGTCTAAAGTAAAAATGTGTCTGAGGAGGAAAGCACCCTGCCTAATGAAATCTTCTACACTACAAGCCCCTGTTTCTAAACACTACGACACATGGCTCTTGATAACGACCTAACCATAGCATTGTCACTATTCTTCATGGTGATCTCAAAATTCCTGAGTTGCTACCGTGCTTGAAAGCAGGACAACAACTAATTCATGAATGCTTCTCTACGCCAGAAGGGTCGCCCAGAAATGTAAGGTAGAGGTTAAAAGTCTGGTTGTCAGGAAGCCTGGTTGCCAGGAAGTCTGGTTGCCAGGAAGCCTGGTTGCCAGGAAGTCTGGTTGCCAAGAGATCGGACAGAGGACATGGAGGAGGCGCTAAGGTGGAATTTCTTAGGAACAAGAAAGTCTGGCGGAAATACACAGGGGAATGAGAAAATGGTCCCAAACGGTTAGACTTAAAGAGTCTTAACTACAATCTGGCAAAGCAAGTGCTGTATAAGCATGGCATTGCTGAGCCTGTGAACAGAGAAATGGGTAAAACAACTTCTCCCATGCCACCAGACGCACACAAGTGAGACATCAACCTTGGATCAAAAAATGCCAAATTTCAACGCTATTTTCGCCGCAATCATTTGCACGTTCAAAATGTATAAATCATCGCATGAAACTGCCAGCTTACGGAAAGCCATGGAGCATTAATTATCGGAATAGCAACACTGTACGTGTTGCAAGTGACAACACATAATGAGTCCAATTGATTTCATTTGGATTTACTCAAACTGGTCAAGCAGTTAAAAGCCGATTATTCTAGACATTACAAGGACAACTTTAGAGTCAATAAATTACCCCAAATTAAACAAACAACAAAGTTATTTAGCAAAATCGTTTAGGAAGGCTCTAAAAATTTCACGACACGCTTAGGAAGTTCTTCGAAGTCAACAAAGATTGACGTTTTGCCGCACACAACAAAAAAATTAATACGGTTGTAAAAATCTAAAAGCAAAACTGCTGGACAAATCAAAACGTGGCCTCGTAAAAATACACAAAATGCGACACAGGAATTGCTACAGAATAGTTAGTCGGCTCAAAATTATCCTAAATAATAAACGCATTTCTATAAACACTTCAACAAATTCAGTCAATGGAACTTGTGAGTACTAAGCACACGCATGCACACGCACACACACACTAATAAGATGACAAAGATAAATTTCAAAGAGTGCCAGACAGAGTAGTAGTGCAGAACAGAATTATACGTGAAGATAAAAGAGTGGAGACGCTACTTTTTATTCGTTGTGTTCCTAAATAAAAATACAAGCAGTGTCATTAAAAGTCAACAAACTACTTCAAAACAATTATTTACTGTTTGTTACAGTCACAATACGTGGAAAGCTCATGCTATGGAACAGGAACCATTCGTGAAACACACACATTACCAGGTTAAGTCACCTTAAGTCTAAGTCACAGAAAACAATGAGCAGTTTGGACAAAAAAATGTAATTATTGTAAAAGTAATATCAGAAGCAAGGCAGTGCAGCGACAAAGAAAGTACAGAAACTCAAAAAATATCAGACAGAGTGACTTGATACAATCACGTCAGCAATAGCAACATTAACCCTTTAACGACCAGCATGCACTAAAATGTAGCTGGTCGTTAAAGGGTTAACTACAAAAGAATCAGTTTTAATACAGGAACTAAGTAAACTGCAGATGTCAACTGGGCCGTTAAAATTGTCTCCAGACCCAACGATCACAAAAAAGATATACACTGAGAAAGAAATACCATGTCGACGTTGGCACAAAAGCAACAGAGATAACCGCAAAAAATCAGACGTACAATTGGAACAGATACGAGTCACGTGAGCAGGTACACATTAAAAACATTGAGTCCGGACGATATAGCACTACAAATCTAAGTGTATATGCAATATGTAGAAGAACAGCGCCCCCACAGGTAAAGACCGCAGAGCGATGCAAACAGCTTAGAAGAAAATTTGTGTCTTGCTCTAAAATGCATAGCAGTAGAAACATTGAAAAAAATGACAGACGAAGAATGTGATAGGTGGTGCAAAAGTGAGGAACAAACTATTACGCGCTGATACCAAAACTCAGTTTTTAACGATTACACGTAGTAAATCGGAAAGCGAACCAACAAAGTTTCAGACATGTATGTTACACTGAGAAAACGATACAAATGATGCGGGCATAATAGCATTTACAACCTCAAACTGAATTAACACAGTCAATGTTTCTGATGCAACAACTCTCACAATCATGACCAACCACTAAAGAGAGGCCAGCATCAATGGCACTGCGTCTGTAATGCAACATCAACAATGCCACCGTTGCAGCAGCCAAAAGTAGATTCATTGCTATAATGACTAGACTGTGGCAGAAACTAAGGCGCGCAAAACGTTTCAATACTACGCACGCATACGTCGGCGCTTGCAAACACACGTGCTCCCAATATATGTACGGCTACATCTCTGTAAGAATAATTCGATACTTTTCTCAGCGTGTCTTAAACGAACCAATTCATGTCTCGCGTAGTCCTTAAGTATGTCAAATGTGAGATATTTTGCAGCTCCCTGAGGACATGTAATTAATGAACCATTACGTTACCTCGCCTCTCACAGACAGAATAATTTGCATCTATTATACCTCATTCTGCCCAACACAAGCAGGTCAAACATACACACACACACACAAACCAATACTTATCAACCAATATAATCGCTACTTGTTATATAATAATTACTGTAAGTACTACACACCATTAAAAATTAATTAAACATATAGTATATATCATATTTCCCCACATATACAGACAGTATACTATGATATATACATATGATATGACTCACCAAGAATACATAACCATGCATTGCATACAGCTGTGTTAGCCCAAGTATAAACACGCTTGCCGGTATTTACTTCAACACGTCTAGGTATTAGTTGGCATTGGCAAATTAAAATTAGTTTAATTAAACTGCTATGACAAATAATTCATTTGAAAAACTAAAAAATAACAAAGTCAGTATGTACATTCATCTTTTATACACACACGCACACGTACAATTGCAAATATATAAATATTACATATATCAAATATATATAATAAAAAATTATATATATATAATGCATATATATTTACACACAGAGGCAAATGTATGCACATATATACACACAATGATATATATATATATAATTTTGAGACAATATATTAAGAATCGTCATGACCGATGGGTTGGACATGATCAAAATTAATGTCATGTAGCACGTAAAGTAAAACAAAAAACACAATCATCTGTGCCAAAAAATTGAGAGCTGACACCAGACTAAAGTCCCGCGTCCAATGCAGAACGCAGCTAGCAACGCATTTTCCGCCGTACAAATAGTTGTCAAGGTAGTTTTGATTAACTTAGTATTGCAAGAACATAGTATTTCTTCACAGAACGAAAAGATTTGGCAACAACAAAAGTGCTTAAAAACACATAAGCACAGACGCATAGAAACAGATATGTGGGCACATTTGAGTGTAGACACGCATACACACAATGTACATGTATCAGAACCATTTTATAACAAGCTTTAATAATTAATAGAACATCATTTCTGATTTAACATAGCTGGGCACACGAACTCATTTTTTCAAACATGACCTAACCATAAAGCAACATTGTTGTAATTACTTTAATGAACATGGCTTCAAAAGATAACATTACAAAATGACCGTGTATACTGTATATATTATATATATATATATATTTATATATGGATACACCCACATGTATATATATAAATGTATATGGATGCCTATCTGTAAACTTGAAATCAGCAATGCGTATACAAATTCAACTCAGTTCATAAACGGAAAATATCAATTACGTTAGAACTTCATTTAGTTAATCTACTGAACAAAGTACGTTTTGCAAAACAATTCCTCAGGAGTCAGAAATTGACATAATTAGTCAGTCCAACGTTTTAAACCAAAAGTCAACATCAAATTTCATTAAGAAATTAATTAAGTCTCTTAATCCATTTTAAATACATGATTACAAGTTCATATAATTTTAAGTAAACTCTCAACAATAATTGGCTCAATTTAAAACAATTTTACTTCATTCAACCTCCAAGAGTTACTCTTCATATTTCACATGACAATCAAATTTTACTAATTCACTTAACTGATCATAAATAAATGATATTATAAAATAAAAAAATTAATTTAAATTGATTAGGAAAATATTTATATTTCAGGTGGGAGTAAGCGGGTGAGGCAGTGCATTTGTGCTAACTCAGTCAACATGATATGAAAGAATTTCCGAAACACGAAAGTCTCATTAATATAAATATTAATATTAATATTAATAATTCATCGAAATCATCACTAGTGTAGTTACAATTCATAATAATCTTGTATATACCGTATTACTAAAAATACTTGCTTATCATTTAACCATGATATTAATTAATTAATCCTAACCATTGAATGTTCGGTTCAAACTTCAAACACGAAAACAAATTAAGAGTCTCCGTTGAAAATACTTGAAATGTCATAACTTTCAAAATCAATCACAATTTAACTAAAACACTGAAAATCTCAGAATACTGAGAGCAGCTGAAAAATCAGTTAAACATGAAAAGTTATGGACAACACGGTTTGATGACAATCTCCTTCACCCTCTAATCATCCCACCAACAGTGTACAGCCGGTGTACTCATATAAGATGAGAGTTGACTGGGGGGAGTGCAGGTGAACCAGAATCCTCAACTAAATTTTTTTATAAACACAAGCAGGGGGGTTTCCAACTTCCAAATTCTCGAGCGACAGTCTAGCGTGCCAACAACTACACTATCCCACTTTCCCGTATTAAACTAAACATCGTATAAAAAGCATAGATCCAATCACACAGCAACCGAGCTTAAAAACCAACAAATGTTTAACTCAAGACAGATGTTCTTCAGGTATTTAAGTCAAATTTATGATATTTTTAAGATGGCAAAAATATCCAAGCAGCCATGATATTGTGGTCATGTTTAAAATCGTAATAAGGGAAATTGTATTTTAACCTTTGTAACAGCCTCTACAGAAACATCTTAGAATTGTATCAAGCACAGCCACAACAATTCCACTACACTTGCCAGTCTAATCTCTTAAACCTTTACCGACTGAGAGTAAAGGGGTTTCCCACACCATCTAATACACTTTTGGTCAGTAAAGGTTTAAGGTCAAAAGGCAAGCCATAGCTCAACCAAATCCTCAGTTGACCAGAAAGTGGAAGGAGCAGACAGAGACATCAGAGGTTCAACACAAAGGTACACTTCCCTATGTCCACCCACATGATATGCTTTAACTTTATTCTAAACAACAAGCACCTGGATAGCCAATAGAAAATGCATACAAGGTGTACAAACTCTGATTTTCTACGGCTTTGCAGGTGGTTTAGAGACGTCAAACAAAAGAGTAGTCACACCAGAACCTCCTTATAACACCGCACATAACCCCAAACTTCCGTACAGTACTCATCATCATCATAACATGATAACGCTCATTCAACATATTTCGTGAACAGAAATCCGAATGTGACTGCTTAATAACATGATTTATCAAACATGCAACTGTTGCAACACCTCATTTATTTCCTGCCGAAATTATATGCAAACACGTAAGCAATGAGCCAGTTATGTCACCCTGCGATCGCGTCAACCGGACACCGTCAACTTGACTGCATCAACCTGACACTGTGTTGACCTGGCAGTGTCAACCGGACACTGTCAACCTGACTGCATCAACCTGACACTGTGTCAACCTGACATTGTGTCAACTTGACTGTGTCAACCTGACACTGTGTCAACTGGACAGCGTTGACCTGGCAGTGACAACTTGATTTTGTCAACCAGACACTGTGCCAACTTGACTGTGTCAACCTGACACTGTGTTGACTTGACTGCGTCAACCAGACACTGTGCCAATTGACTGTGTCAACCTGACACTGTGTCAACTGTACTGCGTTGACCTGGACTGCATTTTGTCGTCAGTAAATCATACAGCATCATTGTCCAATGCAAAAGATATTAGGAGATGCACCAAAACCAAGAGCTGTGAACAATGGGAGAACATCAAGAGACCCTCTTGATATTCACCTTAGGCCAAAAAAAAAATATGTTGTGTTTCCGGTAACAGAGCTAAAAAAAAATTGGGTAGGTAGGTCGGAAAATATTTTTATTTTGTAAAATATTTTTATGCAGTGACTATCCGAAAAAGTATACCCCACTAGTCTTTTTTGCACGCTGAAACAAAGTACGTGTTCTAAGCAAGTATAAACTGCCTATTTCCCGACTGTCTGCACCTAAAACTGCTCTAGAAACAGTCCTATTAATTTCATTTTGTTGACGTCTCTTATGTTATGTCAATACAAATGTGTTTTTTTTTATCTGAAAAAAAATTAAATTTTTTTTGGGGAAAAAAATTTTTTTTTAATAAAAATTTTTTTAAAAAATATTTGGGTCGCGGCCCTAAAAATGGGTCGGTCGCGTTACCGGAAACACAACACTTTTTTTTTACGCCTTATCACGGCTTGGTTTTGGTGCCCATCACAAACCCTCATGGCTTCAAACAGCTGTGTTACAAAGAGGTTCTGGCGCACGTGTGTGTATAGGTAGATAGTTCAAAGAGTAAATGCACCAAAATTTAAAGCATCTTTAGCTAGGTAGACGTCGTGCACAGATTGAAGTAATAATCAGCAATCAAGATATTATAACACCTCAACAGAGAGTTAAATCTGCATTCAATGCAGATCACAACTTAAACGTTTCGGCGGCATATAAAATTCGGCAACAAAAGAAAATTGAAACAAAACAATTTGATCAAATGCCACAACACAAAACACGATCAGACAATCTTGAGAGAGATCCAGTCAACCAAACTGAGTGAAATTGAGATTACCAGCTTTGCTGCGAAACAGATCAAGCCTCCGTGGTCAAAGGCGGCGGCGGCGCACGTTTTTGGCAGACGACATCGATCCAGTTATTCCTGTCGCTTGAAAAGGCTCCTGCGCTATGGAATCGCATCATTGCAAGATTCGCATAGATCTGGGAGACATTTTCCTGGAGAAAACAAATCTTGAGACATACTTTATATGGTAGCAGTACAACACCGCAGAGACAGGACCCTCCTCAACAAGAGACATTCTTCCGACAGACGCATCCAACCGCACGGAACAGGAACAGCGTTCAGACACGGTCACAGTGTACATGTACATTCCCCCAGCGTGATCTCCTCCAAATATTCACGGCGGAGGACAAATTCATAAGCAAAGCAACTACAATCTAGCGACACATTATCATCAGCATAGGTGGGCGGGTTTTATGCACGGTCATTCGAGCCGAGCATCGCAAGAGCTACACTAACGCCAAACGGACGACGGACCATCGTCGAAAGTAGTCCCTCGATGGACCGTCGTCGAAAGTAGTCCCTCTCGACCGGAGCGTTCCACGACTAATTATCGGCTGCATATCGAACCGGAGGAGTGATATAAATTTAAATTGCTGCCTGCTTATCATCATTTCAAAGGCATGATTGTTAAAACTGCGACACTAGACCCGCGCCGGGGAACGACGACAACGAAACGGAAAAACAACATGCAGTTAGTTTTCCGACGCACGTCGTCGTAAAGCAACGTAGTCCGCTCTACGAGCAATGTACACACACAGACAGGCGGAGACCAGAAGGTGGCGATGACGACAACGACGACAGAAAGAGTTGTCCTTCGTGCGATTTGCAGCCGTATGTTATTGCCACGAGTTCCATAATAACAGCAGTCGAAAGACGACCTTGCAACCACCGCCGGAGCGGTCGTGTCTATCAGTCGTGCATAAACAGGGAGGAGGAGTAAGAGGAGGTGGTACGGCGTCTACCGGTACTGGTGGTAGTACGACGGTGGGCTGTACGACGGTCTCTGAAAGAAAACTGGATCGAACTGGGTGGAGCCGGGCTTGATGTCGCGGCTCAGCGACGAGTTGTAGGAGAACGCCGAGCTGGTGGCCGTGCCCGAGCTTGGCAGAAATGCATCTTGGGGGTAGGCAGACAGATTGGGGTACATAGGCCGGTAGGTGGGCTCGGCGGCGGCCGACAGGTGGGAGCTCAGCCGGTCGGCGCACGATATCATATCTGGATATTGCAGATAGGTCGGAATGTTGACGGGATACCGCGTGTCATTGTTAAAGCGCGTCGCCAGCCCGTTCATAGTCCACCGGTGCTGGCTGTCGGACCAGCCGGCGTAGAACGGCGCAGACGGTAGACCGCGCAGCAGGCTGCACGGGTTCAGAACCTGACCGGCGGCGTCCTCCTGCTTGGCGAGCAGCGCGTCGTAGTTGCAGTCGGTGCGCGGGCTCATCCCGACGAGCGGGCTCGAGTGCGGGATCCCGAGCGCCGGCGGCCACTTCTGGAACCCGGAGTTCCACTTGAACTCGGGCGCGATGTCCTGAGACATGGCGGCAAACGACGGCGGCAGGCCGTGGTGGTAGGACGGCCGGTCGTGCACGGCCATCGACACGGCGTTGAAATTGCAGTCGACGTGCTTGCGCTTCCGGTCCTTGTCGGCAGCGGCGGCGGCAGTGGCGGAGATGGAAGAATGCGCTGCGACGGCGCTCGTCGACTCCTGAGTCGTGTGGTTTTCCTCGACCGGTCGGCGATCCTTCCTCGGCTCGACCTTCAGGTCAAGGTCAGGGAAGACGACTTCGGACTCGTCCAGGTGAGGCAGGCAACCGTGCAGGTGGTCCCTCAGCTTCCGCAACGCGATGAAGAACGGAACCTTGTCGCTGGCGCGAGGCAGCTGTGAACACCGTGCGCTCGATGACGGCATTACGTAGACGACCTGAAAGAACGTTGACATGCTAATGTAGAAAGAAAATGTTACGCAATGTACATTTAGATATTTTTACGTGAGGTCGTTCTTAATTGTAGCAAAATACATTAATCTGGTCCTGTCACACTCAGCGGTGACGACAAAGGGATAATTCCCATGAAATGTCACTAAAAACAATTTCAAGTTTTATAATCAATGACTCAATGTAAACAAACTCAGAATTGCAGAATTTCAAACTGTAATTAATGCAGACTCGACAAAGTTTATAAACCTAGAATGGCAAATAAAAAATCTAAAGAAAACCAGTACATCTCCTGGTAACCCTTTAATAACGTGCTGCATAGGTTTTCGACACATTTTAATACACACTTGACACTAAAGGGTCAATTGGCTAACTGAATTTATGAAAGCAAGAGTAGAAATTCTTAAACCTGAAAATATATAAGTGCTAACAAAGAAAATAACTCCTATATATATATGGACACGATGAAAGTTTTACTGCATGACAATGCTGGGAATTGCTACAACTGTAATTCTAGTATTTGAAAAGCGGTCAGTCGCCTTTAAGTAAACCGTGACTTCAAGAAAAACTACTATTACCGTATTTGTGCCAGGAAATGGCTCAGGCTGTTTGCCGATATAGAAATTCTTGTGGTTACAGAAGACTTCATATATGCCTGAAACAATCACACGAAACAACAATTCAACGTAACAACCAAAAAAGTTCTCTTATTAATCTCAAAACCAACATGCAAAATTTTGCATATAGCAATTAATTGAAACCCAAATATATACTTATGCATTGACAACGGAACAAGAGAGAGTCTGAGAGACCCAAAAGCCTCACATGATTAGGGTCACCTTAGCCAATTACAAATGTTGATGATGGCTTTTTAGAAAAGTGAAGAACTTTAATCATCTCAATTGTCATTGTTAGACGTTTATAAAGTTTAAATTACAAAATTATGGAATACACATGCAGATGTAAACAAATATTTCAACAATAAACCTCATTTCAACCTCATTTACCATAAGAACCAAGCAACCAAACCCTTGGCAAAGTCACACAAAAAAAATAACAGCAGACAAACAACTGACTACATGTATAAAAAACTACAGTGTTAAACTCATAATTCAGATCAAATGAAAGCAAAATTAAGACCCACCTTTTCCATTAAACACCGCTATCTTAGGCTTGTAAGTCTGTATTTTCTCCGTCAAACTCTCCACACCCTCTTTGATTTCTCTCCTGAAAACAAACAGAACTTACAATTTCTGCTAAATGGTCTACGTTTGCGTGTCAAAACATCATCAACAAAGCAGACTGATGGAATGCACGTTCCATATGTCTTCAAACCTCACAGCTCTTGCATCTCCCCGTACACAAACAATCAGCTTCTTCTCACTTATCATCAACAACAAGTTATCCAAATGTTTCGTCTATTCACACCAAAGAACCAGAAATGTTCTTGATAAATAACTGTTCTTGATAAATAACTGTTCTTGATAAATGAGTTTTTTCAGCTGCCGGCCATAGTATTTTTTTCACTATCTAGCTACATCTCTTTCTTCTACTTAGTCATTAAATTCAACGTTATTTCATTTTAACTTAAAACTTGTCTCATTCATCTGCCATAGGCTGCCTGCCCTCTGTCTTATTAGCCAATCTTCTGGACAGTGGCTAACTACACTTGGTTTAACTTTTAAGTTATTTCTGAAAAATACCAAGTCGTGTGACATCTCCTTGAGCTAAACCAGAGCTCTGTGTTCAGTAGTTTATAGAACAAATCATTATAAAAGCAATCTTATCTCGAACATAAAAGCTTCGCCAGCGTCGTCGCTGCAATACCGTACGTGGCATCCATCACAAGTCACTTGAAAGTCTCAGCAGTCAGCACACCAAAGCAATGGCCCTTCCGGTTAAAATAAAACAGGGCAATCTCTTAGGACATGAAATTAGAGAAAGTGCCTGGTACGATCAGCAACAGTTGAATGTCCAATGGGGTGGGGGGGTGGTAGAGTAATGGTTAACACGCTGGCCAAGAGTGCGAGAGGTAGCAGGTTCGAGCCCCCGTTGGGCGGATTTGATTTGTAGGCTGCTATTAGCGCCATTGTAATTGCAAAGCTGTCTGCTCAGTTGGTAGTCAAGTTTAATTAAGATTACTGCATAACTTGTAAATGTAAAGCGCAGTGCGTCTTGCAGGCGTTTCAATAAAGAAAATATATTATTATTATTATTACTATTATTAACCACAGACTTACACCTCCTGGGTTCGGGGGTTGGCGGGGGTGATGGTCCAGCGTTTAGGGCATTGGACTGTCAACCCAGAGTGCACTGCTGGTGGGGAGATGAGATGGCGAGGGAGAGGACTGGCGCCAACTAACAGCTCTCATGTGTCAAGTCGAAGCAAAGTGAAGTCGCTAAGGCTTCGTACTATAGCTGCAGCATTGGCTGATTTAATAGATCAGCGGTTCCCAACCCGTGGCCCGCGGGCCAAAAGTGGCCCGCCAGGCCTGAAAAAATGGCCCGCCAGGCCTAAAAAATTTCCCTCATCTCTCGAAGAATAAACAAAAATGTATGAAAAAATTGACAATTTTGGCAGGATAGAAGACATAATTAATTTCTGTTACGAATTATTTTATTTTGACGTCTATAAATAACATAAAACATTCTATTTTGATTCAATTATAACAGTTTTATATGCTTTTAGTTAAGTAAATTTTAGCATTGTGGCCCCCAATGTCCTTTAACTAAGAAAAAGTGGCCCCCTTGTCCTCCAACTTAGAAAAAGTGGCCCTAATATCCAAAAAGGTTGGGAACCACTGTAATAGATTGTTCTCAGGCCATCTGTTCAGAGATGTAAACTTAACAATGTAGCTTTATTTTGTATATCATCGCACAAAATAATGGTAGACTAGACAAGATGGCTAAGATCAGAAACATCGTGGAATCTTTAAAAAAATAGTTTAAAGCAAAGCAGGAACTCATGGAGCAAAACGACATCAGGGATAGCGCAGAAGCAAAATTGTTTCAATCACAACTTAACACACACCACAGAAACAATTGTGAGGATTGAAGTATTAGAACACAGCAGAGGCAAATTTAGATTATAAAAGTGACTGAAGCCACCAGATAAAAACAATTTTAAGAAATAAATGTCAGAGAAGTTATTTCGCCGTCATACCGTGAGAATTCTACGCTGCCCTTTGTACAACGTGCCACGAAGTTGGTAAAGCCAATGCCGTACTGCTTCAGCTTATAGTCATCGTTCGCATTCATTGGTTCAGGGATGAGACCAGACAGATACAGACACTTCCCTGAACAAATATGCATTCCAAGTTTACACAGAACTGCATGAAATGCAAACTGCCGAAAACAGATGCATTCAGAGGAAAAATCAGACATTCTTAGAATGTAAACATCCATACAGTAAAAATAATTTTAAAAAAGAAAATCACAATCTTAAACGACGTGAAAAACCCAGACACATATTGAGCCATATAAACACAGTGCGGAACTATCAAACATCCTTGTTACAATCACCTCATATAATGAGGCTTCAATTTTTAAAAATTTAAAATTATATTAGACTTTGGACCTATTTGAAAACATTTTGACATTGATCTGGATATAGAAATTATGTATGTTTGTTTATTATACCATGTTTGTACACCAAAATGCGGATAGCAATTGGTATATTAAAGAATATTCTTATCTTATCTTATCTTAATCCCCTGTACATTACTTTCATGATGTAAAACGGATGCATTCAGAGTAAAAATCAGACATTCTCAGAAGAGGCCAAGTAAGAATTCATGCAGTAAAAACAAATTTTTTTAAAGGAACTTACAATCTTTCACGACCTAAAAAATCAGCCCCACTTTCAGCCACATAAATACAATGTGCATTGTGCAACCTAAAAAACATCTCCGACATTATGATCACCTTCATACGATATTTCAATTAATCCCTCTGCATTACCCATAGTTGTAAAAAACGTTACCTGATGTAAAACCATTGATGACAGTTGGTTTACCGCTACTGAATCTGCGAGCGGCGCTATATAAATGTTCAATTACAATTACAATTACCGATCTACCAACATCACCCGATTGAAGAATCTCCTTTTTTATTCCATTGTAAATCGATTCATACACAGTCAATATTTAATTCTGCTCTAATTATCAAAAGCATTGTCTCTAAACAATGAACAGGTGCACAAGATAAACTATTGCATTTGTAGCTCCATGGACAAAGGAGGTGGTTTAAATATTAATATTCTGTTATGCTCAGTACTTAAAAAGCTGTACAACAGGGACAGTGAGAAAGGAGACTGCCCATAAATCCTCTGCTACAAAAACCCTCAGGCATTATCCGAAAAGAGATCCATGCAACTGGCTACCCTCTACCCCCCACCCCCACCGGCGCATCTGCACATCTGGAAAAGGTTGTTCTACAGAGGACAGAGTTTCAGTAAAGCACGACCATAAACCTTTTTATGGCCTGATTCTAGGCCACTTCCATTTTTGTTTTTGCCTTAAGTTTAAACAATAAGGGAGTGTCATCCATTTACTTAGGTGCCTATTAGTCTGTCTGTCTGTATCTGTATGCTTGTATCTGCCATTGTACATTTGTGTCTGTATGCACGAATGTCTGCATGTGTGTGCTTCTACATATGTGCGTGCATGTGTGTCTACATGCATGTGTCTGCATGTGTGTACCTGCATACGCGTGTGTGTGTGTGTGTGTGTGAGCATGTGTGTTTGCATGTGTATTTGCAAGTGTCTGCATGTGTGTTGGGTGTTTTTATAACAATTGGTAGCAAACACAGATAATTATATTAGTATCCTGGATTAGTCAGGATAAGACTTAGATGGCTTCACTTTCATAACTTAAAATGACAATAATGCAATGAAGCAGAAACGAAAAATAAAGCAGTCGCATCAGATTTACTTACAGAAGTGATTACCAGGACCCGCATAGTGATGTCCAAGATAGGCGGCCGTCAATCCTGGACAACTACCGATCTAAACATCCACAATCAATCACATTGCAATCAATCACATTGCAATCAATCACATTGCAATCAATCACATTGCAATCAATCACATTGCAATCAATCACATTGCAATCAATCACATTACAATCAATCACATTGCAATCAATCACATTACAATCAATCACATTGCAATCAATCACACTACAATCAATCACATTGAAATCACTACGCAATTCAAAATATACCCACAAATTGTTACTTTGTTACGTTACACTATATTAACCAAAGCACCAGCTTTCAAACTGTATTGCTATGCTACAATTATCAACAAGTGCTATTAATTATTTCTATTAATTTTTTTTATTAACTGTACATACAATGCGCACAGGTTAGTAAATCTGAGCTTAACGCAGGAGATTACTACGTGAGAAAAACATGACTAGGGCCATTGCGCACTGTCTGCTCAGTAGACTCTAAACCACAATCGTCGGAATACATACCCAGTGTGCTTCCGACCAGACCGCAATGCCATTTAAATATTAAAAACTAACAGTTCATAAGCAATCTGTCCATCAACAAACCACTCCTTATATTTGTATCAGAAGCAACCTAAAGCTAAATTTTTTTTTTGTCCCCAATTCAGAAATTAATTTGTAACTCGCATTTGCCAAAAATACGTTAAGCGCCATCATCCTACAAAAAGCAAAGATGCCTACAGGTTTCATGCTTTAGAATTCAAAATTAATACTCCTAGAAATTCAATAAAAAAGTTCAATGTCCAGCAGCTCAGCAGAATTTCTTGACAAAGCAACCGTGTAGAACAAGAGTTCTGATTTTATAAGTCAATCTGGTCAAAGGTGAAAAATTAAAGGTGAAAAATTAAAAGTGAAACTAACGATGATTATATCAAGATTCGGAGCGAGAAGATCTGGAACGGTTCTCTTGAGCACATCCTCTTCTGTCATGCCGTTGAAACGATCTCGTTTCTTCTTGTTACCAGAACAATCGCTTCCAGAAGCCGCATCCTGCTGCTTAACGCTGGGCGGCTGCGTCTCCACCGCGACTTCACTCTTCTCAACATATCTGCCAGAAAGATCATCCAATAAATAATCAATCACTTAATCATTCATGTAACTCATAATATACCTACAAATCATTATTTTGTTACGTTACACTCTACCAACCAAAGCAGCAGCTTTCAAACTGCAACAAGTGCTATTATTATTAATTGTTCCTATAAATTATCTTATTAACTGTACATACAGCGCACACAGATAAGTAAATTATCTTAACTTGAAGCAGAAGATTACTACGTCATATGATATCTCAAAGTTGCCATGATACAACTTGCATTTTATCATAAAGCTGAAGCACGAACAACTGGCGGAAGCTCAGGCAGGCTGCAACCTTTTCTACGCAATGAGGATCACACAGAATTGTATTGGACTTCTTCACAGAAACTCCAGAGACATACAGTTGAGTTGAATGGCTCAACATGAGGCTCCTAGGTTTCATCAACACCATCCTTGCGCCATCGTAGTCATCATCATCATCATCATCAGTACCTGATGATGAAGCCATTCGGTGGTGATGGATACAAATAAATGATCCCCAATCTTTTCCATCATTTTGCAGATCTACTGCCTGCTTTGCATTTTGTCCACTATTCATCATCATGCGTGGGCTCTATGCTGTATCTATCCAGTGAAAAGATAGCCTGACTTTGTTTCTGTTTCCTACAAATGTTGAACATTTGGAGGTTTGGTCAGCATGTATCCTGGCATTTTCATGACATACAAGCGTTGCACGTTCTCCAAAGGTGGCAGCAGCACTGGAAAGCCAGATTAACTACGGATCGAATTGAGTTCATGGCAATCAAACTGACAGCTCATTATTTCAGCTGACGGATTATTTCTGATGCATTGCTCTCGTGACCAGAGCCATGCTAAGCGGCTAAATCCCAGCATCTCCACATGAAGAGCTCAGATCAATTCAGGTAGATTTAAAATATAGCAGTGGACCAATTGGACCATGTTGTTGATTCACTGCTGGTGACGATCCTTTTATTTGTAGGTGAAATATGCTAACTGGCATTATTTGCTTACATCTAAAGAGGTGCTCCTTAAATCTATAATGATGAGCTACATTTCTTCCAAGTCCCCTTTAGTACAGATTCAGTCGTTCAGATAGCCGGAATCTTAAGGAATCTTATTGTATAAAACTAAAATTATACTGAAAACACACATGCTACTGTGACGGTAAGCATCATAGTGTTCGTATTCCATACCATATTCTAAATGTTGCTGATATGTATCATTATTTAAATGTTAGTGTTCTGCATCATCTAAATGTTGGTATTCTGTATCAGTATCTAAATGTTGGTGCTTTAATCATAATATAAATGTTGGTGTTTTAATCATAATCTAAACGTTGGTGTTTTAATCATAATCTAAATGTTGGTATTTCTATAATCATAACATAGAGCAGGTATCTTATAAAGAACAATTTATAAGCAAATCAACGTAAAATGATATCAACAGATAATTAACGTCAAGGACCAAGTGATCAGTTTAACAAAACAGAGTTCTAAAGATTGGTAAATGATAAGCATATTGAACAGTAATTAATCAACCACATTAGAAACCAAACAACAATTAAACTAAACAATGAGTACAAACAAAAAATAACAATGAAACTAAACAATGAGTACAAACAACAAATAACAATTAAACTAAACAATGAGTACAAACAACAATTAAACTAAACAATGAGTA
The DNA here is from genome assembly GCA_945859605.1 of Lumbricus rubellus. NCBI lineage: Eukaryota > Metazoa > Annelida > Clitellata > Crassiclitellata > Lumbricidae > Lumbricus > Lumbricus rubellus. The sequence goes on along the minus strand of OX243823.1, from coordinate 8,525,520 downwards.
CAAACAACAAATAACAATTAAACTAAACAATGAGTACAAACAACAAACCGATCGTTGGAGTGATCCTGATGTGAATCCTCTCCCCGCAAATGATTCCCCGCTCCCGCTCCTCCCCCGTTGCTGTCAACCCCGTATCCTATTTGACCGTCGTTAAGACGACAATCGGCATTGGTCGCTGCACAGCTGTTCCTGCCGACATCTGGTGGCAGCGAGGGTAAATGGTGGTTTATGGGCGGCATTGTCTCGCTGTAGTATGGGTAGCAGCTCTCCTGTCTCCAACCCCATGGCTGGTGGTGAGGATCATAGCTTCCACATGAGGGAAAACTGCATGAACACAGAGAAAAAGCAGATGAGCCGTAAGTCAGTCTAATCAATCAATCAGTTGATCAGAATTTATATAGCGCCCTTTAAAGATCTCTACACGGAAAGGCTCTACACGGAAGAACTCCCGGTCCATTCTTTAAATTCCAATAAACAAAACTTAAAAACCAGAAAAGAAGTTTGACAAAAAAGCATAAAAGTATATAAAAACTGTAGACACATTACACAATCTTGACCACTGAAGGTTTACTAAAACACAGAGTTTTCCAATCCCAGTGTTCAGTTATTAAATTGGTTAGCCAGGTTTTTATGCAAACTCTCTTTGCAGGTCTGCGCTGCAGACAGGAGATGACGTACAAGTTGCTAAGTACGTATCAAAATTCACAAGCCAGTCTTAGGCATGCATTCTTCATAGCGCATCCTTAACTTTACGTCTGAAATTCTAATCTGTTACTGTGGCATACATTTTTTAATATGGACAACTTCGCAACCAGTGGACAGGAATCTCATAAGCCAAGAATAAGAATAAGCATTAACTAGCCACTTCAATATTTACATTCCAAAATGTCAAAATATTATATTACTGAATTTCTATCTGAAAGTTTGCCATTACTAGCCACTTAATTATTTAAATTCCAAAATGCCAAAATATTATATTAATGAATTTCTATCCAAATGCCTACCATTACCAGCCACTTAAATATTTACATTTCCAAAAGTCAAAAACTATTTTAAAGAAAGTTTATCTGAATGTGAATGCACACCAAATTTTCCACCCATAAAATGGCCAATAACAATCACAAATAGTTCTATGCAAGGATCAGCATTCACGGAGTGCAAACATCTGGCCAACAATTTCCCAAAATAATTTGTCACTCGGTCAGATGTGAAGCACAGACTTTCAACGAACCCTACGTTGGGAGAATTAAAAAAACATGCACACACACAGCCACTGAATCATAGATGAGTTCAAGGCATGACAAAACCCCTTTCCCTCCATTTCTCTTCCAAAAAGACACTTAGGGAATGAATTCAAGAATTTCCACCTGCTGTGTATCAACACCACTGCATATATACAAACTACAATGTGCATACACACTACAATGCGCAGGCCATAGGAGAGGAGTCAGGCAATGCAACATCATCGGCCTGTGCACCGCATAACCCTTGCCATAGCCAGACCCATCTGACTTAATATTATGCACACTCAGTACGAGTGTTTAGCCTACAGTACGTAGGCTAAAATTTTTATGTCACATTAAAACTACTCCTCAATTACCAAAATGAAAATAAACAGCATTCAAATGCAAATTATCCACAGTCTGATCTGTCCTACAAATGTAGCAGTAACTATAACACACAAGTCCCTCAATAGATGCATGCGTGCATATCTGTATGTACTATGTACACATATGGGCTTTATAAAGTCCATTTTTCTCAAGTGCTGCACAAATCAGATTCTAACAGATTTAAACAGACATAAATTTCTTAGCAAACAATGACAATAAATTATCATGAGCAATAATTATTTAAACGAAACTAGATGATACCAAAGTGCAACTTTCAATTCGGCCTGTCACTCTGACTTTAAATACCAAGTCTGACGAAGTCAAAAGTAGACCACCATGCCACGAGAAATAAATTAAAAACAATCCCTGTCAACAAACCTCCCTCTACGTCAAGTTGAATCATTCACAGGTGTCCTAATTAAAACCCAATAATAGGCTCAACTGCTGTTAATATATTCAGATATTATTCTGTTGCTCAGTGGCAAGTCAGTCAAAAGCACAACAAGCGTCTAGAACAGTGTTTCTTAACCAGTGTTCGACCGAACCCCTGGGGTTCGATGAGCCACTGCCAGGGGTTCGGCAGAGGTCCTCTGAAATATACATATTCAGGGTCAGTGAGTGAAAAATTATTTATTTTATTTTTATTTTTCGAATTTTATTTAGTAACAAAGGGCACATTAAGATGTAATTGGTAGTTCATGTATTGAATGTACTAATATTGCATCACATTTTGGCACAATTTTTTTCTTTTGTTTCCATTAGTTAAAAAATTATTGTTCACACTTTAGGGTTCGGTGAGTGGTCATGGATTCATCTTGGGGTTCGGCACCCATGAAAAGGTTAAGAACCACTGGTCTAGAAGAAGAAAAGAGAGACGACAGAACTTACAACGACGATGCCTCATTGGAGTTCATTATTCTACCCAGAAACATTCAACTATCACACACCACTTCGTCCAAATCTAGAAAGAAAATCATAACAACAACCATTACTATATAAAGCAACTGACAGTAGCAAAAGTTATTATCAGATTAAAGCTCATGTAGAGCGTTTGAAACCATTATCTTTGATTATGGTTTGGTGTCAGGTCGGGAGCGCCTCTGAGGAGTTATCTTGAAGTGGTGCTATATAAATGTACGATTACAATTACGTAGTCATGTATGAATGAATGTATGATTTGTATGTGTATGCAAAACTATGCATGTATGAATGTTGTATGTATGCATGTATGCTTTTTTTCTTCTCCTATATGCTATAGCACTCCTTCAAGCTCTCTACTCATAGGCGCTTCTGACTACAGTGCGAACACTGCATCTGAGTTTCACGCAAGTGAAGTTCTTGCTCAAGTACTTATGCGGCGACTTGAGGTGGATTAGAACCTGGAACCCTCTGGCTCCAAGGCAGCAAACCCACCACTATGCCGCCATGCCTTGTGAAATGTATGCACGCAGCGCATATACTATTTATTTCTTTTGAGATTTCAACATTATTCACACTAGTAAGCAGTACCGGTACTCCAAAAGACCCTTTAAAGTTACCATAGTCAGACAGACATACAGATATATATATGAATAATGAATATGTATATAAAGGTGTCTGATAACTTGAAAGGAGACTTGTGAGAGGCATCAAAACTGTAAGACGTAAACACAACACCACTGGCATTTATTCACATAAAATATGAATAAAATTTGCACCTAAATACAAAAAATATGCTCTGATAATTCTAAGCAAACACCCACAAGACTGCGTCAACTAATCCTACAGACGACATTAAATCCGTCCCGTAAATCCTCAGTATTTGTCACCTTCATAACAATAATAAACACAAGTCATATTATGTATGTGTGCATAAGTGTGTGTGTATATATAAAAATTATATATATAAAATGTATTACACTCACATTCAAAGAAAAGCTTGTGTAAACTACAGAGCTTATCAATCATCCACATTATATATAAATAATTTCACTGTTGGAGCAGCCATGCCGACAAACACCGCTCATTCCTCTACACATTGTTTAGACCAACAGTTGTTCATAAAAATTAGTTTCACTTTACCACATAACATAAACTAACATGATCCTACCTAACTACACGTGTACATCGTGTAACTAGATTGCCTGCAACAGATCTGGTCCTTGAAATTTCAGGGTTTTTTAAGAACTTAAAATGTGAAATTTAAGAGTATAGACGATGAAAGCTGGTGTTAAATATCTCATAAAAGCACATTTGAATGAAAGAGCAATTATCCACGATCACTTCAAAATACCATGCTCCAGTTTTATCAGGCTACGGAATATCAATGTTAGGAATTCAATTCATGAAACTGGGTCAACGAAATCTGTTTCACAGCATGTCCGCTCTCTGAATATAACAAGCTTCGAAACTGTTTTTGTAACATTTGCAAGCTGTCAAAATCATTTTTTAAAACCTGTTTCAGCGGAAAGGGCTTATTCACCGCGGGGATCCAAAAAATCAAACGCTAAAAAAAGCGAATATGGGTCGGGTTCAGTAACAGTCGAGAGAGAACCCTGTTGATTCCACCCAATGGGCAGATGCTGCAAAAAAGAATATCATTGCTGACAATCCGCTGCCTTTGGCGGCTACGGTGCCCCAGGCATGAACAATGTTCCGAATGACAGCACACCCATAGCGCAGCGGTGGGTGACATGAAAATGCCCCTCCTCCTCCCGACCGACCGACATCCATCTCGACATGGAAAGACGACAATCCACGCGCAGTCCGATGCGGAACACTCGGCCATAACAGAATATACCTGTCAAATTTGACGTTTTTCTTACTTGCTTACCGAGAATTTGATGAATTATTCGTGTATTCCGATCGTTATTTTGTTTATGACATTCTCCACAATACAATTTACGCTCGAGTTCTTTATGCTGCCAGTAGATGTCCTTACAGAAGACATAAGTACACAGATGCAACACAAAGTGACGTACTTGAAGAGAGCAAAACCGTGCGTCATCGTGTTTCTGGTTGAGTATTTCGTCAGGATGGAAAGTTCATTGAGCAGTATGGCATTTTAGATAGAGTGAATAAACGTTCATTATTTTACAGGGAAATAGTACTATTTTGTAATTTCAAAACAGTTTTATTTTATTTTCCTTTTCAGCTAACTGCTAGATGGCAGTGTTTGCAATATGACGTATTTAATCTAGTGTTGGAATCAAATATATGTCATCTACCACGCTGGTTCACTGACCACCAAAAACGAAAGCTGATGTAGCGCTAATAGACAGATTCTTTTTGCATCATGCTCGCAGAAGACAGATACTGTCATGGTTGCATTGAAGACTTTTAAGGGATTTAACGTAGGCCTAATGAACTTCAGGTCTGCGAAACTAATTTGACCAGCGAATGTCTGACAAAATTGACTGACTTTAAATTGCTATTTGCAAGACAAAATTCCTTTTTTCAACTTTGCAACCAAGCAAGTTGGAAGAGAGTATTTTTGATGCTCTTTTCAGATCAAGCGTTGATCGATGTAAACACCTTGCCATGGGGTACTATCCTAGTGAGTCAATAATATTGTTGCAATCGGAACGCCATTAATGCACAGTATTAATCACAGTATAGATAATTATTATCTATACCGTGGTTTAATTGCGCTGAGTGATTCTTTTTCTATGAGATTTGAAATATCAAGATTGAGTAGGCTACTATATTATAGACCACTGATCTCTACCAAAATAATCGCGCTATAAGTTTTCCAAAACTTGCAGGCTATGACGTCATAGATGAACAACCATTGATATGTATTATATAACTACTGGATTGATCATTGCCTATGAAAGTTTGGATTATCGCTCACTAAAGGATATCCCAGAATTCTTTGGGACAAAGCTAAGAGCAACTCCCAGGACTCTCTGCGGCAACTCCCAGAATTCCTAGAGGCAAACCATAGTAAAGGATAGGCGGCACAACACTCCGCTTTAAAACGCAAATTTCTCAGCAATGATGCAAAATTGTTTAAAACCACCTTGGGGTTTTTGAGTTGAATGACATACGAACCAATCAACTTAACTGTATTTAGCGGCCGCTGACCAGACTTCTTGGAAATTGCTTTTAAAGTTGACGAATTTAACATGTGTTTACATAGGAACAAGCGCTCTTTGCCTGTACAGGAAGTCACGTGTCATTCGCCGTCGGCCATGGACCACTATACGAAGCCTTATCAATCCAGCTAATACATACATATCAATGTGAACAACTATGATTGCCGATCATTGAACTGTGAATAGCGTACAGATCATTCGAAATCATGAATAATAGGACTCGTAGAAACCTATACCTAAAGGTAGAAACCGCGCTGCAGTTGATTGGTGAATGTCTTTAAAATGATTAAATTTTAGGCTATTGGCAGATTTCATTGTCAGCTGTGTCGTCAGTTTTTCTTCGACTTTAACGATCTGTAAGGTGAAGTATCAACAATAAACTCCATTTTGTTAGTAAATTATTACTCTTGAATAAACCGGTTATCGCGGTGGTAGCCCACACTCGGAACTTCTACAGCCATATGCGCAACCACCCTATGGAACCCACGGGACGCGTCCCCCAACTTTCCAGAGGCTTGGGACGGTCTCTCTCAACTTCGGTGATTAATATTCTGACCGTGCAGCCCGTCGAGCTCTTCGCTCTGCGACAACGAGGGAGCTTTTGGTTCCTAACTTCCTCGAGCTTGCACTTCTACCAGACAGCGCCGAGTCTTTCTACTGTGGGTCCCGCCAGCTGGAATGGCCTCCCACTAACCTTGCGACTTATGCATGCCTATGCTAAATTCACTGCTTTTTATAAGTCGCTCAAATCCTATTTTTTAGCTGTGGCTGGACTGGGAGCCTCTGAGTAGATATCTTGAAAAGGCGCTATATAAATTATCAAAATGAATGAATGAAATGAATTAATAAGTAGCCAATAGGCCTACTTTATTAATATTAATCAATCGGTAATTAATATTCATAAGTAGGCCTAGGCTATATACGTGATAGGCTGCAGTTTCCTTGGGTGCTGCTTATAAGTCTTCTGCTGCTGTTGCGCTGTGACGTCGCAATGTCGTCTGCTCAGTCTGCTGGATGGCGGGAAACTGAATGCAGGACATCCGCAGATCTTCTGCTTGTCTATTATCGATTATCATCTATCGATAGATCAATAATCACGGATGATCTGACCATACGTGTAGTTGTACGTGTGTGTGTGTGTGTTTGTGTGTGTGTGTGTTTGTGTGTGTGTGTGTGCGTGTGTGTTTGTGTGTGTGCGTGTGTGTGTGTGTGTGTGTGTGTGTGTGTGTATGCGTGCGTGTGTTTGGTCCATCGGCATTTTAATTAGTGAATTAATTGCAAAGAGGCTTATCTATAGAAGCGTCGTTGTCTGTCCCTTCCCCCCTCTGTGTAGGATAATGGACTGGCCGGCTCTGGCGATCGTCTTCACAGTCAGTTCGTTGATGATGATCATCGAACGTTTCGTCAACCGCAGGCAAGTGTCCGTCTCAATTCGTCTCTGTCTGTCTGTCTGTCTGTCTGTCTGTCTGTCTGTCTGTCTGTCTGTCTGTATGTCTGTCTGTCTGTCTGTCTGTCTGTCTGTCTGTCTGTCTGTCTGTCTGTCTGTCTGTCTGTCTGTCTGTCTGTCTGTCTGTCTGTCTGTCTGTCTGTCTGTCTGTCTGTCTGTCTGTCTGTCTGTCTGTCTGTCACACATTTTCTCTCTACTTTTTATCCAACCCGCTGTCTATATCTTGCATTCTCTCAGTCTCTGCAGTGTCTCTCTATGTTTCTGTCTCTCGTTGTCTCTCTTTTTGTCTCTTGATGTCTCTCTCTGTCTCTGCATTTGTCCATCTAATAATAATTTTTTTCTGTATTGAGACAATCCGGTTGACAGTCTAACAGACCGCAACCGGTTACAGCTAGTGTATCTACTATGTAGCCTACATTTGTGCAACTAAATTACAATTCACAGGAACGCAAATTACAGAAGAAAATCTTAAATACCAACAGAACAGACAGCCTGCAAAAGGGCCTATACAGTTTATTTAACGCACATACATAATACATACATCATGATACATGTAGGCTACATGTACGTAAATATACAATTGTTCTTGTTCGTTCAAACTTCCATGTGAGTCTTCGTCATAATCTCACACCTTTCACGTTTCTCCAGGGCCGGATTAAGAAATGTGGGGGCCCTGTTCGGGAAAATTTTTGCGGATATTCTGATGACCTTTTTTAGTTGTTTGATCGAAATTTCCGTAGAATAGGCCTATATATACCCGGTACCTATTTCTGTGCCAAAAATAGCTGGCGACCTTCCTTTAATTGTTTGGTCGAAATTTGCTCAAAATATACAAATATCTCCTGAAAAAATTGTTTTCGCATGTGTGGGGCCCCCTAAAGTGTGGGGCCCCTGTTCGGCCGAACATGTTGAACATGCCTTAATCCGGCCCTGCGTTTCTCAGCAACAAACTGGTGTAATTTCTGCGTTACGCTTCATCTATTCGAACCTCCTCTCCATCCTCTCTATCTTCTCCACTCTCTCCATCCTCTCTTCATCCTCTCTATCTTCTCCACTCTTTCCATCCTCTCTTCATCCTCTCTATCTTCTCCACTCTCTCCATCCTCTCTTCGTCCTTTCTATCTTCTCCATCATCTCTTCATCCTCTCTTCGTCCTCTCTATCTTCTCCACTCTCTCCATCCTCTCCACCCTCTCTCTCTTCTCCACTCTCTCCATCCTCTCTTCATCCTCTCTTCATCCTCTCTTCATCCTCTCTATCTTCTCCACTCTCTCCATCCTCTCTTCATCCTCTCTTCATCCTCTCTATCTTCTCCACTCTCTCCATTCTCTCTTCATCCTCTCTTCATCCTCTCTCCATCCTCTCTTCGTCTTCTCTATCTTCTCCACTCTCTCCATCCTCTCTTCATCCTCTCTTCATCCTCTCTATCTTCTCCACTCTCTCCATCCTCTCTCCGTCTTCTCTATCTTCTCCACTCTCTCCATCCTCTCTCCACCCTCTCTATCTTCTCCACTCTCTCCATCCTCTCTCCACCCTCTCTATCTTCTCCACTCTCTCCATCCTCTCTCCACCCTCTCTATCTTCTCCACTCTATCCATCCTCTCTCCACCCTCTCTATCTTCTCCACTCTCTCCATCCTCTCTCCACCCTCTCTATCTTCTCCACTCTCTCCATCCTCTCTCCACCCTCTCTATCTTCTCCACTCTCTCCATCCTCTCCACCCTCTCTCTCTTCTCCACTCTCTCCATCCTCTCTTCATCCTCTCTTCATCCTCTCTTCATCCTCTCTATCTTCTCCACTCTCTCCATCCTCTCTATCTTCTCCACTCTCTCCATCCTCTCTATCTTCTCCACTCTCTCCATTCTCTCTTCATCCTCTCTTCATCCTCTCTTCATCCTCTCTCCATCCTCTCTTCGTCTTCTCTATCTTCTCCACTCTCTCCATCCTCTCTTCATCCTCTCTTCATCCTCTCTTCATCCTCTCTATCTTCTCCACTCTCTCCATCCTCTCTCCGTCTTCTCTATCTTCTCCACTCTCTCCATCCTCTCTCCACCCTCTCTATCTTCTCCACTCTCTCCATCCTCTCTCCACCCTCTCTATCTTCTCCACTCTCTCCATCCTCTCTCCACCCTCTCTATCTTCTCCACTCTCTCCATCCTCTCTCCACCCTCTCTATCTTCTCCACTCTCTCCATCCTCTCTCCACCCTCTCTATCTTCTCCACTCTCTCCATCCTCTCTCCACCCTCTCTATCTTCTCCACTCTCTCCATCCTCTCCACCCTCTCTATCTTCTCCACTCTCTCCATCCTCTCCACCCTCTCTATCTTCTCCACTCTCTCCATCCTCTCTTCATCCTCTCTATCCTCTCCACTCTTTCCATCCTCTCTTCGTCCTCTCTATCCTTTCCACCCTCGATCAGAGTCGATCTCTACCATCTCTCCATCCCATTCTTTCATTTACACTTTTCAATCTCATCATACGTGTCACGTGACAATAATTATTATTGTTATATCTTGCAGACCATCGGACGGACGGTCAGCTTCTCATTGCGGTGCCTGCGACTGTACACCAGCAGCAGCAGGTCAATACAAATATTCTAATTGTAATTTTAATTATATTATGCAGTCACTCTACTCTGACTAGATGTCTGGGCTTTAGGCTAATTGTAGAGGTTATGAAAGACTAACAGTCGCTTAATTGGCTTCAGTCAGTCGGTCGGTCAGTCGGTCAGTCAGTAAAACATTCAATCATTCATTCATTAAATCATTCATTCATTCATTCATTCAATCATTAAATCATTCATTCAGTCAGTGAAATCGGTAATTTATTTTCCCGCAGTTCGTCGCTCCTCCCACATCCAAACGAGATCTCGTAAGAAGCCACGCCCACAAGCGATGACGACTTCCGGCGGATGTTGTAACTTCAACAGCGAACACCAGCAGCAGCAGCAGCAGCAGGATGATGACCCCTGCTTCGACTACTACGACGACTGCGACTACACGCGACCCCTCCACGACCACCACCCAAAGCAGTCAACCGTGACGGAGAACCAACCGCCAGGTGGGGCTACGTACCGCAACAGCGACCAAAGCATCTACTGCTGTGGCGCCACCAACGACCAGGACGGCAATCGACGAGGGGCGAACAGCAACAGGGGCAACAGCCCATGTGAAGGAGGAAGTCCAGCGGAGAGTATCACGGGGGACGGTCCCCAGTGGTGCGAGTTGCAGACATCCGTGAAGGCGAGCGGGACCGGGAGAAGATGTTTCACGGACGCCGTTGACATCGTAACGGAGTTCTGCAACACAGATTTGGAAGGGGAGCCGATCGAAGAGGATTGCTGTGAACCGCATGGAAGCCAGTGCAGCAGGTCCTCGCGGCGGTGGAAACGGTACAGGCGTTGGATGTTCGCGCTGTCTGAGTCGATCGACTATGTCGTTCGTGTGCTTGGTGTTCTTTTCTTGATGCTTCTCATCGTTTCGTGGTTCGCACGTCTTGTGGAGAGGAGGAAGAAGGTTGGTGATGTTGGGTATGAGGATACGTGGTGGGCGTGGCTGAAGGACCATGCTTTCTTGAACAGTATCTTCACGTCTATTTTTGGGTGTGATGAAAACTGACAGCTGCACTGCAGACAGATGGACGGACGGACGGACAGACGCACACATCGACACATACACAGACAGAAAGACTGACTGTCACACAGACGGACACACGGACAAGCGGAGGACAGACAGACGCACAGACAGACAGACAGACACGCAGGCAGACACACAAATAAATAAACAGACAGACACAGACAAGCACACAGACAGATAGACATACACCGTCACGTTACATTCTTCTAAATATAGGAGAGGACATCACTTTATGATTATAGTTTTTTTCTATATACGCAATAATTGATTATAATGACCGACTGATAATGCTTGTCCTAATAATGTGAAATCTCGGATAGACGAATCAAATCCTTGATACATAATTATATTTATATACGACATAATTATTTTTGTCTTATTTATTATGCAACCACAATAAGCGCTTCGTCTATATATATATATATATTATATATATATTATATATATATATGTATATATATATATATTATTTAGCCTCTAATTCCTGCGACCAGATTATGTGTAATGCGACGCCCGGTAACGTTTTCAGCGACACCTAGCGACTGATGGTTCAACTGCAGATTCGTATTTAATAATTATTATACGAAACTCAAAACACTGCCTTTCAGATAATATTTTTTTAATTATTCTCTTCTGATTCTTCCACTTTCCCCAACCTCCCACGCCGTTCTAACTCTAAACATCAACCACCATGATAGCCGTCTGTCTAACTTCTCGTCTGACTCTACGGCCGGACTTGACCCTCTGCCTAACGATTTTGTCTTGATTGAGCGCCTGTGAATAAGCTGGTTCCCGCGACTTGGCTTTTGTGGGCGCTGTAGAAGTTCGAGTTTACGATCGCGATTACGACCCTTCCCTGCGTACGTACCGTGGTCACAAAAAATTATATGGACACCCCCCCCCCCCCCCCCATATAGCCTAAATGCGTAATGGTTCTATAACCGTTGGCGATTGTTTCTATGAAAAATGGCTCTTTCAGCTTAGACATTGTAGACAATTTGTCAATTTGTCGTTGAGTGGTGTGTTGATCATGCGCCGACTTTAGAAGATCATCTCGTCTTTAATAATTTATCGGAGGCAGCCGAGGTATTTCATGGCCCACGGTATTGACAGCGGCTATCTGTGGTCTGTGTACTTGTCTGTATCTGTCTGTGTGATTGTCTGTGTCTGTCTGTATGATTGTCTGTGTGCTTGTATGTGTGCTTGTCTGTGTCTGTATGTGTGTTTGTCTGTGTCTGTCTGTGTGATTGTCTGTGTGCTTGTCTGTGTGCTTGTCTGTGTCTGTCTGTGTGCTTGTTTGTGTCTGTCTCTATATCCATTTGTGTTTCTGTCTGTGTGGAGCGGTCATTCGTCTGCACAGCATGGTCATTGGTCACTCACACAAATTCACAATGCCTATTGTTCTCAGAGACTATGATTATTGATTATGCCAACACGCTTTCAGTATTATCCTACCCATAGTAGTCTACCACTGAACCTGAATAATTGAAATCATCGATTCGCTTGCAAAACTGAAAGTTCTGCTAACATCACTCGCAGTTCATGCGCTGATCACCAGGCGATGTTTACATGTATTCACACCAGATGGAGTTAGTGAAGGTTCAGAGAAGAAGGTCAAATGTAATCTTTGCAATTATCACCAATGCTGATAGGCTACGTTGGTTTTGTTTCTGTGTGTGATAAATCGACGACGCTTGCGTATCGTTGTGGCGCCCCTTGTGTCGTATACGGTAATTGTTTTGTTGTGTGTTTCTACTGAAGACAGTAGTGTCCTCTGTCGTCGTCGTCGTTACATTTGTCTGTCTTTCTATGTCTCTGTCTCTGGCTCTATGTGTCTGTAATCTGTATATGTCTGTGTCTCTGTCTGTGTCTCTGTCTCCGTGTTTCTGTCTGTCTCTCTGTCTTTATCTCTGTCTCTGGCTCTGTGTGTGTCTGTATCTGTGTCTGTATCTGTATGTGTCTCTGTCTGTGTGTGTGTTTCTGTCTCTCTGTCTTTGTCTCTGTCTCTGGCTCTCTGTGTGTCTGTATCTGTGTTTGTATCTGTCTGTGTCTCTGTCTGTGGCTATGTCTCTGTGTGTCTGTCTCTTCTGTCTTTGTCTCTGTCTTCATCTGTCTGTCTGTCTGTTTGTCTGTCTGTCTCTCTGCCTTTGTATGTGTCTCTGTCTCTTCTGTCTGTATATGAATCTGTCTCTGTCTCCGTACGTCTGTCGGTCTGTCTTCCTGTCTGTCTTTGTCCATCGGTTTCTCTGTCTGTTTGTCTGTCTGTCTGTCTGTCTGTCTGTCTGTCTGTCTGTCTGTCTGTCTGTCTGTCTGTCTCTCTCTCTCTCTCTCTCTCTCTCTCTCTTTCTCTTTCCCCCACGCCAATTTCGCAACGTCTTTAATTAAACACGCTGTTGTCAATTTCCCCTCCTCTTCTCAGAAAAGCCGATCTCGACACGAAGAAAAAACAAATTAGCAATTGTCTCATATATCCAATCATTTCTCCATTTGTATTATCCATATGTAGATAGACCTACCAAACAAACGAACGCATATAACATAATAATTGTCTTTGCTTGGTTGAACTGCTGGGTTTCTTTCTTCGAAATTAGTCAACAGCAGCCATCACGAAATGATGATATGCTTTTCACTGAACAAAACTCGGCAGTATGTCGTCAACTTGTTTTCGGACTCCGTCTCATGGACGACTCGGCCGCTTTCGACACCGTCGGTCACCAATAATAAATTAATAATGGAGTAACATTGCTCCAAATTGAAATCTGGCCTCGGCTATCATGTATGCCAGACTTTTTCTCGCGGTTTTTCGATTCTTCTGCAGTAGTATACTGTCTGTCCGTCTGTCTGTCTGTCTGTTTGTGTGTCTGTCTCTTTGATTGGATTAATAGTGATTGTGACGTCTTGTTCTGTGTATGTCTGCCTGTCTGTGTGTGTCTGTCTTCCATACTAGGTATACTACACCATATATATATATATACATATATAATATTATATATATATATATATATATGGTGTAGTATACCTAGTATCATTTTAACGATGCTGTGTGATAACGAAGATAATTAATGTCGCCCTCCTCCTTCGTGTGGGCATGGGACTGGCACTGCCAAAGTGCGAGCTGCTTCTCATATGAGTCATATCCTATGCATGTATGGCACTCGCCTTTCGTTCTCGCAGGTCTCATCGTAATCTCGAAACTTCTAACGTGCTATACTTGAAGGCCACACAGTGAGGGAGGGCACCAGCTTATTCACGAGTGCAACGTCAGTTCAGAGGCGCTGTCCTGAGAGAACAAACAATTTAAGACAGGATATTATTTTCTATTGTGCTCGAAATGTTCTATTCGGTGTTAGCCTATCCATTTGATGCTAAATCTTCAGAAATCTCGGTGGCAATATAGCCTATACAATGAGTCGACAGACAAACAGAAGACAGAAAGGCAGGCACACTGACAGACATACAGACAGCTAGATAGACAGACAGACAAACATACATACATATAGAAAGACAGATACGCACACAGACAGACAAACCTAAACACAGAAAGACAGACAGACACACACAGACAGACAGACAAACATACAGACAAATAGAAAGACAGACAGACAAGCATACAGACAGACAGATAGGCAGACATATAGAAAGACAGACAAACATACAGACAAATAGAAAGACAGACAGACAAACATACAGACAGACAGATAGGCAGACATATAGAAAGACAGACAAACATACAGACAAATAGACAAATACAGACAAATAGAAAGACAGACAGACAAACATACAGACATATAGAAAGACAGACAGACGATTGATCGTTTGATTCGAAGGAATGCAAGCGGACTCGAGAGATATGATGGCTTTATTAAAGCTAATCGATCAAATCAAGCCAGACTATATATATTATATATATATATATTATATATACATACATATTATATATACATACATACATATATACATATATATACATGTATATGTGAGTTGATGTCACAACCAAATGTCGGCGCATGCAAGGGCCGCAGTATATTCTATTTACTACATTTTCTCCATCGATATTTAATGTGCCCAAAAAGCACACACACTGTCAAACGGTCGTATAAAGCAATAAACGACCGAAAATGAACCTATAGGCCGGAACAGAAATCGGCCTACAGGGAAATACGAAAAAGTCATGCATGTGTTCACTGTTCAGAGAAAGAAATACTCAACGCAACATAATAGTCACACAAGGAAGTGGGATGTAGAAGCTGATGAAAGCAGTAGCGTTGAAGAAACAAAGTTAACATAATATTGAAGTTGATTTGTGTAAAAAAAGGATCAGCCACCTTGACCGGTTCAGTGCTTCCAAGAATTTTAAAATGTGAAATCTTTTTGCAACGTTGAAAGCAGATACAGAGACAGAGGGATTTTTTTAAAATTTTCCTAGGTACATAATTATTACAGTCCCTCAGGAATCTAAAAATTACGCTAATTATTCTTATTATTGCTATTATTATTACCATTATTGTTATTATTATTGTTATTGCTACCATCATCATCATCGTCATCGTCGTCGTCGTCGTCATCAGCATCATCATCGTTATCATCCTCATCATCGTCATCATCATCATCATCATCATCATCATCATCATCATCATCATCATCATCATCATCATCATCATCATCATCATCATCATCATCGTCATCATCATCATCATCAGCGCCATCACCATCATCGTCGTCGTCGTCATCATCATCATCATTATCATCATCATCAATAGTACAACCATCATTCAAACATCTTAAAACAAAGCAAGCGACCTTGAACCATCTCAACGCATTTGCGCAAAGTCTGTGCAGTATACAAATATAGGCTAGCCTACGATTTTTCTTTCCCAAAATAGCTGATGTCTGTTTTAGTCTGTAATTCTAATTTACCAGAGTTTTCCAATGCGTCCTAAACACTGTAAAATTTTACCACGATATTTTGATATTTATGAATATTTCTTAAATGTTGGGGGGATATGAGCATCTCCGTCCCCCACCAACAAACATTGGTGGATCGTCTCTTCCTTTTCCCCAAGTCTCCGCCCATGCATGTTTGAACTATATTATTGTCGGCATCGTGGATGGGTATACATGAAAATAAGAAATGACATGCGTCTCATCCACAGTAGGACCTATGAAAATTGTGTGAGTATACAAATAAGAAAACAATTGAAGAGAAGAAATTCTTTGTAAGTTAATCCGTTCATCAGAGTGTATACAGCGTTAGCGCCAGCCATTAAAATGAACCACATTAAAATGTCTGCTTGGAGAGCACACAGTGACCGTATTATTTTCCTCGTGTAAACAGTACAAAGCAGAGACAAGGAATACGCCAAACAAAATCCAACTAATTTTTACCTTTTAAATGTGCGTGTTTAAATAATCTATAGATTCTTTTTCGCTGTAGGCCTAATTGTGCAATCTATTTTATTATTGCTTTGAAAATTGCAATCGAATACTTATATAGCGCCACATGATCAGAGCGAACCATCGAGCAATGGCTCATCATCATTATTGCTATGTTACACAACTTACACTTACAACGCATGCAATTCCAGTTACATGTATTCCGGATCAACGATGCGCAGAAATTGCGAGTGAAAGTCTTGCTAAATAAAGTTCAATAAACGTCTTAGGAGAGAGACGAATCCGTACTGCCCGAGTTTAACAGCTCATGGGAGTCCGCAGGCATTTTTCTAGGGGGGGGGGCAAACTTTTAAATAATTGTCACGTGGTATAAATTTAATGGGTGACAGTTTGAATTTCCATATTACCACGAGAGAATACTATATACCCTACCTATACGTTATGCGCCCAAAGAAAGATATACATGTATGTTCATTGTTCAACTTGTAGAACGAATCGATAATCACATTGAAAATCGCGTTGTAGCAACCACAACCAAATAATCTAAATTTATGTGCAACTATGCGAAAAATCCAGAGGGGCGCACTTGCGCCCCGCTGCGGACGCCCATGGGGGCGCTGTTCCCATTCGGAACACCATGCACTCGTGGGCGCCCGCACCAAGGGGCAAGAAGGGATACATGTACTTGTCCCACTCCACGATAAATCGACATCCATATTCTGATAATAATATTAGGCCTATATTTTGGTTTTTTGACAAAATGTTTTCGTACTAAAGCACTATAGCCTATACTGTTGCTATAATGATACACAAAGTTAAACTGAGAAATCTAATTTTTGAAACCTCTATTGAAAACACCTATAGATATGTTCGTCATTTCCTGCTTGGTATTTTTCATGCCCTTGATAAAAAAATTGTGCTCTGTGTTTTGCTAAGCTCCTCTGCAAAAATAGGCCTACCAGCGAGCGCACTTACATGAATGCATCAAATCATGACAAATGCGTTGCTATAAAATTGTCTTTCATGCCATTATTTGTCTCATCATCGCATCAAATTCTCCTTTCCTCTTTTCCTTTATCTTTCGCCACTTCAAAAATTTTCTTCGTCATTAGATGGATCTTTCATATAAAGTCTGAACCAGTATACGACCCATCTTCGTCTGTCTATGTCTGTCTGTCTGTCTGTCTGTCAGTCTGTCTGTCTGTCTGTCTGTCTGTCTGTCTGTCTGTCTGTCTGTCTGTCTGTCTGTCTGTCTGTCTGTCTGTGGTTGCAGTCAACCGAAAGTCTGACAGTATGCGATCGCGACAGACCGACCGAGAGGAAAAAGAGATTATAGACAGACAGGATGATAAAGGAAACGGATGGAGAGAGGGGACGGAGAGGGAGAGAGAAAGGGGAAGATGAAGAGAGAGAAAGAGAGAGAGAGAGAGAGAGAGAGAAACAGACAGACAGCGACAGAGAGACAGAGAGATATGGAGAGAGAGAGAGAAAGATAGACAGACAGAGAGAGTGAGTGAGTGAGTGAGTGAGTGAAAATAGAGAAAAACAGATAATGAGAGAAAGAGAAAGAGACAGACACAAAGACAGACAGAACACTAGAATGAAAGAGACAGAGACAGAAAGACAGAGAGAAAGATATAGAATAAGAGAGAGTGTAATGTGATGAAGAGAGAGACAGACAGACAGACAGACAGACGGAGAGACAGAGACAGAGGGAGACAGATAGATAGAGAGAGTGCACAGGAAATCCATCGAGTAATGAAGCGTCCATTAGCTGCATTCCTGTTCTTCTTTCTCTCCGTGTCCCTGTCTCCATTTTTCCCTCTGCATGTCCGTCTGCCTGTCTGTCCTTCTGTCTCGCTTTCTCCTTCAAACGGACGGACGGATGGACGGAGATTTCCGGTGGATAAAGACTTCTGGGAGCGCCGGGAGGGAGACAGTCCGGCCAACCACCCGTCAGCCAATGACTGATGAGACCTTTGGGGGTCGAAGACAGCCGACAAAACACGAAGCCAGCCGAACAGCGATCGAAGAATAGGCCATACATGTATATAATTCTGTATGGATATATGTATTGTATATACACACATATACACAGTCCTGATGGGAAGACGCGACCTTGTTATATATAAACATGTAGATGTATGTATATATATATATATATATTTATACTAGCTGTACCCAGCCACGCGTTGCTGTGGCAGAAAAGACCTCCCCCTCCCCCTCCCCCTCCCCCTCCCCCTCCCCCTCCCCCTCCCCCTCCCCTCCCCTCCCCCTCCCCCTCCCGTCCCCCTCCCCCTCCCCCTCCCCCTCCCCCTCCCCTCCCCTCCCCTCCCCTCCCCTCCCCTCCCCTCCCCTCCCCTCCCCTCCCCTCCCCTCCCCTCCCCTCCCCTCCCCCTCCCCCTACCCCTCCCCCTCCCCTCCCCTCCCTCCCCCTCCCCTCCCTTTCCCCCTCCCCCTCCCCCTCCCCCTCCCCTCCCACCCCACCATCTTTGTCCCGCTCCCTCCGCTCCTTCCATTGCTGACATCGGATAGAGTCGAATAATGATTAAAGGCCGCTTCGCTTATGACGTCACAGCACTCGTCCCGCTCCCTCCGCTCCTTCCATTGCTGACATCGGATAGAGTCGAATAATGATTAAAGGCCGCTTCGCTTATGACGTCACAGCACGGGAGGTCATTCATGTTTCGTCTGCTGTGTTTGGGAAGGCGTTTATGAAATCTGGCAGCCGTGGTGTTTTGTTGATTTTGCAAATGGCGGTCGAACGGATTGCAAAGTTCACTTTTGTGGAAAAGGTTGCGTTTTTTCGAGAAAAAAGCATAATTTATCACTGTTCTATTGGAATGGAAGGTGTTGTAACAGTTTCATAACAATCGGTGTGTCACTTTCGGCGTGATCATGTTCCGAACTATTGGAAAGTTTCATTTTTATTTATATAGATAGTCCTAGTTTAATATTATTAAAATAATAATAATAATATTATTATTATTATTATTATTATTATTATTATTATTATTATTATTATTATTATTATTATTATTATTATTATTATTATTATTATTATTGTTATTATTATATAATTTAGTCTGTACATGTAATATATGCATTTAATATAAATGTGTATGTTTAAATCTGAAACAAATTCGCAGGCCCATTGCAATATGTTGACTAATGAGGCAGTGTTATCTAGGAATCTCTGGGGAGAGTTCCCAGGAATGACATTCGACCATAAAAATCTGGAGCTGTTGTGCTTACATGTATATATGCTACATAGGTATTATCCCTCCCAGGAAAATTATATAGGGTCTAGGCTACGTAACATTTCCCCTCAACCAGGAAAATTGGATATAGGCCTATATAGGCCCTCTTGTTTACAGGTGCAATGTTTAGGCCTAGGCTATATGTAAAATTTGGACGTTTTGGGCTATTTTAAGAGAATGACTAAGAAAAAGGTCATCCGATTCACAAGCATTATTTAGAATTTAGGCCTACTATGTTTCTCGGAAATTTTATCAGGAATACTAAAACGGTCGTACAGAAAAATCGACTTGACAAAGGTTGGTCGGCAGTGACTGTTTCGGCGATTGCGCTACGCACAAAACGGCCGTTTGGCGCGCCCAACCCCCCAACCCCTCAATCGTGAAGAGCAGGGGGGGACTATAATAGATTAAGCGCTGATATATATATATATATATATATATATATATATATATATATATATATATATATATATATATATATATATATGAAGACGCTAGAAAAAGAACAAAATACCAAAACAGACACATGCTTAATGTTTCGAGAAAGATAGCGAGAGTAAACGAAGTCAAGAAGGAAGAAAAATAAATGAAACCGTAAAAACCGTCCGTCTATAACTCTATATAATTATGATATTACTTGCTGCTTTCCGTGATGACGCGACCGTGGAATAAACAAGGGAAATCGTGCTGCCTGCATGGGGCAGAGTGGGCCCGGTCATAAAAGGGACCTTAAAACGACGCCCACAAAAGCCACATCCTTGTTTTCATTGTACAAGCCACGCCCCCATGAGCTACGAGAACCACGCCTACCATGCATGATTGCGTCATCGTGGCGTCACCAGTGGGCGGAGCTAGCTGGCTCAGGCGCTGATGTAGCCACGCCCACTCTCGTGCCGGTAGAAGTTATTGAAGTTCGAGACTACGACGGGGACGGGAAGTGCGATGGTGAGCACGCCGGCGATGACGCACAGCGTGCCGACGAGCTTGCCCCAGATGCCGACGGGCGTGACGTCACCGTACCCGACGGTCGTCATGGTAACTATGGCCCACCAGAAGGCCCCGGGGATCGACGTGAGCTGGGTCTTCGCCTCGCCCGCCTCGGCGTAGTACGCAGCCGAGCTGAAGATGACCATGGCGACGAGCAGGAAGAAGAAGAACATGCCGAGCTCGCGCATGCTCGTCTTTATGGTCATGCCGAGGATGCGCAGACCCTGCGAGTGTTTGGACAGCTTGAAGATGCGGAAGACCCGCAGGACCCGGATGAAGATGAACGACCCGCTCTTCTTCGCCGACTCGCAGTTGCCCTCCGTCTGCTGGATGATGAGGATGATGAAGTAGGGGAAGATGGCAACCACATCGAAGATGTTCATGACGCTCTTACAGAAGCTACGCTTCGACGGGCAGGAGATGAGTCTGAGGATGAACTCAACGGTGAACCAAACGACACAGACTGTCTCCACGATGAAGAACCCATCACGGTAGTTCGGTTGGAGGTGGTAGGAGAGACCATCGTCAGTGGTGACGTTCAGACAGATGGGTCGCTCGAACGACGGGAGCGTCTCCATGCAGAAGTTCACGATGGACATGAGTATGCAGACGACCGAAACGAGCGCGAACAGTTTGGCGGGAATCGAGCTGTCCGGTTCCTCGCAGAATAACCAGAGGTTACGCTGCCATACGACGGTCGGCAGCACCTTCTTCTTCTCCAATATGTAGCCCTCCTTCTCCTTGTACTCGCGGATCGTTTCCTCGCTGATCTGGTAGAACTCCAGCTCGTCAAGGAAGATGTCCTCAGGGACCTCGAGCGGGCGGCGCAGTCTTCCGCCGCTCTGGTAGTAGTAGAGGACGGCCTGGAAGGTCGGTCGGTGCCGGTCGATGAAGAACTCGTTGCGACGGGGGTCCCAGTATTGGCGACGGAGGATCGGGTGCCCGAGGAGGGTGTTCGGGAAGCGGTTGAGCGTTCGCAGCTGCGTCTCGTATCGCTGACCGCTGACGTTGATGATGATGCGCTGGCAGCCGACCTTCTCACAGTCGTGCGGCTGGAGAGAATCGAAGGGATCGAAGACCCCCATCTCAAGATGAATGGCGCTCGACGATGCCACATTCTCGTATTTACTGTATACAGTCAACAAAACAACAACCATGCATGTAGGATGTATGTTTTTCATGTTTCACGTTTGTGTGTGCACTTGTTATAGCGCCTCTTTAAGCTAAAAAATATCCCATTATCCTATGAATCGTATATGTTGTTTCCTTTGCAACAAGTTGACAAAATAATGACAACGTTAGGTTTTGACCTTCGTTTCTGTAATTCCCAATCCGTATAAATACAACATGCATGATGGACCTTGGCACGGTTATCAACTTATCAGTGTTCCAGTCATAATCCTGCAGGATAAAGGACACGTTGCATGGATGAGGGTAATAATAATTAAATAATGATGATCGATCTCATGGTACCGCGCCGTTAAATTAAATTATTACTGCAATCGGATAATTAATCCACTAAATTACAAAAAATAATTATTTATATATGGTCAGATTGACGCGACGACCTTGCATGGCATGCAGACGATATTATTTATGGGGTCTACATGGAGGCATCGAATACTCTGCATGAAATATAATTCCACAGAATATGATTTTTAATTAATATTTAATCCAGATAATGTTCAATCTATATAAAGGTCACTATACTATCCAAGCGTAGCCTATATACAGTTCACGGATATTATCGATAAGCGTTTTCGATTCAGGACATGATAAGGGAAGAGATAAGGTGAATCATTGAATGTAGAAATCGGCGTACATGTAGGCTATCGAGAACAATAGAACGTTATTTTGGGTCAGGGCTTTTTTAATTAACGTGCAGTCGTATACACAAAATGTGCAGTTCTAACTTCTAAATGAATTTGTGCAGTTCTAGAAGCAGTTCTGTACAGTTAAAACTAGCAAAAAGGCCATTGTCCTTCGATTGGAAGTAATTTACCATGGAGGATGGGAAAGGAAAGAAGGCCGGGGTTGTGCTGTTCTAAAAATTCCTTTAAAAATGCCCTGTTTTGTGTTACGGCTTTCATGGTCTCATGGTAGAGAAATAGTGACGGACAGACAAACGTATACAGTCAGAATGACAGATATATAGAGAGGGACAGACAGACAGACAGACAGAGAGAGACATAGTTATTGAGAGAGACAGACAGACAGACAGAGAGCCCAAACAAACACATGCACACTGGGTGTCTTGTGTATAATATATAATGTATACATATACATGTATACACACACATACATATAATCATATATATGCGCATATATTGCATTTGAAAATGTGGTCATTTTTCTCTGACTGTTATTATTTGTGTGTGTGACCAACTGTATACGGCAGCAATGTTGACCGGGGTCAATGCCGGTCAAGCCCCTGCTGACCAGGCATCCATTATATTCTTATAGCGCTGTATGATATCACGCGTCATAACGTCGCCCGATTTCTAGTTTGGCCGGAGGTCAGAGGTCAGTTCGGGTTCGAAGACTGCGCGAGAGCTATTGTCGATGTCAGAGCGCAGTCACAGCGTGTCACTGCGCCTCTTATATACAATGTAGGTGCACTGCCGACTGTGTATCCTTGAGCCAGGAAATTAGTTCATCCATCTATTGAGAAGGAAGGAAGAAAGGAAGGAAGAAGGAAGGAAGGAAGGAAGGAAGGAAGGAAGGAAGGAAGGAAGGAAGGAAGGAAGGAAGGAAGGAAGGAAGGAAGGAAGGAAGGAAGGAAGGAAGGAAGGAAGGAAGGAAGGAAGGAAGGAAGGAAGGAAGGAAGGAAGGAAGGAAGGAAGGAAGGAAGGAAGGAAGGAAGGAAGGAAGGAAGGAAGGAAGGAAGGAAGGAAGGAAGGAAGGAAGGAAGGAAGGAAGGAAGGAAGGAAGGAAGGAAGGAAGGAAGGAAGGAAGGAAGGAAGGAAGGAAGGAAGAAAGGAAGGAAGGAAGGAAGGAAGGAAGGAAGGAAGGAAGGAAGGAAGGAAGGAAGGAAGGAAGGAAGGAAGGAAGGAAGGAAGGAAGGAAGGAAGGAAGGAAGGAAGGAAGGAAGGAAGGAAGGAAGGAAGGAAGGAAGGAAGGAAGGAAGGAAGGAGGAAGGAAGGAAGGAAGGAAGGAAGGAAGGAAGGGAGGAAGGAAGGAAGGACGGACGGACGGACGGACGGACGGGAGGGATGGAGGGAGGGAGTATCGCAGTCTATTGCGTGTTTGGTTTAATCCACATTTCCTATGTGCGTCATCATCATCACTATCATCGCCATCATCGTCATCATCACTATCATCGTCATCATCGTCATCATCATCATCATCATCATCACCACCATCATCATGATCATTATCATCATCATCACAAAAGTCATGATTTCACATCGTTCTGCACTGCAGTTGCAATCAATCCATCAATCGTGTTGTTTAGCTGTTCTTGTTTTATTTTCAACCTCGCTCATTGAAAAGCAGAACACAATACTCGCTGTTTCCAATAAAAAAAAAAGAATTCTCGGAAAGTTCAATACCCCCCCTCCCCCCCACACACACACCAAGAATAAATTTTACGAATAGAAGAAACACCGTCTGATGATCTGTAGTTAACTGTTTTTCTCTTTATAGCAATGAATTCCTCTCACTGTTGACCAACTACAGTATAGTAACTCTTTCAATAGAACTTTCTGTCTTGCGTGAACCTATACACTCAATCACCAAGCAGTCTCTGACTCACTATTTTATATTCTCCTCAACATAATTATATCTTTCACAGCTTCATTGGATACAGTGGAGTGTATAATATGAAGCCTGTTTTTCCGACGATAATTTTGTCTTTAAATAACGAACTTCGATCATCCTCAGACTAATTCATCTTCTCGATGAATATCTCCTATAAACGAATTTCTGGTATGCTCGTGGTGAGAATTGACGTGGAGGTACACGCATGGGTTTCAGCCCTCCACCAGTCTTACTTTGAACCTCATGCCTATAGTATGTACATGTAGAGTCTTCTTTGCACGTCGTAACCCTACGATTCGGGGTTTTCTTTTAAAGGACTTTTTAGAACTAAACAACCACTCGGATCCCCTCCTCTCCCTTCCCATCCCTCTCCATGGCAAATTATTCCCAAATGGGAATATGATGAACATTTTGAACTATTTTTTAAACTGGATAAACTGCTCTAACAGCTGCACAAATTCAGTTGGGCACTGCTCTTTTTGTGTAGAACTGCACACTAAAAGCCCTCCTTCACGTCTGCCGCCTTTGTTTTCAACAATAATATGATCATACACTGTTCGCTAAAAGACACTAACTTCGTGGTTTTTGCTATGAAGTCAAAAGCTTCGACTTCTACAGATTCATCGACATCGTGTAAGATCATGTGATGCAATCACACCACGTGACGAATCGTCGAACAAAAAAATAAAAGCAATGTATTGTGGATCTTTACGATCCGATCCGATCTGGATTGTAATTTATTAAGGATTGGAGTTCGTGAGTTGCACTTACTTACTTTCGACGAAAAGCGCACAACAATAAAAACACGAGATGTCAAATATTGCACTGCATCGTTCGCCATTCAAAAAGGTTTAACGACTCTGCAGGTCTACAATGTTTATTGTCTGATGAACAGTCTTGCCTGATGAACGAATCATGTCTGTCTGTCTTCTGTCTGTCGGTCTGTCTGTATGTATGTCTTTCTTTCTGTCTGTCTGTCTGTCTTTTTGCCTGTATTCAGTTTGTTTGTCTGTCTGTCTGTTTGTCTGTCTGATGTTTGTTTGTCTGTCTTCTGTCTGTGTGTCTGTCTGCCTTCTGACTGTATGTTTGTATGTCTGTCTGTCCGTTTGTCTGTCTGTCTGCCTTCTGTCTGTATGTTTGTATGTCTGTCTTTCTGTCTGTCTGTCTGTCTGTCTGTCTGTCTGTCTTTTGTTTTTCTGTCTGTCAGTCAGTCAGTCGGGGTCAATCTCCGTCCGTACGTCCATCTATCTGACTATTCATCTATAAATGTCTGCCTGCCTGTCTGTCTGAATCATGCCATCGTGGTCTTTAGCTGAACCCTTCCCTGGAAGAAGAAGAAGAAGAAGACCCTAGCGCCGCCATCTCTCGTTTCTCGAAGATGCGACGCCGTCGTCGGTCGATTTAATTAGACAAGAGACTCTGCCTGTCTCTGTGTGTCTGTCTCTGTGTCTCTGTGTCTCTGTCTCTCTTTGTGTCTGTCTCTATCTCTCTCTGTCAGTCCGTTCTCCGTTCTTCTCCCCGTTTCCACATCTGTCTGTCTACATGTCTGTCTGACTGACTGACTGACTGTCTGTCTGTCTATCTGTCTGTCTGTCTGTCTGTCTGTCTGTCTGTCTGTCTGTCTGTCTGTCTGTCTGTCTGTCTGTCTGTCTGTCTGTCTGTGCTCTTCTCTTCATTACTCAATCGCTCTGTCTCTCTGTCTCTTTGTCTCTGTATCTCTGTATCTCTGTCTCTCTGTCTGTCTGTCTGTCTGTCTGTCTCTCTCTCTCTGTGCGAATGTTTATTCTCACGTGTCTATCTGTCTGTATGTATGTCTGTCTTAACCACTCTTTCTGTCTGTCTGTGTCTGTGTCTCTGTCTTTCTCTCGGTCATCGTCCCTATAGCTTTATTTCCTCAATTCCGTTGGGACGTCCAAAGATCGAGATGGAACGGCGTCCTTATAAGGACAAACAGATGAACGGCGGGGATATCATATATATATATATATATATATATATATATATATATATACATACAAATATATATATACATGTAAATATATACATGACATAGTATATATACATAGTCCTGCTCTCATGCTTCTCCGCGTCCTGCATGCTCTTGTTCCTCCTACTCCCATTTCTCTCCTACTCGCTTGCCTCTCCTCCTCTTCATCTTCTTCTTCCATCTCCTCTTCCTCTTTACTCCTCCTCCTCCTCCTCGTTTTCCTTCTCTTTCTCCTCCTATATACTCTTCTTCATCCTCCTCCTTCCCTCCTCCTCCTCGTTCTACTCCTCCTCCTTCTCCTAATCTTCTTCCTCCACCTCCCCGTCTTCCTCCTTCTCCCCCTCCTCCTTCCCCTCCTCCATCTGCTCCACATGAAACCATGGTCAATGCAACGAAGCGACGAACAATTATAAGTGATGCTTTTCCCAGGATCTGCGCCGTTTACACACTGGAAGCACAGCAGGAAGACGAAAGACCAGGAGGAGGAATAAGGAGGAAAGGAAAGGAAGAAAGGAGCAAAGAGAAGGAGGAGATGGTATACGGTGGATGGGAGGCCAAAAGTAGTGGAAGGAAGAAAGAAAAGAACTACGAAAAGGAGTAGGAGGAGGAGAAGGAGGAAGAGAAGGAGGAGGAGAAGGAAGAGAAGGTTGGGTGCACGAGGAAGAGGAGAATGAGAATGAGAATGAGGAGGAGGAGAAGGAGGAGAAGGAGGAGAATGGCGGAGAAGAAGGAGGAGGAGAAGGAGGTCGAGGAGGAGAAGGAGGAGGAGGAGAAGGAGGAGAAGGAGAAAAAAGAGAAGGATGGGTGTAGAGGAGAAGGAGGAGGAGGAGAAGAAGGGAAAGGAAGAGGAGGAAAATGAGGAGAAGGAGGAGGAGGAGGAGGAGGAGATGGATCTCATATCCCTGTTGTTGTTGTCGGCGTCCAATCATGAGAGACGCCATTCTCCGTCGATGTCTGCTGCTGCTGCAGCCATCAAAGCACTGCATCTCTCCTCCTCATCCTCATCCGTTCAAGCATCACAGCATCTTCTTCGTCGCAGTCAAGCGGCAAGAGCTCTGATAAAATGTCTCCAGTCAAGACACCTCATCCATAGTCAATATATATACACGCACATAATTATATACATATACATATATATATGTATATGTATATATAATATATACATATATACATAATATATATATATACATATATACGTATATAATGCAAGTGATACATGCATGTGTATACATGGCAATGATGCTTGCTTATGTAATGTATTATGTATGTATGTATGTATGTATGTACAGTTGTACAGT
>OX243823.1:8493068-8495568 GCA_945859605.1 Lumbricus rubellus | reverse complement strand
TCTATTGAAATTGCTATGCGATTAATTGAGACATATAGTTAAAAGCCTCTGCCATAATATTTGTATATGTATATTATTTTATTTACATTGTATTTTGGTGTATCTATATATATTTATATATTTACCTGGGGCGTTTGATATACTGTATGTGTGAGTGTTGTATGTGTGTGTACGTGCGTGCGTGCGAGCGTGTGTGTGTATGTTGTATGTGTTCGTGCGTGCGAGCGTGTGTGCGTTCGTACGTGCGTGTGTGGGTTCGTGCGTGTGTGTATGTGTGTGGATGTGTGCGTGTGTGTGTGTGGGAGGGGGGGTGTGCGTGCGTATGTGCGTGTGCGACTGTGCGTACGTATGTGCGTGCGTGTATGTGTGCGTGTGGGGGGGGGATGCGTGCGTATGCGCGTGTGTATAATATGACGTATAATTTGGTCGTAGAATGCACTTGATGGCTTCGAAAGATCACGGCTCGAAATGTTTCTTCTTTTCACTGATTTTCATTTGATTGTCAAATTGTTCATGCCTGTATCAAAGATCATTCCTCCGGTTTATTCACTCACGCTGCGATACGGCGCTACACAAATTGCATTGGTCAAACGAGATGTGTTCGGATTTCAAACGTCTGTGAGGGCACAGTTTTTCCTATATAGACTTTTGCTCCTTTTGAGCCCTATGGCCATCTCAGCTTTAATTAGTGCACCATTGTGTGGGGCGCGGTGGTCTAGTGGTGGCGTCGTTGCCTTGAAGCCGGAAGGTTCGGGGTTCGAATCCACCTCGCCGGGTAAGGACCTTGGGCAAGTCCTTCACTCGCAATTGCTCAGCGCTTCGGCGTGAAATTCCGATTGCAGTGTCCGCTCTGCATCGGGAGCGCCTCTGAGTAGAGAGAGCTTGAAGGGGCGCTAAAACAAGTGCACATACAAACAAACAAACCAACCCCACAGTGTCGGTGTGAAGTTGAGAACTGGTTATTTGCCTTCACGCTCATGAGGCTAAGAAAATGAATTTCCTAACGCTGCATGTATACCCATGGTTGCCAAAGGGCTAGCTGAAAAGGATTGCTCTTCTTGCGTAATTGCTTCATCAGAACTGCACTTCTTTTAGCTCCCTTCCAAGTATATTGAACCGTTAAACCACGATTGCGGTTTCTAGGGGAAGAAAAAGGAGCTATTCTTTGGTAAAGACAATTTCCGGCTAAAGGCTTAAACTAATTCATCCCTATAGCGTTGGCCGGTTCCTGTATGCGTCCTCATACAGGTTTCCCCCAAAAGATCTTCTAGTCCCTATAACTTACACTTTCGATGTTGCCAACCACAAATCATCCAATAGATTACAATTACAGCTAGCCCAATGACTGCAAATAGGTGCAGCTATTGCCAACTGCATTCTTGTGCAACTGTGAATTTGTTAAATGAGGAAACGAGGTCAAGACATTTGGCGGCACAATCAAAGAGCGGGACAACCTAAACCTAAAAACATAAAAATGGAATATAAAATTTAATTCAAAACCGCGAGTACGACGATAACAAATGAACACAGAATATATTAAGGTTGAAACTTTGGTAGGCCTATTTACATAAGTATTGGAGGCGGAAAAAATTGCGGCTAATAGAGGCGGCAGATCAGTATGAAGATTTGTAAAATAACTGGGCAGTGGGGGTTAGACTAGGATGAAAGTGGAGTTGAAGTGTTCAAAAAAGATTTAACTGTGGAGTCCTAAGAAAGATTAGAGGGATAAACCGTCTCAACCTACCCCGCAATTTCCCCCCATGCATCGAATTGTTTAATCCGTCCCGATCTTGTACTGAGAGGACCTTTTTCAAATGCGGGCTTAATCTGGAATTAGTAAAGATAATTAACAGATGAACTAGGCATCAATGTCTAGTCATGGGAGTCTGACAGGCAATGGTGTCTCGGCATTGATGTCTGGGAGACATTCGTGTTTCAGCATTGGTGTCTGGATGGCATTAGTGTCTGGATGAATATATCATCTGGGTGGCATTGGTTTTTTGGGCATTGGTTTACTTATCTTTTGTATTTATACTGCAAACACGAGTTTGTAAATTCTAGACTATTCGTTTGGCTTCGTTACAGTTCAGTGAATCGTGTTCCGTGTGTGTATATGGCATGCAATGCAAATGAATACGTCTTTAATAATAATCTTCGAAGAACGTTATTCCCCCAAGGACACGGATGGCCGAGGCAGATATGTTCACATCGATTTTGATCTGTAATAAGAGTCGAAGACGAGCAGCGACCCGTGAAAGAAATAATCGAAAAGCCTTAAGTGATTTTGCGTCTTCGTCGGTCAAAATATTATAGCGCACCAAAAATCACAATTTCCACGGATGATGGCGTGTTATTTCCTTCTGAGATCACATCGTTTTGTGCACGTGAGTTGCTCGATAGAGGTCTACGTCTCATGTTTGTTTGAGACACGCGCTAGACGATTGGTTTGGGCGCTTGACTCGTAACACGAAGGTTAGGGCCTACGGGTAATAATAATAAT
>OX243823.1:8225879-8492868 GCA_945859605.1 Lumbricus rubellus | reverse complement strand
TATATTGGCCAAAACCGCAACGAGGTATTTTTGGCCCACCCTCATCTATATAAATAAAAATGAAACCGCGTTTGGCTCGGCTTCAAAGATCTCCGAACTTTCTTCATTGATTGCTTTCGAAACTTCACCAAAACGTTTAGTTCCAACACTGCCGGGTTTGCAGAATGCTTTTTGGGAAAAAGCGCAATGTTTTTAACAAAAAAAGCAACTTTGCAAATTCTACCGTTTTCAACCCGTTGATAGGCCTAATTAAGTGTGTTCCGTTTATGTAACGCATTTCAACACATTCGATTGCGGCCTAAAAAAAGCAAATTTTCAAATTCTATCGTTTTCAACACATACGCCCGTCGATAAGTGTGTTCCGTTTATGTAGCGCATTTCAACACATTCGATTGCGGCCTAAAAAAAGCAAATTTGCAAATTCTACCGTTTTCAACACATAGGCTACGCCCGTTGATAAGTGTGTTCCGTTTATGTAGCGCATTTCAACACATTCGACTGCGGCCTAAAAAATCAAATTTTCAAATTCTACCGTTTTCAACACATACGCCCGTCGATAAGCCTTGCCTTTCAATTAGTGCGCGTTTCAAATGGTGGTTCAATTGTGTTACGTATATGTAGCGCATTTCAACACATTCGATTGCGGCCTTTTTTTTACTGACGCGCTTTAGGGCGCTATCCGCGTCGCTGTCCGGAGAGGGGGAGGGGGAGGGGGAGTGAGGGGTGTGGGGGAGGGTAAGACATCTTTTCTGCCACAGCAACGCGTGGCCGGGTTCAGCTAGTATATAATATATCTAATATGCACGTTATCATACACTAATATTCATCATACATATACATGCATATTGCACGCACATACATACAGTACACATACATGTATATATATGTATGTATGTATGTATTTGTAGGCTATATGTATTATATGTGTTTGTCTAATATGCATGTATATGTATAATCTTTGTATATGATGAATATCAGTGATAATAACTTGCATAATTATATATAGTGTACAAGGTTGGAATAAAATGCCATATATATATATATATATATATATATATATATATATATATGCTGTCTATTGTTACGTGAATAATCCCAACAGTCAAGAGAATTCTTTGTCAGACTGCAGCGCATGCGCATGTGATGAACATTGGACAGTGGACACTGCGACAGTTATACCAGCGGTTGGCTCCATTGCATCTGCTACTGCTGCTGCTGGTGCTGCTGGTGCTGGTGCTGCTGCTGCTTTTGCTTCGATTAATATTGTACTGTTGGTGGATGGGAGAGATTGAGGGTGGGGGGGTGGACGGTGATTCCTGTAAGGTCCACTGCAACCCACCGAGCTTAAGACGACGGAACAGCGGTGATGTCGCGTCATCAGTTGCTACTGAAGCAGACGACGATGCAGATTTAGCAGCTTCATTATCAGCTTAGCCGGCGGGAAAGCACCGCCACACACACACACACACACACACACACACACACACACACACACACACACTCACACACACACACACACACACAGACACCACACACAAACACAGGCACACACACAGGCACACACACACATTCATACAATCACACACATAGACAAAAAGAGACAAACCCGAACACATACACATATACAAACAAACACATACAGGCACACAGCCAAGCAGCGACACATATTATAGACACACACACACATATATATATGTATGTATAATATATATGTATATATATATGTATATATATATATATAATGGGTCAGAAATCTAATCAACTACATCGTTCGATTTATGATCTTCCTTGCTTTCAAAAGATATATTTAAGGAAATAATGTAGCCTACACAAGATTACATCTGACTTTGTTACGAAAATCGATGTCTTTTTCACTTCGCAGCCTGGATTTCAGCCAGGTCACTTCATGCATTTAGCCCATAATAATAATAATTATGTCCTTGATAGACGATATATATTATATATATATATATATAATCTCGGATGCAGTCGAAAATAACGAATTCTCCTTGTGCATATGTTTCGATTTGCAAAAGCTTTAGGTATAGCCCTATAGCTATACTCGGCTTACTGTAACCATGATGTCCTATTGCATTATAAATGAAAAATTATGCTATACGCGGTTTTCAGCTCAGTTGTTTTTCCATGCAGCTATTAATAGTTGGACTTAGATAGACGTCATGAGCGATGTGTCGAAATAACGCTTAGCGCTGAACCTTAAAAAGTATTCTGTATGGAGTCCCACAGAGAACCAGTCTATAGAACCACTGTTGTTTCTCCTCGAGATCTATATTGATGATCTGCCGAATGTCTCCCGTCTACAGTCTGTTCTTCATCCTGTTCGCAGATGATACAACGAAGGTTTTTTATTCGCACACTTGCATAAACAAGCTGCATTTCAAAACGTAAAATTTGAGCTGACACTCACCGCCGAACGGATTAGTGCCAATAAATTGTCATTAAACTTGGATATAGAACTAATAATATATCCTGCATAAATCGCATAGGAAAAAAATCCTCATATGGAGAATTAATAATAGTGTACACTGTGTACTACATTGTATATGCTAATGTATATAGAGCATGTATACATTCGTTTAATTCCAAAAAACAACAAGCAAAACGCTGTAGTTGTAGCCTACAGTGTCAGTAACATAATTCACAGTCCTATGATTACTGTCTTGGTCCTCATCGTTGAGTTTGTTCGTACCGTACATGTTTTTAACAAACAGTCTTGGCATAAAGTTCACAGACTGACACAGTCATATAGTCTTTATTGAAATGGTGAAATGGTGAAACTCTTGCTAAATATTTTATTCCAAATCATTAGAGACTACACAGTACACAGTGTTGAGCTTTTCAGTTTGGTTTTTCTTGCTTTTTTCATTTCATATTATTGTTTCTTTTCTTTTATTTTGTCGCTGTTTCATATAGCTTGTATGTTTGCAACGGCACACTTTAGTAAGGCAACCATCTTATGGTTCTATCGACAGTTTTAGGCTACTCCCTGGTCAGCGCGTTTCTTTATCCCTTTAGAGCTTGCATGGTTGTTGTTTTTTTAAAACCGTGTCGCTATGATATGTAAACTTGTTTTCTTTTAAACGGTCGCGAAAGAAGACCATTTTAATTGATTTGACTGTCTGACTGATTGATTAATTGATATACGCATACATAGGCCCCCCCCACACACACACATGCACACACACACACACACAACTAACACACACACACACACACACACACACACACTAAGACACTGGCACCCTCGCGCTCAGCACCACACGCTCAAACACACATATGCACACGCACATGCATGCATAGGCCTATTCCAAATATATATATATATATATATATATATATACATATATACATATATATATACATATATATATATATATGGCGTGCATGTGCAGCTGATTCATGCCATCATTTCTTCACTGTTTACCTTAAGATCTGCTTCTGTTTAGCTCTGTTTATAGTCGTGTGGGCTAAACAGCGTTTATGAGCGGCTCTCTTGAAAAGCGAGAAATAAATCGTAGAGCACATTCAACATCAGATGTATAGGCCTACACGCGACTCACACACACACACACACACACACACACACACACACACACACACACACACACACACACACACACACACACACACACACACACACACACACTAACACACACACGCACACGCACACACGCACACACAAGCACGAGAACAAACAAATCCACTCTGACGTTATCTACTCGTGCATGCAATCAAACGCCTGCACAATATGATCCACATCCATTCAAATGCACACTTACATTAAATAAAAAAATCAGAACAGATCAACAACAAATCAAGAATCGAAAGAAACCGAAGTTTACAAAAAAAGTCTTCTTCTAGCCTATTCTCAATCTCAGGGCCGGATTAAGGCATGTTCAACAAGTTCGGCCGAACAGGGGCCCCACACTTTAGGGGGCCCCCACAAATGCGGGGGGGGGGGGAAATTTCTCATATAGGCCTACTGCTGCTTCTGATGCTGAAACGGATGATGGTCAACAACGGATAAAGAAATTTTAGAAGGGGAAAAATTTTTGGTCTTCCGTGGGTAAAACTAACTCTATGGCCTTTCGCCGAAAAATCTGATGACCTTTTTGGCTTTAGTCTTTCTCCATAAAATCTAGAGAAAAACGGGGCAACTCCGGTAATTTGACATCTGATGACACACGTCCTGTGCAAACCGCTGAAGGGGGGCATGGCCGGATTAGCCCCTCTCCTGGATCCGCCCCTGATGACGGTGATTGTAATGTAGGCCTAAATTTTTGTGATACAATACTCCTGCCTCCCTCTCTCTCTGTCTCTCTGTCTCCCTGTCTCCCTCTCTCCCACTGTCCACCTCTCTTTCTTTTCATACTCTCCCGTGGGATATCATCGTTTAGACGTGTTTATTATGCATAAATATCATGCATATATATTATATATCATGGCATTGCATATAGGCCTATAGGCCTAATAATGGTAGTCATTTATACGCAGCAGCAACTGTGAATCAATTGTTTATTCATATTGCGCCATAAGAACATTGGTGTCGCGGTATACATTTGGAATTCTGGATTCGCCCCATGTCTTGTATATGTATGCATACATTATTTGACCTTTATATATGATTATATATAGGCTATGTATATGCATATGTATATGTACATGTATATGCATATGTATATGCATGTGTATGTGTAATTGTGTTTGTGTATGTGTGTGTGTGTGTATATATGCATATGCATATGCATATGTATATGTACTATATATTTTTGTGTATGTGTATGTGTAATTGTATGCATATATATATATATATATATATATAAGTCCTACATAATATATTACTGTATCCGGAGTCCGGGACAAAGGTAACTGGTGTCGGTGGTAATTAACCGTGCTGAACTGAATGGCATCATCACCATATCACAACGCAGCAGATTGGAAGAACGTTGATTCGTTAATGAAATTGATTTGCTGATTTGAATCCATTGCGCTGCGCTAGAGTGTGCGCTTTCTTCTCATTGGTCAATGGTGGTGCGTTTCCGGTTTTATGGCTCTGTTCTGTTTCGGGAAACATCCCAAGCCCATTATCTTACCCGAGACACTATAATAGGCTATTATTCAGCGTCCATGAATATATAAGCTGATGATCTGCGCTTGGCTTTCGAGTGGCGCTTTAGAAATTTGGAGATTACGATGACGATTTGGCCTATATGACATGCGTAGGTATCGCAGGCCTACATCTGTGTAGATACCAGTCTTCCAATGTTTATTCTATAGTCCCTCTGATATTGGGGTGAGGGGTAAATTCAGGTTCCTTGGAGACTTGGAAAAGCAGCCGTTTTGGGCGGAAGGCAACAGAGCATTTTTTCTAGCAGTTATCTTAAATACAGGTAAATGGGACATAAAACTTAACTAGCCTACTAGTAGGCCTACTAGTACTAGGCCTAGCACACAGAACAAACAGCCTGCAATACGTACAACCACAGTATAAATAACAAACAGTACGTCGACTTCCGGCCTCTGGTTAAGTCAAAATGGTTAACTGATTTGCGGTTAGCCCGGGCGCCATTTTCTCTGAACTGGACATAGACATTTTACATTTACTTGACCTATTCTATGGTTCGAACTTTACTCAATTTCCGGTTTCGTGTATTTAAGTAAATAAATGAATTTTTTAATATAACCTGCTGCAAACCAACTCCACAGTATAAATAAAAATATTATTAATAAATAATTATTTACTAGTTTATGATGTATGGGGCGCAAGTTATAACCCTTTTCTTAGGCCGGAAGTACCAGGTCTTTCAAAATGGATGTTAGTCACGTGACCACTGATCAATGAAAGTGGAAACAGGCAGTAATAAGAGTAGACTTACTGTTTGTTATTTATACTGTGGTACAACGCTAGTATTGGCAGGGGTGTGGAAATCACACAGAAGGCCTAGCCTAATTAAATAACCTACACACATTCGGAAGTAAATGGGACAACATATAATTATGTGGTGTCCGGAAAGGATCATCATTCATCAATCATCATCATCATCAACAGTACTTCATCATCGTCGTCGTCATCATCATCATTCTACCGTTGGGCTGTCGCTGTTGTTCGTTGAAAACGGCGCACATCACATCAGATCGCCGTAGCTGCGGAACAGCGAGGGCGATTACTTCCGGTGTCCATTGGCTTGTGGTAGCGAGGTTGCTTTGCCAGGTGGGTGTAGGAGGATCGTGGTTTTTGTGAAATCTTTGAGAAATTACCTTTTTCTCAGTCATCTTTGCATTTAATTATGAGGCAGCCACTTGTGTTGCCTTTGCATTGCTTAAATTAATAGTAACTGGCAACAGATATCGACGATTTTTCGCAATTTTGACCTTGTAATTTTATGTCTTGGTCGTTGGCTTTTACGTTTGTCAAGGTCGGACTCTTAAAAGATGTATTCCTGCACGAAGTTCTTCTCTCCGGCGTCAAGGACGTTGGTATGTATTGATAAAAGTTGTCTTATTATTAAGTTTTCCTATATAGTAACAGCTATTGCTGTTTTGTTTAAGTAAAGTTGTCCCGCTCATGATTCCTGTATCGACATTGTGTGGGCTATGCGGCCGGCCGGTGTCATTGGCTTAAGAGGACATTTGTTTTTATCTATATTGTTTCAGTGTTCCTAGGCATTGGAACCAGCTTCAAGTTGGAACTGGGGTGTCAAATGACCACCGCAAGTCTCTGACCTTGATTCAGTGATGTAGACTTATGGCTGTGTCCTAACCTATATTTTTACTGTATGTAGATCAAGATTTTAGAGGGTTACAATCCAGCTTAAGCATTGAAGTTGTTTCTACATGCAAGGGTTCTTTAACTTGTGAAATTTAAATTCTTGTTTTGCGATAAATGTTTTATGATTTGGTGAAGACATTCCATTCTTGATCCGTACTTTAGCAAACCTTGTGCAAATTTGGAATTTAAACAATATAACGATTTCAAGTCTAATGAATTACCATATAATATTATTTAGTATAAAGTACAGTATGCACCATGACCACTCTATATATATATATATATATATATATATATATATATATATATATATATATATATATATATATATATATACTAGCTGTACCCAGCCACGCGTTGCTGTGGCAGAAAAGACCTCCCCCTCCCCTCCCCCTCCATCCCCTCCCTCACACCGTCCTTTACTGACAGCGGATATAGCCCAAGAATGTTATAAGGCCGCTTTCGTAATATTCGACTCGCTTATGACGTCACGGGACGCAACCTCATTGATGTATCGTCACTGTGTTTTACGGGTGAAGACAATTCTGAAATTTTGCAAGCGCGTGGTTTGGTTGAGTTTGCAAATGGCGGTCGAACGTATTGCAAAGTTCACTTTTTGTGGAAAAGATTGGGTTTTTTCGTGGAAAAGAAATCCTATGACACGGTGCTATTAGAATGGAAGGTTTTGGTAAATTTTCACAACAATCGGTGCGTGAGTTTCGGCGTGATTGCGTGAAGAACTATTGGAAAGTTTCATTTTTATTTATATAGATATATATCTTAAATTGCATGGACCATGTTATAAAGCGGTCCTTTTTAGTTTAGTCACTTTCTCACTGTCATGATGATGATTAACTTTTCCCGAAGCTGAAACTTCCTGAGGACAGCTTAAGTTACTTGACTGAATGACAGCTTTGGAATTTCTTTTGAATTGCGATATCCTTAAATTAACTAATTGAGATGCAATGCCCTTGAAATGAGTTGGTGTTAGTTAAATCCCTGACCCTTGAAAAAGAATTCTGTACCTTACAGAAGTCGTCACAAGATGTGCTGTTTTCTTTAATTATTGTTTACTGTGTTGTCAGTTTGAGTTTTTAATCAATGTATTGACAATTTTTTATTCATTAGTAACATTTAATAAGATGTTAAATAGATGGAACTTGAAGACATGTATGTCAAGCTACATAGCTTTGAGTGATGCTTTATTAGGAGCGATGTTATACTGCTAGACTGGGACCAGAAACACTGTCTATCAACCACTACAAAGGCTTGACCAGAAGAGAATTGAATGGAATGTTGATGAAGAATTGGTTTAAAGAAACATGAAAGTCTTAGACTGTGGTTGGTCCATCAACCTGCAGTGGGCTTCTCTTGACTATGCGACACCTCCCAAACTGTTCTCACTTTCACCAACTGTTGAAAACTTTTTTTGCTTGATCTCAGCTCGAGAGTGCCTCTGAGTAGACACCGTGAAGGTTTGCTATATAAAATTATGATTGAAGTCATCGATCGGTCTCTGTTGTTGGTCTTAGGTATGCAACGGTGCAGTCGCAGTTCGACCTCTTAGCAGCGTCGTCTGCAGCAGACTCGGAAGCCGCGAAGTGAGTTGCGTGTTCGTCGTTCAGTTGTTTGAATTTATAATTTAACCGTGTATGATTTAGATGCAGACATGATGAATATGATCTGCCAGAAGAAGCCATGCCTCTGCATTGTTTACAAAATGTAAGGCTTGTTTAGTAACTGACGCCAGCAATGTGCATCAGATTTAGTCACGTAGGTTGATGGTTGAATGAATGCGACTGCCATGTACATTTAAATTCGACTTTTGGTTATCTTGCCATCATCTGTTACTACAGTTTCATGTAGTCTTAGTACTGCATACTTGTCAGTTTGAATTAATAAATGTAAATTATTGTTTATTATTCATTATTGTTATTAGTCAGCCACTGTCTTTCCATGTCAGTATCTCTAGAATCGGAGCTGAATTTTTAAGTATCTATTCCAGAATCATCTTCATTTGAACTGTGCAAATTTAATATTTATTGATTTGGATAAACTGGGATTAATACAAACTTTTTGCACTATCGTTTCTCACCGGGCATAATGATGATTAACTTTTCCCGAAACTGATGTCTCTTGAGGACAACTATTTCTTTATTGCTGAATGCCTACAATTTGCATGTTTTAATAGGAATTAAGTCTCTCAAGATATTTTATTTTTGCTACCGATGTGTGATCAAGAATTGCTGCTTCGTAGATCTATGCGACCTCTGTAGTGGTCATCTTCATCGACTTTATTTTTGAATGGATGTACAACAATCTGATTCAGATGACAGTTCAGTTTATAAATAGATCACATCTAATAAAGGATTAAAGCAAACTGGTCATCAGTTTACTAAAATGCTATTTGTCATTAAATATATAATCTGGTTACCGTATACTTGGTTAACTGGATAATAGCAACGGTGTTGCTATATAGTGATTGTGGTCCTGCTATAGTACATAGTGTGCTCTTCTACAATGGATGATGGGTGTGTTGATTTATTGTAGGCTGTCGAGAATCCACCATGCTTTGCAATTTCCCAGTCGCAGAGGACGGCCCTTGCAGCCACCCTGTCGCCTTTCCTCTCCCAGCTGAGGCTCTTTCAGACGGGATCCGTCGTAAAGGACATTGATCAGGCGGCCAAATACATCGGTGCTGGTGCGGCTACTGTTGGAGTGGCTGGATCAGGTCAGACACTTTTTCATTGATGTTCTGCACATAGTTGTATTTGTTGCACAGAGCTGTTTGATATCAGAGAATGGAAATGGGGTGCTATCACAAGCTCTGTTTTGCGAATTAAACTTCAATCCTATGTGGGTGGGTATTAGGTTGAATAGGTTCCCGGTCAAAAAGTTGTACAGTGCAAATTGCATCATAGGCAAATGATGTGAGACTTGTAAGAGTAAATATTTCTTATCAACTGAATTTCATTGTAGCCATTCTTTTTATGTTCAGTTTTAAAGATACAATTGTTTTCTGATGCAAAATGTATTCCACGTTTTAATCAAAGATAGTAATTCTTTCGTACTGTGCTAAATACGTATACACGGGATAATGTTACTGGTGTTTTGCAATAAAACAATTCTTAAAATGTAACCTCTCTGCCGAATGTGCTAGTACTTCAATTATAATTGTGTTATAACATGTTCTGTAAAATTACATTTTGTAGGATCAATAAAATAATTTTTAATTTGAATTTTGAAACTGTGTGTTGTATGGATTTGTTTCAGGAGCTGGTATTGGAAGCGTGTTCGGCAGCCTCGTCATCGGCTACGCGCGTAACCCATCGCTTAAGCAGCAGCTCTTCTCCTATGCCATTCTTGGGTTTGCCCTGTCAGAGGCCATGGGTCTGTTCTGTCTCATGATGGCCTTCCTCATTCTCTTCGCTTTCTAAATCTGCCAGGGGCCGTAGGTATTCCAGATATAAATGCATTTGCCTCTGCATAGCGGCAACGGACTTTTAGAATGCATGGGTTACCAAGGGGGTTAGTTGTTCAGTCTAGGAATTTTGCCGAACCAGAGCGGATGAGAAGATAGTTTTTTCGTGTGCGACCGAACCTAGAATTTGCCATATGCATCGAGTTCGTCTGGAATAATCTTGGTTGCAAAGCATGACAGGAAAAATCACGGATTGAATTAATAACATCATTTGTGTCTGATTTTAAGAGTTTTTTTATGAATTACGTCTTGAAAAATTGGGAATTGGAAGGAGTTTGTGTTGTGTTCTTGTTTTCAGTTGGGTTAGTTTATTGACATTGGCCAATGATGCTCTTGCATAAATTTGCTCCCTTCCTGACTATTTCACATTCACAATGTCATGTGCATGGCCATTATTATTATTATGTGGTCATTATAATGTGATCATCGAACTTTTTTGGTTGCTGGACCTGGATTTTGGAACTATCTCCATATGTCCATCTATTCTTCTCTGTTCTTTAATTCTGCATTTCATTGTCCTCCATTGTTGTTAAGGACTGATATTCTGCAGATTGACATTGATAATAGCTTAGTTTTGATACCTCATGCACAGGATGTTGTTTAGAAGTTGCTCTTTCTGTACAAATAGTCGTGTGTTGATTGGGCTCTGTCCCATTTCTTTGCCAATTTAGCCCAAAGTCTTTACTGCGCAAGTGTAGAGTAGATGTAACCTGATTGGCCTATTAGACTAGTGATAACGAACGCGTGACAGTTTGCTATAGATCTTTGTGTGCACCTTTGAACGAAATTCAGTGATTCATGCTTAAGACACAAGCACTTCTAAAACCATGTGGTACAGTAGATGTTAGACTTTCTATAATGTGCAAATGTCAGACTGGTATAAGACTTTCTATGAAAGGTTTTAAAACAGCCTTAGAACGATGGAAGTCCATAATACTGTGTTGATTACATGACTTTGTGGGAAAATTTAGCTGACTTTCTGTTTTCTATGTACCTCTTGTCCGTTCCTTAAACTGCTGACGGAAATTCTTGTGAAGTTTGTGCAAGTGTCTGAATTGGTCCGGGATGTTTTACATTTATTGTCCTTTCTCAGTTGTCTAAGTACACTTGGTAATTAAGTCGCAAGCCATTATTACTACTTATGTAATTGCTCATATTAATTTGTTACCTTAGTATATGTAATGTCACTACTACTTATAACACTAATTGTAATCGTAAATTTCTGCAGCGCCACTTCAAGAGAAAACTCCTCGGAGGCACTCCAGAATTGTAGGACTATCATTTGTTGTTGATTTTGACACTGCTGAAGCAGATGACGGACTTTATAGTGTCCTGCAGTGCTTTTTAGTGCTGATTAAATGCCGTTCCCCAGTTGCCAAAAGAGGATGGAAGTGGTTTGTGCATGTAAACGCTGGGTCTCGTGTTGACATCGGTGTGTTAAAGAAGTGGGAAGCCAGCATTTTACTTCATGTTTACGACTTTACATCACAGCCTTGCAGACACAGCCGAGAAGGCATTCAGCTCTTGGGTAATGTGATAATCGGGAGCAACTATCAATACTCAATAATCGTTTATTTAATCGTAATAAGCTGATACAGACAAATAACAAAAGTAAAATTTCATAGTATTTTACTAGTCGATAAAAATCTAGTGATAGACACCCTTGGGTTGTAAAGAAGTTTACTGATTGGTCTGTAGCGTGAAGCTAGAGTGGATTCGAACCTCGCCAGACCTTGAGGCAGTTGTGGAGGGGACCTTGAACCCAGTGGTGGCAGCAGCTGTGAAATTTCTGCAGGTCGCATCAGGGTCATGGGACTAAGAATTAAATGTAAAGGATATAAATTATATTACAAATTTCAAAGAATTTTCGACAGGTGACCCGTGGTTCCGAAAGAAGGTCAACGTGTGTGTGTGTGTGTGTTGTTGAATTATTCAAGAAAATTAAGTTATACCAAAACTTACTGCTTGAGCCTTGAAGGTCAACAATAATTTAGGCCTAGTCACATTGTCTAAAGCAGCCAGATTAAATCAACCGAATTATGTATGCTCGACCAATAACTTACCAAATTTTCCAATTAATTTAGTATCATGGAAACCACATACCCAAGTAACCCAACTCGTTAACCTTTACCACTCATGAGTGATGATGAGTCCGCTCCCACCGGACAAATTTGAGCCAATTCATTATTAATATGAGTGGTAAAGGCATTTGGTAAAGGTTGATTCTACAATCTACATGTACTTTTTCTATTCCACAAAAAACATAGGCAAACTGCCGACAAATTATTATTATGGCGCTGCTTTATTTGCACCAAACAAAGTGTGAACTCTGCGCAAAAATATAATCTTTTGGCGCGGGAAGAGTGGAACCTGGTTTTTCGTTAAATGGTCGGTCGATGGTTTGTCGGCAAAGCTGCTGGATTTCATCTGACGGGAATCAAAAATGGATAAGTTTCAGAAAATAGAAAAGATTGGTGAAGGGACGTATGGTGTTGTCTATAAAGCCAGAGATTCGTTAACAGGGAAAATAGTTGCTTTGAAAAAGATCAGACTAGACACGTAAGTATCAGTATGTGTTGTGTAGCGCTGTTTTGCCAACTTAAGAATGCAATCTCAGATTTTTGTAGCGCCGCAGTAGGCGAAGTCAGCTTATTTACAGGCGCTCGGCAAAAACAAAATTGATAGGCAGGTAAAGGCCAAAATCAGTTTCAGATGCAGGTTTGGAAGGATGTACGAGTAAGAGAATGAGGTTTGTGGAAGAGAATATGGAGGTTTTATTGAGTTGCTAGGATGTTCGCGAGCATCCAGTTGCTCGCGATCTTATAACGCCATTACCATCGATAAGTGCAGTGGATAAAGGTTTACACTGTAAGCTTAGAGTATATGACCAGCAGGAATCTTTCTGAGGTGCTCCAAGTGCAAACGACTATAAGAGATAAGGCAGGATTTGAGGTGGGAGACAGATGGTGAAAGTCTACCAGAGAGGATAGAAGAGCAAATTTATGGGAAGTTCATTCCACCTATACAGACCAAGAATCTGGATTGAGTCATGGCTGTCCTGACACAGGGAACAAAGAGCCCAAGTTAGTCAGAGGATCAAAGAGGATGCAACTATGTGGCAGGAAGGGATGAGGAATAAGATCGCAAAAGTACTTCGGAGCCTGACCCAATCGAGACTTACTTACTAATTTAGGAACATTGTGTTTTATTCTGGCTGAGACAGGAAGCCAGTGAAACTGTTCAGCCATGAATGTGGTGAAACTTCTGGCATTCTATCTATTAGGCGTAAAAAAAATTGTTGTGTTTCCGGTAACGCGACCGACCCATTTTTACGGCCGCGACCCAAATATTTTTGTAAAAAATTTTTATTAAAAAAAAAAAAAATTCAAAAAAAAATTTCTTCAGAAAAAAATTTAAATTTTTTTCCAAAAAATATTTTTTTAACATTTGTATTGACATAACATAAGAGACGTCACCAAAATGAAATTAATAGGACTGTTTCTAGAGCAGTTTTAGGTGCAGACAGTCGGGAAATAGGCAGTTTATACTTGCTTAGAACACATACTTTGTTTCAGCGTGCAAAAAAGACTAGTGCATGGAATATACTTTTTCGGATAGTCACTGCATAAAAATATTTTACAAAATAAAAATATTTTCCGACCTACCTACCCAATTTTTTTTAGCTATGTTACCGGAAACACAACATATTTTTTTTTGGCCTTACCACCCTATCCTAGACCTTAACTGACCTGGTATTGATAGGACTCATATTTTGTTCTAATATTAAGAGGATTTGTTGACATTCAACTAACTAGAGATTGATGTTTGATCTTCTTTTTAATGCAGGGATACAGAGGGTGTTCCCAGTACAGCAATTCGTGAGATTGCCCTTCTAAGAGAACTGGAGCATCCTAATATTGTTAAGTAAGATATAATTTGCAAATTATTTCTAATTGAATATTATTTTCAAAGCTAACACTCAATCATTCATTCTTATCGGAATGTAAAATGTTTGTGCCCAGACCATTAAAGTAAAGCTAGGACTTTGGTTTCTTCGGGGTTTTTAAGGCATGTGGTTTAGATTGCTAGCACTTTAGGTCCTGGATACAAAATTGCATTTATCCATTTTTCTGTTTACGGTCTATATGAAATTTTTTTAGTGATTTAACTTCACCACTGTTCGTTCTCTGATAGTGCCAGTCCCAAGCCTGTATGAAGGAGGAGGGTGAAGAAGAACTGAAGTTAATGACCTTTGTTATCACACAGTGTTGTTAAACTGAAACTACTACTACTGTTTAGTGATGTGACTTTTTATATTACAAC
Organism: Lumbricus rubellus; assembly: GCA_945859605.1. Taxonomy (NCBI): domain Eukaryota; kingdom Metazoa; phylum Annelida; class Clitellata; order Crassiclitellata; family Lumbricidae; genus Lumbricus; species Lumbricus rubellus. The sequence goes on along the minus strand of OX243823.1, from coordinate 8,478,274 downwards.
TTTTTATCTATACTTGGTAATAAGTTTTAGCAACATATTTTCTTAATTTCTCACTTACGTATTACAAGATGTTTTTTCTTGTGCTCAGATTACTCGATGTAATCCACTCCGAAAAGAATCTCTATATGATTTTTGAGTTTCTCAACCAAGATCTGAAGAAGTACATGGACCTGGCTGGACCGACCGGCCTTCCCATGCCACTTGTTAAGGCTTGTATTCATTTGTTGAACATTGCAAATAAAAACTAAATATTCGCACATTTGTGTGGTCAGTTTTCTTCTGCCTGGAGACATTTGAATTTAAATTTCCTCGGTCCCAGGTTGTGGCACCCTTCGGTAGGCTGCACAGGAAATTTTTACTTTCTCTCTTATGCATGCTGCTACAGCTGCTTATGTTGGGCTCTCCATCTGCAATTGTCATTCTCAAGAGCTTTGCCTCAATCTACTCACTCTGTCTCTTCCAGTTTCACACACGTGTGTCTGAAGTCTGTAATTGTTCGACATTGATTTCGCTGGTGCAGGTCGGGAATGCCGCTGAGTTTGCTTCCTTAAGTGGTGCGTTATAAATATCAGATTACAATTAAAAAGTTGATGCTTACTTGTTCTGAAATTAATTCATCTATCTTAATTGTTTTAGAATCCTAGTATTGATGTTATTCAAAATTTTGTACTATTACATTATTGACGTGATCTGGGATATTGACTCGAGCCTGAAAAATTTATAATTTTTTAAAAATTGTTGTGCTACTATTATAGTAAGTGGTCACTCCTGCTTTTTCCAGTATTTCGTTTAGCAGCTAATTTTAGCGTAGCTGTAATTCAACGACAGTTTTTTCATAATAACTGTTTTGGCTGTATACCTTGAATGGATTTATTTTTATGTGCATGATTGTTTAAATGGTTGTAGAGTTACTTGAATCAGTTGCTGCAAGGCATTGCGTTCTGCCACAGTCACAGGGTCCTACATCGCGACTTGAAGCCGCAGAACCTTCTCATCGATTGCAACGGAAACATCAAGTTGGCGGACTTTGGGCTCGCTCGAGCGTTTGGTTTGCCAGTCAGAACTTTCACTCATGAGGTTTGTTCGTTTGGATTCTGTTTTGAGATTACATGCTTTACTGTTTCATTTGCCAGTGAGAACTTTCACTTACAACTCACAGGGTTTGTTCATTTGACGTTGCAGTTAAACATATATGCGTTGTTATTTTGTAGATTTTTGATGTTTTGAACATCTCTCAAAGTGTTCGCTTTAAAAGAACTTGATCTCGGTGGCTAAGTTTGTATTTTTTGCTTATTGGATATGAATTGTTGGTGACAAGTGCATTACTGAATGACTGACTGTCACTGTTTGATATGACCAGATTGCAAAGGTGATTAAGATCATGCCAGGCCTTACAGGCTGTAATTTGCAGCTCTGTTAAAAGTCAGTAAGAGACCTGTGGGCAAGAACAGTGGTAGCTGCTGACCTGTGTGTGCTGAACTTCGGAGTGGAAGTGAACCGAAGGCTGAGATGACTACTGACTGCATGTCATCGAATTCGGAATGATGATGATGATGATGATGATGATGATGATGATGATGATGATGATGATGATGATGATGATGATGACGACGATGACGACGACGACGACGATGATGGCGTTTCAAAGCAGTTGTGTTGATGCAGAAAAGCTTTTCTCTCTAGTTTCGTAACTTGAAATTATGTTAGGTGTTTGGGGTAATTTACTTTTCACGATATGCCGTTACTTCAAGAGTGTTTTTCGTTTACCTTTTCAGGTGGTAACTCTCTGGTACCGAGCGCCTGAGATATTGTTGGGGTCAAAGTTCTATTCAACTGGAGTCGATATTTGGAGCATAGGATGCATCTTTGTTGAAATGGCATGTAACGCTTTTTCTGTTAGCTTTAGTTAATAATCAAAACAATAACAATGACAATTTATATAGAGCTGTAACACAGCCATGCCGTTACAAGGGTGCTTACATTCGTGTTGTGGTTATTTATAATTTTTGGGTAGCTTTGGCTCTGGCCTAGCAAATTTTAAAGCGCATTACTGGTTATTTCAGGGTTCTCCAGCATTTGTTGATGTGTCAAGGGGTGAGGTGAATGCAAATGAGAAAACATGTAGGACTTTATTCGGAGATTGTTGAGGTGGGGTGTCAATATTTTCTTCCTTTGATGGGACTATCTATTTGCAGCTGTCGTCAGTTTAATACGTCTTGAGATGGTTAAATTATTGAATTTCTTAAGGCACAGTACGCGGTGTAGTATTTGCATTTTTAAATTCAGTATTTTAAACTTACAGTTATATTGAAGGAACTAAGCATTGGATTATTTTCGGCAATATAGAATTAATGAATAATTATGGACTTAAAGATTAACATTGAGCAATTTTTTACAGATTATGCGTAAGGCTCTTTTTCCAGGAGACTCAGAAATTGACCAGCTGTTCCGTATTTTCAGAACGCTCGGTAACTAATCGATTTATTACTATTTTGAAGAGAAGTTATTCATATAAATTAATTACCAGTTAAAATTGCTTCTTTAGTTCAAATTTACTGCCTTTAAACTTTTTATTCCATATATCCAAGCATTTAAAAATGTATGTTTGTATGTATGTGCACTTTTTATAGCACCCCTTCAAGATTTTCTACTCAGAAGCGCTCCCGACTACAGCGCGGACACTGAAGTGGAGTTTCACGCCGAAGCGCTGAGCAATTATGAGTGAAGGACTTGCTCAAGGTCCCTACAAGGCAGCTTGAGGTGGATTCGAATCCGCAACCCTCTGGCTGCAAGGCAACGAACATACCTACTACACCACCATGTCCCACAAATGCATTTAAATGATGCTGGAACAACAGATCGAGTTAACTTATCGCAGATTTGACGATCGAAGATATTTGACCGGGTGTTGTCTGAAGCTGGATTTATGTCAACTGCTATTTTTGAAGCTGTTGCATTTTTGAATGATCTAGGAACGCCTACTGAAAAAGTCTGGCCAGGTTGTACGGAATTACCTGACTACAAGAGTACGTTTCCTAACTGGCCAACGAAAGACCTCAGCGATGTCATCAGTGAACTAGATGCGTCAGGAATTGATTTGCTCAAGGTGAGCACGTCACGATTCTATGCATGTGTATGTCGTATCATCGATATAATGTGAATGTTTTTGCCTCAGATTCGCATTAGTTCTGTTTGGCCTTGCATGTGTTAGTGCTCAGTTTTCCTACAACTTTTCTGATGGCTTTTTTACGTGTTCTCGTCTGAGCACTGCTTTTTCTCAGGGGTTGGATGTTAGCTTAAGAACCTTACTTTTTTGGTGCAGCATTATTAAGTGATTATTTTCTGATGATTGTGTTCTCTAATAATATCTTATGCTATAATCGGCAATTGGGTTCTATTTGATGAATGTTTTAATTATGGTTTCATGTACTGGATTACGTGGGGTGAGTCTTGTCATAAGTTTACGATATGAAACTGTTTATGAATCATTTACTGACTGGTTTGATTGTTTTAAGTTTCACTGAAAAATTATGAAATTCAGTTTGAATCATTTGAAAAATCACCCAAACCATTTTTGGTGCACGAATGCTATGTTAAAAAATTTCTTTATGCATGCATTCTTGTTTTGATCATACAATCATTGCTAACTTGCTTGTATTTTTGTAGAGTATGCTGATATACGAGCCTAGTCGCAGAGTGTCAGCTCGAAATGCGCAGAGGCATCCATTCTTCGTAGACGTCATAATATGTCGACCGCCGATGCTGTCGAAATGAAATGTAACGAAGTGTTGTGACCACGCTTGCTCAGGAAATAAATTGATTTCGTCTCTTCCTCCGTTGAATGCATTTACGATAAATGTAGCTGAAGCATATGCCTGTTGGGCCTGTTGGCTGTGCCTTTGTGTGTGTGTGTGTCTGTATGTTTACCTAAAGTTCTCTTATGGTTCTGTTGTATTTTTAAATCGATGACCAATGATTTAGTCAATATTTGTCTCTTCAAATGGACTGGACTGGCTGTCTTGGTAAACAGAGAGAATGTTTGTCCTTGGTATTCCACGTAATTTGATTGTCTCAGTTTTCACATGACTGTAGGTTTGCTTTGTGATGTGTAGGAACGGTAACTGTGTGTTTAGAAATGTGAAGTTATCTGATATTGCCACATAGAAAAGTGTTCATGAACTTCGTGTAGTAAGTCTGGACACTTGCATCAGACATTGAAGCTATAGATATAATCTGTAATCTCAGGACAGTGGCCGATTGGCGAAGGTGGTTGGTCTGTAACACAGAGGGTACAGGTTTGATCCTCGTCCGAGGCGATTTCCGTGTACGGACCTTGAGCAGTCCTTTACTCTCAATTGCTATGCAATATAATTTCAACTGTGTGGTGTTGAAGCTTTTGTGCACTTCGTAGTTTTGTAAGAAGTGTGATATGAAATTGCAGATTGTATTGTTTCTTAATTTCTGGATGTTGTATCATATCAGAATCCAGGTATGAGATGTACATGTATATTTGAAAGTAATTTCTGGAGTACTAAGATATTATAATTCATCTTGGCCTTGTTCATTTTAGTTTTCTCTGCAGGCTTGTTTTGATGAAATGTATCTGAAAGTTGCTGAACTACACTGATGAGAATTTTCTTTCAAACTTTTCAGCTCAGCTGGCCAGTACTGACTGCGTTGCACATAATATTCTCATGTTTAAATATTCAGGTTCCAACTTTATGCCTTTGCTTCTGAAAAGTTATCTACCCAAACTTCAATGTTAAGAGTATATTAAAAAGGACTGGGAACCAGTGCAGTGAATTGTTAAAGTGCTTTGTGGGTGAAGGTCAGGATAATATGCTCGGATATCACTGATTATTTGAGCATTTAGGTTAGGGGTCATTGCATAATTACGTAACGCTTGAGGGTGGGTGGGTGGGGTCATTGAAAACGTTACGAAACGTTATGAGGGTGGGTGGGTGAGGGTAGCTGAACGATACGTAACGCCTTGAAAAAAATATTAACGAATATTAAATTGCGATCGAATGACTCTTCAGACATGATGGTACCTAAGCGTACACGTTAATTAGAATAGCTTAATAGTCTTAAAATTATATAGGCTACAATGCTTTATTTATAATTCGACAGTATACTATACTATATTAAATTCGCTCTGAAAATACGAATTATAGGCTAATTACACGCTCACATAAGCCAATAATAAACCTAAATTTCAACTGATTTTTTGTAGCAATCGTTACGTAACGCTGGGGAGGGTGGGTGGGTGGGTCAAGGCAAACGTTACGAAGCGTTACAGGGTGGGTGGGTGGATGGGTCAAAAACGGTCATTTTCGGCGTTACGTAATTATGCAATGACCCCTTACTGTCTTGCTCAAATTCATGCGTCTCTGTTATAAAATACTCGGGCAAAACTGGTAGAAATGTGGAAATTCGCATGAATACATGTGATGAGAACGTGACTGAAAGCTCCTGCTTTTGTGGCAATAGTCATTAAATGCATTTGTATGGGGCCTTTTCAAAGGGACTACTTGGAGGCACTCCCAACCTAAGTGTGGCCAAATATAACTGTCTAAAGAAGAGAGAGGAATGCCTGAGAAGGAGTTCTTGAAAGGGAGTGAAGCAGTAAGGGGAGGCCATGAATGAATGAATGAATGAATTCAAGGTTGAGCATCCTGCCACTGAAAAGGCACAGTTCTGCATGTGGAAGTAAAAGCAAAATGGACAGAGCAGTCTTAGTTAATATTAATTGATTCAGCCATTGCAGGCTTTAGAGAGAAGTCTATTGCAAAGAAATGAAGTGGAAATATCACCCAGTCATCAGGCCTGAAGATCAAAAACTTGAGGCATTGAATAGTTTCAAAATATAACCTTGTCCAAAGGCAAGGGAGTGCTTACTGATACAGTCAGTATTGGCAGCTATGGTCCTCGGTGTCACAAGCTAGTTCATTACATAGTTGGATGCACATACAAAAATGGCTATTAGATACAAACTAAAGATGCCATAAACAATCATTAATCTACAGTGCTAAACCATTTTTGTATTTGCACCCAACTATGTAATGAACTAGCTTGTGACACCGAGGACCATAGCTGGCAAGCTGATCAGACATCAGAAAGCTCTTTTAGGGTCACCTGATAAAAGTGTTGCCATGTATAAAAAGATAGAAAAGTTATAGGTTAAACAGTGTAACAGCTAAACACAATTATTAATGATTTTTTAAATGCCACTGTTGCATGTATGCTGTTGTATAATGCATAGCATATACGTGGCATAAAGTTAGTTTCCCTGATTAGCTCCAAAGAGCACGGGATATACATCAACATTTTAACTTGCACTTTTAAGGTCAAACAGATAGCCCAAAAGTGATCAAATAAATTGACTCGAAAACCAGCGCTATAGAAGTAATCTCATTGGAAGTATTGACAAAATTAAATAAACGCTCTTTGTGCTTTGGAAAATAATTAAGTGACGTCATTTTATTTTGCTTACATTTCAAAATTTTATATTAATATGAGAAGATATTAGAATTTTAAAAAATAATGTAAATAAAATTTAGAGCCAGATCTGAAATAAATTTTAGCTTAAGTGACAGATTTAATAATAATTACAGCCAATCGCCACAGTCTTCTAATTCTTAGAGAGGAAACACTTAAAAGTGACGTAACCCTTGTATTTTATGATACCTCCATCGAGATCATATCACACAAATGCTCTGTTTTTTAACGTATAAGGCTATACATTAAATAAGATGAAGTTGAATATTTGATAGAGGTTCAAAATTAGTGGTTTTGAACATCTGTTTTACAATAACGGACGGAATTCAACCAGTCGATTTGTATTTTACTTTTTATATGACATCATTAATTGTGGCGCTCATTCCAGAGAGTATTTTTGAGCTATGAACTCTCCCGTAAGTGCGGATCTATAACATCGCTGTGAGTCCGGAAGAGAAAAAAATTCTTTGAAAATTCTTTGAAAGTTGGCTTTTAATTTTTCTTAACAAAGTCAGAGTAAGAATTTTGACGTATTCTTCTATTTTTTGTTTTACATAACAGTCTGATTAAATGTTTAGCAAAGATCAAATGAAATTAAGATTAAAACGCAGCATACGGCCGTGTGATATCACAAGAAGCTCTTTGTTACATCTAGATCGCCCACTACACGTCAAATTTTTCCACTGCATTCGGCGATTATGCTTATTTGGTGTTTAAATGGTGTTGAAATACATCATTAAAAGTGATCATTTGATAGTAATATTGGTTGTAAAAGTTTTGTAGTACTGTAAAGATAAAGGAGCTGTTGGAAATGTGATTGCGTAGCTAAGCCCAATCGTCCTAATTGAATTTCCGCTGGATCCCCGAAATCTATTTTATAAATTAACAAGGTGTTTGCGTAACTCTAATTTTTCTGGGTACTTTAGGCCTATAAGAACATATTGGTTTTCAAACTTCATTCAGAACATTAGGCAAGAATAACATGTTGGTTTTTTCAGGAATCAAGTGCTTGGTTGAAAAATTGCTTGAAGTACTTAGAGAATTCAATAAATTTGGCCTTTTAGCCGCTTTCTAAGTGAAACACAACATTATTTGCGTATAGGGTCATTCCGTGTCAAATCAACCAATTTTTTAACATTTTCCCACCTTCAACTTTAGATTTTGCTGAAAATTTTATCATTTGTTCGCCCACCAATTCTGAGCTCAAATCCAAAATTTTATTAAGATATTTAGAAATTTGACCGAGATATGTCGTTTTAAAGTGAGGTGGGGTAGGCGAAAATTTGCGCTCGATTTCGCGAAACGTTCTCTGCGGCTATATTCAACATGAAATATCTAGAGAAGTAGTGCAGGTAGAGGCATAAGGTTTTCAATGCTGTATTCAGCAAGTTGGTGGTGACACAATGAGCTTATTACACTGACTGTGTCTTGTGTAGGGACTATACAGGACAGCTGCCAATATGCCATCTCAGAACTCGCAAACTGCATTTTCTTGATTTTGCCTGACCGATATCAGAAAATGTATGTGCAAGAAATGTGCAATCTGTTAATATTCTGATTTAACTAGTAATTGGCTCCTACTGGATGTACTTTGTTGGGTACTTTGATTGAAAATTTTTTCATACCGACATGCTAATCTTGGTCGAACTGACGAACGGGAGTCAACTTCACCAGGTGATATTGAAAATCTGAAAACTGGAATTTACCTTAACTTAATATTTATGAAAAGTGCATGCCATAAGCTTTCAGGTGATATAAAAATTGTGTTGGCACTAGGAAGCATTCAGGAGTTGAATATTTTTGAATATTACGAAAATTTGCATCCGATTTCGCGAAATCTTCTCTGACGCTATATTGAACGTGAAATATCTCGAGAACCAATGCAGGTAGAGACATGAGGTTTTCACTGCTGTATTCAGCAAGTTGGTGGTGACATAATGAGCCTATTATACTGACTGTATCTCGAGTAGAGATTCTTCAGGACAGATGCCAATATGCTATCTCAGAACTTCCAAGCGGTATTTTCTTAAACTTGCCTGACCGATAAGAGAAAATGTAAGTGCAAGAAATTTACAATCTTTTCGTTTCTGAATTAGCAAGTAATTAGCTTCTACTGGATGTACTTTGTTGTGGTCTTTGATTGCAAATTTTTTCATACTAACATGCTAATCTTTGTCAAAACTGGCGAACGGGGGTCAACTTCACCAGGCGATATTGTAAAAATGGACAACTGGAATTTATCATAACTTCATATTTATGAAAAGTGCATGTAATAAGCTTTCTGGTGATATAAAAATTGTCTTGGCACTCCAAAGCAATCAGGAGTATTGCTTTGTTGAATATTTGTTATATTTTCCAGTTCACGACTAACCAGAATGCATTCAAATTATTGTCTGTTATTATGTCACTGATCATTTTTCATTGTTTGGTGTACTTTTTCAAACTTGCTATTTCTATGAGAACTTTATAAGTACTGAAATCTTCAGTTAATAAGATTGTATACATTGTTGAAATAATGAGATATGTTATAATTAGCAAATGATCTATTGCAATACTTTTACATTTAATTTTTATATAAATAAAAATTTATATATTTCTTTTGTATATATTTATTTATTATTTATCACTATATTATAATATGTTTACTTTAATTATATTCTCAATTTTTAACTCATTATTTTTAAACACATTTTTTTATTCATAGAAATATATTATATACTTATAACATTTGGATTTAGAGATATTAGTCTCGATTCATGCAGTGTTTTATGCGAGCGGTGTATGAGCTGAAACCTGCTTTTAAACGATAGTAAGTGTGACATTTGCATCGTTTGCAAAAGACTAATTTTTGACAGGGTGTAAAGGTTGTTCTGTTCTGAACACACACCGTCATTGTTGGAACTTTTAGTAGCCATGGAGAGTTGCCACATTGGAATACACTGTAGCCAAACACACGAATGTCATAAAACTAATTATGCTAAAACAATTAGGCTTAAAAAGCTATGCTGATGATGAGAGTAAACTATTAATAAATATCAATATTGATCAGACAAACATCAAAGGAATTTTGTTCTTGTGTATTTCTTTTGTACATATGTGTGAAAATCTCATACAAATAAATATTTTATTGCACTGATATGGTTAGTCGTGAACTGGAAAATATAACAAATATTCAACAAAGCAATACTCCTGATTGCTTTGGAGTGCCAAGACAATTTTTATATCACCAGAAAGCTTATTACATGCACTTTTCATAAATATGAAGTTATGATAAATTCCAGTTGTCCATTTTTACAATATCGCCTGGTGAAGTTGACCCCTGTTCGCCAGTTTTGACAAAGATTAGCATGTTAGTATGAAAAAATTTGCAATCAAAGACCACAACAAAGTACATCCAGTAGAAGCTAATTACTTGCTAATTCAGAAACGAAAAGATTGTAAATTTCTTGCACTTACATTTTCTCTTATCGGTCAGGCAAGTTTAAGAAAATACCGCTTGGAAGTTCTGAGATAGCATATTGGCATCTGTCCTGAAGAATCTCTACTCGAGATACAGTCAGTATAATAGGCTCATTATGTCACCACCAACTTGCTGAATACAGCAGTGAAGACCTCATGTCTCTACCTGCATTGGTTCTCGAGATATTTCACGTTCAATATAGCGTCAGAGAAGATTTCGCGAAATCGGATGCAAATTTTCGTAATATTCAAAAATTTTCAACTCCTGAATGCTTCCTAGTGCCAACACAATTTTTATATCACCTGAAAGCTTATGGCATGCACTTTTCATAAATATTAAGTTAAGGTAAATTCCAGTTTTCAGATTTTCAATATCACCTGGTGAAGTTGACCCCGTTCGTCAGTTCGACCAAGATTAGCATGTCGGTATGAAAAAATTTTCAATCAAAGTACCCAACAAAGTACATCCAGTTGGAGCCAATTACTAGTTAAATCAGAATATTAACAGATTGCACATTTCTTGCACATACATTTTCTGATATCGGTCAGGCAAAATCAAGAAAATGCAGTTTGCGAGTTCTGAGATGGCATATTGGCAGCTGTCCTGTATAGTCCCTACACAAGACACAGTCAGTGTAATAAGCTCATTGTGTCACCACCAACTTGCTGAATACAGCATTGAAAACCTTATGCCTCTACCTGCACTACTTCTCTAGATATTTCATGTTGAATATAGCCGCAGAGAACGTTTCGCGAAATCGAGCGCAAATTTTCGCCTACCCCACCTCACTTTAAAACGACATATCTCGGTCAAATTTCTAAATATCTTAATAAAATTTTGGATTTGAGCTCAGAATTGGTGGGCAAACAAATGATAAAATTTTCAGCAAAATCTAAAGTTGAAGGTGGGAGGGTCTGGTTGATCTGACGTGGAATGACCCTATATTTAGGGTATGGGGATATTTTTACATACATGTGCTATTCTTGACAAGTTCAGAATAGTTTGTGGTAGTCAAACAAAACAGTTTGTTTAAAAAAATTAAGGAATTTGGTCAAGTTTTCATTTTCACCACCTGCAGATATTTTATAATCAGTTAAACTCTGCCTTGCAAGAGGTTGAAAGATACAAAATCAACTATTCTACCATGGAATCAAAATTTCTGAAATACTATTAGATAGTCGACCTATCTCGCAAATTTATGTAATATTCTGAAAATATTCTAAATAGTGAGATCTACTTTAATTAGTAATTTTATTTTCACTTCGAAAATAGATTTCGGTTATGGAATAATTCAATTTCCAGATTTGGGTTTTAAGAATTCGTTTTTTTATTATTCATGAGAAAAGACTCATTGATAACGTTTCAGACCCAGAAAGGATTTTAAGATTTTGCGTACTTGTAACAATACTATCATATTCATTCGCAACTAAGCTGGAAGTTTTGGTACGGCATCATTACTTGTGAAACCACTGTTAACTTTGTCTTGATCATAAATCGATGATTAAGTAAATTGTTCTGGTTACATATTTTGTGCTGACTTAACCTTTTTAACTGTTGTCTTGTTATTGGTACATTCCTGATTCTGATTAGTTTTGTTGTAACTAGAAAACATTTGTATGAGTCAAAAGACAGAAAAGCCTACACTAACAGGTCACCGCATCAAGACCCGTAAGAGGGGTAAGACAACCGTTGTTTTTCTCATATTTTGCATGTATTTTTGAGCATGTCTTGATTTTACATAATACACCAGCTCAGCAAACGAATGCAACTTTTAAAAAAGAAACCTTTATAATTTCAGTTACTGAAATTCACATTATCATTTCTTGTGTTTTTAAGTACTTGTTCATCATCACTTTTAAGAACCTGGGTTCTATGCCTGAGCAGTTTTTGGAACGTTGAGAACATTAATTTTCGATAATTGGTTTTATATAATTAGATTGGAATTTATTTGAAATTTGTCTTAAGGTATGTTGTCAGAAGTATTAAATATACAGAAATTGATTAAGTGCTTTCATTTCATTATGCTATGTGACGTTATGCGTTGACGATGAAGTTTTTGCATAACAGATGAAAAAGAAAAATATGATCCTTCTGCTTTCCGTGATGCTATTCTGCAAGGACTTAACGAGGCGGATAACGATATAGAACAGGTAGTTAATTAATTCTTGAATAGAATAGAACGGGTAGTTAATTAATTCTTGAATAGAATAGAACAGGTAGCTAATTAATTCTTGTTTGACTTTTCTCCAACCTAATATATCTATATGACTGCTGTCTATTTTGCAACTAATTCGGGTTCGTGATTGGCATTTTGTTTGGCTAATTAATAGTTATATATATATCATGTTTTTGTTTACTTTAGAAACAATATTAACTTTGTACGGAAATTAATTTTTGGTTTGAATAGGGGACAAGAAAGCAGCTGCTTTGTTTCAAATGCTAATATAATATGAAGAGGAAAATGCCAACTAAACGTGGGCACTCGGTAGTCGATAACAGTTCTAAATAGATTCGGGAAAGGGGTGTGCTACTGTACAGGGCGGAAACGATTTGGGGGGACAAATGCATGGGCCATCCCCCCCAACATCTCCATTGGGGGGAACCGTCCTAGGTCTCCGCCCATACTACTGTACTAGTCTTGTTGTCGTTCTCAGAATGTAAGGTATTCTTTGAAATTGTGAGGTGCTGTGCTCTGCATATGTTGAAACGTACTTGACTGCAGGTATCAAAGTTTCTGGACTCCGCTGGGTCAAGGTTGGACTACAGAAGATATGCTGAGCCCCTCCTTGATGTTCTCTTTGCTGGAGGAATTCTAGGTATACGTCTAATGATGTATTTGTTTGTACAATTGATTTTTTCTTGCAGGTTTACTGCGATGAATATTATTGTGTGTTATGCAGCGTAGTTATGGTGTAAGAAGTAGATTGTGATTGTCCACCCAGTTGTAGATAAACATGGTGTTATTACCATACTCCTCAGACCTTATTTCTATTATTCATTCTAGTGCCTTTGTTGAGCCTTTGTATTTATCTGGACTATAGTATATAGCACTCTTTCTAAGGGTCTCTTAAGCTCTATTGAGAGGCTCTTATAGGTATGACTTGGTTCTAATACATGTCTGAATGGTAGAACTATATAAATAAGAAGGTTAAGGTGCACGTGAATGTACATTGTATGATTTAATGATTCATCTTTGACCAGCTTCTAGCATACTGTGAGGTAGTTGCAGTGTAATGCAGGCCTATGCATTTACCATATTTTTCAGACTATATGTCACTATTTTGTGTGAGACACAGATACACAAAAACAAAATTTTAAAAATCAGTACATGGGCTGCACTGACAGTAAGATATGGTACACCCATACACAGATGGTCAAACACATATAGGTGTGTGTGCTGTCACAATGAATGTAGGACTATTATTTGGAAATACCTACCAAGAGTTACCATTTCGTTAAAGTTAAATTTTTTCAATTTTTTATAACTTTTTTACATTTGGTGTTTGTTGTGGTTTTGTAATGATTTAGGTTATTGTGAAATTAGGGATTAAAATCGTTGCTGTTTATTATGATTTTGTAATGATTTACACTCGGTTCTATTCCTGATTAACTAAAAGGATCCAAAGATAATATATTGTCTGATAGAGCTGCAGTTAAGCACATCAATTTGATTGTTTCAGTTAAAGTGCACTACCCAACACTCTCGTGTAAAAACTGCAATGTATAGTCAGAAAACTATGTTGTGCCTATAAACTTTTTGTAGCTTTTTTGAAAACTGCTCCAAAGTGTTGCATATTACTTTGAGAATAGAGAGTTATTTGATTTTTACATATGTATGACTGCATAATATTGTGTGATTGCATATTGTGTGATTGCATATGTGTGTGATTGCATGTGTGTGATTGCATATATGTGTGATTGCATATGTGTGTGATTGCATATGTGTGTGATTGCATATTTGTGTGATTGCATGTATGTGTGATTGCATATGTGTGTGTGTGATCGTAGCACCTGGTGGCTCCGTCGTTCAAGACGCAGGGACTGAGAAAACTTCGGTTTACGAGAACTCGATATTCAAGACAAAGGACGATGCGACTTCTCTCAAAGCTCAGTACGAGGTGCGGCGACGAATCCCGAAGATGCTTTTAAAAGAGTGATGTTAATTAATTAATTTTGGAATGTACAGGGTTTATAATATTTTTTCTTTTGACAGTTGTGACTTCACTTGTTGTGTCATCTTTGGCATGCAGTTATTTTAGTCTTGAGATCACTTTTTAAAGGTTTTACTAATATTTAGTAGATTAGACTTTGAGCTGTTTGATTTGATGATTCTTGATAACATGGTATTGCTTGCTGATTAACTTTCTGATTAAAAAAATTACATTTGGCATTGTTTGGGCTAGTGTTGAGAAGCCATCTCAATAGCGACTCCTGAAATGGCGCTATAATTAAATTCTAATAAAAAAAATTGATTTCGAGAGTTCTAATATTTGCAGAGTTCACAAGTGCATTGAATGCATTTTATTTAAGACTTGTTTACTATTTTTTTTAAAATCCATAGTGATCTAGAGTACAGTGTAAAGGAATACCAGAGACTGGAACCCTAGTTTGGATGGAAACTTTTGTATTTTTTGTAGATCCTTTATAAGTTGATTCGCCGCTACAAATACCTGGAAAAGAGCTTCGAGGATGAGTTGAAGAAGGTAAGAAGAGATTTTAATATGACGACGACGTAGTTGGAATTTGTCGTGAATTCAAAGCAAGTTTGCTGTGTTTATTCTGCTGTGTTTAGGTTTTTACATTTAACCTTCAGTTCTTGAAATGTTATTTATTTTGTGTTTTATTCTTTGAAGTTGAATGGGTTTTTCTTGACTTCTTTATTTTGTGTTTGATAGTTTTTTTCGTTGGTGTTCTATTCTTTCAGTTTGTTGTGTGACCAGCACCATTTGACTAGTGCTACAATGTGCATTGTACGAGGACTGTGAATGATGCATGTGGAATAAGACATTATTATTATTATTATTTTTATTATTATTATTATTATTATTATTATTATGTCCCACTGTCTAATTGATGCCCAAACATAGATTGTAAGTGAAGGACCTGCTCAGGGTTCATGCACGGTAGCCATCTCTGGACCTGTACTCTTCTCATTGCAGTGCATGCAAGTAGAGATGCTAAACGATGATACAGAAATCCGGTTATCGGTTTCAAAAAAGTTGTTGTTTTTCTATTTGCAAGGCGATAATAGCATTCATTTCAAAAGTTATTTGAAGAGATGATTCATAGATGCATGTATTCTGGAATAATTTGCTTTGAATATGACAATGGGTTTTATTTGATTCTATATGTTTGTTGTAGCTGATTCTGTTTCTGAAGGGGTTTTCTGAACCGGAGAGAGCAAAGCTTGCTAAGGTGGTTGGAATCTGCCTGGCCAATGGCCTGGGTAGTCCAACTTGCCTTGTTCCGTTGTTTGAGGACCACCTCGTTAAGGAAGGTGAGCTAATAAGCTTTACTGATTAACATATTAAGGTTGCAAGAATTCTATTTTTAGTGACTTGTAACTGCAGGACTTCACCTTTAATATAAAAAAAGTAGCTTGGTATAAAAGTTGGACGCTACTAATGAGTGTCAGTCATGTGGTGCTGTTGAGTGAGGTTTATTTACACGAGGCTTTGAGCTCGTCTGAGTAGGTGTCTTGAAGATGGGCTATACACGTAAATTCAATGAATGAATGAATGGAGGATTATGTTTTCAGCATTTTCTGCTCTACCTGAAGTGGTTTTCTGACTCAATGAATTTACCTACGTTTTGCTAAACATATTGTCGATCATTTGCTTGAACAAGTTCTGTTTTGCAGAAGGAAATTTTTTATGTAATGGTTGGCTGGCCGTATTCAAGTGTGTAGCTAGGTGAAAATGACTGAGACTGTATTACACGTTCTTTGTTATGTCAGAGTAATTTATTGTGTTTACGGCTGAGCATTGTTTGTTGAATAGAAATGATCGGCAGAATGCCAAATTTCTATTTTTCAGTTGACTGTTTTTTTACTGCAAGCTTCATGGGAATTTTCTGTGTCATTTTGCCATTTATTCATTCCTGAAATTTATATGGCATGCTTTCAAGAAGCCTACTCAGAGACACTCCCAGTCACAGCTAAAATGGTCTTTCATGAGTAACTGGGAGACTATGAAAGTCATTCCTGCATTTGATTTGTTTGTTTGTTTGTTTTTCTTGTAGGATTGTCCCTTGATTTTGCACAGGTCATGTTTAAGGCCTGGCTGCAAGAGAAGGACATGCAGAACGTTGCGACTGCATTGAAGAAGTCTGGAATTGAAGGCAAATTACTTGTGAGTAATTAATTATCCACGTCAATCTTGTGACACTAAGTATATTAATACTTTGATAAACCACTAGCATAGTGTTCTCTTTTCTTGGATAATACACTAGCAGAAGACAGACTGCGGGGGTAATTTGGTTTCCTTGTCTTTTTTTAAATTGTAACTGATGCAGCAAGTTAAAAAAATTGAAAGATTGTCATAGCCAGAATGTCTAATGAATACTGCTTTAGTTATTTAGACTTTTATGCTGACTTTTAATGATTTGTTTCTTTTAGGAATTGTTGCCTATAAACAAGAGAACTCAGGAGAACTTTGAGAATTTATTTTTGGCAGCAGGTCTTGAACAAATTGTGGAATATCAAGTGAGTTAAATACTTGCAGATTATGCCTTTGAATTGGTCTATCTAATTGACTCCACTACATAGCTCTAAAAATGCTCAAAGCTTCAATTGATGCTGCACACTGGAACCTTCTTAAAATTTTAGGCTTTGTATTAAAGCAAGGTTGTGTTTTACCGAGATCATGTCCATCACCATACGATGTGAGAATTTGTGTAAGATTACATTAATTAGATAGCTTAGATGTGATGTGTTTTGTAAGAGATTGTTGTACTGTTGAATGCTTTAAGCTTATTTGATAAAAATGTGTTCAGGCAAGTAAAAATGCAGCTGAACAGTGAACACTGAACTCATTCCATGGTTCATGTGACTTTGTTTAAGTTGCTGTACATAACAAAGGTTGAATATTATGTCCTTGTCGGTGAATTCGATTGTTGTTTTGAACTATTGCTCTTGATGAAGTTGCATCTAGTGTGCAACTGTGCATATATATATATGTGTATGTATATATTTATATATAGGATTATAGTATATGTAATTTATATATTATATAATTATATGACCAAGATTTCAATTGCCTATGTTGATGCAGAGAGTGAAGGCAAATGCAGAGCGGAAGAAAGGGATCCAGGCTAAGCTTGAAGATATGATCCACAATGACGAACCTGTCAAAGAGGTAAACAATATAATATTATGTGCACAATTATCTCAGTTATTGATCAGCTTTTTTGGTGAAATTCTCATGAGCGTCTGACTTTAATAAAAGAGTTTCTAGTCCCACATGGAAGTCTCTTTTAAAGAGGTGTTCTCTTAACCCTTTACCCGTTCATTTTTCCCATTAAGCTCGTGTTTTCAGCGTATATTCTCAGGGTAAAGGGTTAATGGAAAAGGAATTGGCTGATGGTCTGTCATTTCTACGCAAAATGTATTGCAAAATCACTATTCTGTTGACTGAACCAGTCCTGACCAGCGAGTCCCCCTTGCCACCGGTGGACAGCATAGGCGTAGGAGACGGGGGTCCAGGGGGGGCAAATGCCTCCTCAAATTTCGGGCAAGTCTAATTTTTCGGGCAAGCAGACCCGGAAAAATAAAAAAAGTTTTAAAATTTGTTTACTTTTTTTATTTTTCCGGGTCTTCTTGCCCGAAAAATCAGACTTGCCCGAACAAAAAAGGTCGTCAGACCTTTCGGGCAAAAAGCAACGGGAAATTTCAGAAGATTTCGCCCTGATGACTAAAAAAGGTCGCCAGAATTTTCGGGCAAACGTAAAGAAAATTTTTCTTAAGATTTCGGCCGGATGACAAAAAAAATTTCGGGCAAAAGTCTCATTTTTGCCCCCCCCCCCCCCCCCCAACCCTGAAATGTCCCCTACGCCTATGGTGGACAGCCTGTGGTAGATATGATTTAATGGTTGGAATTGGATGTGTTTTAAAATACTGACCTGCAAAACCTGCATATGTAAGGATCGTCTTATGCTGTTCTATAAGTTTTCTGAACAGGAGAAGCTTTTAAAGCATATGAGGAATTTTGGTTTAATTTTTTTTAAATATCATGCGGACTTGACGCTAGCAATGAGTACAGTTGTTTTTTTTGTTTCTTCCTATCTTCGTGTTTCGTGCATGTTTTTTATTACTGTCAGTTTCTGCTGTTTTTTTGCTGTAGATGATCGCTTTGGTGAAGGATCATATGGCAAAGACAAATATGCAGGAACATGAGATGGTTGTTATGGTAAGTCTTTCAGATGAGATGGTTGTTATGGTAAGTCTTTCAGATGTGATGGTGCTCAGCTTCAACTTCTTGGTCTTTGAAATTGCATGACACTGAGAAAAAATGTTTTGTGGCTACTGTGAGATTCATTGGGGCATAAAGCTCATTATATATGAATACAAAATGGGAAACTGTTTGATTTCGGTGTTTTTTTAATTCACTGGAGTACTTTGTGGATTTAAGCTGCAAATCATTTACTGCTATGGCATGGGGCCAAAGAACTTTCGTTCGGTCAACTTTTAGCGATTCATCGGATTAATGAGTTTTGCGTGATTATTGATTAAGCCTCTGAGTATAGATCTTGAAGAGGCGCTCTATAAATTTATGTGATTGAAGCATTGATTGATGAAGGCTGTGACTGGATGGTTAATTAT
Organism: Lumbricus rubellus; assembly: GCA_945859605.1. NCBI lineage: Eukaryota > Metazoa > Annelida > Clitellata > Crassiclitellata > Lumbricidae > Lumbricus > Lumbricus rubellus. Next base: position 8,459,498 of record OX243823.1, on the reverse strand, counting down.
ATCTGAAGCTGTTAATTGACACAGACTTCACTGTTCTGCAAAAGCATGAAGTCCATTGTACTTATCAGTGATTACGCTGACTTGGAAAAGGAAATTCAACTCCGAATTGTTTTTTTTGTGTGTTATGCTAGAGCCTGGAGCACTTCTGAGTAGGCTAGTCCCCTTGAAGAGACGCTACAGAAATTCACTCGTGAATGAATGAATGAATTAGCAGTCTGTTTATTAATTAATTTTTGTGTTGAATTCACTGTTGAACAACGTAGGGTTGGAACACACTGATGAACGCAATTGAGTGGAACAAGAAGGAGGAGTTGGTGGCTGACCAGGCGCTCAAGTATCTCAAGCAGTACACCAGTCTGCTCGCCGCACTCACCGAGAACGGCCGATCGGAACTGGCGCTCCTCACGAAAATGCAAGAGTACTGTTACGATAACATGAACTTTCTGAAGGTGTTCCAGAAGATTGTCGTTCTCTTCTACAAAGGTACGTCATACGATGATGACGACAATGAGATGTGGTTGTATGACATTGCAAAGTTGACAATGAACAAGTAACTGGGTTTTAAAGGTTTTAGATAAAATGTGTATATGTGGGGCACAGTGGTGTAGTGGTGGCGTCGTTGCCTTGGAGCCGGAAGGTTCGAGGTTCGAATCCACCTCGCCGCGTACGGACCTTGGGCAAGTCCTTCACTCACAGTTGCTCTGCGCTTTGGCGTGAAACTCCAATGCAGTGTCCGCTCTGCATTCGAGAGCGCCTCTGAGTAGAGAGCTTGAAGGGGCGCTATAACAAGTGCACATACAAACAAACTGTTAGCTAAAGGTCACTGCATTGCTGCGTGTTATTGCTTTTAATACGTGCGCACCGAGTAATTTGTAGCCGACGTTTGTTTGTTCACTTTGTTTAATACCTTGCCTTCGTTTTTCAATTTTTTTTTAAAGTTGGGGCTATAGTTGACTTGTTTGCCACTAGAGTTTTAGAACATCAAGGTTGGGGGAGGCACATTGTTTATTGGTGTTCTGTTCTGTTCTGTTCTTAGCCATCCTTGATCTGAGGGTCGGCCGCATCATGTACAATGTTCCTCCAACGTTTCCTGTCCTCCGTCAATCTTATCATTTCTCCCAATGTCAATCCAGTCCACTCCTTGATGTTGCCCAGCCAGTTTGTTCTTGGTCTTCCTCTTTTCCTGTCTCCTGGCATTGTGCCCTGCATGATGTCTTTCTCAATGCATGTTCCCTCTCTTCTCATGATGTATCCGAAATCAATCATTTTTCTTTCTTTTACTGTTTACTTTTACTGTTATTGGTGTATAATAATTATATTAAATTGGCTGTTTTGTTATTGCAGCTGATGTCCTTGGAGAGGATTCCATCATCAAGTGGTATCAGGACTCTCATCTGGCGAAGGGCAAGAGCGTGTTCCTTGAGCAGATGAAGAGCTTTATCCAGTGGCTTCAGAATGCTGAAGAAGGTGACAATAATAACCTAAAGTTGTCTCCGTTTCTAGTCGGACAAATTCTTTAGCCGAGCTACTATCAGTTGTTGTGGCTCTCTGCTCTTTCACGCCCATTAGATCTTGTTAATTGATTAAATTAACTGAAAGTTTCAATTAACAGAGATTACTGTAGATGGTCTCTAGTCTGGTTTCAGCCATTGTCTTCTACATAGGCCACTGTTACTGTGCAGTGGACTATTGTACTGTAGAAGACAATGGCTGAAACCAGGCTAGAGACCATCTACAGTAATCTCTGTTAATTGAACCTTTCGGTTAATTTAATTAATTAATTATCCTTTCAAGAACCAAAGGAACAGAGAGAGAGAGAGAGAGAGAGAGAGAGAGAGAGAGAGAGAGAGAGACAGAGAGAGAGAGAGACAGAGAGAGAGAGAGAGAGAGAGAGAGAGAGAGACTGTTACTGTACCCTTTGTTTGGCAGCTGATGCTGTCCCTGTATGTTAGGGATTGCTGGAAAAAATCATGTTAGACTTTCCTTTTTGTAAAATCATTGTGATCATTGAAATATCAAAATGTGACAGAAACCAGGCTTTAAGTGCTGAAGACCTATTTTACTGTATCAGTTTTTGTGGACTTGTGATGACTTCAAATGTTCGACCAGTTAGGAAGGAGATTTGTTTAAAATACTTGTTAGGAACTGATACAATGACCAAATTTGGAAAGAAATTTAGAAGGCACAGATAGTGTTAGGCCAGTCGAGATATTTGTATTCCATATAGATGGACTGACCACAGTGAAGCTTTTCAATCAATCAATTAACCGCATAAGTTTAAATATACCCTCCCACTCTTCAAGATGTCTACTCAGAGGTGCTCCCAGCGCAGGCCGGGTCAAAAATTCGATATTTCTGGCCATTACTATGACAATGCTGTGTGGTTTGTGTACGCCTAATGCAAGTTAAACTTTGTATTTTCTGATTTCTTTTCTAGAATCGGAGGAAGAGGACTAGTGGGCTTGCGAACGACGACGGAACATCAAACAAATTCACCATCTTCGTTAATTGTTGCCTGAAATTTTGCACCGCGGTTTCTCCTCTGTAAACGAAAGAAAAAACTAAAGCAAAACTGTTTATCCTTAACCGCAATAAACACACATCTCTTCTTTCTCTATTAAATTAATTAAAATAATTATCCTTGCCTTCTTCTCGTCATCGATTATAACTGCCCACTGAATTGAAATATTATATAAATTCCTGCCATCGTCCTACGCGTAAATCGTGTCTTATTCGATTATTTTTTTAACGCTTTAGTACTCGACATTGCGCTGCTACTCTCTGCGCCGCCGCAGTAGTCTGGCGTTCTCAATGTCGGATCTCTTGGTACTTCTTCGTTCGGTGGTACTTTGTTCGGTGGTACTTTGTCTGGTGTAAAAGAAATACAATTTCGCGTAGATTGTATCGACCTACTACTACAACAACAACTTATAAAATGGAATATTGTCAGAATTAAATTGCCTGAGATGTCAGTTGGGATTAAATCGCCTTCTTTTGCTTGAAACAACGGAACTAAGAATTATGAAGAGAATCTTAATATCGAAGCGAGCGAGTAACAGAATGAAATCTAGAAATCTAACTGAACATTGAGAGATGTTTCAATATAATAAAGTGTCTGTTTCTACTGGTTATGTTGTCTGCATGTGCTTGGCATGTTTTGCATATAATTATTTGTTTGTGCACTTGTTATAGCGCCCCTTCAAGCTCTCTCTACTCAGAGGCGCTCCCGATGCAGAGCGGACACTGCATCGGAGTTTCACGCCAAGGTGCTGAGCAATTGTGAGTGAAGGACTTGCCCAAGGTTTTTACACGGGAAGGTGGATTCGAACCTCGGACCTTCCGGCTCCAAGGCAATGACGCCACCACTAGACCACTGCGCCCCACAAATTATGTTCTATTATACCGGGTATGTGTGTGTGTACATTTAGTTACTGTGTTAAAGATAACATTAACAGCTTACAATATGCCAAACAAATTGCTGCCGACAGCAACGGCCTCTGTTGTCATAAGCTGTCATTAAACTATGGGTTCCTCCTTCTTGCATCGTGGGCATATAAAGATGTAAGCTTTTGGACATCTACAGTTTGATATACAATGGAAATATAATAAATTGTAAGCCCTTGTGCATCTATCTGCTGATAATAAAGAACACATAGGCCTAAGTTACAGGAAACTTACCATAAATAGATTTATCGATTCTGGACACAATTATGTGTGCATGCGTGTTTGTGTTCTGAACTTCTGACTCTAATCTGTTTACTTAAACTTATTGCACAAGCAATGTCGATCGGTGAAAGGCGCGAATGTGTAAGTTCGTAGTTCGGTTAAAAACGTTCCGCTTGAGCAGCGCTGAATGCTTTGGTCAGTGGAACTATGCAGAGCTTTGAACGTGAAGTCAATGTCGTTCAGTAGCCAGGCTCACAAAATAATAGGCAATCGTGTTTGCATAGGCCTAATTGCATATCGGCATCTAACCTGCGTCGTAGGCCCTATAACAAATAAGCAATCGTGTACATACATCGGCAGAAAGGCTATAGGGAGTAGGCCCTATAGGCGTATGTCGTGTATTGGTCGTAATTGGTGAAATTCGCAAGGAGGGAGGGAGTGCGAGGTCGCGTATCTTAGTGACGACACGTAACGAAAAACAAATGCAATGGTGACATGCTGCGACTCGGCTGACATCTTATTCGCTCGGAGAAGAATTTCGTAGTTATCAAGAGTTTGTTTCGTGTCTTAATTTACGCTTTGTTCACTTTCAAAGCCAAAGGTAACGACTTCTTGAATGTAAGTGTTTTCAAGTTTCATCAGAGCCTGAGTCCAGTGAGTAAAGTTTTGAGTAGGCCCACATTGCAGAGGTGGGGCTGTTCTAGAAAGTGGGGTACGGTACCATATTTCGTCTCGTTTCTCTTCGCGACTTCTAAATTTATCAGAGGCCCAGCGAGGCTAGAGTGGCGTTGTTTTTAGTCATTAAAAGAATAATCAATAGGCCTAGAAATGAAGATGACGATCGATAGGCCTAATAATTGTTTAAGATGATGCTCGAAAATTGTCTTGCGTCTTGAGGGCTTCCTCCAGGCTAGAACGACCCTTCGCTGACAGTTTCAATATAATGTTTCTAGACTAATATTTTCGGAGGTTCGACATCAGTTTCATCAGAATGTCGTACCCTGGTCAACCGCAGTACTACCGGTCACCCAGTCCATCTCGACAGAACTACTACCCCCCAGACAACGGACCATACGATAACTACCCCCGGCGAGCTCCGAGTCCTTCGAGGGGACCGCCGCGCCAGCAGAACTACGGACGAGGATACTCGAGAAGGGTTGATCCTAACGAATATGGACACAAGGTGGGCTATAATAGGCTACATTATGTCGTGTCTGTTTTTGGTTGCCAAATAAATGATTTGATTTTGTGTCTTTAATTGAAAAAATGCAATCTCCATAATATATAGTTTAACATGCTTAAAGGACAACTAGTTAGAGTAGACATCTAGGGATGATTGTAGGCTATTGATGATGAGCACTGATCACGATAGTGGGGCGCGGTGGTCTAGTTGTGGCGTCGTTGCCTTGGAGCCGGAAGGTCCGAGGTTCGAATCCACCCTCAAGCCGCGTAAGGATCTTGGGCAAGTCCTTCACTCACAATTGCTCAGCGCTTCGGCGTGAAACTCCGATGCAGTGTCCGCTCTGCATCGGGAGCGCCTCTGAGTAGAGAGAGCTTGAAGGGGCGCTATAACAAGTGCACATACAAACAAACAAACGATAGTAATGAAGATGATGTTGACGATAAACAATGATGACGACAACGGCTACATTGGCTTGATTATGTCAACGACGACCATGATGATTGACAACGATGATGATGAATTGATGATAATGAATTTGTTTTATGATGACGATGATGATGATAATGACGGCGATGACGCTGCTGCTGATGATGATGACTATTACGACGACTTACGACGACGATGACGATGCTGCTGCTGATGCTGATGCTGATGATGATAATGATTATGACGATTACGATTACGACGACGATGACGATTACGATGATGATGTCTGTGTGTGTTTGCAGCAGAGAATGAACGGCGACTATGAGTCAGGTCGTGGCTACGGTCCCCCTGGACCAGGAGGACCTGACAGTCTTGCTGGACGGAAGTGCTGTACCGCCTTCCTCGTTGGTCTAGTTCTTCTGCTTCTCGCCGGTCTGGCCCTCGGTCTATATTTCGGCATTACGCGTGAGCTCTCTTACTTATTCACTTCGGATTTCAGTTCAGAACTTCATCTAGTATAGGACACACATCCTTGTAGAACTCACATCCAATCCACATCCTTATAAGGCTTATAGAACCCACAGTCTCACATCCAATATAAGATCCACATCTCTATAGGACCCAGTCGCCCAGATACCATGTAGGACCCACATCCTGTAGGACTCACATCCCATGTAGGACCCATGCACATTCTTATAGGACCCACGCTCACATATCGGAACCACATACTTATAGGACCCACACTCGCACATGGGACCCACACACTTATAGGACCCACACTCCCATATGGGACTCACGTACTTATGGGACCCACACTCCCATATAATTATGGGACCCACACACTTATAGAACCCACACTCGCATATAGGACCAACATACTTATAGGACCCACACTCGCATATGGACCTACATACTTATAGGACCACACTCCCATATGGGACCCGTATTGCGCATTTCGCATTCTACACAAGTCACCAACAGCTTAATGAAGAATCTTTCATGTAATCATACTGTGTTGTGTCAGTTTGAAAAATAAAATAAATAGAAGATTATAATAATTATTATAATACCATAAATTATTATTATTATTATTAATATTATTATTATTATTATTATTATTATTATTATTATTATTATTATTATTATTATTATTATTATCATCATTATCATTATCATTATTATTATTATTATTATTATTATTATTATTATTATTATTATTATTATTATTATTATTATTATTATTATTATTATTATTATTATTATTATTATTATTAATCATTATTATAATACTATAAATTTTTATTGTTATTGTAGAGGCGACTGCTTCGGCTGCCGCCAACTCCCCTTCGAAGCTCGTCAGCAGCAAAGGTTACAACGGTTACTACGTGAACGGTGTCTACGTCGTACCAGTCACGACGAAGCCAAGGGACATCTACCTGATCTACGGCACGGACACCCCCTGCTACAAGTTCAACAACGTCACGGCTACCAACGACCCATACCCCAACTGCAACAAGGCGACGACCAGGATCGTCCTGGCCAACTGGACCACCCTCAAGCCGGTCTATCTCATCCCAGTGGGGGCAGGCGTCTCCCCCACCGTCACCGTTGGACCCATTGCCACCTTTGTTGGTCTGGCCCTTGCCGCTGTCCTCACCTGTCTTGCCATCGACGTTGGGAAATAGAAGTTCAACGCTTGATTAATTGCCACTTACCTCACCTGAACCCCGTCGTCTATATGATTATTATAATTATTATTTCAATTAACTATTATTATTGACCTTAACACGTATAGCCTTCGCGTCTTAGGTCTACATCATCTGCAGACGACATTAACGAAAAGTGACTTTGAAAATAAAAATCTAAAATGTCTGGCATTTAATTTATATACGTTATGATACTATATGCAACACACACACACACACACACACACACACACACACACACACACACACACACACACACACACACACACACACACACACACACACACACACACACACACACACACACACACACACATCAACACACACACACACAATCACACACACACACACACACACACACACACACGTAGTCTATAGCCTTACATACAGGGTGGCTCAAAAAAAAATGTACCACCGGATAAAATGCGATATCTTCGCAACCGATTGAAATTTTTTCTGCGAAAATTTTCCAATTTGAAGGGGAATGAATTTCCAACAATCCCTGAAAGTTTCAGCTGAAAATTTTCATGTTTGCAAAAGTTACAGTTGTTCAAACTTAAAATTTCGTCTTTTCAAATTTTCGCGGGAAATGAACGTCACTTGTAGATTTCCATGTCAAATGATATCACTTTTCACAACGACCTCAGAATTTCGTTCTGGAGTTTATTGTAAGGTATAATGAGAGTGTCCATTCCCTGCCTTAGCACAAGCTCAACTTCTTTTTGTGAAGCTCAGTATGGCCTTGTTGGTCGGGTCCTGCGGCAACTGACCCCACATTAGCAGCAAGACTTGCTTCAGCTGGCCAATGTTCTCCAACTTGGGATGAAATGTCTTGCAGCGTTCCAGAATAGCTCACCAGACGTGATAAGCAAGAGGGCTAAGGTCTGGCGAGTTTGTTAGTCATCTTTGCCAATGCAGTTGATGGCAATAAGGTAGCGCCATCATAATCAAACTTGCCGTGCGAGCAAGCAGGCGCACCGTCCTGCTGGAAAATAAAACCAGATGTTAGAGCATACCTGGTCTTCAATGAGTCTGGGTAAGAGAGTTCAAAGATGAGTTTGACATCTAACCAACTGAATGGGATTAAATGCAGTCTTTTCTTGCAGCCGTAACACACGCCATCATATCTGATGTCGAAACCACGATGTGCTTTGCAAACTTGACCCTTTCGAATACCAAGTGAATTTCTTGAAAATCGTGCTTTTTCTATCAGACCAAGCAACCACTTCCTGCCTCGCTTCCAACATCTGATCTTCGTTACATAAACATGTTTACAGATAGCCTTCAATATGCTCAGGCTCCACTTTTCACTGGGTATTTTGCTATGATTACGCGATGTCCCAGTCTCTGTTCACGCAGCGTCCGAGTTTCCATTTTATCTTCCGCAGTAACTTTTCCCATGACGTTCAGTAATGGATTCACGAATTGAGCCCTTAATCTATAAAATATCACTAAATACCAACAGTTTGCTTCATAAACAGCTTCTTTACAGCTCTTAGTGAAGTCGTAGGACATCATCATAGTTTCTTGTGATGTAATTTGGAAAAATCTTAATGAAATCACATTGTATTGGAGCTTAGTTCTCCGGATATTTGAAAAAACGAAATTTTAAGTTTGAACAGCTGTAACTTTTGCAAACATGAAAATTTTCAACTGAAACTTTCAGGGATTGTTGGAAATTCATTTCCCTGCAAATTGGAAAATTTTCACAGAAAAATTTCAGTCGGTTGCGAAGTTATCGCATTTTATCCGGTGGTACATTTTTTTTGAGCCACCCTGTAGAAACTATTATGTAAATCTCTGTAGGCCTATAGCCTTTTGCGTGACAGCCAGTAGGCCTATGACGCTGTTTAGACCGACCGTTTGTCTAATGTGAATGGAACGGAGCTTAGCTTAGGTTAGATATAATAATCATTATAGATAATAATTAATAATCAGTATGTGTAATTCTGATCGATAACGGTAGCTGAATCTTTGCGTCAACTAAGATTATAGTAATTATGATTAGGGCCTTGTCTTCTTGTAGACCAACTCTCTGAGAGGCTGGAGCCTGGAGGTTCTTTTCGATTTCAGCCGGATCGACTTAACGGTTAACCATGCAGTGGCTTATGAGATAGTGGACATTCAATGTTTAATCTAGTACCCCTGATTGAGTGGGGGGGGGGGGGTGTCACCATGTCAGCCTGTCAGGTTTCTAGGAGTTGGTGGAGGGAAACGGCTTCTTGGGCGGAAGGAATTGACCGCTGAACATCGACACCTATGGACTTTGGCCGGATCTTTTTCTGACGACCTTTTATTAGTCTTTTGGTCTTTCGCCGAACTTTCATAAAAATATACCAACTTTCAGTAGCCTACTTTAAAATCTGACGACTTTTTAGTAACTTGATCGTACCTACATTTTTCGGGGGGGGGGTCGTACATATAGGCTATATGCCTACATCTGAACAACACCTCAAGATTTTAGTTGGGGAAATATCATCCGTGGGAACTCCCTCCGCCCCACAGAGATTAAATAAACGTTGGCAATGGTCGGCTTAGCATTTGTAGTATAGCCTATACTTCCATGCATGAGCAGGTAATAGATTTTTACTCGAATTTACCTCAAGTTCATGGCTTCATGCATAGCTATAGTGCTGCCGATATAGTTTATGGTTTTGCAGAGAGAAGAAGATAGCGAAGCGTATAAAGAAACATCTCTTGCCACACATGTACGTGGTATGGCTGGTGACTTGTGGTGCAAGACAAGACGGGGTGGCGACTTGCGTATAGTGGCAGTGCCAGTCCCAAGCATGGATAAAGGAGGAGGGCGACGCTAATGATCTTTGCTATCATACACTGTCGATCGTTATAAACCGTAAAGAATAGTAACAATAAGAACAAGAGAACAAAAACCTCTTTGCAAAAGACATTTTTTTGTTGATCAACCTTTTCGTGAGAATGAATGAATGAAGAGGCGCCTGTGTAGTCGTGTCCAATCGCCTACAGGAACTCGGCCTCGATCGTGTCCCGGAGGAAGGCCTTGAGCCCGGCCGCTCTGTCACCCGGACGGTACCGATCGCAGTAGTGGCACATCTCCCTCAGCAGACGCTTTATGTACTCCCGCTGAACTTCAGTGGGTGGTGTCAGTCGATCCTCGCCTACTCTATCGAGACCTGCTGCCTTCTCTTCCGAGCCCTTCTGCTCCGCCTTGTGGCTGCTGGACACGGACGCCTTCTTCTGCCCTTCCGCCTTCGGGGTTGGGGGCAGAGGTGCCGCATCGACACCCTGGTCGGACGACGACTCCGACGACGTCGATTTGAGTTTGGTATTGTCGTCCTGTTTGTCATCTTCTCGTTTCTTCTCTTCTCGTCTCTTCTCTTCCCGTTTCTTCTCCTCTCGCTTCTGCTCCTCCAGCTTCTTTTCAGCAATTTTCTTCTCTTCTCGTTTCTTCTCTTCTCGTTTCTGTTCCTCTAGTTTCTTCTCCTCTTCAATTCTTTTCTCCTCTCGTTTCTTCTCTTCTCGCTTCTCCTCAATTCTCTTCTCCTCTCGTTTCTTCTCTTCTCGTTTCTGCTCCTGTAGTTTCTTCTCCTCAATTCTCTTCTCCTCTCGTTTCTTCTCTTCTAGTCTCTGCTCCTCCAGCTTCTTCTCTTCAATTCTCTTCTCCTCTCGTTTCTTCTCTTCTCGTTTCTGCTCCTGTAGTTTCTTCTCCTCAATTCTCTTCTCCTCTCGTTTCTTCTCTTCTCGTTTCTGCTCCTCCAGTTTCTTCTCTTCAATAATTCTCTTCTCCTCTCGTTTCTTCTCTTCACGCTTCTGTTCCTCTAGCTTCTTCTCTTCAATTCTCTTCTCCTCTCTTTTCTTTTCTTCACGTTTCTGCTCCTCCAGCTTCTTCTCCTCTTGTTTCTTCTCTTCTCGTCTCTTCTCTCGTTTCTCCTCAAGTTGTTTCTTCTCCTCTTCCTCTATCTTCTTCCTCTTCTCTTCCTCCTGCTGCCACAATTTCTCCTCCTCCTCTTCTTCTTCCTCTTCCTCCTCGTCTTCCCAATACACTTCGTCATCGAAATCGGAGGACACATGTTCATGACAACCGTTTGCGTTTTCCATGTCAACGTGCATCCCTTCAGCGAGATCACCGGCTCCATGACTGCGGACTTGGAAGATGTAGTCCTTCGTGATGATGTCCCCGTTCTGCCAGCGACGTCGCCTCTCCGACCGGACATTCCGTCTCTTCCTCTCCTCCACGGACAGGCGGATCTCGTCGGCCAGAAGGCAGCTCTTGTCGGCCAACAGTCGGAAGTAGGCTTCCGGTTTCCTGCGGCAAATGCGGACGACCTGATCGAAGAACTTGCCCAGCCTTCGCAGACGAACGTCAAAGTTCTTCGTCGTCCCCTGGTTGTCACCGGCACATACCGCGTCCTCATCACAGTCAATCTCCCCAGCAACAGCAACAGCAGCAGCAGCAGCAGCGGGGTTCTCTGATTCCAAAACTTGAACGATGCTCTTGTCTTGATGGTGCCCCTCCGCTGCTTCGATTTCGTCCAGGCTTCTCGAAGCTTCGCGGAACGATATGAAGTTATTAGACGACCAGTTTGCCTCCGTGTCGCATTCGTCCGCCTCGGGATATAGTCCGACGCTGTCTACGTCCGCGGCGGCGGCGGCGGCGTTCGCATCCGGTAGACTGGCGCTCGCCTTCAGGTACTTGGTGATGAAGTCGTAGTCGTCGTTCGAAAGATGGTCAAGGCTGTGATCGTCCTCTGTCGATGGCAATGGCGGACATTTATCTCCAGCCTCAGCAGCAGCAGCAGCAGGCTCGGCTCTCACCGCTGTCACAGCATCACTTCGAAGTGTGTCTTCTTTCTCGACAGGGGTGGGGGCTGTATTGGGGCCGGGGGCTGAAACAACGTGTGACCTGGAGGCCCGGTGGATCTGGAAGGGGTTGTCCGCTGCGAGTCTCTGCTGGCGACCGGGTTCGATCTTGCGGTGCAGGGCGACGTACTTGTGCAGCAGTTGCTTCGTGAAGCGATCGATACCGCGCACGACCTGCAACAGATTCAGGTATCTCTTCTCGGCCTCTGCGCGAGACCTGACGTACGCGCCGAGCTCCTGCTCGAGGTATTCGGACCACTGCTCCGTGCGCTTCCTCAGCTCCTCCTCTCTGCGCAGGTCCGTTCTGCTCTTGGTCAGGTCCTTGCGCACGGCTCCGAGCCTCCGTCTCAACGTCGCAGTCGTCACTCGTTCTTCCGATAACTTCACGCGGAAGTGGTCGACCGCCTGAGTTTCACTGACGCAGCTGGGCTTCGTGAGCCTCACATTCTTCGTCGTAGTCGTCTTCGCGGTACCACCACCAACCTCGTTCACCGTCGTCTCCGAATTCATGGCATCCAGAAGGACCTGGTCCTCCTGGAACTCTGTACGTTCTGGTTGACCGCCGCAGGCGACCGATGACGAACAAAGCTCGCAGACAATAGCGTTGTCTTCTTCAAGAGACTTCGGGGCACCGTCCTCGTCCACGCTCGATGATGAGGAGGCAGCAGCTTCCTCAGTAGCCAGTTCCGGCTCACTTGTTTCCTTTTCCGGTTTGGCTGCGACTTCTACCACTTCACAGCTGCACTTCTTCTTAATGCATCCCGCCTCAGTTCTCACCTCACGGCGGTTTTTGTCACTGCAGTGCGCTGACTTCTTTACTTCACCGCTAACCTTCTCCGTATCCGCTGCTGTCCCTGGTTTGGACTTACTGGCCTCAGATGGTTTCAGCGGTTGGCGGTGTTGTTCAGCAGCGATGGTGGCTCTTGATGCCGCGCTGTGCTCGCTCGCTCTCTCCCTCTGCATGCGGTCCAGCACAACGGTGTAGGACGCAGACGAGCAGATCTGTCGAAAGCCTGCTCCGCCCCCGCCGTCCTGTGTCAGTGATGGGTCCCTCGTTCCTGCAGCCGCTTCCTTGCGACACACCTTCCCGTAGATCTCCGGACCATGCACATCGACGGTCGAAGTCTCCTCCGACGTCGTGGTCGTCATCGATGATGAAAGCTGGCGAGCCCAGACCTTCGACGACACGGATCGGATCTTCGACGGGGCGTTCAGCATCCGGAAGACCCCTGGAGACGTCCGCACCATGGAGTCGGAGATGCTGACGACGGCAGACTCCTCTCGTCTCCGTTGGTGGTGGTTCTTCGAGAGAACTAGGATGATCGACGACTGCGACGGTCTCTCGGCGACTGACGAAGCCGACGTATGCAAGTGCGGCTGCGTCGGGCGCGCCTTGTAGGAGGTCATCGAAGCGTGGCGACACCCGGTGCCTGCAGACGTCACCGAAGCATGACCGATCTGTCGTTCCGGTGATGCTGCGATGACGTAGCTCGCCGTCGATTTGGTGGACACCGATTGGAAACGGTTGGACGATCCGAACGTGGTGGATCCGGAGAGGGCCGAACCGCGTCGGGTAGGACTCGGATCCCAGATGACGACCGATTTGTTGCCACCCGGGGACGTTACCTGGTGTCCGAACTTCACCGAATCGAACTTGACGTTGTTGTTGAACTTGATCTGATCGGCCTTGAGTCGATCGCCCCTCATGCTGTCCGTCGAGATTCGCCTTCGACTGGGTCCTGGCCCGACGTGTCGAACCCCACTGCCCCCGGTCGCCGTCGACCGACCACCGCTATCGGTGTTGCCACCCGTCTCCTCCAACCGACTGCTGATCCTCCGCGCTGCTCCTGCTCCTCCAGTGCCGTGTGAATGAAGGGACCTGACTGCCGTCGATGTCCCCCCGCTGGCTGTTGGCCCCTTCGTCGATTTAATTCGGTCAGGGTCGGGTCTGGGTGGTGGTGACTTCCTCCGTCCCTTGCTGCTGGCCGTCGTTGCTTTACTCACAGATCCGGTGTTCATCCCAGCTTAGCCTGCGAGTGAGGCCAATTAACCACGTACCGGTCAAATATTATCTGCACGTAAATGTCGTATATTTAACGGAGGAAATGTTTAGCTTGGGGTCATTCCAAGCCTGACGGTTAACCGAACACAATACTGACCCTAAACGTTACTAATAATGGTTCGCTAGTTAAAACTCTGGACCTTATTAACGAGTTTAATAATGATTGTTTTTGTCGTAGGCTCAACGCGCAGGTTGCTATGGCAACTTGAATCGGAATTTTTTAGTAATTACGTCACTATGAACAGGCAACGCAGCGCCTGTCTGATAATAATTTAGAACGCTGTGTTGGAATAATAATACACGGTGATTCATAAAAAAACATCCCCCTACATAAGTTGGCATAACTCATGTAGATGATCATCAAATTTAACGAAATTTCACAGTAATGAAGCTTGATGTTCTAGCCAAGTGCTGTATAAATTATTTCACATTCAGAGCTTTAATGACGTAACGCGGATGACGAAACTAATGACGTCACGATAATCTCAAGAAACAAGCAAGATTCCAACGTTCCTGTCAGTCACTGAGGTTGTATCATGAAACCCAGGTCAATTTCATCCGGTTTAGCCACCTGGTGATAAATTGTTTACTGTGGCATCACCCAGTAACAATCAGAATGTTCGCATTCACGTATCTGCCGGTAAACAGAAGAGGCACGTTCCTGCAAATTGTCTTTTGTGGAATCGACCAACTTTCAGCAAATCTCTTATGGCGTCGGTCGGGGTCTCTGCACACGGTCGTATGAACATTCACTTAATCAAACCGGGCGTTAAGATCAATGGACAATATTACAGAGATGTTCTACTAACACAGGGCCTTTTGCCAGACATTCGTGACATTACGGAGTATTTCATCTTCCAGCAGGATGTTGCTCCTGCGCACAGAGCACGGGACACAGTTGCGTTACTGGAAACTGAAACACCTGATTTCATCCCGCCTACTTTTTGGCCACCCAACAGCCCTGATTTAAATCCAGTGGACTCTAAGATATGTAGTGTCATGCAAGAGAAGGTCTGCAGATCTCGAATATGTGATGTCAGTGAGTTGCGAAGTCGAATTGTGGAGGCATGGGACAAGATGGATCAGCGCATCATTTATGAATCAGTCAAACAGTGGCATACTCGTCTTCGCGCATGCGTAGTTGCCAAAGGGGTCAATTTGAACATAAACTTTAACTTTCCGAATGTTTAGAAGTAATTCCTCTGTCTTCCTTTAAAATTTCTTTCACATAGCATGACATTTGACTGAGTTACAATGAAATATGCAGGAGGATGTTTTTTTATGAATCACCGTGTATTATTAGGCCTATCTGACTGACCATTGAAATTTCGATTTGCTTTTGGCTTAAGTTTAGTGGATCATTTTAATCTGTCATGAAGTCATAAAATTAATATCTAATCGGATTAGTATAGCCTACTGTATACGGTCAATCAATCAATCAATCAATCAACCAACCAATCAATCAATCAATCAATCAATCAATCAATCAATCATTTATTCTTACATACTTCCATTAGAAATGGTTCTTATCTTATTCTTCTTTTAAGAAATTTCTTATCTTCAGTTTCAAACACCCCCTGTACGTCCTAGGCCACTATCGGCTGGCTATTCGCGCCTTAGGCCTACGTAACTACGTTTACATTTCAGTGTGACCTTGAGCGCGGTAGACCTTTGTAATAAGGTAATAGCCTGGGCCTAATGAACACCGCATTATTGTTATAAAGAACTAAAGCGTTGCTCTTTTAGTGTGCAGTTCTACACAAAATGTGCAGTTCTAAATGGAGTTGTGCGCTGTAGAAGCACTTCTGTGCAGTTAATACATAATTATGGCAAGACACAAGCTCATTGTTTTGTTTTATTCGATGTTTTTCCTAAAATATGACGATCAACCATCATCCGAATCTTAACACCAAAAAATTAAATAATAAATAAAACTAAACTGTACAACAAGCTCACAATTCAGAAGAACCGGTTACACAATGAGAATGTCTGTCAAAGTAAACTTCAAATACCATTCAAAACAGTGGCGGCGCCAGCTGTACAATTTCAGCAGGTCATGCCAGGATCATGGGGTTACTCAGCAGGTCAAATAAATTGAATCTGAAGATACTAAACATTTTATAGAACTTTTGGCAGGTCATAAAGGCATTCAAGAGTAAAATAGGCCAGTGTGAGAATTGTGGAAAAATAACTGGGGGGGGGGGGTTGGACCATTATCCACTTGGAATTGGGGTGTAAAAAACATACTTTAACATGGGGCTCTAAGAAAGACTGGGGGGGTTGAAACCCCCAAAACCCCGGCAATTCTCACCCTGAAATAGGCAGTGTACGTCAAATGACCTGCCGCAACCTACACTAGTGCCGCCACTGAATCGGAGTTCGTTCCTCGTAAAATCTAGCTTCACTCTTTCATCCACCCTATTTCACAGATGACCGCAATATGGTCAGAGGGGAAGACCGCATTTGGCAATGCCGTGTGCTCCGTAACGTCTTCATGCGAAGGCATCGGAACTACATTTAGAGTCCGAAGATGGTCCGATCCCACGTAGATGTAGTCGAGGCAACCCGTGTAGCCACCGACGTAGTTCGTGTAGCGTGGATAGCCACACGCACTGACGAGGTTGAGACCATGGCTCAGCGACATTCCTTCAACGTATTCTGCTTTCCCACCTAAATACAAAAATTAAGATATTAATCAAATGACGACATAATTAATTGACGACAAAACTAATCAAGCATAGGATCATAATTAATCGCAATTAATTAATTAATCAAATCAAGTATTGGATCATAAATAATCGTAATTAATTACATAATTAATTAATCAAATCAAGTATTGGATCACAATTAATCATAATTAATTACGTAATTAATTAATTAATCAATTTTGCTACAATCAATTTTCTTACTTTACTTACATCGTGTCAATGTCTAATGTAAAAGGCATCAAAGGCATACCAAAACCAAGTCACAAACATTGCAACATCATCAAGATCAATCAGCAGAACAGAGGCGGGCAGTCTGCAGAGAATATTAAAGCATTTTGAAAAGTACCTGCAAACCATTCGGCATGTTTTGCTAAGATCCTCTTCTTCGTTAGAAATTCGTGGACTCCAGCCTCCGGGTATGCATTCAGATCACCACAGAAAATAACGGCAGGCTTCACATCCTAAAACACAGAGATAAAATAAACTGAACACAACAAGAAAACAAACAGATAACAACACAACATGATATACTACCACTTTACCATATACTACCACTTTACCATAATTTATACTACCACTTTACTATATACTACCACTTTACCATATACTACCACTTTACCATATACTACCACTTTACCATATACTACCACTTTACCATATACTACCACTTTACCATATACTACCACTTTACCATATACTACCACTTTACCATATAAACCAAGATTTATACTTTTATTAGATATCAGCTTCATCAACTCTCCATATGTCTAGAACACAGTTTGAAAGAAATAATGACTGCTAGCAAACTGCATTTAGGTACTCCTCACAAATTCATAACAATATCAACGTAAAAAGTCACACATAGAATATTACAATGAGTCTTGTCTTACAACAAGTTTCTGCTATGAAGTGGTCATTTTCCTGAACCAAATCAGGTATCCACGATAACAATAGTGCTTAATAAGAATTCTCGTTACAATAAAGCACGGTGCAAGCGATTTCCATGAGTGTGCGTGCGCACGTGTGTGCTTCAACTTATATATAAAAATTATACGCACATATGAAAAATTATATATATAATTAACAATTATATATTATATAGCAATAATAACAACCCGAATGTGCTTGCATGTATTTAGCAATCCGTCGCCAGCAGCCACATAGCAACACAACTTAATCACATAACAACCTCCCTATTTAGCTATTCATTTCGTTATGCATACCTGCTTGCTGAGCTGTTCTAACACTCGTTCAATGTGTCGAATGCAGACAGCAGTTTGGATCGTCCGCACATGCGGTGCTTTCGGATGAAAGTAGAGATGAACGGTGGCAACGAGCAGCTGCTTTCGCTCAACTTCATCAACAGACTCGAGCAACGTCACCTAAAGAAATTCACCAGCACTCAAATTACCTTACACAACATTGCGACAACAAATAACTTACTATACATGTCAAAGATAGGTAGTTATTGAAACTATGTAGTTGCAATCACATAACTGAAATTTAACATAAGTGAAATCATAATGTTTACTGAAATCACGCAATTGAACCCACAGACGTGAAATCAAGTCTAACTGAAAACAAGTAATTTTTGCTTTAACTTCCTGTTTTTACCATTGAAAATTATTTGCTACAATCACTTTTCGGTCGATTTTGAGATTATCAATTATAATTATTAAATTAAACACTTAATTACTCATTTATACCTATTCCATTTTGTTCCTGATATTTTGTCATAATGGCATTTTGTCATCGAACCCTACGGGCCTACACAATGTACACATAACAGATAGAAGTATTTAATAGACACAGAGTTACAGATTAATGACAGCATATAGGCCGACCAGCTGAACAGGAACCTGCTCGTTTTACAAATATAAGAAAAAAGTTGAATAAGTATGCATAAGTAACAGTATATCAAGACAGCATACTTGCAGTACGGCTGTTCTCTCCATCAACTTCTCCTTTAAAGCCGGCGACTTGCTGACCCTCTCGACGATGTCGTCAAAGAGAGAATCTTCGAGAAGAGCTTGCTTCATTGACAGATCGTACTGCTCCACTAACCTATCGAACAGAAACATTTCTCTTTACATAGCAACCTCTTCTAGAATGTTCGAGACTCAAGAATCAATTCCATTTCTGGTATGTAATTCATTCAACGCAGCGCACCACCAGCCCAAGTGATTCATTCATTCATTCATTTGGACATTTATATAGCGCTCCTTCAAGTAAAAAAACTACTCAGAGGCGCTCCCGACTCCAGCACGCCTAAAACGAACAGTTTTAAGTTTAGTAAGGAATGATCCTGGTAGAGTCCCAGGGTGTAGGCATAGCTGAAAAGGAAGCTCATTCCAGACCACTGGTTTATTACAGAATATACAAACCAGCGCAATAATAATAATAACTCAGATTTTGAAGGAATAAGAAGAAATAGAAATCGTGTGAGACAAGACTACAGAGATGTATGTTGAGTTGAGATTCAATTTATTCTTTGGTGCAATATACAAATTAATTAATTAAATAAATAAATGCAAATGATTAACATACCTGAATTTCGACTGCCTGAAAAACGTAGCCGACCCTTCAGCAACTTCTCCGGTTTTCACTTTGAGCAGACCAATAAAGCCGGATTTTCCTAAGATCGGCTTCAGGTCATATTCAAATACCTTCTTGTCAACTTCCTGTAAGCATATGATGTCAGCATTGTACCCTAAGAACAAAAGAACCCATCTCGTAAGTCCCAGTACAAACACCAAATGCGAGTCATAACGCTCAAAGACATGGTTGCTAACCGAATTAACACATACTCAGAGGTCAAATTCCAAAATCATTCTGAAAAAAAACCACTAGACAGAATGTAGTCGTAGCGGAATGCGGTCTTTGTGTAAAAACAT
Organism: Lumbricus rubellus; assembly: GCA_945859605.1. NCBI lineage: Eukaryota > Metazoa > Annelida > Clitellata > Crassiclitellata > Lumbricidae > Lumbricus > Lumbricus rubellus. Next base: position 8,440,014 of record OX243823.1, on the reverse strand, counting down.
ACAAAAGAGCCCTTCGTAATGTGCTTTGCTCCAACATTGACTTTAATAACATCGTCATCAGTTGTAGGAAACTCAAACAAATTCAGCTTTAGGTTCAATTGGCTTTGAAAACTAGCTTGAGATGTATATTTCTAACGTCTTCCTTGCACTTGTTGGCATATGGCTGGCAGTAGCGTTTTAGCATGCGGTTCAGCACAAAATGCACAGTTCTAACTGGATTTGTGCAGCTGTAGTTCAAGCACTTCTGTGTGCAGTTAAAAATAGTTTTAAAAAATCTTTGTCATCTGATTGGGAGTAATTTACCAAATGTGTGTTGAGAATGGTAAGGGAAAGAAGGGGTTGAAAAAATTCCTTTAAAAAGCCCTGGTTAGGAGTAGAATAACATGCCTTGCAATTCTTTAAGCAGCAGTTGTCTTCGATAGTCGATGTTCAAAACATCAGGAGGACAATACGGAAACAGATAGTCCCTCGCAAACTCGGAATCAGCGTAGCAGTCGGCCAGAATGTTGTACGAAACAAATCGGAAACTAAACAAAACAAAATATATACAGCATTCATCAGCAGTTTGTCTTTTGGCCAAATAATCCTTCCTCTGCTGCAGAATACTCCCATTGTGCAATTGTCTATCCAGCAATCCATTGATCATTTACAAATATCCTTTTTACTTTAACTGGACAACTGCATGAAAAAAATATACACAAACAAGAAAGGAAATATTTAATAGCATTTTAACTAAGAAGAGATTTTTGACAAATTGATACTAAAATATTAAACCCAGATTCCAATATAAACAACACAAAAGATATGCAAACAATTAACTCATTGAATTTTAACTCATTGAATTTATATTATAATTAGTTTAAAGATTGCAAATGGCAAGCCTCTTGGTGTGCCAACCATGTCCAGGATTTTATTTATATTCAATCCATGGCAAGTATTGGGTACAGCAAAACATACAAGTGCATCTATTTCTGTCAAGTATGTTCACACTTCAATACAACTAAACTTTATCAGTGGAAATATCATTTTTTCTGAAAAATGCTTATTCCATCAAACAAAACGGTCTTTTGGCTTTCTATGCAAATCACATGAAATAAACTGAAACTGCAATAACACTAGCAAGGCTGCAAGGCAGGAGGCTAAATTATTTAAGTTAAAACTAGAGCAACATCAGAAGTTCAAAACTATGAAAATGAATTAAATTACATCAAATAATCATCAAATTTCTGCTGTTGAATCACACGCTACCTTTCTGGGGGCATTAGCTGCTCAGTAAATCGATGTCGCTTTTCGAATGGGCAAATGCCAGGACCAGAAGAGACGTCAGTCTTGGAAACGGTTGAAAAACATTCGCCCACTCTTATACCGTCTGATGGCATGCATTCAACCTTCAGTAGATGTCCCACATCATCAGCCCTTGGCAAGTAGCTACTTCCAATATGAATTTGATCCCAAGTCAGATTTCCTACATCCCTGCGAACCTCTATATCGCTTTTCTTTTCTTCGTCACTGGCGTTGCATTCTGTCGATATATCTGAGCTTTGACCACACTGTCCGTCCGTCTGCTCTGGCTGCTCTTGCTTCTTAAACTTTTTTGACTTTTTAGGAACAAGATTCTTCACTTCTTTGTACCATGTCAATGAACATTCATGCTCGATTGCGAACTCGTGCAAAACCCTTGGGTAAACTGGAACACCAACTAAAATACACTGCGGCAAAGTTAAACTCTTTACTGCAGGGACATTCAACTGTACGTCATACGAATGGTCGGCAATTTTCAAGCATGTTCCTTCTTCCCATGCCTCTGCATTGGAGAGGAGACCATCAATTTCTGTCTCCTGTTTCACCAGTTTAACTGGAACCTCATCAGTTGCAACATCTTCCGTAAGTTCCGTTTTATTTTTCTTCTTTTTCCTATTTGCCTGCTTTGAAACATTCGTTGTGATGCGAACCAGCGTCTTCTCCAGTTCTTCGGCTTTCAGCCGGTCGAAGTTGAATACCCGTCTCTTAATCCCTGGTCCGTCATCTGGCGGATAAGCGAAGGATATTTGCATTCTCTCTTCCGCTGGAACATTGCGCACTGACACACTAGCCATTGATGCAGGTTTGCTCATAACGCAGGCTAGTTTCTGAAAAAATCTACGGTAAGATAGAAATTTGCGCCACATCACGCAACACAGCTGAGCGATATTATAAGACACGTATTCAAAAATCACATTGTGGATCTTTAACAACGTGTATATCTCGGAAAGGGCTAAAACGTCAGCATGGTAGCTGCATCAAGTAGGTAAGAAAGCAAGGATTGTCCTTGGTAAGAAGGTAACGGACGACCTCACCATTCATAATAATAACATGCTAAGTCATAATTTAGCATTAGCGCCTTCATTTTTATAGCCTCCGCATATGAAACATTAGCGCCTTCATTTTTTTAGCTTCAGCATATGAAGTATCAGCGCCTGATCAACAAAACTAGTCAACAGGCAGCAATTCGAATCAATGCCCTATTTTGTCACACATATGAAGTTACTGTATACCGGCCTAAAAACATCAGCTCGCTATTAGTCTATTACATAATGACAAGAAGCGCATTTCCCTCTAATTATGGAAAGCATTTTGTATTACTATTTTACTCGACATTTCACACTGTAATTCCACATACTTACTGCCAAGATATTCATGGTGAAATGAAAATGTGGTCCACTGCGTTCTAATACTACTTCCGCCTGTACTTTGTCTAAGCCGGTACTGCATCATCTAGTAAACATTCACCGCTGCGTGTTATTTATGACTAATTACTGATTATTATTCAAATGATTTATTGTAAGATTGTTGTAATATTATCCGCATAGTTTTATGTACCATAGACAAGGCCCAGAGAGATGGAGACCGTTGAAAAATTAAAAGCTCGTGTTGCCGAACTTGAGAGACAGCTGGCGGCTCGGAGCATCGTTCCAGATGGCCAGTCGAAGGACCAATGTGGAGAGGGCTCTGGTGGTCGAAGAGAAAAGATTGCGGAAATGAGTTCTGAAGTTGTTGATTCGAACCCATACAGGTAACCTTCCTTACTGCCTTGACTGTCCGTTTCCTTCTGTTATACTTGGTGTAAACGCCCTACGTCATAGGCATCCACTCTGATCATTGTAAACCCACCAACCACCGACTCCAGACTTTAGGGGACTGGGGTGCACTGATAGTTAGGGAGGATAGTCAGGATGTATACTCTGGTTTTCCCAGAAGAATTAAGAGACTGGGATGCACTGAAGCGTTAGGGAGGATAGTCTGGTTTTCACTGCGATACCGTGGTTTCTGCCACTCTTTCCTTCTCTTAAACCCTGACACTCACACTTCATAGACTTGTCTCCCTTTTCTCGAAGCAACTGCAAAGCCAGTTGTACATTTGTATCTAAGCTTCAGCGTTTTTTTTAAATTTATGCAGACTGTGTCATGTTTTTGTAGTCGTCTAATGGCACTAAAAAGAATGGGAATCGTTAAAAATTATGAGGTAAGAGATTCTCAAATTTAAATGGAAACAATGAAAAGAACTGTATTCTAATTTATATGAAATAGTTTGGACTTTCTTGATTAAAATACATTCATTTTAATAAAAATAGCTTGGCAGGCTAATAAGTAACTAAGTATGCAAAATTGTTAGCTCTTAATGAATAGTCAGTGCTTGCAAAGCAACAAATTAGCAATGAATAAAAATGGCACTTTAGTAAAGTTCAGCGACAGTATTCCTAAACAGTTAATGATTTAATCTTGAGCCGAACTTGTTGCTGGATGCTATTAATGTATTTCATATTACATGTTTTACTACCTGAAAATTTGTTTGTTTTTCACTCGAGCAGTCTATTTGAAGTTTTGCAAATGAAGTGGCAAATTGGACAGATTAGTGGATTCTTTCTGGATTATTTTGTAGAAAATTCGTGAATTCAGTGTTGCCATTGTTGGGGTTGGTGGCGTCGGAAGCGTCACAGCAGAGATGCTGACCAGATGTGGAATTGGAAAGGTATGTTTCACGTCTTATTGATTTTATGTAGGCTAATTGAGTATCTGGTATTGTTAAACACTTCTGTGTTGGCCACTTTAATCTGGCAACATACACATACAATGTCCTGCTTATTATGGTATGCTGTGCTGGTCATGCAGATGTAACTAAGGCAGCTGCCTAATTTTTAAGCCGTATGCGGTTCTAGACAGTAACATCTGTTGGACCCGCATTTTGGAAAATCAGTATCAGTTTCTCCTAATGGCCAAATTTAGGCCGATTATGGGCTTTCTGGGTATTGGGTGAAGGGAAAAGGAAAGGCTATAGATGGCAAAGCAAAGGAAGTGACATGACAAGAAATGGGAAGTGGAGGATTGATGTTTGTTTATATAAGACAGAGTGAAACCTTGCTTGCAAAAAACATGTTTTTCTTGTATTGCTTTAACCCTCTTGCCCCAATAAACTAATTTCTACGGTTGCAATTTCAGCTTCTACTGTTTGACTACGATAAAGTGGAGCTGGCAAACATGAATCGACTCTTCTTTCAACCTCATCAGGCAGGACTTAGTAAAGTCGACGCAGCTGTTAAAACATTGAGGTAACTTTCATATAAATTCATATAAATTAGTTGTTGTTATACAAGTTGTGTTCTAAATTCTATAGTCTGTCCTCCTGTTAATTTTTGTTTGCAGATTGCAATTCAAGTTTGAAGCAGATGGCAACTGATGATTTTATCATACCTTTGGCAACAATAATATTATTTAGTGATGCAAGGTATTTGTCTTGTCTGGAGGTCGTTAATTTTTTTAGATTGATCTACGGTATATTAATTAGGTTCTTTTCGTTTTATGTTTTTGTCAGAAACATCAATCCTGACGTTGAATTTGAGGCGCACAACTACAACATTACTCATGTTGATAGCTACCAACATTTTGTCGACAGGATATGGTAAAACTCAAAACTTATTATATTATGTGTGTTTAACATTTGTGCATTGCATTCTAAAGAACTGTCGAGTTTATTACTTATAGGAAATTAGGTATAGATACGTTTGCTATTTGCTATCTTATAAATATGTAATACTGAATTTATATATCTTTGTGTAATTATTAGTTTGTTAATTTATATTCATTTTAATTCAAATATTTGGTATTTTGAATTTGATTATGCACTGGTTTGATCTGATTTTTAGCACCGATATGTGATGTATAACATACCAAGATATTGCTATGAAGGAAGATGGTGATATTACAATAATGTGCTAACCATGTTTTCATCAGGCAGATTGCGTTGAATGTGTTGTCAATGATAGTGACCCCAGCACCTATTACTGTGTTTTTGATTAATGAATAAGAGTCTTGATGCTGATATTTTATTGCATGTGGTATCTCTGTTGCTACTGTTAGTACCCGGTAGTTTAACCTATTGTTACTGTTATAATTATCACTACTCTAGTTATTAAAATCATTTTTCTAATTTAGGAAACCAATCAAGAATATACAAAAGTGTACAGACATATAAAGTGTACAAATATATGATGACAGTATTCTATTGTTATCATTATGCTTCTTTATCTGTCATGAGGCAAACAAATTGTGTAGAGACATTTGTAATGTCTATGTTTCATCAAAATCAAAATGTATTATTTTACAAATGAATTTAGAATCGTTTGTATTCTTTCCAGCCTAGGAAATCTTCGAGGTGATGGGCCGGTAGATCTCGTTCTTAGCTGCGTCGATAATTTTGAAGCCAGAATGACAATTAATGCAGTATGTAGTAACAATTATTTAATAATTTATTATCAGTGAATTTCCTGTATTAACGTTGCAGTGCTTTCTTTACGATCAGACTATTGTAGAACTAGACAGCTTCATCCAATTTCCTATGAATCATCTTGTGATGCAGGTCTAATGGTACGTCATTTCATTTAATGGTTACCATGCTGTCCAATGTCCATGTCTGTGGTTAGATTCCCACCCGAATGGAGAGGTTTTAAATTGGAAGAAAAAACTGTTTAAAAATACTTCGATTTTAAAAGCCTTGCCTTGTGTTCTGGAGTGAGGGTTGAACTCTCACGTATTAGATAACACTGTGGTTATTCAATCATCATGTGATTTAGCAAACTGGCAACTGGAATAGAACCAGGAAATTTGAACAACGAGACAAAGGTGTGTAGTTTGTGAAATTGGACAAGTAGTCTTAGTCTTAAGTCTCTGTTTAGTCTTCTCTTTCAGCAGTGAACTAGATGTTCAGTGAGAATTGCTTGCTTAACCCTTTGAACCCTGAGCTCCCATAACTCTATGGATGACGTCCAGCTAAAGCAGTCAGCCAGGTTCAAAGGGTTAAGGGTGTTCATGGTTTGCTGTGATTTGTTTGACGATTATTATTTGTGGCATTCAGTTCTGTTCCCGAATGTTACCATTCCAGTAAGTTTTACAAATACATTACATTGATATTATTTAATTTTTTGTTGCTGTGATTTTAGGCATGTAATGAGCTTGGCCAGAACTGGTTTGAGTCTGGAGTGAGTGAGAATGCCGTCTCTGGTCACATACAGTTTTTAATTCCAGGAGAAACGTCTTGTTTTGCGGTTAGTACAAGAACTAAATTCTCGCCATTCAGTGCCTAATTTTGGATTGCTAAAAAAAATGGTTTTTCTTTGCTTGACTTTCTTTGGAACTAAGACTTTAAAGGTTAATTTTAAACAGAATATTCTGTCATAAAAACTATAATGTTGTGAAGTCAAAGTTTAATTATTTTTATAAATAATATCTGCAGCCAATTTGTGATTGCAAATTTTCATGTTATAGCAGTGCATGTTGTATGGCTGTTCTTGGGTATATTATACAAACTGTGATACATGTCAAACTAGATTACTGGTAGGTAAGTTACATGCGATTGAAATGATTACAGACTACACACATTATATGAAATCAGTCATTATGTAAAGATTTGTATATGTGTTTGTTTACAGTGTGCCCCTCCTCTGGTCGTGGCAACTCAGGTGGATGAGAAGACCCTGAAGAAGGAAGGAGTTTGTGCCGCAAGTCTGCCAACCACCATGGGCATTGTGGCAGGATTTCTTGTACAGAATGCACTTAAGTTAGTTAACTGATGTAATTAGCAGAGTTTCTGGATGAATTTTTTACTCACCTTGTAAAATGCAAACAATGTGCCAACTGTCATTGCACTAGACATTCATTTCTGCCTACGTGGGTGCAGAATCCTGGTAAAAACTGCACTAGAGCTTATCATTATTTTCATGTTATTTATTATTATTTTTATTAATATTATTAAAATTAACTATGGAATAATCATGATGAATGTTTCATGGGAATTGGATTTTGTGCTCAAAATTCGAGCACTTGGATTATTTGACTATTTAATAGTCAAATAATCCAAGTAACAAACTAATAGCTATGCAGCAGATCTGCAGTTCTGTTTTTACCTCAATTCCACAAAATTTGTGAATCACTTAAAATCGCCCCACGGCCCTGGGTCGGAGGTTGATCTTGCACAATTTCCATTTCATGGATGATTTGAACTAATTTAAAAATCAGCAAGAGTCATAAATTATTGTACATCAGGAAAATTTGAATATTAATGATAATTAATCAATTTATTCATTTCGTTTGCCTGCGTACAAATCTTTGCTTAAGACAGTGCCTAGACTTCTGACTGTGCTATTTAGATTTAAGTGATTTCTGAGTTTTCTGTATTTTGTTTTTCTGTCTTTAGATACCTGTTAGGATTTGGTGATGTAACTCATTATCTTGGCTACAATGCGCTGAAAGATTTCTTTCCCGTCATGTCTTTGAAGCCAAATCCGAGTTGTGACGAGAATAACTGTCGAAAAAAACAAGCAGAGTATCAGGTGAATAGTTTGAATTGTTCAAAGGCATGAGGTGAATAGTTTGAATGTTCAAAGGCATCAGGTGAATAGTTTTGAATGTTCAAAGGCACCAGGTGAATAGTTTTAAATGTTCAGAGGCACCAGGTGGTGTTCAAAGACATTGATCAGGTTTGAGAACAAATTCCTGTTTACAATTGTTTATAACAGCGATGGGAAAAATAGTTTGAGTTTGATGTTGTGTTAAGTACTTTCACTGCTTTTCAAAGTACTTTAAGCATTGCAAGTTTAAAGAAGGAAGTTTTTAAAGTGTGCGGAGTTGAGGATTAATTAAATGGAAACAATGATGTAAGTGGACAGTAATCTCCAAATTTCTAAAGCACCTCATGAAAATCACCGCAGGGCACCAGCTTATTCACAAGAACTGTGTCCAGTCAGAGGGGTTGCCCAAATTCTTGGTCAACTATATGTTCAGCATTGACATGAAATTCAATAGATTTATTCTGTAGACTTTTTACTTTAAGTTGTCTTGACCTTTGTAGGATGGATTTACTTAGGAGAAAGTGTTGCTTATTATCTTTTGTAGAAGAGACTGAAGGAGAATCCGAGTGTTTTGGTCATTAAAGAAGAGATTGTTGAAGCTCCTGTTCACGATGACAATGATTGGGGTCAGAGATTTTTTAACTTTACAGTTTTACTGAATGAATATCAAAGCTTAACAAGCTGTAGGCCTATATACTTATTTATTTTTATTTCTCATATCTGATATATGGCGTCCATTCAAGCTCTATATATGTGCAACTATCTATGTCAATATGACATGTCAATTGTGCTTACCAGACCAGATCATTTGGTTTATTATTTCAAATTGCAAAAATGAGCCAGCTGAGTGAGAGTGCATGATATCTTAGTAACAGATGATAGCAGACAAAGTTTAACTGCATGGCAGTCTGCAAGACACCGAACTGTCCTGCTGCTCATTTCGCAGTCTCTGTATAGGGAATGGGTGGCTGGTTCAATCTTTTGGAGCCAGTGGGTATCAAACCCAAGTCCTTCTGAAATTCATGCCTGCATGTTACCATTCAACCATCCCCCCCATTGTTATTGTTGTGAGCACCTCCATTGTTATAATTGTTGTGAGCACCTCCATTGTTATTGTTGTGAGCACCCCATTGTTATAATTGTTGTGAGCACCTCCATTGTTATTGTTGTGAGCACCCCATTGTTATAATTGTTGTGAGCACCTCCATTGTTATTGTTGTGAGCACCCCATTGTTATAATTGTTGTGAGCGCATTCTGCTGCAACTGGATAAAACTGACTGAAGTGTGAAATGCAGAATCATTTCATTGGAAGCTGATAATTTAATAGGTATAGAACTGATCGATGAACCTGGAGACGATCAGCCGGCTGAAGAAAAGTCTCTTCAGCTGACGGAAGGTGTTACGTTAGCCTACACGATGCCTGCACCAATGAAAGTAAGCCGCATGGTTCTCCTTTCTTTATTATTGCTAACTTTCCAATATTTGGTTAGGCCTAAAAAAAAAATGTTGTGTTTCCGGTAACAGAGCTTAAAAAAATTGGGTAGGTAGGTCGGAAAATATTTTTATTTTGTAAAATATTTTTATGCAGTGACTATCCGAAAAAGTATACCCCACTAGTCTTTTTTGCACGCTGCAACAAAGTACGTGTTCTAAGCAAGTATAAACTGCCTATTTCCCCGACTGTCTGCACCTAAAACTGCTTTAGAAACAGTCCTATTAATTTAATTTTGTTGACGTCTTTTCTTTTATGTCAATACAAATGTGGTTTTTTTAATAAATAAAAAAAATTAAATATTTTTTCAAAAAAATATTTTTTTTATTAAAAAAAATTTTTTTAATAAAAATTTTTTACAAAAATATTTGGGTCGCGGCCGTAAAAATGGGTCGGTCGGGTTACCGGAAACACAACATTTTTTTCTTTACGCCTTATCGAACTGTGCTTGTAACGCACTTTCCATGTGCCCTTGTAATGACATGGCCATGTTTTGGTGCCATATAAATGTCGTAATGTTCTGCCTAGCATACACATGTGATTTGCTCTGTTGTGTAATTTTATATACGTTACAAAATTATTTACTAAAATTAATGTTGATGGCTAGAAACACTTTAACTTTCTGGCATGTTTCTTGATACTCTGGCATTTCTCATTTAAGTCGTATGTGCATCACCTTTGAGTTTTTGGGCTCTTTGGCTTCTGATAGGAGTGGAAAAACCAGAAACTACTTATAATGTAGTGAGTAGAGTTGAACAACAGGCAAATATTTTGTCTTTTTAGGGAGCGGAAAATTGAATTTTTGCAATTGTGTATTTAAATGTGAAATTTGATTTGTTTTTTTGGATAAATTTATGTGTTCAGTGTTTATTTTGCATATAGTTTCATTTAAAATAACTTGCTTTGCAGCAAGGTGGCTTTTATTTTGCTATTTTCATAAAGTCCAGGACATGAACAAATGGTTGTTGCAAGTGACGTCACAATAAAAAAAATCAATTTAATCCATTGGGGGCAGCCGTTAAAAACAAAAAAGTTATGCTTAACAGTTGAAAAAAATTATGCTGAACAGTATCAAAGCAGATTATGATGTAAGTTTACTGCTTCTTACTGTTATGATTTTAAGTAGCTTTATCTGTGAATCATTTAAAAAAATAGTGTTTTTCATTACATACAGGCAGACGAAAGGACCGAAACGACAGAGACAACAAGTGAGAAGAGTCTAGAAGATCTGATGAAAGAGTTGGCCAGTGTTCGAGCCAAGTAGCAGAAACCAAATAGTGATATTATCGGTAACACAAGTTTCTTGGATACTCCAAGCATGCAGGGCCAACCAGAAATTAGATTGGTGTTTGATAAAGTGCGGTAAAACCGATAACTTACGGCAGTCGAGGGCATCTGTGCGTCACGAAATGTGCTTAGACTTAGCCGTGCTTAAATGTTAATTATGCTGTGCATTGTGTTGACAATTGAAGATTATTTCCTGCCTCGATCTGATGAAGAATATAATAATAATAATAATAATAATAATAATAATAATAATAATAATAATAATATGACCAACCATACTAATAATTAAATGCACTATACATTGGTTTTTAGTATGCTGTTAGTACATTATGATTGCGTTTTGTCAGGCGTTCACTGTTCAGCAAGCACAGCCAGTTGGCGTTGCACAGTTGGTATCAGAAATAAATGATGGTTATACATAATAATAATAATAATAATATATTAATATGAATATCGTTTTCACATTGTTCTGCTTGATGATGATTTGTTAAATTGTGCAACTTTTTTGTCCAGTCATCTAAACTATGCAGGTGTGAAAAATTTTTCAGTTATTGCATTTCATAGAGGATTGACCTTTAATGACTTGCACTGAATCTCACTTTTCGGATACAGCATGCCGTGTGTATATTTTACCGAAGCGTCGTAATATTCCAATTGTATTTCATTTTACAGAATTTTTTGAGAGTTTTTTCTGATTATAATAATGATGATTTGTATAGCACCAACGCTGAAACCGGCTATGTGGTACCTTTTTCTATGTGCGTCACAACACTTCCATGCCAGAATAGCTGGTGTGAAATAAAGAAATTTCTAAATGGGTGGGCCATGGCCGGATTTGCCCCCCTGGATCCGCCACTTTCTGTGGTTGCTATAATCGTCCGATTGCAAATGTAACTTTTCTCTCTAAACTTCTAGAGCGCATTGTTGCTAATCAGTTGATTGCATATTTAGATGTTAATGAGCTGATCCCTTCGCAGCAGTCGGGCTTCCGGAGGTACCACTCCACAGAGACCCTTTTGCTCAGGCTGCTTTCTGACCTGTACTCTGCTATGGACCACGGTCAGGTTACACTCTTGGCTCTCTTCGATGTTTCTTCTGCATTCGATTCTGTGGACCACTCCATCCTCTCACAACGTCTTTCTACATCCTTTGGGTTAGTTGGCCAGCCTCTAGAATGGCTGCGTTCCTTCTTATCCGACCGTTCAAACTGTGTGGTTATTGGTTCCTCTAGGTCCCTCTGGGTTCCTGCTCCCCTTGGTGTACCTCAGGGCTCCGTACTTGGCCCTCTGTTATATCTTCTCTACACGGCTGATCTCTGTCCTCTACTTGAGTCCCAGGGGCTCCTTCACCAAATCTTTGCTGATGACACTCAAGCTTACATACATTCTAGCCCATTTGACTCAGTTAACACTGTGCGCCTGATGTGCCTGACTGTTGACGTCCTTTCCTCTTGGATGGCGTCAAACCGGCTTCTCTTAAATCCCAGTAAAACGCAATTCATTTGGCTGGGCGGCCGTCGGAAACTTGAGAATATTGACCTGCCTCTGCTAGCTCAACTGTTTCCGGATGTTACTTTCTCTTCCACGGTCCGTGACCTGGGTGTCACCCTTGACTGTGAACTCAGTCTCACCCAGCATGTTAACCTTGTCGCTCGAAGCTGTTATTATCAGCTTCGTCAACTCCGTGTGATTGCTCGCTCTCTCTCTCTCATGATGCGCTAGTTGTGCTTGTTCACGCCTTTGTAACTAGTCGTATTGACCATTGCTGCTCAATCCTTGTTGGCCTTCCCCTTGGGGTTCTGGGACGGTTAGATCGGGTTCTACGCTCTGCTGCCCGACTCATCGGACGAATTCCTAAATTTTCGCCTGTCTCTGCTTACATGCGTGATGTGCTGCATTGGCTGCCAATAGCCCAACGCATCAATTGCCGCATTGCTGCCCTTGTTGCCCTTGGTTGTGCTCCATCTTATCTGCGCGTCCTCTGTCGTCCTGTCTCTGACATTGAAGCGCGTCGGGCCCTTCGCTCCGCTGCGAAGGGACAACTGCTTGTTCCACGGGCTCGCTTAGCTACCAGACAGCGCCGAGCCTTCTCGGTTGTGGGACCGTCAATCTGGAATGACCTCCCCTCAAACCTCCATCTCCTCCATCTGACCAGTCAATCTTTATTTCTCAAGTCTCTTAAATCTTTTTTCTTTGGTCGTGGCTGGGCTGGGAGCGCCTCTGAGTAGTTTCTTGAAGAGGCGCTATATAAATTCTAATAATGAATGAATGAATGTTCGTTTGACATGCAAATTCAAAGATCAGGTAGAGTGGTAGACCTATACAAACATTCAGACATTGATTTCATCCTCGGATGTCATCTCGTGAATGATCGTTACTTTATAAAAACAAATACGCAAAAGAATAGAACCATACATTAGGCTATATATAAGTTATGATTTTATTCAATTGTTCAGTTTAAACTGATTGCATGTAGTTAATTCTCTTAAATATTATATTTTTTAAAAGCAAATCATAAACTAGGCTACCTATAGCCCGCGAGGCACTAAACGTAGCCGAGTCCCTGGGCATTTGCACCACCGGGGCTTTTCGTCCGAAGACGCGCGCGAGCTCATTCATCGAATTAAGCCCGCCATAAGCAGGTTACTTGGTCCTTTAATTCCGGTTCTAAGTCAGAATCAGTAGGGCAGGCAGGAAGATCAAGGAGATATAATAATAATTATAATAATAATAATAAAAAAGATAGCATTATGGTGATATGGTGGTTGTTGTCAAGGAGTTGTTCAGGAGTTGAACCAGGGTACTTTGAATAGTTCTGTTTACCGTCGTGAGTGGAAAGTTGCTGGGCGACGGCAATCTGGAAGTTAATTGTGAGATTGACAGATGAGTGGAGAATTAGCCGCCTGTCTGAGCACTTTTGGGAATTCGTTTGAAAAGCTGGAGCAGCGTAGATTGGTGCACGAGTTCAGGGTTTAGCGACAGCTTTTGACAACAACGCCAGTTGCCATCGACATAAATTCTGTTGACATTATTAGGCCTACGGCTTTATATTGCGCAGTACCATACCGGTTGTAGAATCTGATAGCCTGGTTAAATTTCAGACGAAGGGGAGAAACGAGCAAATGCAGGCCAAGGCTGTAGCGAACGGGCAGAGGGCGACAACTGGTGCACACACGCACAAATTTTTTACAGAATATGCTGGTAAGCGTATTCAGTAGATTATAATAATATTAAATTAGGCCTAGGCCAGGCCTATATTATAAAGTAGAATTCTACGTTGTCAGACCACAGTATGGTCAGACCTAATTTTTTCAAAGGCGTTGGCTCTGGTAGGCTAAACACAATGTAAATAACAGGTACGCGTAGGCCTATTACGTGTTTAACGACACTGCCATATCAATCAATCAATCAATCAATCAATCTTTTATTGAAACCTTTGCCAAAACAACAACAGGATGAAAGATGATTAGCCTAGTGTCGCCCTCCTCCTTTATCCAGGCTTGGGACTGGCACTGGCAGAGAACAACCAGTGGCGGAGTTAAATTGCAAATAACAAATAAATAATAGGCTTACTGTGGTATAAACAAAGATATTAAGAGTCGTAGACTGGTATAAATACTGTGCTGGTACGCCACTTGAAAAACTCGTGGCGCACCTAGCGATGTAATATTTTGCAACAGCTGTGCGCTCTTGCTCCTCGTCTATATTTGTAGACTGCTTGTTTTTTTCATCGCAGTGTTTACGTCTCACGCGACTTTTAAATCAATCGGCAGATGCTAAGAAATGTTTAGAAATCGACAACATTTCGCTCGTGTCGTATCATTTTGAAGTGTCTCAAATCCTCACAGATCAACAGAACGGATTAAATGACGCAAAGGCATAAAGCACTAAAGCGTAGTTACACGGAGAATACGGAAACAAGACAGACAGATTTACGTGCGCAGAGATTACGCAAGCGCGCAAATAGACCGATACTTGAAAAATAATGTCCGTCCGCGGTTTGGGTCACACGTGTTCGCCTCTGCGACCGTTTTTGTCTGTTGCCATAACGTTTTATAGCTTTCTTTTGATAACTACTTCGGGTAAGAAAGTGTGCAATTTTTGTTTGTTTAGCGCACCATGCGATAACAGAGTTGTATAGCGCTTCTTTGATTTGATGTTGACGAGCCAACGTGATCTGTTGTTATCCATTGCTTATTATTGCATTCGTAAGAAGAATATTTATTTATGAGACAGTTTGCTTTCTACTAACGATTACGATTGCTAGGGCAGAATGCTCAGCATACTGAGCATGACGTAGTCTCGAGATAGATAATTACATTCCAGGTCCTGTAGTGATTCTTTTGGTCGTGCTGCCCCAATTATTTAGAACAAATTTAAATGAAAATACTGCTGATCGCTTTTTTATTACTGGCTTTGCCGGAGAAGGCTATAAATTGATACAGCCGTACATTGTGCGTATGTATGAAATCTAGGCTTAGACAACATGATTATGATAGCTCAGTGTTCCCGATGAAAGGCATAATTTAAGAATATGTTTATTTGCTTAGCTTTCTTTGGCCCATGATATATTATTAACAACCTTACACAGTACACACCCATCTCCTACTTCTGACTCAGTCACATGAAGGCAATTTGTGGATCTGTCTCTTCTTTCAACCTAACTATAAGGACTACCCTCACTCATTTTCTGTTCTAAATTCTCTGTTACAACTCTGGAGCTTCTTATTGGCAATCCCAAGTTCCACCTATCTGTCATTAATGTTGTGGCTTGGTTGATTGCTCATCTTCGAAAAAATTCTCCCACATCTGCCTTGTTGTGGTCTTCAAATTTATCCAAGCTGGGCTTTGCCCCAAAATATGTCAGAGATCTCATTTACAACTCTTTGTTTTGCAGTTTCCCTCAGGCTTCAATGCTCTCTCGACTGACTAGGACCAGTTTGTTCCTAACAAGATCATATGCCATGATTGAGCCTGCTCTTTGGGAATGCCTTTCCCCGTGTACTTGTTTCCATTCTTTCTGGACTTTTCCTGTATCTCTCTTCTCAAAATCTACTTCTTCTACTGGGGGTACTTGCTTTCTGAGCTCTACTGAATGTACGATGCTGTAAGCAGTTTAAGTTACTATATACTAATAATTGTCGGCCATTGCATATATTTGTTTACATGTAAGTATAGGTGTCCCTAGTAGCGGGATCAGCGATCCCTTCTGGGCCTATCCTTGAGGCCATTCTCCTTTTAATATGTGATTTGCAACTAGTTAGTATAACTGTAAAAAAGATTGGTTTAAAAAATAAATGATTGATTGATTGATTGATTGATTGATACATTAGGCATTGTGATATCATATATGCAATGATCTGTTGTAGGTCTACTGTGCCACTGTAACACTCCTCGTTGCCTTCCAGAGAACGGCACGTGCCAGACAGACGGAGTATGCATTGCAGCCGTTCAGAAACATGAAAATGGAACACTTCATTATACCTATGGGTTAGTGGACAAAGCTGTTGTCATCTTGTAACTTGCCTAAGTGGTGTTATCACAACAGCGTGGTGGTGGTGGTGGTGGTGACCATGTGGTGGCTGCGTGATTGTCCGAGCAGCTGATTGTGTTGACACTTGACCTTTGTGACCTGGTTCAAACTGTGAAGCTGATATAAATCATGCGGTTGAACGTGGAGGTTGTCATCTTCTATTTGAGAACACCTTAACCCTTTACTGATTAAGGATGCGATTTCCCATATTGTTTACTACACTTTGGTCGGTAAAGTTTAAACCAAAAGCACGTAGTGAGATGGTGTGCAGGGTTGATTAGCATGCTGGGCTGTCACTTTAAAGGATGTGGTTCAAGTCTTTACGGAATGCAATTAAGGTATTTGTGGACTGACCACTTGTGGGTGAATTTTGTGACTGGGAAGAACTCAGTAAAATCGTGACTTGTGGATCGCTTAAATTGAAGCACACATAGCTGCTGGATGTAAATACATTCTGGACATTGGTCGAAAAGGAAATCTGTCTATTGCTCAGAATGATGTGCGAATTCGAATGCAGTTTTAATCAAGTTTTATTCTATGTGAGTTAGTGATTTTCTACCCTGGCCTATATAAAATTAAATAAACCGAGAACGATTCTTTTCTGTTGAGGACGGATCATTATGTGTCGGCCTTCGTATCTCTCTATGTGATGCATTCAAGACTTAAGACCAGTAATATATATACCGTATATATAATTTTACAAACTACTACTGCATGCATTTCTTTAACCCTTTAATGCCGGAGGGTATAGGATTTCCCATACCATTTGCTACCATCTCGGCATTTAAGGGTTAAACGCTGGACGACGGCTGATGCGCTCTTGGTTCCGCGAGCAAATGAACGAGTACTTTGAGAAAGGTTACGTCGGTAGAAAAAGGTTGAAAACCACTGCTGTACTGAGTAATCCCAAGGCTTGCTTTTTAGGTTTTAGCAGGGTGGGTAACTGGGTATATGTTTAAAGCACTTTAGTGTATTTATATCGAAACGGTTTTGTTGTATAACCCAGAGGTGGTAGAAGGATGTTTGGAAATTTCTGTTGCTCTCTGCTCCCACCCCTTCCCACCGTGCTCAGCCACGAAATGAGAACACTGGCCATACCCTGTCAGTGGGAAGGTCCTGGGAGAGGGAGAGGACTGGCCACCTGTTCTTACATAAGGCTCGCATGCTGACGCTAAGAAAACAAAGGCACTAACACTTCATGCTTGTAGTCTTGTAGACTCAAGGCTGGCCCCTCTTCATTGTGTTTTTGAATAGTATGTGTGCTTGTATCTGCAATGTACAATGTGCCTGGAACCTAATGTTCAACGACTTGAAGCTGCTCTTTGCTAGCCTGGTGTAGGCTACTCAGTAAATTCTGCAGAGCAGGTTAAAGTAACACTTACGGTCTAGCCATAAATTCTGAAGTACACTATAGTCTGAGATTTTAATCTCTGCAATAGCCTGTCTGTGTTGGAGGCAATAAAGCTTTCTTCTATGCTTCCGAAATACTTTACGACTATTGAGTTTTAACATTAGAAACTTTACTCACTATTGACTGTGTGCTGAGTGTTAATTAAGAAGCACTGTTTCCTCTATCTGCTTTACTTATAGGGCAGTTAAATTAATTATGTATATGGACTGTGTTTTATTCATGCAGCGTATATGAAGGGTATGAGGTTTATGAATGGTACTTACTGATTGCTCACAATTCAATGTACAACAATGTCCTGATTCTTCTTCCACTTACTTACTACACTTGTCCTACGGTGTGATCCTATAAATTATAATAATTGATTTCAATGGCACCATTGTAATAAAGCGTCATCAGCCAGCATCGTTGTTGGGTGTTTTTTTGTCTGGAGCCCTGTTACTTGATACCAGTGAGATTGGTTGATATATCCAGACAGACAATCAATCACTTGGACAATAAGTGCGAGTATATTATTCTATGTCTGAATGTATCCTATTATGGCACGCTTTGTTACAGCACAAATATTATGTAACATCGTTAGGACGTGGATTCAGATATTAGTTCAGCTGTAGGACACAACCTTAATTTTCTTCCACTGATTCTCTGTCTGCCCCAATAGGCATCTGTTTAAACCTCCAGTGTCACCTTTCCTCTCAATGTTGGGCCAGCCTCTTCTATGAGCTTTCCATATCCATTTTCCATTTTTCGTTATCCAAATCAGCATCCGCAGTCTTTGACTTCCTCTTGTTTGCTTTCTACCATTTATTTTTCCTTCGATGACCGTTCTTAGCAGTGAGTCTCCACTCAGCATGTGTCCTATCCACTGCTATCCCTTGTCTTTTGCTGTGTGTAGCAGGACTTTTTCTTCTCCAATCATTCCCATCACCAGTCTTCAGTCTCTTCTACAAAAGCCAATAATCAACACTTTATCCAAAGTAAACCCAACCTACAAAGGTCAAGACAGCAATACTAATACATGTTATTTTATAACGGGTCTTCCGTATATAGTCTGGTCTATAGTGTACTTTGAATGTAATTTGAATCTAGCGTAATCTGTATGTTATTAACCTTATCAAAGTGAATGAATGAAATGAACTTGGTTTCTGTCTGAAATAGATCTATTAGCAGAAGCCACACATCTCTTTGGAAAATTATTATATACATGTTTATAAATAACATTGTAAAAAATAAAAAAAATAGTGTGTGTGTAATTAAAACAGTATGCTTTCCGAAATGAATCTACACTTGGCCATAGTTTCTTTAAAGAGATTTTACGGATGATGTGCAAGAGTTTTTATGTAGTGGCAGGATGGTTATGGGTATAGGGAAGGGTTGTCAATGTCCATGCATGTAGCCTTAAGGATGGATTGTCCATTTAGCTTTAAGGATGGGTTGTCAAATGTTCATGTAGCCATAAGGATGGGTTGTCCATTTAGCTTTAAGGATGGGTTGTCCATGTAGCCATAAGGATGGGTTGTCCATTTAGCCATAAGTAAGGAACCTTGTCCATTTAGCCATAAGTAAGGAACCTTGTCCATTTAGCCATAAGTAAGGAACTTTGTCCATTTAGCCATAAGGATGGATTGTCCATTTAAGCATATGGAAGAGTTGTATTGTTGTCTGGACTGTAGTTGTTGTAGATCTATGATTTACTTGAAGTCCTGTAACTGCTGAAATACTCCTCTTAGGTCTGTATTGTTGCTAAGGCCATTGGTTGCTATTTTAATACTCTACAAAACTTTTTAACGTATCATGTGGCTGTCGATAATTTTTCGCTTGTCTGCAGTACCTTTTTAGGTTTCGGGCTTTTGGCATTGCTGCAGCTTTTTTATAAATCTTTTTCTTCTTATTATCATTTCATTATTATTTTTATTAGTTTTTACCCAGAGATATACTTATCCTTTGCAATAAAATAAATGTGCACATGAGCGAGAGATACATTTAATTCGTTATTTTTTTTATATCATGCATAATAATAATAATAATTAATTATTTGCAGTAATATTAGCAATAATAATAATGGGGTTGTGGAAGTTAACAATTAATTAACTACCAGTTTGTTATTATTACTGTTGTTACTGTTATTACTATCATTATTGTCATCATTATAATTGTTACTATTACTATTCGCGTGGAGTTGTTTTAACTAAACACATTGTTATAGATTACTTATATTATAAATTTCCAAATTTTATACAAAGTTCAGAAGTTCAAATTGAGAGGGGCAGCAGAAACTAATCAGTTATAAACTGACTAGAAAAGGTGTTCATATAACCAGAAGTAAACCTGGTCAGAAAGAAGACCATATATTTGAAGAGGAAGTGTTTTGAATTGTTTGAATGAAAACTGTCAATTGGTGCTGGCCAAGGACAAGATGTGTATGCAAGATCTTTCCACTCAATGCGATTTGTATTTTCTTAGTAGTGCCATTCTATCAAGGTGAAGGAATCTTGATGTGTACCAGAACCAAATCTATTGTAATACCTCATCATCATCCTATTGTTATAAGGTGTAATCATCATGTCACTTGCAGGACAGGTGTACTGTTATTGTACTGCTGGTCCTTCAACTCAACAGTCATGTGAGGACCCTCTTGACAGAGGCCACTAAGTCATGAGCCTTTGTTTCTACACTGTTTTGTATAATTCTTTTAAATTTGATTTAATAGCAGTCTTCAATGCTATGAATTCACAGACTGGCGAATTTTAGTGTATGTATGACGTTTGTGGCAGAAAAATCAAATGTTTGGGGATTGATTTCAGGTCACATGGTGCGCAATTAGAAGCAGTGGCTCCCCATTCTTTTAAGGCCGTTGATTACCTGATGTTAGGGGACCTAACTGCTTTGACCCATATATAGTTGTAATTTAAGCGCTTTTTAGGTTTTTATTCTTCTCAGAAAAATTCACTTTTTCGTTTTTATTTTTCTTTCTTTTTTCGGTTTTTTATTTTTGGCATGTGACCATGTTTATTTATTTATTTACTGTCTGTCATTATTTTCCTGAATTTTATTTTCGTCTGATTATTCCTTGAGCTGTCTCCATACTTTCAAGGATTACGCCAAATTCGAATCAATATTATTTTGATCATTTTACGTAGTGTTTACTGATATATCTGCTTTGTGTATACGTTGCTTTGGACTTCAGAATATCGTTTGAAAAATAGGCGTCTACTTTCTGTGTATTTATTGCTTTGAACTTCGGACATCGTTGAGCAATGGACATCTGCTTTGGGTTTGGCTGACGGAAGTGTCGGCGGCAGGAAGTGACGGATGATGTGCAGTTGACAGAGCTTCCTGGAGTGGCACCAACCCATCACTTTTCTTTTTGACCAGGCGTGGGTTGGGAGCGCCTCTGAGATGAGATCTTGAAGGGGCACTATGGATATAAGTTCATGTGATTGATTGACTGATTGATTGATTGATCACATGTCGGTTTCTGACCTTTTTAATTCAATCATAATTATGCTACAGTGGCTCTGCTTTAGAATACTTTTTGCAGAATAAAAATATCGTTTTGTAGCTGAAGAAATGGGATTCTCATTTGATTCTTTCGTTAGTGTATATAGAATAGAGTGAGAATTTAATCAAATAATAAGTTTCTGAATATATTCGTTTCATCAAAGTCAGGACTCGGAAACCACTAATGGATTATTCTGCAAGTTTGCTGGGCAATAAAGGAATATAATTTATTCTGAATCAAATTACGAAAATGGCATCAATATCGGCTTACTACTTCACAAATAATGGGGAATTCATAGCCATGGTCTAAATTGACCAATTGATACTGAACATTCTTGACGCCTCTGCCAATTTCAGCTTTTAGGGCAATGTCTAGGAAGGCGACAGGTGTCACAAATGTGTATTTCACTCAGGGATTCAAAACTCTATGTACCATTTGACCTTGTAGGCACTTGTGTTGTATTCCATTCATGAGTGTCAGCGTTCATGAAAGGATTGTTAAATTGTTATAAGGAGTGGCTGGCTAATCAGTAAAAGGATTGTGTGCCCTTAGCTGCACTTTTGACTACTAAAGTCTACATTGCATGAATGATTAATGTGTGTTTAGTGTTCTTTGGCTCAGTTATATACGATGTAGTTTTTTTTTATTAGGCTTCTGTTACCTAACCAGAACTGGGGGCTAGGTTTCAACTTTTTTGGTCCTTTTTCTTTTTCAGCTTCATGTTGCGGTTTTAATGAGGTTTTTCAACGCTCAAAAGTCAGTCACAGTGGAATTTACAAAAAACATTGTTGAAAGTAATTCTACCGTGTAATGACAATTTTATTTTAGCTTAAATTTAAGGAAGGGGTCCTGAATAAAACCAGATGTGAATGTAGTAGTTGTGCTCGTGAGTGCTTTGTGAAGCTCAATGAAAGAAATGAAAGTTCTAATGAATACTGTTCAAAATGAAATTAGTTCATGTGGCTTTTAGTATTACCGGTATATTAGATTTGGAAAGGATAGTGCCTGCAATCTATCCTGTCTTATAACTCTTATTAATTATAAGTGCCATTATTTACTACTTGAAATCTCAATTGGAAAGTGCCTGCAATCTATCCTTTCTTATAAGGGCCTTTATTTTTTCATTCATTCAAGAATTTATATAGCGCTTCTTCAAGCGGGACTATACTCAGAAGCGCTCCCGACTCTAGCACGGCAAAAAAGGACAGTTTTGAGTTTAGTAAAATAATGTTTCAGTAATAACCCCAGAAAGTAGACATAACTCCTGTGGGAGCCCATTCCAGACAACTGGACCGATCACAGAAAAGGCTGATTCTGCATCGTTGCAGTTCGTGCAAATGGGACCATATACCATTATATCCAGCTGGTGAATACAGAGCCCAGGAATCCTACCAATGCAAGGCAAACCATGAAAAAACTATATTTACTGCTGATATTTTTTGCATTGGATTGCGATTCGCATACTAATTTTTGTTGATTTGATGCAGAGATTTGAATCTTATGTCCTATAAAAATGAACAGCGTTGAAGCCATACAGAAAAAATGCACATTTGTATTTAAATAATATACTAACTGTGTATCTGTGAAATGTATGTATGTATGTTTTGCCCTGTGCCTGTACTCGCCTGTTTCAGCTTCAACTGTTGTGCTACAGGGATGTTTTTAAGGAATTTTAGAACTGCACCACTCCTTCTTTCCTTTCCCATCCTCCATGGTAAATTACATCCAATCGGAGGATAATGACCTTTTTTGCAAATTTTATATACATGTACAGGAGTGCTTCTACAAAGTCCTGCACAAATCCATTTAGAACTGCACATTTTGTGTACAACTGCACGTTAAAAAAGCCCTGTTGTGCTATATATTTAGGCTGGCAGGGTTAATTTCTATGCTGTGAAGAATGATTTATGGACAATTTGACATCACAAGGTCGCATGCTTTGAGACACAAGTGAAAAGCCGTTTGGTTGAAATCCGCATGTACCTAGTGCTGTGGTTTCTGGTGGGAACGGTGGCAGTGGTCTTCTAATAGCATGTGATCATTGTGATGCGCTCATTTCAGCATGTCTGGTAGTAACTCAAGGTCTGGAAATGGTCTGTCTAAATTCCTGTTGAATTATCCTTTGATTGTTGTCTGCCAAAACTCTGTTCGGTTATTGCGCAAGACCGCCAAGATTTAATAACATTTGACCCTATATATCCAATGCACTGCAGTGTGACTTATTAGTCAAATACCCAATTTCAGGACTCATGTTTCAAATTACATGCTGGAAGTTCTGCACTGGCTCCCAGTCCATCAGCGTATTGAATACACGGTCTCATCCTTGGTATGGCGATGCCAGCTGGTCGTGCCCCAACTTACCTACTTGATCTTTGCCGGTCTGTGTCAGGTACTCGATCCGTACCCTATGTTCAGTGGGAAGGGAGATGCTTTCGTACCTCCATCATGTACAGCTTTTCTTTGGTTGACCCAGCGTTATGGAATGGTCTCCCTCTTGCTCCTAGGTCAGAGACACGTTCTATAAGCACTTGAAAGCTGTTTATTTTGGTCGTGTTGGGGTCGGGAACACCTCGGAGTAGTTTCCTAGAAGAGGTGCTATATAAATGCTTGAGTGAATGACTGAATAAATGAATGATTGATTGAATGAATGGATAAAAATTGTCCTTGAGTTGTCGAAGGACATGTAGCAAGACTACAATTGCTCTTATTCTTATTTAATACTAGCGTACCCGGCCACGCGTTGCTGTGGCTGAAAAGAGCATTCAACCATCCCTCCTATCTACATTCCCCATCCCCTCCCCCTTCATCTTCGTCCCGCTTCCTCCTCTCCTTTCCTCCCTCACACCGTCCCTACTCGGATAGCGCACTAAAACGCTTCATTAAAAAGGCCCCAATGGAATGTGTTGTAATGCGCTGCATTAACGGAACACACATTTGGACCACCATTTGAAACGCGCTTGAATTGGAAGGCAAGGCTTATCGATAGGGGCCTAAAACGCTTCAGTAAAAGGGCCGCAATGGAATGTGTTGAAATGCGGTACATAAACGAAACACACTGAACCACCATTTGAAACGCGCCCAAATTTTAAGGCAAGGCTTATCGACGGGTGTATGTGTTAAAAACGGTAGAATTTGCAAAGTTGCTTTTTTGGGTTAAAAGATTGCGCTTTTCCCCAAAAAACATTCTGCAAACCCGGCCTTGTTGGAACTAAACGTTTTGGTGAAGTTTCGAAAGCAATCAATGAAGAAAGTTCGGAGATCCTTGAAGCCGAGCCAAACGCGGTTACATTTTTATTTATATAGATGATGCACTAGTTGAGCACTGAGATCTAATGATCAACAGGCTTCAATGTGCAATTGCCAGTGAAGGTCTTGATCAGAGGTGGAGACTCTCAGACCTCACTAAAGTGTTATTAACCAGGGTAATTGACTAATGTGCCTGTGAACTGTGACTTTTTAAAAATTACCTATTTAGTTTCAGTGTGTCTAATGCGCTAGACATCGACCTATATGACCCTTTCTCCTATAGACTAAAATAGCAATGTCTGCTAAGTTATTTATTTAGCGATGTTGTGATTGAAGTTTTTTTTAACACGAAAGTCTTTCAGTTGAGTACACGTCACAACATTTGTTTATTACGTCGGTAGATCAAGAGAAAGGATCACACACACACACAGCACGCAAATTTGCAGAACTTCGAAAGAGATGAAAAAACAAAATGAAATAAGAAGCTGGAGTGAAGAAAGTCTTGACTTGTGGTGTTACTAGAAGGATCATATAGGTACTAAAAAGCGGATGTGTTGAAGCTGTGAGATAATTTTTTAAAATCATCTTTATTATTATTTTACTTATTATTACTTTTTTTATTAATGTTGACTTTATTGCTGTTGTTTTTGTTGTAATTACTCTGGTTTTATTGTTTTAATAACACTGTTGCACTGTTGTTATTATTGTTATTAATGTGATATTGATTGATGTCCAATTGTCCATGTAATATTAGTATATTTGAATGTTCCTGTCATATGTGTGTACATACATAGTGAGCCTACTTCTATTGTGTGACATGTTGGTTAAGTTGTAGGCTGCTTTGTGGCGCTGAGAGAACTGACATTCCAAGTAGGATCGTGATACTGTTACTGTATAGAGAATTATGGACCTTGATTCAAATTCAGTTCCATGGATATTGATACATTGTCATTAGATAATAGCTCTTTATAAATCTATGAGAATCAAAGCAATTATACTGGTGAGTGTATCGTATAGTAGGCTACTGATAGTATTCTACATGTGTTTGTTTTGGCATGTGTGTTTCTATGCAGAAATACATCTTGCACCTTTTACGAAAGTCTGAAGAGTTCAACTTGGGTGCAAAGCCATCAGTCATGGTTTCAGCGGCCTGCTTGGTTTAATGCCATTATTTGCGCATTTTTTATTGTTTTAATCACCATTAAATCTGAGTTAGACTTTGGTTTGTAGCTGAATTTTATCCTCCCATGTAAAATATCCTACTGCAGACAAGTGCAGAGTTTTCATGGTGAACCAATGCTTGTATTAAGAAACAGACTTCCTCTGTATACAACAGGCCAGTGGCTTCCCTCGAATAATCCGGGCTGAACTGGGATACTATAGCCAGGTGTCAGAAAAGTAGGGGCAGTTGGCAAGAAGTGGGACTGGGTTGGAGTTGACTGTTTAGTGTTTACTGTTTTCATCAAAAGGGAAACTCTGTGGGGCTGTATTGTTCTGTTGATCAAGGTCTGTAATGGAGGAAGGAAGGAAGGATGAGGGGAAAGGGGAGGGGAGAAGTAAGGAGGAGGAGGAAGAGGAAGAAGAAGAAGAAGAGAAGGAGGAGGAGAAGAAGAGAAGGAGGAGGAAAAAGAAGAAGAGAAGGAGGAGGAAGAAGAAGAGAAGGAGGAGGTGGAGAAGAAGAGGAAGAGGAGGAGGAGGAGAAGAAGGGGAGGAGGAAAACGAGGAGAAGGCAAGGAGGAAGAGAAGAGAAGAAAAAGAAGAGGAAGTGGAGGAAAACAAAGAGAAAGAATAGGAGGAGAAGAAGATGAAGAAGAGGGAGAGCAGAGGAGGAAGAGGAGGAAGAAGGATGACAGGCTTCTTATCCTTCACTTGCAGATCTCCACAGGCGGCGCTGAGCTTTCTTCGTCCTGCCACCTGGAATGGTCTTCCTGTGGCAATTCACTCCATCATTCTCTATTCCAGACCTATTTAGACGAGGTGCGGTCGGGAGCGCTTCTGAGTGGATAGTCTTGAAGGAGCGCTATGAAAATGCTCCTAATAAATAGACGTAGAAAGAGAATGACATTCTAACCCTGGCAAGCAGCTTAAATGAGGACATTTTACCAGTCTTCTCCCATGCCGTCTGATCTGCCCACGGACAGAGTACAGTCGGTGTACTCATCTTGGCTGAGTTTGCAAGAGGATACAGAAGTTGTAACAGAAACGTTGAAACGAATCTAAAGGCCCATGGCAGGGATCTGACAACACCCCCCGACCTTAATTGTCCTCGGTGGCGTAGCCTGGAATTTATGATTGGGGGGGGGGGGGTTATGGCCGGATGCCCTTCCTGACACCAACCCAAAAGTGCTTTAGTAATTAATTAAATTAAATGACAAATAGGAGATAAAGTAACAAAAGGAAGAAAACAATTGCTACTACAAACAATTGTTTTGTTTTTCTTATTTACATGTAAGTGAAAAAAGAACCTATTTTAAAAAATCCTAAGCCAATGGTCGGGGGTTTAACCCCCTAACTGCCCCCCACTTGTCTGCGCCACTGATTGTCCTGCATGCTAACCACTGGTCTATGTGTGAAAGATTGGTAATAAAAGACTGCTGTTGGTTTTCTTCCTCCCACCACTGTCCTAGGAGAAAAGTCTGACATTTTTATTCTACTTCAGGTCTTGATAAGGCTGTGTTCTGTTTGATAGGGACACACAGCACACATTGTATGGGCTCCAGTGTTCCCGATTTAGCTCAAGGCCGCATTATGTGTTGCTTCCATAAATGCAAAGTGATATTATTAGTAATCGGTAATACATGCTGGTGTATGTATGCCAGCCTGCAGAACTGCAACCGGGCTAAACACGACATGTCAAATTAGTTTTATAATTGGCGTGCAGAAGTTGTGGTGATAAAAAATTGCCTTAATATAATAAATGAACATGCTTGAGCAGTTTTAGAATGCTTAAATTGTCGGGTCAAATTATTCATATTTTTATTTGGGAATTTAAAATTGAGCATGATTTTTATCATGTGTGTTTGGTATTGGTATGTTGTGAACTTTCAAGTAACCCAGACAGGGCAAATGATTTTTATCAAGATACAAACTTGTGTGTGCAGTTTACATGTTTGTTTTGCGAAGTTTCAATTTGTCTTGTACATAGTCTTAAAATGCTCCTCAAGAGAGCCACGTTTGTCTCGCAGTTTTGAAAGGTATTGCATTGTATCTATGCGTTTATATAGCGCCTCTCACAGCGCAAACCGACCAGGGGCGCTCCCAGTGCGTTGGACCAAGAGAGAAAAAAAGGTGGTCTTGAGACAAAGAAAAGAGCCAATAGGCCCACCAGTTATGCATACGGTTGGGCAGTGATGTAGTCAAGTTTACCTAAACCAAGTCTGATTCCAGTGTCCATATCACTAAGGATATGGTCCAGGTTCAAGTCCAGACCCATCCACTTCAAAATAAGTGGGAACAACCAATGGTAGAAAATTCGATGACATAAAAAAACGTTATGCTGAATTTTTTAATTAATGTAATTTATCCAAATTACGCTTTTGAAACACCAAATTAGATACACTTTTGTTCGATATATGTACACCAGTAGTCTGGCGCGATGATGATGAGGACACATGAAAAATTCTTTCAATGCTAGACAAAACAGGTTCATTGGGTGCTTTCAAAAATATCAGGTTAAACTGTGACGTCTGCCACTAAATGTGTTCATGGTCAGCGAGTCAAATTAAAGTCTCAGTGTGTCAAATTAAAGTCTCAGTGTGTCAAATTAAAGTCTCAGTGAGTCAAATTAAAGTCTCAGTGAGTCGAATTTAAGTCTCAGTGAGTCAAGTTAAAGTCTCAGTGAGTCAAATTAAAGTCTCAGTGAGTCAAATTAAAGTCTCAGTGAGTCGAATTAAAGTCTTAGTGAGTCGAATTAAAGTCTCAGTGAGTCGAATTAAAGTCAAGGCCTTTGAGTCTGAGTCCAAGTGTGAGTCGTGACAGTCTGAGTCTGCAGATGGTTGGTCTCGAGCCGGACTAGATAGTCTTTGGTTGGATTCGAGTAGGCCTATTACATCACTGTGCAGGTATCGTAGAAAAATGTTTTATCCACAGGCTTCTAGAACTTTCTAAGATCATGAGAGATGGATGTTTATAGCCTGGACCTTAAGCAAGTCCTTCACACACCCTTGACATATCAATTTCAGATTCATCACCATGCATGGGTTACATGAGCAATATGATGATGATAGATGATGATTATTACATTAGGCTACATATAATGATGATGAAGAGAATGACTGCAACGATGGTTGATGATGATGCTGACGATGACAGCATTGATATTGATGATCATGGCAATTGTGATTATTATCACGGCAATTATAGTGATGGTATTAAATGATAATGGTATTGTTGATATTATAGTGATGGTATTAAATGATAATGGTATTGTTGATATTGGTGATGATGGTGGGGTGGTGATGATGATTTTTGATGATGATGACGACGACGATGATAAATGATAATGATAATAACGAATGTGATCTTTAATAGAATTATAATAATTATCTTTGCTATAGATCACTCTTGTGGGGCGCGGTGGTGGCGTCGTTGCCTTGGAGCCGGAAGGTTCGAGGTTCGAATCCACCTCGCCGCGTAAGGACCTTGGGCAAGTCCGTCACTCCCAATTGCTCAGCGCTTCGGCGTGAAACTCCGATGCAGTGTCCGCTCTGCATCGGGAGCGCCTCTGAGTAGAGAGAACTTGAAGGGGCGCTATAACAAGTGCACAAACAAACAAACTCTGAATGAGTTGATCATATAATTAATAGATGTGATTTATTTTTTATTTATTTATTTTAATTTATTTCTGGTGGTCAGATGTATGGATAAAAAGAATCTGTTTCCTGCTGACAATCCCGTCTGGTGTCACCAGGATGATGAAGATGGCTACGTTGTCATCTGCTGCCAGAACTATAGCCTCTGCAACCGTCATGTTGTGCCGCTCCTCTCAAAACCTGCAGCCATTTCCGGTTAGTTGTCTCCTCAGTATTTCATCGCAGATATTCTGTTATGTGAAAGAGGTGACAAGTGGTATATGAAACAAGTGGTATGAAACAAATGGTGTAATTGAACAAGTGGTATATGAAACAAGTGGTATGTGAAACAAATGGTATATGAAACAAGTGGTATATGAGACAAGTGGTATGTTAAACAAGTGGTGTAATTGAACAAGTGGTATATGAAAAAATGGTATATGAAACAAGTGATACCTGAAACAAGTGGTGTGATTGAACAAGTGGTATATGAAAAAATGGTATATGAAACAAGTGATACCTGAAACAAGTGGTGTGATTGAACAAGTGGTATATGAAACAGGTGGTATGTGAAACAAGTGGTATATGAAACAAGTGGTATGAAACAAGTGGTATGAAACAAGTGGTATATGAAACAAATGGTATATGAAACAGGTGGTACCTGAAACAAGTCATGTTGCAAAGTCATATGGTGCAGTCATGTGGTAAAGTCATGTCATGCAGTCATGTGGTAAAGTGTGAAGTCATATGGTAAAGTCATGTTATGCAGTCATATTATGGTAAAGTCATGTCGTGCAGTCATACAGTAAAGTGTGAAGTAATATGGTAAAGTCATGTCATGCAGTCATAGGGTAAAGTGTGAAGTCATGTTTTACAGTCATGTGGTAAAGTGTGAGGTCATATGGTAAAGTCGTGCTGTGCAGTCATGTGGTAAAGTGTGAAGTCATGTCATATTATGAAATCATGTTTTACAGTCATGTGGTGGATATAAATAGCCTCAATGGTATTGCTGCATGGCTTTTTTGGGGGCTGCTTATGTTATGTAATCTACAATTGTTTTTCGGGGACATTCGTCTGGTATACATTAGATTGTAGAATACTTGTCCCGTAATAAGACCTCAGATACGAATGAATGCCTGTGACTGTTTTTCGCTGTCAAGTCCAGACCCCAGGAATATTTATCACACTCACTGGCTGTCCAATGAACATTGAACAAATGCTATTTTAGTCTCACTGCTTAGAACAAGTTATTATCAGTTAAGCTAATATTATCAGACTTAATGTTCTAATTATGTATTAAATAAAAGCATGCATGAATAATAATAATAATCAAGGAAGAGGGGTCAGGGTATAGTTATAAAGCTATTAGCTTTTCCTGGTTCCTGTTGCACTGTACTTAGTGGAACTTCGATCATTGTGCCATTTAGACTTTTGTGTGTGTGTAGTAAACAAATTAATTTAAAATTCAACAATCTCATTGGACATAATTATCCGATTATCGTCCTTTGCACTGGCTTTCGTTCAAAACAGAATCACTAATATGTTCCCCGCATTTATCGCTAAATACATCCATTTGTTGCGCTTATCGCCTTGCCTGTCCGCGTGATCATTTCCGTATCCTGTTCAAGACCAGTCGACTATGAACTCCTGCTCCTCCATTTAGATTACGCGTATACGTGTATGGGAATAGTTTGAACCCAGAACGTAGAGGTCATTAGGTCAATTGTCGCTGCTGTTGCAAATGACGTTCAGTAATTGTTACATGTTGCGTTGGTGTTTGAAATCCTAGATGTGGAATTGAAAGTTACGTTAAGCTTTCATCCTAGCTTAGCACTGTCCTTCAGATCAATGATGCTCAGCCTCCAATTAAGCATTATTAGCCATCTCTCAAGATAATATAATAATAATAATTTTTCTTTAATTAAACACCTGCAAACGTGCTGCACTTTACATGTACAAGTAAGGCGTAAAAAAAATTGTTGTGTTTCCGGTAATCCGACCGACCCATTTTTACGGCCGCGACCCAAATATTTTTGTAAAAAAATTTATTAAAAAAAATATTTTTTTCAAAAAAAAATTTTTCAAAAAAAAAAATAAATTTTTTTCCCCCCAATTTTTTTTTACATTTGTATTGACATAGCATAAGAGACGTCAACAAAATGAAATTAATAGGACTGTTTCTAGAGCAGTTTTAGGTGCAGACAGTCGGGAAATAGGCAGTTTATACTTGCTTAGAACATGTACTTTGTTTCAGCGTGCAAAAAAGACTAGTGGGGTATACTTTTTTGGATAGTCACTGCATAAAAATATTTTACAAAATAAAAATATTTTCCGACCTACCTACCCAATTTTTTTTAGCTCTGTTACCGGAAACACAACATTTTTTTTAGGCCTAATGCATTAATCTTAATTAACATCAAACTTAACTAAACTAACAGAACAGACAGCCTGCAATACACGGCGCTAATAGCAGCCTACAAAGCATGTCCGCCCAACGGGGGCTCAAACTCGTTACCTCTCACTCCCTATGCCAGCCAGCGTGCTATCCATTGCCCTATCTGGCCCCCACATGCATAAGTAGTGGTGGATGATTTTGGGTGTGGCTCACTATAATTGATGATGTCTGTGATAATTATTGTCCTGAAGGATGCCAAGCTGATGGGGAAGAGCCAGAACATAATCTGGTTGTTTTAATGGTTTTAGTATTTAGTGAAACATCCGGTCAGAATATAGAAGAGACATTCATATTTTGTGCTCTTGAATCTTTTAACTGGCAGTTGACGAACTGCCAAGCCCCAAAAGATGCTATCGGATAGAGATTTCACTGACAGTGGGAAATGTATTACTCAGCCTTTCGTTGGTATACGGGAGTGTGGGGCAAGTTTTTTAAGCAGCTGAGGTCATTTCTGAGGTTTTACTAAATCGCCCCACAACTTCCGGACTCTTTTTTTGTAGATGGTTTGTTGTAAACAAACGTGTTGCCTTCATCTTTCTACCTTTAACCCTTTAAAAGCGAGTGGCAATCTATTTGCCACTACATTCGGTATACTAAACAGCTAATGTTCAGCAATTTGCCACTAAAATAATGCATGTGGATTCACAAGATGTCACTACCAGATACTGTTTAACACACAAAAATAAAAAAATCACAACATACAGGTCTTATAGTCCATTGGAATTCTAGGGTGGTATGAACGGCTAGTGGCAAGTATGTTGCCACATTATGGACTTTTCGTGGTAGCACAAACGGCTATAGTGGCAATTATATTGCCACCAATTTTTTTTACTGGTTTCAATTCAACAATGTTATGCGCTTGATTACTTTCTCTTACCCATACATAGTATGTATTTATATTTTTATTGTGCCTGCCCGGGGCGCTTATCGCTGTTAAAGGGTGAAACAT
The DNA here is from genome assembly GCA_945859605.1 of Lumbricus rubellus. Taxonomy (NCBI): domain Eukaryota; kingdom Metazoa; phylum Annelida; class Clitellata; order Crassiclitellata; family Lumbricidae; genus Lumbricus; species Lumbricus rubellus. Next base: position 8,407,472 of record OX243823.1, on the reverse strand, counting down.
ATGGCATCCTTACATATGGAGTGATGTGCAATTGGCTACCTCCATACCTGCGCCTGCTGCCAAGGGTCACCCCCCTCTGACACATTCCATCACAACCTTAAAACTGTCTTCATTTCGCCGAGGTTGGGTCGGGAGCGCTCTTGAGTTGTAGCCTTGAAGGATTGCTCTATAAATAGCTGGGCTGGGAGTGCCTCTGAGTAGACTTCTTGAAGGGTTGCTATATAAATAGCTGGGCTGGGAGTGCCTCTGAGTAGACTCCTTCTTGAAGGGTCGCTATATAAATAGCCGGGCTGGGAGTGCCTCTGAGTAGACTGCTTCTTGAAGGGTCACTATATAAATAGCCGGGCTGGAAGTGCCTCTGAGTAGGCCTCTTGAAGGGTCGCTATATAAATTTTAAAAATGAATGAATGAATGAATAAATCCTTGTAGCAAATGAACGAATGAAAGAATAAATGAATTTACTAACATTGGTTTGTTTTTTGGGCTTAACAGTAGTGAACGGCAGTAACCATGGCAACGGTCTCCAGCTCGATCCGCTGCCAGTGGCGCTGTTGGTGCTGATACCGTTGGCCGCTGTAACGTTCCTCCTCTCGTTATTTGTTGTCTTGTATCGACGACAACGCAGACATCTGTCGACTTTGTCCGGTGGCGCCTTCCTCATGGAACAGAAGCTGCTTCCGCTCGAAATGGGTCTCTCCGGCGGACTCTCGTCTTTGCAAGAGGTCCTTGATTGCAGTTCCGGTTCCGGTACAGGTAGGGCTTATCCCGTGTAGCTGCTTTGTAAGGCGCCCTTGTAACGGTACGGCTGTGTTACTGCGCCATATAAATCGTCATAGTTATTATTATTATTATTATTATTATTATTATTTTTAGGTACTGACGACAGCAGTTCGGTTGTTATTGCTGATGTTAGGAAATTTATCAGCGTGTTTGTTTGTTTACGTAGCTATGTTACTGTAGATCTTCATGTGACATCTGTTTCGGTTTCTTAAAAGCTTTGGGACAGGTTAAAAAAGTGTTTCTTGAGCTTGTACGGTCCTGAAGATTGATTTGTTGATGTAAGGTTATCTGACGTCGTCGTAGTATACTCTGCGACTTTTAAAACTACACTGGAGACTTGTTGTAGCATGTCTCTTTGCAATCCCAATTCTGATGTAACATTGTTGGATGTGGCAAAATTAGGTTTCTAATACAATACAATACAACTGCAATTTGATATCATCCTTCTTACAAAGTTTAGATTAATTCAGACGTGCCTACACCTCAATGGCGCATCTGCAATTATATTTCAAGCATTTCATTTCATTCAAGATTCATTTCATGAATTTATATAACGATTCTTCAAGAAACCTACTCAGAGGCGCTTCATTTGTGAGTGAAGGACTTGCTCAAGGTCCTTACACAGTGACCGCCTTTTTATTTTGTCAGAAGGACAAGTTTTAATTTTTTGGTTGATTAGGGGTTAAAGCTTTAAAGCTATTTTAATGCTCTTGATGCCAACATTGTTTCGTTTTAGTTACATTAATTAATTAATTAATTAAATTTCTTCACTTTTTGCCTTATATCTTGAGTTAAAGTAAAGCTATAGCAATAATTTTTGTGCCATAAATTTTAGAAGCTTGATATAAGACCTTTGAAATGATATATCAAACTCAATATGCTGCAAAGTCACCTTAATACTGGTTTTGGTGTATGGAGCCTCGTATATGACAAGTTCCGATGTGTGTGTGTGTGTGTGTCTTTAAACTAGTGTTTCATTTTCTTTCTGTGTTGAGGTGTCGGTCTCTTGATTCAACGTACGATCGCCAGACAGATTCAACTGGAAAACGTTGTCGGTAAGGGGCGATACGGTGAGGTGTGGAGGGCGTCGTGGAACGGGGAACCAGTGGCCGTGAAGATCTTTGCGTCCAGGGACGAACGGTCTTGGTTCCGCGAGGTCGAGGTGTACCAGACCGTCATGCTACGTCACGAAAACATCTTGGGTTTCATCGCAGCGGACAACAAGGGTAGGAGTTTTGTTGGTTGCAACTAGACACTTTGGATCGTCATGCTGTTTGATAATTCTATCAATATGTATTCAGATAGGATTCCACGTGATCAGTGTTTTGATGCAAAATTTGAAGGAATGATGATAGTAATAATAATATTCGTTTCGTAATTAAAACTGATGAATATGCAGTAAGATAAGATGAGATTCAGTAATGTAACATTTGATGATAATAATAGTAATGTAATAATAATGATAATTAAGCGGGACTTGTCCCTTCTGGAGTGCCTATTGCTCCCAAATCTGCATCTAAGCCTCTACCGAATATTTTCTATGTGTACTATCATATGTGTTACATTATTTTCTGTTTCTGACGTTTTATTGCGAGAACAATAAATGACAATAAGTGATAATAAATGACAATAAGTGATAATAAATGACAATAAGCGATAATAATCTGTTTTTAATTTATTATTTAAACTAACACAATGCAGTATGGTTACAGTTCAGAGTATGACAGATGATCGCAAGTTGTGCTTTTTGTCACTTTTTCTTTCACTACCAGACTCGGGTACATGTGGGTTTTTTGTCACTTTTCTGTCACTACCAGACATGGGTACATGTGTTTTTTGTCACTTTTTCTGTCGCTACCAGACACGGGTACGTGGACTCAGTTGTGGCTCGTCACGGAGTACCACCAACGGGGCAGTCTCTTCGACTTCCTTAATCAGAACACGATCGATTTATTTACGATGATTAAGATGACGTTGTCAATCGCGTCAGGACTCGTACATTTGCACGTCGACATCGTCGGTTCACTAGGTATTGTATTGTATTGTGTTATATTGTATTGTGTTGTATTGTATTGTATTGTGTTATATTGTATTGTATTGTGTTATATTGTATTGTATTGTGTTATATTGTATTGTATTGTGTTATATTGTATTGTATTGTGTTATATTGTATTGTATTGTGTTATATTGTATTGTATTGTGTTATATTGTATTGTATTGTATTGTATTAAAAACATTTATAAAGCGCCTCTACTAGGGTGAACCGTTCAGAGGCGCTCCCAGTGCGCAAGGCCACGCGAGCCAGGACAGGGTTTTTTTAGCATGCAGTTGTACACAAAATGTGCAGTTCTAAATGGATTTGTGCAGTTGTAGAAGCACTTCTGTACAGTTAAAACTAGCAAAAAATGGTCATTGTCCTCCGATTGGAAGTAATTTACCGTGGAGGATGAGAAGGAAAAGAATGAGTTGTGCACTGTGCAGTTCTAAAAATTTCTTAAAAACAGCCCTGAGCCATGAGTTGTAAATACTAATCTTTTTAGGTGAAACTTAACACTCGGGATATGCTGCTCCATTTTTCTTAAGCAGAAAAACCTCCGGCCCTGTGTGGCTGGGTTTTTAACCGTTGAGATTCAGGTCTTGCTGCTAATCGTTTTTTTTTGCAATTATAAATCATGAGTGCGGTGACCATATGCTTATCATGAGTCTTAATCAGGACTCAGATTACAAGTTGAAATTGATTGCCTTTTTAACCTTAGAACCTTAGTCCTTCCTTCCCGTGCAGCTCTGCACATCGGGCAACGCAGCTTCTCCACTCCACTCTGTCCATCGCCACCTCGACAGCATCGTTCCATGTCATCTCAAGATCTTGTAAATCCTCTCGTATAGTCCCCATCCAGTTCTTCCTTGGCCTCCCTTTGCCACGTCTTCCCTCCGGTGTCCAGATTGTTGCTTGTTTTGCTCTCCTCTCTTGCTCCATTCTTGTTACATGCCCCATCCACTTTAGTCGCTTCTTTCTGATGATAATCTCCATTTTTTCCTGTCCAGTTCTTTCTCTGATGCTTTTATTTGTTATCTTGTCTCTCCATGAGATGTGCAGAATTCGTCTCAGCCATTTATGATGTGCTGCCTCCAATCGCTTTCCATTTGCCACCGTCATTGGCCACGTCTCAGCTCTATACAGAAGTGTGCTCAACACAATAGCTTCATATAACCGGATCTTGACCTTCAAGCTACATCCATTGCTTTTCCATATCTTCTCTAGTTTTCCAAAAGCCGCATTTGCCTTTCCAATACGAATCTTTATTTCTTTATCGCATCTACTGTCGGCTGATAGTGTGCTGCCCAGATAACAGAAGTCTTCCACTATGTCCACACTTCTATCTGCAATCCTGATCTCATCTGTCTCACTCCACTTTCCCACCTTCATAATCTTCGTTTTCTCTGGATTTATGGCCAATCCCACTCTTGCTGCCTCCTCCTCTACTCTGCATGTTAGTTCCTTTATTCCCTCCCATGTGTTGTCCAGCAAAGCAATGTCATCCGCAAAATCCAAATCGGTGAGTCTGTCGCCATCTATCCACTTCAATCCGGTCTGTCCTTGTCCTGTAGCCCTTTGCATCACCCAGTCCACCACCAGTGCAAATATCACTGGCGACAGCACACATCCCTGTCTCACTCCTGTAACAATTCGAAACCACTCTCCCACCTCTCCTCCGCACCTGATCGCACATCGGCTGTTGTTGTAAAAACTTTTCACAATTCCTATGATTTTCCCCGGGATCCCATAGCTTTGCATGATTTTCCACAACGACTCTCTGTGGACGCTGTCGAAGGCCTTCCTGAAGTCTATGAAATTGATTGCTACAGGCACCTGCCACATCAAGGCCTTCTCGATGATCTGCCTGAGCGTGAAGATTTGTTCGCAACAAGACCTCCCTGGCCTAAACCCTGCCTGTTCTTGTCTCAATCTTTCGTCCACAGCATTTCTCATGCGGTTTAGCAGTATTGTAGCCATGATCTTTCCAGGTGTTGACAGTAGTGTGATGCCTCTCCAGTTGGAACACTCCCTCTGATCGCCCTTCTCATTGATAAATTGAAATTCTCATATTAAAGAAATATCTAAAAAAAATTATGAAAACCATTGGAGTAATCAGAAGAATATCATGCTTGCTCCCCTCATCCATACTTAAGAATGTAGACTTTTAAACTTTAAGTTGACCTTAGGTTTCTGCAATCTCATCTGAATTTCTGCTTATCCTGCACATCTAATAAAATTGCAAAAATGAAGACAGTGCATTTGATCACCAGTTAGTGTTCTATTTCTATTTCTAGAACTTAAATTGTTAAATATTGGACAAATTAGTCATGTTCAAACTTGTGACTTTATGCACTAAAAATTGACAATAATTTGATTTTGCTTCCACCAGCCTTTTCATTCTTTTTCACTCCAGCCATACTTACCACTCAAATCAGAAGTAGTCGTTCTTATATGTCCAAGTTGGCAAGATCTAATACCTGCAAAATTCACGATCGGGTATCAAAGACCCTTGGCATGGAATATGATTCGCAACACATCTGGTCTCACTCACTCATTCACTCACTCGTAAAACTCTCATTCATGCAAAGACTTTGAATGAATGAAATTTTTATTGACATCTTGGATTAATTATAAATGTCTCTGAGCTGTCACACATATATTTTCATTATTGCACATTTTTATTTACCACTCACTTACTAATTGATTAGCCCCCTATCTAGCAGGACCCGTCCCTACTGGTGTAGCAATGTATGCAGAACTACATCAGTGGTCATCTGTTAGTTGCATACACTCGAAATATCACAAAAAAGCCTAATGATTTTTTTAAAGCAGATTGCTGTAATTACTAGTCATGGGTTCATGACTAATAGGTAATGCATAGATTTAATTGACCTGTGAAATTGATGTGGGGGGGGGCGATCAATGATCAGTGAAGCATACAGAGTACCGACATATACTAAAGCATTTAAAAAAATTAAACTCCAAACTGATTTTTTGCGCTGCTAGAGCTGGGAGCGCTTCTGAGTAGTTGCATAATGAATATCAAATTTCTGTAGTCTTTGCAAGTCAGTATAAATCACTGTGCCCTCGTACTGGTAGGCTGAAAGATATTGTTGCCTCGTCAATAGCTTGAAAGATGCCGAGGCCTCTTGGGTTGGCTAAATAAACATTCAGTTGGGCCTTAGTGCAGAAATTACTTGCACGCGAGCTGTATGACAACAATTGCTCATTTCTCACGGACAGAGCCTCATAAATACTGTCAGTACCGGGCACAGCATGTGCTCGTGTGTTCCAGGGTCATGTTTTAGTGAAGTCCTTACACCTCTTGGGGTCACTTCAAAGTGTATCAAGATTCAGTTGTCGCAGTCAATACTCTTGAATGAACCACAGAAAGGGCTCTAACCATGCGGCTCGTGCTCATGAACCAAGAGCACTCCCTTCTATGTAGAACGAATGGTGTGGTGGCCTTGGATACCTGTGGAGCAATGTGTACTCTAGAGGTGTGTACTCCAGTTGAGTTTCAAGAAGTCAACAGCTAGACAGTAAAGGAAAAACAACCCTAAAAAGTTGAGGATTGGTAATTTTGCATTTGCTTGAAACTGCACTAAAACAAAGCATATTATGATGATTATCTGTTCTAGACTAAGATCTTTTGTGATGCTGTTTTGTACTGGTATCATCTAGCCACAAGCTAATAGGCTGATCTACATACATATACCTTATTCGTATTTACTGTTTTCTGAACTTTTAGGTAAACCTGGAATTGCTCATCGAGATATGAAAAGCAAAAATATCTTAGTCAAATCAAACGGGACATGTTGCATTGCGGATCTTGGTAAGTTTACGTTACAGTATGTCAGAAGATCTTATGAAGAACGATTTCGTGTTTGGTTCTATTAAGGTTTACTATTGAGCATTCTCTGTCTTATGCGCTACCTTAGACTGTCTTTCTCTTTTTTTAACCGATCTTCTGGATATTTACCTGATTACGGTGTGCCATCAGTTCGTGCATTTAGCACTGGTGCTATAGAAGTTATTAATAAATAATAATAATAATAATAATAATAATAATATAAATAATAATATAAATCATACCCTGATTATTGTTTTCTATTACGACTATTATTTATATTTCTAGGCTTGCATTGATCACTGGTGCTATAGAAGTTATTAATAAATAATAATAATGTAAATAATAATATAAATCATAGCCTGATTATTATTGTTTTGTATTACGACTTATTTATATTTCTAGGTTTGGCAGTTAAGTATGAGAGCACAAAGAATGCTGTGGAGATTGCTGCCAACAGTCGTACAGGTACACGGCGCTATATGGCGCCGGAATCCTTGGACGGGACAATCGATGTGAACGTCTTTGAGTCATTCAAACGAGCCGACATCTACGCAATGGGACTCATCTTCTGGGAGATAGTTCGACGGACATCAGTAAAAGGTTGGAGAACAGGATCTTATGTGCATTTTTGTTTGTATGTGCACTTGTTATAGTGCCCCTTCAAGCTCTCCCTACTCAGAGGCGCTCCCGATGCAGAGCGGACACTGCATCGGAGTTTCACGCCGAAGCGCTGAGCAATTGTGAGTGAAGGACTTGCCCAAGGTCCTTACGCGGGGAGGTGGATTCGAGCCTCGGACCTTCCGGCTCCAAGGCAACGACGCCACCACTAGACCACCGCGCCCCACATTTAGTAGACATTCAGAAAAGTACAATGGTTTCTGTTACATGCTGCTGGCATCCTTGATGCTGATGGACTCGTGTGTTTGAGGCTTGTCTATTTTCATGATCAATACGTTTGCTTTTGGGTAAACCTCCTGGCTGAACCGACAATATTAATCTACAACTATGATGTAACGACAAGCTGTAATAATTTGGCTGCCGAATAAAATGTTATGTTGTGGAGCGCGGTGGTGTATGGGTATGTTCGGTGCCTTAGAGCTAAAAAGTTGCGGGTTCAAATCCACCTCGGGCCACTGCCTAAGTAAGTCCTTCACTTACAATTGCTTCATGCGTTTCGGCATGAGTGTCCGTGCGGTAGTCGGGAGTGCCTCTGAGTATATCTTGAAGGGGCGCCATGACAAGTACTCGTAGATACATATCCGATGATTGTTTGCTTTGATGTCATAGGTCGGTATGAGGAATACCAGTTGCCTTACTACGACATGGTCTCGCCCGACCCTTCGCAGGAAGAGATGCGAAGGGTCGTCGTCTGTGAGAAGAAACGACCAAACGTACCAAACAAATGGCAGAGCATCGAGGCAAGTCATCGTCATCGTCGTCGTCGTCATCTCTTCAATTCATCGTTTTCAACGTATATCATTTGCTACCGAAATCGTTTTTGTGTTCGCATTCGATGTGTTAGACTTTCTTTCCTGGAAAGTCTTGAACAGAGTTTGAAAAAAACATGGCATTTTGAAATCTTCATCACCATTCATAAGGACGAGTGTGTTTCTAGAAATCGAAGAAAATTTCTCAATTGTTTTCTTAAGCCTACGACTCCAACCCTGCCTTCATTGGACCCTTGGTGGGCCAGAATGTGGTTTTTAAGGAAAGGTAGAAGTGTTTGATTCTACAAAGCAGAAGGAACGCTTTCACAGTGTGTCTCTGAATAGTTGTCTTAAAGAGACATTATATAAATTCCTCAGATAGATAAATTCCTAAGTTAGTGTGTGATACGTTGTTAAAATTGGCATTTTAATCAGTACGTAAATCATACGATAATAATAATAATAATAATAATAATAATGACAATTTCTATGGCGCCCTAACGCAGCCATGCTGCTACAAGGGCGCCTTGACAACGAAAAACACATATGATGCACATAGTCTGTGCTTGAGGCAAAATATCCTTCAGTACATGCGACGACATGCGTATTTTCTAATTTGCTTTCCTGTGATGGCAGTTGGCTTTGAGTAAAATGAGTTTCTCTTAAGCCTCCCGTGTTGTTGTGATTTTGCGTTTTAGGCTCTTCGAACCATGTCACTAGTGATGAAAGAATGTTGGTACCATTCGCCTGCAGCCCGACTGTCGGGACTTCGTATAAAGAAGACGCTTTTGAAACTCAGCCAGCTAGAGAATATTGACGTTTAAAAAGCAAACTATGACCTAGAGCTCATCGCCTTTTCCTTGCCCCCTAAATGCATCTGTTTTTTTCTTCTATTTTTAACTGTTCTGACGGAACATCCACTGGATGTTAGAAACATGTGTGTCCAAAATAGGGATTTTTTGTATGGGAAGATCCAATGGTTTTGGCAAAGTTGTTTGTGTATTGAGCAACAGGTGGCGGATGTTCTTATCAATGAGAACTTGTAACGTTGAGAGCAGAACGGTTCTTTTTTGGCACATGACATGCCTGAACTTACAATCAAATTTGTTGATACACTATAATTATGCACTTGTCACGAGTCGATATTGTTTTTAAAAAATCTAAGGGTTCGCTTATTTAAAATTTTAAAGCGCTAATATTTTAAAGAATGGAAATTATGTTGAAACTGAATTCTCTTTACTTCCTGATGATTCTGAAATTCTAAAAATTCTGTCGGTCTAATTCTACGATGACATGTCATTTCTAATAGCATATTTTCTTCGATTCTGGTAATTAGTTAGTAGGCGTAACAGTTGATGGAATTTTTTGATTTTTTCTTCTGGATTTTCGTAGGATCGTAGAAAGGAGTGTATAATGCAAACATTGTGGTCACCCCAAATTTTGATAAATAGAATGAATAGAATGCTGCGATTTTTCACTCACTACATCTACTAAACTGCTTAGTAAGTAATTCCGTGCAATGGATGTATGCTGTGAGAATTCGCGACGCACAGATTCTTCGCGACACACCAACGACGCGACATGTTTGCGTGACGCACTGCGGGACAATAATTCGTGATGCGCAACCGTTAAAAATCTCTGGCCACATGGTCTCTGCTTTTCTATAGGTGATTACAATGGCAGTTTTCTGGTGACTTTCACGGGTGATTAGGTTTTTTATTGCGATGTGACAATCTGTGTATTGGCCAAGTCAGGTTTTTACCGCTCTCTGATTGGTTCTGTGTGTATGTGTGGGTGTGTGTAGTAGTCTGTTGGTTGGCATGCTGCGTGTGTGTGTATGTGCAGTAGTCTTGGTTAGCATGCTGAGCTATCAGCAGAGAGGCGGGTTCAAATCAGACTAAGAAAACAAAATGACCAACACTTGTCCTGTGGCTTCTTATTGGGGTCAGCTTCAGTGACTCATCTTTTTTGGCTGTGAATTCTGCAGTGGTTACTGGCTGCGTATTAGACAAGGAGGAAATTCATCTTATTTCATATTTTGGTCAATTTTCAAAAGGTGTGGGGCCACTCAATACATGACAATGACGTCATGGTCAGATGGCGAAGGGGTTAGACTTGTGTGATGCTATGTGATTATGCAGCAGTGAACTTGTTAGTACTGCTGAATGCTTTAAACTCTGACGAAGGGGTGGGGTCAGTTTCGTGCTAAAATTTATGGACAATGCCTATTGTGCTACTACTGTTTATGGATTCATTCAGTTGTTTATGTCTCAGCAGACAAAATTCATTCATTTATTCTTTTCGAAAATTTATATAGCGCCCCTTCAAGAAGCCTACTCAGAGGCGCTCCCAGCGCTGCCATGGCTAAATAGATAGGTCTTGAGGAACTGGTAAAAATGTGTTGATTCCAGTACGGCACTGCTCATGGCTCAAGAGTCGTGCGGCAAGTGCATTGCCTTCAAAAGTTTGTCAGTTGCATATATTGTTTTTTGTTGTCAACATACCTCTCTCTGGAGTCTGTTGCAGTGGGTTCATAGTTCTTGGATGATTCTACTTCAGTTCATTGGCATTAATTAATAATTCAGATGGGCGGAGTTTGGTTTCCGTTCTTGGGGGGGGGGGCAATACCTTCTTTGGGGGGAGGGTGCTAAGCCCGGAAAAGATACAATTTTTATGGTCAAAAAAGCGGAATCTGGGCGTTCTTGGGGGGGAGGGCTTAGCCCCCTAGCCCCTGATAAACTCCGCCCATGATAACTCAGTCTGCAAGTGGTCAGTTTAGATGGCATGTCTGTAGTTAGTAGGTTTTCGTTTTACCATCGTTTGTAGTTGTATGTAATTGACAGAAATCAGCCTCTAGGTGATAGCTTTTTTTTATAAATAGTCGCGGTGAAAATCAGTCTTTAGTCATTGTTTTTGTAATTGTTAACAATCAATTTGTACTTGATGCCATTGTGCTCAGATGGTGTACCGGTAACTACTAATCAGGCTGTGTGTGGTAACTTTGCAGTAATAATGGTATCACTTGGTTTGCAAGTCCTACCAGATTGTATTAGTCGATTGTAACAATTGGTCTGTAGATATTAATCGAGGTTTTTTAGCTGGTAACATCTACTGTACTGTCCATGACTGACGGTTCTTGTACAGAGAGAGTGAGATATGTGTTGCACAAGTTTAACGGTACACGAAGAGCACTACTGTTTACGAATGTTGTTTTGTACGAATGTTATTGATGGTGCTTTTGGATTGAGATTTTACTGTTGATCGTGTAATAATATATATCGATGCTTGTGTCTGAAAAGGGCATAATTTTAACCCTTTAATGCCAAGATGGTAGTAAAAGGTATTGGAAATCCTATACCCTCCGGCATTAAAGGGTTAATTAAGTTTTCTGCGCACAGATTAAACTTGAGTTTAGAATTGTTGTTACTGCTGGCGTGACGTTATGGCTTACTATCGAAGGCTTTTAACGATGCCTTGCCTTGTTAAGGATGGTATACGTTTATACAAAAGACTTTTTCCTACTGTTGATGTACTACAGATGCACGGTTTAATCAAGATTTCTATTTTGGTGCTATATGTACAAAGGCCTGATGATTTGTTAATTGCCCTTGGAGCAATAATTGTTTGTTTCGTGCTGCTGCTGCTGTTGCTCGCCAGTCTTTCAACGGTCGTCTTTTCGAATTGTGATTTTAGAGCAAATATCTTGGCTGCATGCAATGTTAAGCGCATTCTATAAATACATGTCTTGTCAGACTGTTCATTTAAGGGGTCATCCATATATTATTACGTATATATGCAAGAAGGGGGGATCTCTGGGGAGTGATTGGATTTAGGTTTTGTGTACGATGCATTTTTGGCAAGGAGGAGGGGTCCCCGAAAAATGTTCACCTATGCAATATTAATGTCTAATTATGATGTCCACATTTATAACTCTGTATTATAAATTTATCCTATATTCATCCTAAGGCATTTTATAACATTATATCAAAGCCATGTGCAGTTATTCTGTGCTGTAAATAGACTATGGTAAAATAAATGTCATCTATAATTAACTTTGTAAAAGGAATAGGGAAGTTAAGTTGTACATATGCATGGGCTCTTCAAATTGTACAAGGTGCAACATGGGAAGAGTATGAAAATAGATTTTTTGCTTCGGTAATAATTATATGGATGGCTCCTAATATGACCAGTCAAAAACTTAACTTTTACTAAATAGTTTGCACTGAAATAGTGAACATTATAATTATGCTAAACTGGACTCATTGTGCGTGTATTGTACATGGCTTGCGTGGTCTGAAATTAAACAAATTTAAGCTGCATCCTCTTCAGATTTGATATCAGGCAGAGGCAGGGTTTAAAGTGGGTGGGAACGGCGTTCTCGCTGCTTTCAAAATTCTGTTTGCGTTCCCATTGCTCACCTGCATGGAACGCTGGAAACACATGCATTCCGATAAAACTCTTTATTTGGCGTTCCCACTGCTCACCTAAACCACATCTTAATGCTACCAACATGATGCAACATCGCTTGAGCAAGAACGTGCATTTTCAACGACGGGTGTTTTATGTTAAGATATATGCTTAACATTTGGAGATTCTACATTTTGTATCTTGCAGTCATTTTCTCTTAAAACTCTTATCAACACGTGAACATTGAATGTTTTAACTTTTCATTCTAAGTAACAAGTTAACGGCACAATGCCACAGCATCCTTAAAGCCATTATACCTTTAATAATACACAGACACGTATTGTAGTATTAAATACATATCTATGCTAGTTCAGAAGAATTTTTAATCATCAAAGAAATCAATCCCGGGATTGGTTCATCTCTAATCCTGGGATAGATGGAATGCATGTGAAAGGAAACGTCAAGAAAATAAAATGATTTTTTTCATCGCATATATAGGATCTTTTAAAATTAAATTTTTATCAGACTCGATGCTGGAAAAATGTGGTGCATGATTATAATTATATTGGTAATTGATACAAAGTACCAAAGTAGTTTAAACAATGCTACACAGCAGCGTATCAGGTTAAACAAAATGGCAGACTCCTACGCTACACTGTTCTCTGCGAACTTTGTTTTTAAAAAATTCGTCATCCGATTAGTTTATCGTATTGTGCGACATTAGTGGAGGTGCACTGGTGCATACCCCAAGATGTTACTTAAGAGCATGGTCGTAGCCAGGATTTTGTTTCGGGGTGTTTACACGGCTGAAATAATTATTCAGGACTTCAGCTGCTTCCATATCATCACTATAATGATTAGATCATCGTCGTGGTCTTCTCTAAATTGTAAAATTTCACATAGAAATGAGAGCTTCAAAATTAAATTTACCCATAGTTCTTACATCGTGTTAGTAAATGCATCACTTGCGTTCAAACACTCAAAACACCCCTAAATACGGCCTGCTTAAGAGTGTTGAAGAGATGCTAGCTAATAATCATGTGCTGACTAGGCATGCAACAGGTTTAGTCCTGATTATTTTTGGAAGTCTTTGGCATGTAAGAAATAAGCACGAGATGTAACCAGGAGTTAAGACTACATCTCAAGCACCATGGCAGTTTAAACAACACTTGTGTATCAGAAGTTTGAAAACTGATTTCAATAATATTTCAAAATATTATTCTCAAAAGTACGGTTTAATTTGAAAATATTTTTGAAAACAGTTTGTAAAAGTATTCTGAAGATATTTTTGAAGAGTATTTTACGCATGACTGGAGCTCTTGATAGAACTATTTATACATAATTCAACAGTCTACACTCTGCAACAACCACTTTAGATTCTCTTAACAGTGCTAAACAGTAGCTCTGCATAAGTCACTAGCAGAGAAAAAGTAGAGACAAAGGCACCTGATGTTCCCTTATTTTGCAGGTTTTTGGCTCCAGTAGAACTAGCATCACCGACTAGTGACTACGTCTTTAAGTATGACTGAGTTGTAAAAAATTCAAGGCACCAAGTGCTGCCAAATGACCTTTGGTTATAACAACATGCAGTTGATGATTACATAAAAAAATAATGGCAATTCATGGCATGAATGAATGAGGCCTTGCTTCTTGTCAGTTTTTCTTCGAATACTTCTTCTTTCCATTCTCGCCGATGGCACAGATGTGCTGCAAAGTAAAACATGAGAGCACAGAACATTAAAAACAGTTGTACATCAAAACCTGACTACTATTCAGTCCTAGAGCCAAGCCAATAAAGAACTTTAAACGTTCTATATAGCGATATTTCTGTTGGAGCCAGGCCCAACCATATCATTACAGAAATTGTGTCTTATCAAAGCAAGTCTCTGGCATACATTGGCAAGTGTGCGTCTTAAACTCTTCGTGCACGCATGTACTAACACTCATCAAATTAGTTGAACTTACGCTTAGATCGCGGAAATGTTCATTAAAGTCCAAGGCATATCCAACGAGGAAATGATTCGGAACTTCAAATCCAGTATCTGAGAAAAAAAATATGTCCACATGTGTGCATGTTGTAATAACTGTAAGGGGCTGACGATGATTAAAATAATCTCAGTTAATCTCCCAAATTTAATCGTAATTAATGGACTAAATTTATTTAAATTTGGTCTACACGAGGAAAAGCGTGAAAACTGTCAAAAATGTAGACACTGAGTTAGTCACTACTTTCTTCGTACAAAAAGTAATTCGAACTGCTTAAACAATCAATTTTTTGCGATTTGACGCTATTTAAATTAACGAATTTACTTGTTCATTCATTCTTATCAGTCCCGTTCTGCATCCTTTCCTTTTAAATTTCATACATTTTTGTTCTGCAATGCTCCTGCTTTCCAGTGAGAAAGTGACTTACTTACTCACTCACTCACTCACTTATAAAGTTACTGGTCAAAAATACTATAACCCGGTACTGGCAAGAGCTGTACTCTGACCCCAAACTCTGAGTGACTGAGAAATCAAGTGCTTCGAAACAGACCAGGTCATAGTAACTTGCAGACAAAGCACAGACCAACACACACACACACACACACACACACACACACACACACACACACACACACACACACACACACAAACGCGCACACACACACACACACACACACCACAGATATATAGAAATACAGAACAAGACACACACAAACAGAGAAGCACACGCATTAAACACACAAAGACAAAAATCGTTCTCTTGCGTCAGAACAACACTTGAGATAATGTGACCAAAGTCTTGTCGTCAAATACTTTTTGAATTACGATATCAATTGGAAGTGTGAGTTTAGGTGCATAGTGCACATTGTAACCTACGTTAAAAATCTTTTGACCAGATACTAATATTATTCCTAAGAAATCATCTGGGGTGTAATTCAATAGTACACATTGCAACCAATGTTAAAAAGCTTTTGACAAGATTCTAATATATTATTAAAAAATCATCTGGGGGTGTGATTTTGGAGAAATTTATTCAACTCATTGTGCGACGCTCCCATTAGTGGAGCAGGCGACGAACGATGATGATGATGATGATGTGATTTTAAGTGCAGGGCTGTTTTTAAGGACTTATTAGAACTGCACAACTGCTTCTTTCCTTTCCCATCCTCCATGGTAAATTATTTCCAATCGGAGGACAAAGACTATTTTTTGCTAGTTTTAGCTGTACAGAAGTGCTTTTACAACTGCACAAATGCATTTAGAACTGCACATTTTGTGTACAACTGCACGTCAAAAAAGCCCTGTTTAAGTGCACATTGTGCAACCTATGTCGACTGTGAAGGCTGAAAAGTGAGTGTCAAAGTCCAAATCTGCTTTAACAAGAAAGTGAGTAATAAATAAAGTTGCTCACAGTCTGGTCGATATCCGTTGCTCGTTGGTGCTCTCTTCACGAGTAAACTACAACAGCCACATCAGACACTCATGATGACTACAAATCAAACGCAGTAATGGCAGAAACCTTTGACAGACTTCCTATACATCCAAATGTTATTCGTACAACACAATCTTAATTAACCTCATTACAATTCAATAATGAATCATGCACGACCGCCTTGGCACATTTATTTTTAGTCTACAGGATTTAAGACATCATCAATGTCTGTAAAAACGTCTGAAATGACTGACTGCTGCTGTGAACACAGATAATAAAACAGGGAGTTTCTTCACTCGAGTAATAAATAACGTCAAACTAATGTGCAACTGCTCTGACTAGTTCTTATTATAATAAGTAGGAACTTTATATTCAGTTTTGTTATTGTCCATAACGAATAAAGTTTCTAGGTCACTAACAAATAAAATTTCCCGGTCACTACAGTAACAAATGATCAGAATTAAACGTGTTTTTAGTCGCAGTGGAAAACGGTCTCAATGAAACTCTTCAGATTCAAACCTGTGCAGTCGCCTGGCCAGGAGCAACAGAAAAATGCTGTGCAGTTCCAGTCTAGCAATTATGATGTTTCCATTACCTCGTTTTTATGGAAAAGATGAAACTACAAAGTTCATAATTATTATAACTATGCTGTGTGTATGCAGTGATCAAGAAAATATATTGACTGATTGATTGAATGATTGATTGACTGATTGATATAACTGTGCTGGACTGATCAGATTAGGACAAAAGCGACGTCACACACACCTTGCAACTCGGAGACTTTTTGGGTTGTGTTGTTTGAGAAGCTCCAACAATTTGACCATCGTCAGCCCAGTGTCAATTATGTCCTCGACAACCAGAACATTCTGCACAGAACAAACTAATAGACACTCACAAGACTTCAATATGAAAAGACCCGAGTGATCCCTACACTTCCAAAGAAATTTCCGAGGACAGAAGTAAGGCTATAGAGCAGCAGCAGCAGCATCAATGTACCGTAGTCAAACAAGGTTTTGATGACACAAAAACTATGGCAACATCTGCCATCTGCCTATACTAGGCCATTTAAAATATGATTTGAGCAGTGCAATAAAGGTTACTTACAAAAATTTCTCAATTCGTACATGTCTGCATTTGACAAGGACTTGTCAAATAGATGTTATGATAAGTGTCCATTACAAACAAGTCACAACATGACTATTCAAAGCAACATATTTAGATGTGGCGCTCAGCGTGTAAACACCGATCGTGGCTACCTGCGTGCGAATTTGTCTTAATCGCATCTGTTTAGATCTGTCAGGTAGCTACGTTAAGCGCCTTTGTGAGATTCTTGTCAAGGCGCTATATAAATGATCATATACATACATACATACATACATACATACATACATACATACCTACATACATACAACTGCAGGCAG
The DNA here is from genome assembly GCA_945859605.1 of Lumbricus rubellus. Lineage (NCBI taxonomy): Eukaryota > Metazoa > Annelida > Clitellata > Crassiclitellata > Lumbricidae > Lumbricus > Lumbricus rubellus. Next base: position 8,390,128 of record OX243823.1, on the reverse strand, counting down.
AAAATTTTTAATCTGCATCGGAGACCATGTAGAGTTCAACTGATCAACAGTATATGTAGAAACACACAAACCTTTCCTTTAATGTCAGAAAGATTTTCTTTGCCATCTGAAATCTTTATGTCCCCGGTTGACTTATCATCCTAAAACCAAACCATACTTTTTAAACCTCTCGAGTCTGAACAACAGCATAAAAACACAATGCATCTCCTTCTCAGATAACCAACAGCATGCCATATTGTAGCAGTTTAAATTGAAGCCCAAGACAGGACTGAGACAGTGGAAATCTAGTGGGATCACACCCTTCGGGTAGCCTATTGCTCCCTAACATATGCAGGTTTTACATCATGATAACTGTCAACTACAATTGATCACTGCATTTATTCATTGTGAATGTAACAATGTCCGTCTATTTTTTATGGGATCAACTAAACAAATTGAAATTGAATTAATTTTTTTTAACCCCACATAAAACAATTCCACAAGGGCTGCAGTAATGCTGTGAAGCAGATAATGAGACAAATTCAACATCTAACAAAAAAACGTAAGAAACTCAACGAAATACGTACTACGTAACTCCGCAGACGAATGAAGTCAACGGACAGAGGAAGGGACCGTCCTGAGTTCCGGCTCAGTGACTGGATCTTGTCACTGAGGTCAGCGAAGAACTTGTAACCTCCCTTAAGAACGCACAGCAAGACCATCGGTTCAGAGGCAAAGTCATTGAAGATGTCTCTCGCCAATCGCTCTATCCTGCAACAACCAATCAGAAAAAATCAGTAACACCAACAATGTCAGGTGCTCTGTTGCAGTGTTGATCACCAAAGGCGTAACACCGTATGTGACAACCAAGAAGAATGGTTAGTATTTTCAAAGGTGTAAGTAGCACTCAAGAAAAATGGTACTGCATTAAGATTTTCAAAGGTACAAGTGGAGTATTAGGATTTTTAGGCATTAGGATTTTCTAAGGTACCAGTGGTACTCAAGTAGAATGGTACTGTATTAATTAGTATTTTCAAAGGTGTAAGTAGCACTCCAGCAGAATGTTACTGTTCTAGCATTTTCAAATACCTATGTAAGTGAAATGCAAGAAGAATGTAAAATTTGCATTAATTAGTATTTTAAATATTGGTATAATTTGAGACCGAAACAACATCTTGCATTCATCTGATTCCCTGTTTGTTAGACATCCATCCATCCAGGAGCAGAACCTAGATATGAAGTGTCATAGCGTGCATATTAAAACTAGAATCTTGGCACTAATGATAAATTGAACAATTAAATAAAATAAAAAGTTTGCGGGCTGCACGATCACGAGCTCCAAGTTTCCTCACAATGACTATTCTAGAAAAGCAGAGTAACTATGCTGCAGAAGAAACGTGCTTTCAAATGATCTTAGCACGTTGATATAAACATGAAAACATACACATACATACCTGTCCTGAATAAATCCACTTGGGATCAGGACTGACTGGAGGTCATCCTCGTAATGCTTTGGAATGCAGAACATATCAAGGGAGTAGCCAGGGAAGCCATCGTCTATCTAAATCATAACAGAAACATGACAGGAAGTCGGAATCATCCTCTCCAAAAACTCTAATGAACAGAGATCTAGTCTAACTTAACCTAATGACTTTTCTAGTGTCATTGGCATCAATTAAAAGTTCCAAATGAAGATGCGATCTAAGTTGTTATAATCAGTCTCATTGTTACAGAAAAGCAACAATTCTGAAAAATAAGGGCATAAACCCACTCTCGTTAGCATCCTACTTTGACGTAAAAGGCGACATAAGTAGTTATGCGCAAAAAAGAGTGGAACAAAGCTTAAAAACGTCATGCCACTCAAGAGCTGTAAGCAGGTTCAAGAATAAAGTTGTAATATACAGCTGCAAACTTTCAGTGAGCCGAAAACTTCCAAAAATGAGAACTTATTTCAGGTCCAGAAAGTCAAAATGCAGTATATTGTGCTGAAAATTTTACAAACCTTTATTGTCTTCCCAACACAACATCAACATCAGTGCATATTACACAGTTTTACAACTTTTCTTGGTCAAAATTAATGGACTGTCGCCCCAGGTCTCCTGGGTCCTATCACAAAACTTTAAAAACCTCAAATGCCCGACATGTAAGCTTATAGCCTTCAGTGTAGTGTGTCAGCATAATAATTATTGTATATTGGCTTTATCGTTTTTTTGTCAACTTAATTATTCTTTCATCCTTTTCACTAGAAGAATTGTGGCGGCAATGCAAACAGACAGAACTGCTCAAGACATGGGCCAAGCAGAAAACCTGTTAAAAACACGTGCACATCTTGACTTTTGAGGATGAAAATGGAAGGAAAAACTATTCAGTTTGCAATGAACTCCGCACGGTCTTTCAGGCCATGAAAACCGGATGAATATAATAATTTCTAAGATGATATACTTCTGAGAAGGATTGACATCGAATATAATAGCACTGTGCACTTACTGAAATGAATTTTGCAGACATTTCCTCGTATCGGTATCGTGTCGGTTAAACAGAACAAACAGAAATCCAAGATGTTGCTATTAAAAGTTTGTCACAGGTCACCACCTCCCAACCTTTGAACTTCTGAAAATACCTAGGATAGGAGGCTGGAGTGCAGCCCCATTACATTAATGTCACGAGGTGAAAATAACACGGCATAACACCACATGTGATAACGCCGTCCTCTCGGTCAGACCCCGCCTTCTTGACCCAGCTACCACCAGCCGAAACATAGATCTCACTATAATTATGTGAGTTACTCGGACATGGACCTCAAGGCTCAAATCATTATCATCAGAAGCGGTCTATTCGTAGATTGTCTCGATTGACTCTTGAAACCGAATGGATAACACTGTAGGCTAATCAAGGATTCTATATTGCAGGCCTATAAATAATAGTCCTTGGACTGTAATGTAATGTAATCTTAGATAAATTTTCAACGCTCTCGAAAGTCAAGGCAGAGACGCCAGCTTATTTCAACAGCGCAATCAAGTCCATAGGCTATAAGAGTCGAACCACATTATATTATATTAATAATAATTATATGTGGTCGGTCGAACTGCTTTTCTCGTTCCCACGTGCAGCAGGGTCAAAATCGGGGTGGTCAAAATCTGGAAAGTTCGTGCCGATCGAGGAGATAGGCCTAGCGAAGGTTATTAGGCCTAATAGATTCAAATTAGCTGGGCACAAATCGCATTCGCATATCAGAATCGTTATCGAAGTAGGCTATAGCCTAACTGTAGTTCGAGGATTGTCTATTAGATCGGTCATGGACTCGATCATCACTCATGGTCGTCGTTCCATATTAGACCCTATAGTCCCATGTTGAGTCAGAAGGGTTGTCCGTAAGATCGAGTAGTCCATGGTGGTCCGGGCGAGTAGCTAGCCAATAGGCCTATAGGCCATGCATAGGATATAAGTATAAATTAAATTGTACAGCCTTAATTAGGCCCACTCCAAATCTTTATTGTAGGCCTATAGAATCTATATATCTAGAGGGAAAAGTTATAGTGACTTTAATTGTGACTCAACAAATTAGCATGACTTCTGGTAGGCTATAGACGTCTTACGTAGGCCTATAGCCTACTGCAGCTGCCTTTTTGCAGAAGCTCAGAATTGAATCTCTACAGGCCAAAAAAGAGTATGTGTGTAGTCAGTAGTCCTATAACCAGAATTGTAGAACAATAACTGATGAGATGGCTCCTCCAGAAAATTAGCGTACAAAAGGACTAATTTTATCTATACTGTGATAATACTCTCTGATAAACGATAAAGCAATAGCAGGGAACCAGATAAAACAGGAAGCTCTGTTTTGCCTTATGGGTAGCGGTCAACTTCTCCGTTTTATTTTCAATAATAAATTCTACTTGAGCCAATATTCTCTTATAAATATATGTTTTTGTTTGCATTTCGTCATTTATATGGACTGACCTATATGTATATTCTAAAAAAATTAGCCACACTTACAGACATCCGTGATTCAGTACGCTTTAGTTATACTCGGTGCTGCCATCTATTCTTCGTCAACAGAACTTTTGAGATGATTATCTGATGTATTGCTAATAGGCCCGTTTAAGTTAATTATTTGTGATATAATTACTAGCACTAAATATGCAGCAAGGTACACCCTGTATGACGAAACCAGTGGAATACCCTTTAAAGCTGGCGATATTTTGTTTCTTTATTTAAAGAATTTCATACGTGAAATAATCGTTTATTCTGTGTATTATATTAACATAGAATGTGCCCTCATATACGCTGTGTATTTATAAAGCCTATTGAATTAATTTGAACAGTCTATGTGCTTAAGTAATCAATTTTTCTCATGTATGAGGTATACCTGAAAATGCCAGAGTATTTCTGTATGATTGAAAAAATTAGATCAACCTACATCATATTTAGAAAATGAGATGAGATACATTCTATGGTTAACTGCTTTGTAAGCTGCACATTAAAATGCCTTTTAACTCATTCCACATTTGATGATTGTTATAATTTGGAAATAATTTATTATGTGGGCAGATATTCAGTGATTTAAAAGGAAGTGCTTTTATGCATAGTATAGCAATGGAACAGTTTGTGATGGGTCATTTGCCGTCTCATTTTGAGAATTCACACAACACACGGTTGCTATGGAAAATTATCCATGTTTACATTTACCATTGTTGGTAATAGAGTTGTGTATAGGAATGAATCCTGGTCAATACCTAACATGTTAATAATATCCATAATATTTTGTCTGCAGCGTTCGTGTAGTATGGCAGAGCAGTGCGACTTGTCAGTGGACGTCATTATAGAATATTCAGATTGGATGATGCGCAATGCTGATTGTTGGCTGGTAGTACAGTGACTGAAGTTCATTCTCAGGCTATCACAACCGAAGGTGATTAAATCTTTTCTCTGATTTTAAGTCATGGTTTATTTCTTCTGTAAAAACATGTTAAATTACAGTCACATAGTGGTGGCGTCGTTGCTTTGGAGCCGGAAGGTTCGAGATTCGAATCCACCTCGCTGCGTAAGGACCTTGAGCAAGTCCTTCACTCACAATTGCTCCGCATGTCAGCGTGAAACTCCGAAGCAGTGTCCGCTCTGCATTCGAGAGCGCCTCTGAGTACAGAGAGCTTGAAGGGGCGCTATAACAAGTGCACATACAAACAAACATACAAACACATGTACTATTGTACTTAACTAGTAGCAGAATTTTTAATAGATTTTTATTTATTTATATAATATATTAAACTGGCTTATTGTTTTCATGTGTGCAGCTTCAGGTGTGCTGTAAGGACTGATTACACCAGACATTCGGCAATAAACAACCAAGCTTGCAGTTTTCTACATTTAGACATAAACAAAGGTCATTGCCAGGTAACTAACCATTCTCAAGAAACCAGTTGTGTTTAAATTAAGTTTAAAATTAAGATTAAGTTTTGGAAGTACAAGTTTAAATGAAAATGCTTGAATTGTCAATGATCATATAATTTTATGTTACAATTGGATCTACCTTCTCCAGTTATTTGGAAAAGGTTTGCCTTTCCAGGTTTTTGGAATAGTTCAAGGTTCATTTCACTTGTACGTCTGCCAGCAATTAAATTTGACTCATGTAATAACTTGTGATCATCCGTTCATACTATGAATTGTAATCGTACTGCCTTTATCAGTTTGAAATTCAACGAAGATTGTTATTATTTATTTATATTCATTTGCTTTCATTGGAATTTGTGCAGAATCAGTGTCATTTGAGTAAGTTTTGTGAGTGGCTAATTAAGTGAGTGGTTCCATGTGACATTGTTTCTGTAAATACTCCGATGTATTGTCTTCGTACGAAGGTGTTTATCGAGCTGGCGTCGAATACCTCACTCAAGTACAGCATCCGGAGGAAGAAGATGGATGACAACTCAAGCGATGAACAACTGACGCAAGACAGTAACGACACAGGCGACGAAGCGATGCCTTCAATAGGTATCATATAATTGTATTGTCTCATCCTGTCTGTCTTGGGTGCTTGATGTTGTAGTGGTTAGCACGCTGGACTTTCAGTTGAGAAGTTGGGGGTTGAAATCCCTGCCAGGGCGGAAAATTTGGCTAGAGTATTCTGCTTTACTAGAACCCACTAGGGACCTTGGGCAAGTCTTTCACTCACAATTGCTCAGCGCTTCGGCGTGAAACTCCGATGCAGTGTCCGCGCTGCATTCGGGAGCGCCCTCTGAGTAGAGAGAGCTTGAAGGGGCGCTATATTAAGTGCACATGCAAACAAAACAAACTTTGATATAATAAGTACTAGTGCTGACTGTACACTGAACTATTTGTGTTCTGAACATGAAAACGTACACCAGTGTTTCTCATGATATGCCATCATCAGTTTTTTGTTGTATTGCATAGAAGTAGGCCTAATGCTACCTACCAGTCCTGCAGGTGTAAGACTGTATGTCTGCACCTCAACATGGGGTGTCCACTGTTTTACAATGTATTAAACTTAAAAGAGATTCCTTATTGATTAGAAATATTAAGCAAATATTTTTTCACGGTGTTTGTTTTCATGTAGATGAATAATTGAAATGTTTTGTAATAGAAAATAATTATGTGTTCTATCCTGTACAAATTGTCAATTTTTTCATATTTTTTGATTAATTCTGTGAAAGACGAGAGCCATTTTTTAAGGCTTGGTGGGCCACTTTTGACCCGCGGGCCACGAGTTGGGAACCACTGATCAATGTCGAATGAATTGTTACGAATATTTCAGGAATTGGCGGGCAGCAGTTTCAGATCGTCTCGCAAGACGACAACGGGGAACCAGGGATCCACACGATCACGATGAGTAATGTCTCATCGTCTGGCGGCTTACCATCGTCCGGACAAACCATCCTACAGTATGCTCAGGGACCTGATGGACAATATTTCATTCCAGGTTCGTCGCCGGTTTTGTTCCGATGAGCGGGCTGCTGGTGGTGGTGGTTTAAGTTAACCCGTTGCCAAGCAAAGTGTAGTAAATGGCATTGGAAATCGTATACCATAAGTTGGTAATGGGTTAAAATAAAGTGCTGCTCGCAGCTGAACTTTTTTGGTTTCTCAGACCTCGGTCTCTACCCTCAGTTAGAGAAAACCAAGGGTTAAGATGTCCGATGGCGCAACTCTCGGTGCTGAGTTTCTTCGTTAACCCTTTCTAGGCATGACTGTTGAAGTATAGTATTAAATGCAGAATTCTCCATTCATATTGATCTGGGCGTTACACTTATAATTGTTAGGTTTTTTGAAAAGGTGTGATTGTTAAAGAATGTCATTGAGGAACAGGTATGTCTGTCACTTAGTCGTGTGGTGGTGTTGTGTGTTTCAGTACATCAGTTAAGTCCTTCTGTCACTTAGTCGTGTGGTGGTGTTGTGTGTTTCAGTACATCAGTTAAGTCCTTCTGTCACTTAGTCGTGTGGTGTTGTTGTGTGTTTCAGTACATCAGTTAAGTCCTTCTGTCACTTAGTCGTGTGGTGGTGTTGTGTGTTTCAGTACATCAGTTAAGTCCTCCTGTCACTTAGTCGTGTGGTGGTGTTGTGTGTTTCAGTACATCAGTTAAGTCCTTCTGTCACTTAGTCATGTGGTGGTGTTGTGTGTTTCAGTACATCAGTTAAGTCCTTCTGTCACTTAGTCGTGTGGTGTTGTGTTTGTTTCAGTACATCAGTTAAGTCCTTCTGTCACTTAGTCGTGTGGTGGTGTTGTGTGTTTCAGTACATCAGTTAAGTCCTTCTGTCACTTAGTCATGTGGTGGTGTTGTGTGTTTCAGTACATCAGTTAAGTCCTTCTGTCACTTAGTCGTGTGGTGTTGTGTTTGTTTCAGTACATCAGTTAAGTCCTTCTGTCACTTAGTCGTGTGGTGGTGTTGTGTGTTTCAGTACATCAGTTAAGTCCTTCTGTCACTTAGTCATGTGGTGGTGTTGTGTGTTTCAGTACATCAGTTAAGTCCTTCTGTCACTTAGTCGTGTGGTGGTGTTGTGTGTTTCAGTACATCAGTTAAGTCTGTCACTTAGTCATGTGGTGGTGTTGTGTGTTTCAGTACATCAGTTAAGTCCTTCTGTCACTTAGTCGTGTGGTGGTGTTGTGTGTTTCAGTACATCAGTTAAGTCCTTCTGTCACTTAGTCGTGTGGTGGTGTTGTGTGTTTCAGTACATCAGTTAAGTCCTTCTGTCACTTAGTCGTGTGGTGGTGTTGTGTGTTTCAGTACATCAGTTAAGTCTGTCACTTAGTCATGTGGTGGTGTTGTGTGTTTCAGTACATCAGTTAAGTCCTTCTGTCACTTAGTCGTGTGGTGGTGTTGTGTGTTTCAGTACATCAGTTAAGTCCTTCTGTCACTTAGTCGTGTGGTGTTGTGTTTGTTTCAGTACATCAGTTAAGTCCTTCTGTCACTTAGTCGTGTGGTGGTGTTGTGTGTTTCAGTACATCAGTTAAGTCCTTCTGTCACTTAGTCATGTGGTGGTGTTGTGTGTTTCAGTACATCAGTTAAGTCCTTCTGTCACTTAGTCGTGTGGTGTTGTGTTTGTTTCAGTACATCAGTTAAGTCCTTCTGTCACTTAGTCGTGTGGTGGTGTTGTGTGTTTCAGTACATCAGTTAAGTCCTTCTGTCACTTAGTCATGTGGTGGTGTTGTGTGTTTCAGTACATCAGTTAAGTCCTTCTGTCACTTAGTCGTGTGGTGGTGTTGTGTGTTTCAGTACATCAGTTAAGTCTGTCACTTAGTCATGTGGTGGTGTTGTGTGTTTCAGTACATCAGTTAAGTCCTTCTGTCACTTAGTCGTGTGGTGGTGTTGTGTGTTTCAGTACATCAGTTAAGTCCTTCTGTCACTTAGTCGTGTGGTGGTGTTGTGTGTTTCAGTACATCAGTTAAGTCCTTCTGTCACTTAGTCGTGTGGTGGTGTTGTGTGTTTCAGTACATCAGTTAAGTCTGTCACTTAGTCATGTGGTGGTGTTGTGTGTTTCAGTACATCAGTTAAGTCCTTCTGTCACTTAGTCGTGTGTTGTTGTGTTTTTCAGTACATCAGTTAAGTCCTTCTGTCACTTAGTCGTGTGGTGTTGTTGTGTGTTTCAGTACATCAGTTAAGTCCTTCTGTCACTTAGTCGTGTGGTGTTGTTGTGTGTTTCAGTACATCAGTTAAGTCCTTCTGTCACTTAGTCGTGTGGTGTTGTTGTGTGTTTCAGTACATCAGTTAAGTCCTTCTGATGTCGTCTCGCTGTCGCAAGGTCTCGTCGTTACGGCTGGCGGCGTTGGTCTCGACTCTGCGACGCAGATGGTTGAGGAGGCTTCGAGAAAACGAGAACTTCGTCTGCTTAAAAATAAGTACGTCTGCCTTTGGTTTTTATTAATTTTCCAGCTGCAATGGACTGATATGTTCCCATGTTTTGGATGATTGTGATTGATTGATTGATTGATTGATTAATTGATTGATTGATTGATTGATTGATTGATTGATTGATTGATTGATTGATTGATTGATTGATTGATGAGAGGTGTTTGAGTCCTAATGCATTCGTTGATATTTTGGCCTGCTTTGACCTGATAAGTTCTAAGTGGAATTTTTCACATTTTCTCTTTTTTAGTTAATGAAACAGTGCGTGCAATTATGTCCAAGACAATGCGTTATTCATGTAAATGTGTCAAGCAGTTCATGTGCAATTGTACATTGTCAGATGACCATCTTCACCATTTAGTTGCTGGAAAGTATATAGTTCCTCGTACGCGACTACGCGTCTTGCCTTTGTCCGGCCTCTATTCGCAGTCGCCAGGCCCTTCGTCTCGGACTCTCTTCTGCATCGTATCGTGTTTGCAACTCTCTTAGCGAGACTGTCTTTCGCTCTAAACTGAAAATTTACCATTTCCCGTCTACCTACGATTCTTAATGGCTGCCCAACTTCAATGTGCACTTCTGAACTTTGTAAGGAATATTACATATTACAGTTTTATCGTTTATTGTATTTAGTTAATCATTCCGAGAGAAAGTTCAGTCGCGAGCAGTTTTCTTGAGAACGCTGTTTCTGTCGTTTGTAGGGAAGCCGCAAAAGAGTGCCGACGGAAGAAGAAAGAATACGTCAAATGTTTGGAAAATCGCGTTGCGGTGCTGGAAAATCAGAACAAGACCTTAATCGAAGAGTTAAAGTCGCTGAAAGAACTGTACTGCCAGAAGGACTCGCATAGCTAGCCTGCACGCCGCGTGTATGACAATGGACGACTTTTCTAAATGTGCTGTACAGACAAGGAGGGTTGGTCGTTGAAGTTTCTGTGATCGGCTGGAATAGAATAAAAAATTACTCTGCCTTATGACTGCTGGTGTGCGTTCGAAGTTTAGCACACTACCAGTTCGCGTCACGAGCAGCTACTAGGCACGGAAAAGAACTGCTTCGGTATTATTCTACCGAGGACGAGTGGCGTTTCGATATGTACATAGGTAGATTTTAGCAGATTTTATTCGCATGTTAAGGTTTCTTCTCATTCTTGTTTGGTTCTTTGATTCTGACTGATTTGATATGTTCGAGAGATCTAGCAGTTTCTTGAGTGTATATATTTGCCAGAAACAGCTTTTTTTATTTGTTTTGAAGGGTGGTTTTGAGCTCACTCATTAGTTACATAAATTGATGTGTCACCTTGTTTACCGTCATAAACCTTATTTAACAGGAGTTGCGAATAGTGCGGCATGAATGATTCTGTGCTGTGTAGAGATGACAACTTAACGTGTTTGATGCTTTGTATGAAAATGCGTTTCTGAACGTGTAGAAATGCAGTTATACGACTAAAAGTAATTTTTAGTGATTTCATGTATGGCGTGTGTGAAAATGACATGAGTGATTAATATGGCTTGTGTGAAAATGACACGAGTGATTAATATGGCTTGTGTGAAAATGACACGAGTGATTAATATGGCTTGTGTGAAAATGACACGAGTGATTAATATGGCTTATGCAAGAAGTGTCTGATCAGTTTGTCTGATGCTGATAAAAGATCTCCAGTGTCACATGTTTCCTTTTTCTTGCATTTACTTGTTTCCTTGCCTTTCCAGTGAATCAACTTCTTTTGCTGACTTGGTAATTTTTTTATCAAATATCTTCTGTTTCTTGATGAATATATATATGCATGTAGGAGTTTTGCTTATAAGTAATTATAACGATGTGTAATAGCACTCTTATAGTGGACTGGGCATTGTAAAAGGAGGGTGTGCAAGTATACAGAGTACGACTAGGTTAAGCAAAAGCAAGGATTTATTCTATGGGGCGTTAAATAAGTGTGGTTGTCATGCAGTGTACTGGTTGGCATCAAACGGAAAGTGACAGTTTGAGTAAAATTAGTTTATTATACATGATAGAATGAATAGCTGGATGGAAAGAGAAAGGAGACATGGTGTTAAAGAATGAAAATAGCCAACATGTGATGAAGTCAAAGATTTATAAAAAACAGAGATAGATTACATAGAAATTTTCTTACATTGCAAACTGCTGTTTACTTGTGGCCAAGTGTGTGCGTGTGTACCGAGTATTTAATTCTTTAATAGAGGGTGAGGAGGGGTGTGTACAGTAAACTTGAGGGCATAATTTTGTGTTTGCCATATTTAATTTTTTCCTTTAGCTTTTTTCAAGGAAAGTATCTTAATGCTTTGTCGTTAGAAAAAGCAAGCACTCTCTGTAACATCGTTAAATTCTGGGCTTGTGTTACAACATCATAATAACTGAAGCTTGACTTTTTCATTTTTTTTGGTCACCAGTTAGAGCAGTGGAGAGTCGTCCTTAAGCTTACACATAACTGTTACCTCATTTTCTTAATCTTCATCGTATTCTGTTTGGACAGTAACAGATTCACAGAGAAAATAATACATGAAAGCATAGCGTACCCGGCAAAATTGGCAGGCGTGTTTTCGATAATTGTATGTCTTAATTGCATGTCTTAATGTGTCCAACTTTAAATGTTGCAGAAGATTAAACACAGTACCCCGGCTATGTGACCTAATTTTTGATTTATGCGGAGCCTATTTAAGATATTTGATCGTATGACATGTATATATTTATAGGGTAGGATGCTCGGGCAATGAATTTCATCCGCTGTATTTGATTTGTGAAAATAAGTATTTAGCTTTGGTTCTGAAAAATGTGAAAAGAAGAAGTAATTTTTTTATTGTTCTTGGAAGTGAAATTGTATTTGAAAACATTCGTAACAATTTTTGTATCAGATGAAATTGGCTATAAATTATTTAATGGTACAGTAGTACACGTCCTGGTTTGTGTGTGTAATGTATGTATGTATGTGTGTATGTATGTATGTATGTATGTATGTATATGTACAGTTGTACACCCACACATTTTAGACATGGAGAGTGCAGTCTAAAGTATGGCTACTTACTAAAGATACATTAAGAGTTTGTAGATAGATTTTATTGCTGTGTGTACTCTGGATCTGCTTGTCTCTGTTTGTTTTAAGTTTGTTCAACATGTTCATCTTTGTTGGAGATAATATGGCTTTGATACAATGCACATGACACGAGAGGCTGCTGTGTACTACACGTGGGTCATGGATATTGAAAGTGTTACATGTTATTTCACGGACGGAGGACAGAACTAACTTTTTTTCGAACTTTGGCCTAAAGTTATGGCACCCCAGTGAAGCTGACATCCACATGACAAAATTGCTTTTGCGTTATCTAAAATTCTGTTAGTCAGTGAGGCTTGTTAGGTTTATTTCCATCTAACAAAGACATTGTTGCAAATACGAAGATATTTAAGAAGTGCGTCTTCGTTTAATAAATAGTGCATACACTACACTAAGTTGAGTGACTGATGCAGAATGTTTCTTAGAGGCCCAAATTACATAATGATAATTTCCTTTATTGAATACTCCAGTTGATGGACCGCAACCGGTTACAGTTATGCAATTGAAACAATTCATAAGAACAAAATCACAAATCTTAAACTACTAACAGAACAGACGGCCTGCAGTACAATGCAGCTAATAGCAGCCCACAAAGCACTTCTATCCTGCAGGGGCTTCAGGAATCGAGCCCGAGTCTGCTGATCTCCATGCGAGCGTTGTTCTGTGCGCCACCATTGATATGAATATGAAGGCATTCAGAGATCTATTCTAAACTGTAGAGATCAGGGCTGTTTTTAAGGAATTTTTGGAACTGCACAACTTTCCTATCCTCCATGGTAAATTACTTCCAATTGGAAGACAATGACTTTTTAAAACTAGTTTTAACTGTACAGAAGTGCTTCTACAACTGCACAAAATCCATTTAGAGCTGCACATTTTGTGTACAACCACGTTAAAAAAAGCCCTGGTAGAGCTCAAAGGAGGCTCACAATTCCGTAGTGAAAAAGTACTGGATATTTCCAGGACTGTTTCAAAAAGGATGGCGTCTCTAAACAGTGGTTAAAGTGGTGGGAACTCTGAATGGGTGAGCAGTGGGAACGCCAAAGAAGAGTTCTACTGCATTACCGATGTATTCATGGTTCCATGCATGTCGAGCAGTGGGAACGCAAGCAGAGAAATTTGAGAGCAGTGGAAATGCCGTAATGTTCCCACCCACTTTGAAACCTGTCTTCAAAAGTGACAATCAGGTTAATGACTGGCTGACTTTCATCTCACTCCCTATAACACGCACCAGTCAGGTTTTAATATTCTGTTCCTTTCCTCTACATTCTACAACAGGCTTTTGCTCTCCTTGGCTATCCGTTTACAGAGGTTTCGCCTCTGCCTCCTTGATATTTCATCTGTCTTCACTGCCACTATGTCATTAACACGTCTGATAATATTTTAGCTGTGGCTGGACTGGGAGCGCCTCTGAGTAGGTTTCTTGAAGAAGTGCTATATAAATTCACGAAATGAATGAATGAATATCATAATTATAAAGAACCCGTTGTGACAGCAGGTATATTATTTAATAGGGCGAGCTGTATGCCTACTAAACAATTTAAATAGACACGGCTTCCAAATTTTTATAGTTTTAACCAGCTGTGCTCAGGGATGCCACTCTGAATTTGTTAGGAGGGTCAGATCAGGTATAAAAAGCCTAGAAAACCCTAGACTAACGATTTCTTTGAGTAATACATGGATTTTTCAGTCTTTTGTGCATTTTCACTTTAAAAAAATAAATTTGTATGCAAAGAGTTGAATAAACCGCCGCGTGAGAAAAGAGCTAGATCATGCCTAAAAAACCTAGAAACCTAGACAAGATCGAAAATACCTAGATCTAGGGGAAGCTATAAGTGGCATCCCTGGCCAGCTGTGCTTAAACTAATGACGTCACTAATATGTGCGTGGTGTGGTATCGCCTGTGCTCCGTGAGCTTATGCAGAGGAGGCTTTGAGTTGTTGTTTGCTCAATATACACAAGTTGTTTTGTTGTGCGTTAAATTTCGTTAAGTTTTACCTGATTTCGGTTGTAATTCGCCAGTATGCCTTTTCATACGTGTGGTCCAAACGAGGCTATGGTTGTTTCAGGTCTGTTGTCGTTTCTTTTACATAGCGGGAACTTGTAAGAAACTGGCCCTACTCCAAAAGTTCGGACAGTGGCTGCTGATGGTGGCTGGCGATTACACCATCCAACTTTTGAAGTTGGCTTACCCATTTCACCTTAATTAGTTCATTGTCCCGGAATTGGTGTAACTATTCACTTAACCAAATGTTCTTGTTTTCGCACAATAAACTCGAGCAGATGGCTGTAAATAAGTTTTACAGAGTGATCATGTAGAATGTCCGTGATAACTCATGCAATTCCAGCTTCCGTTTAAGGACAACTTCATCTATCGAAATCTGTATGAGTAAGAATTAATGCGATCAATCCAACTTGTATTTAACCATGAATATTTTCATCAAGCAAACTCACACTGTCTTACGCATGATTTTTTATGTATTATTATCTTTCGAGGATTCATTTGGAAGCCACTTGATGGAGCAGTTACTGTGGTTGTTATTTAATTATGAAAATATGTTTGTTTGCTGTAGGATGTTGTCTGAGCAAGCCTCTGCTGATTCCTGGTGGAAGGGTCTTTGTTTGGCCAGGACTGCAGAAGCTCCAGAAGTAAGCTTCATATTGTACTTTCTCACTCAAACATATATTACTCTACTCAATTTTATAAAACCCAAGTACTAGCTTTGAATTCAGCTACATTTTTGAACAACTGTTGCGTGTGCATGTACGTATGTCACGGTATGTTTGTATGCGCACTTGTTATAGCGCCTCTTCCAGCTCTCAACCACTACTCAGAGGCGCTCCCCACTACAGCGCAGACACTGTATCGAAGTTTCACGCCGAAGCGCTGAGCAATTGCGAGTGAAGAACTTGCCCAAGGTCCCTACGCGGCAACTTGAGGTGGATTCGAACCTTGCACCTTCCGGCTCCAAGGCAACGACGCCACCACTACACCACCGCGCCCCACATCCTCTCGAACCAAGCTGCCTTTAGAATGACTTGCGACATGAGTTTCTCAGTTTATCTTTCTACTGACACCGGGTGACTATTTTGTTTGAGGTTGGGAGCACCTCTGATGAGTCTCTCTCTCTCGCTATATGAATCTGCAGTTGCTGTTACCCAGCATATTTAAGGTCTGTTTTACTTTACGTTTAGGATTTCCTTGAACACTATGACGCTTTCGATTCAAAGTGACCGAGTCTACACGCAGTTGGGTGTTGCGATTACAGTGACGGGAATTGCGCAGGTTCATTCACTGATATTTCTTATAGCGCTGCTATGTCAGTCAGTTGATTGCGTAGTTGTCCTACTTACTGCATGAAAATTTTGCTCTAGACTTGCAGTCAACCTTTTACTAGTGAGATATGAAATGGAGATATTTCTGTTGCAAGTAATGCCTTCTAAAGGAATGATAAGGAATATTACAGAATGCATGTTAAAGAGCACTTTGCCTGTGGTTGAATTTTTCTGACTATGAAGGTAATAGAGTGCAAAACTGCAACACGACATGTAGCACCCCATCAAGAGAGTCATATAAGGGCAGAAAGTTGACCAGAATTTAAAGAATTTTTTAATTTAGTAAAATTTCCAAGCGTAATTGTTTTACTCAGTCTGTATACTTGTAAGGTGAATTTCAACTGACAGGTAAAGATTCAAGGCCAAAACATTGAGATGCTGCAGGCTGCCTGCCAGCAGTTTCTTGGCAAATCAGAGAAAGAAATTCTGAGAATTGCTCAGGAGACTCTTGAGGGTCACCAGAGAGCAATCATGGGCAATATGACTGTCGAGGTAAGCCTGTCAACATAAATTGCCATTCATCTATTTTGAATGCAAGATTTATCCTTAGATGTCTCTGGGTTATCAGATATTTTCACGTAAGAAAGTACAAAAAAGCATAAATTTGAATAACATTCAGAGGGGATTATAATATTGAAGTCATTAACAAATTCTTTAGCTGAAGCCGTTTTATGGAAATATTTCTTCACTTATTCACGGTATCTGAATCTATAACCGGTAGGACTAAATTTCTGGGAGTCTATGTGGATCAACATTTAACATGGATAGATCATATAAAATGTATTTCCTCAAAAATTGCTAAAAATACTGGGATAATAGCACGTACTGCATACCTACTACCTTCCTCTATCCGTGTAAAACTATATTATTCGCTTGTGTATCCATACTTAGCATACTGTAATCTAATATGGGCATCTAACTACACTACTAGACTGCATAGACTGATAATACTCCAAAAAAGGGTCATTCGAAAAGTGGCTGGTACTACATATTTATCGCATACCAACCCCTTATTTTGTGATTTTAACATATTAAAATTTGAGCAGATTCAACTCTATCAATCAGGAGAATTTATGTATCGCTTTGACCACGGTTTGCTCTCTCCTGTTTTCAAGGGATTCTTTAATCTTGCTTCTCAGATCCATTCTCATTCAACAAGAAACTCGTCAAATTACAGATGCATCTTTGCTCGCACAAATACCCGTCTTTTCTGTATTAGAGCCACTGGTCCTTCAATCTGGAATAAAATCCCTCAAGAAGTTAGGCAATCTCCATCACTATCATTGTTTAAGAAAAAGTTTCGCTCTCACCTTGTCAATAATGGCAACATTGTGTTATGATGTAACAATGTGTTGGTCCATGTAAGCCACACGCACACACACACACACACACACACACACACACATGTCTTGCACTTGTTGACTCTTTAACTTTTTTTCTTCTTCTTATGTAGTTAAGAGTTTACATTGTCTGGTTTAGTTAAGATACCAGAAGTAGTTGTAATCATTCACTTCTTGTTAGTAGCAATTGTCGGCCGTTTCATCTTTTCGTTTCACATGTACGTAGGTGTCCCTATCAGCGGGGTCAGTGATCCCTTCAGGGCCCATCCTTGTGGCCATTCTAATTTGAAAATGTGATTTGTAACTGCATAATTGTAAAAGATTGTTTGGTTACAAAATAAAATGATTTGATTTGATTTGATTTGATTTTGATTTGATTTGACTAGCTGAGAACTTCTGCTCAAAGGAAATGAAAGGTTGTTATTATTATATGGTCTTTTGCATGCACTTCTGCAGTACTGGGCCTGACCATTAGGAATGGTCTTCCATAGGAAAAATGTTTGCTACCAAGGACAAATTCCTCGGCTTCTTACTCACATCTGAAAACCACAGCTGGGCCAGGAGCGGCTCTTTGTAGTTATCTTGAAGAAGGAGCTCTATATTGAGTATTGAATATTGATTGCTATGGACTATTGGACTTGCATATAAAGTATTATTTTAGTGGCAGCTGTTGATGTTGGTAGCAGTGGTTTAGTACCTTCTTCAGTGCTTCATATTTGGATTGTGATGCAGTGGTTGAGTGATTAAGGACCTTTTTTAAATTCTGCAGTCGATATATTTCTTGCTCTAAGGAAATCTACAAAGACAGGAAGAAGTTTTCGAAGGCCGTGTTTGAGGTTGCGTCTTCCGATCTGGTGAACATGGGCATCAGCGTCGTCAGTTACACCATAAAGGACGTTAAGGATGACGAGGTTTTTCCCAATTTCTTTTGAACCTTCTAGCGAAATTAAATTAACCTCAGACGAAAGCAAGGAGGAGTTAAGTGTGTAAGTAAGAATTTTAATGAAGATTTCTGTAGTATGTATCATGGACTTTCTAAAGGAATGATGAGAAATAGTGTAACACACTTGTTTAGATCTGTCGGGTAGCTACATGTATGTTAAGTGCCTTCGTGAGGTTATTGTATGGGCGCTATATAAATGTCCATATACAATGTACATATATACATACAATATCAAAGAATACATGTTAAGGAGCACTTTGCTTGTTGTTGTTTTCCCCTGGCTATGAAGGTGATAAAGTGGCTGAGCTACCTGTTGCAGTTTCATGCTGTTACTTCTCAATTAGTAGAGATAGTGTTTAATGTATAGTGAGTGATCTGCATAATGTTGCTGCTTCTAGTTTAATATCCTATGGTGGTGTGTTTGATATTGTCAGGGTTACCTGAAGGCGCTAGGTATGACACGTACAGCGCAGGTGAAACGCGATGCTCGTATTGGTGAAGCAGAGGCGCGACGGGATGCGGGCATCAAGGTCTGTTCGTCTTCCTTTGTTCATTAACCCTTTACCCGTTTGCTTCGAGAATATTCGCTGAAAACACAGGCTTAATTGGAAAAATGAACGGGTAAAGGGTTAAAGGTTCTTTTAGGAAGTTATAGTTATGCTACACCATATTGTGGTGTGTGATGTAATCTGAACTGAAAAAGTTCTTGTGAAATGATTAGTAATATTGTTGTCGGTGTTTTCGAAAAACAAAAAATAGGCCGTGCGTCTGTCAGGAACTAGAATTCATGGTAAAGTCAAATTGTCGTTTGCGTCTGAACCTTGCATTTAAAATGTAATAAACAAATAAAATAAATAATTTTTAAAAAAAATGTTTATGGATTTTGATTCACTGGGATAGAGTTATTGATTTTCACACATTTACGGCTCCAGCTATTCTAGCAAGAAGAGTTATTCTGTTTTATCTTCCTATTTGTCCTGTCTCTTTAAAATCATCTTTTTGTTGTATAGTATTTATATAAATTTATTATTTTTATGTTGTTAAACTTTCACATTTGATTTTCTGTGCAGGAGTCGATAGCTGAGGAACAGCGTATGGCATCTCGCTATGAGAACGATATTCAGATTGCTCATGCGCAGCGTGATTACGAACTGAAGAAAGCTGCCTTTGACCAGGAAGTTCTGACGAAGAAGGCACAATCGGAGCTTGCCTACGCTTTGCAGGTCTTCTTTTTGTTCTGGGTTACATTATTAAAATAGTCCATAGCGTTGTGATTGGATTGCCACTTGACATTATGACAATTTGCTTGGCATCTGTCATGCATGAATGGACTTTGATTTGGCAGCCTTTTATTTTTTGATTTGTCTAGACCGTTACCAGTTATATCCTGTAATTATTCACCATTGTGGCAAACCCTACCCCTACTCTCAGCTTTGATCGGTCGTTGTAAAGCTTCATTTGGGTCAAATTGTCTCTGCTCATTCGCCGATAGGTCTGCAATTTTTGATGTCACACAATTGGCAAATGTAAACAGTTTTTGAGATTTCACTGGATGTTCAGTTAACTGCGTACTGACTGAGTGATTGCCAGGTAGGTTAAGGGCTTTGCACTGGCTTCATTTCCATCAGTGGCAAAGTCCAGCAGCTTTTAAGGTCCTTTTCTAGTGTTTATTGAAGGGCACCACTAAGTCATTTCCCGGAAGAGGCTCTGCATTGTCTTGTATATGAGAACTAAACTTGCGACTTATGCCTAGACTAAATTCACCTGCTTTTTATAACTCACTCAAAACCTATTATTTTAGCTGTGGCTGGACTGGGAGCGCCTCTGAGTAGCTTTCTTGAAGAGGCACTATATAAATTCACGAAATGAATGAATGAACTTGTAACTTACATAAGTACCTGCATAACCTGTTATCCAAAAGACGTTGATACAACCAGCTTGTACCAAAATGCATGGAAAACATATATAGCTGGTCGTTAAAGGATTAACCTGTTTTCTAAAAGACGTTGATGTAATATGATTGCAGGCGGCAAAGACAAAGCAGGCAATCAAGGAGGAGCAGATGCAGATTGCGGTCATTGAACGCGCTCAGGACATCATGGTCCAGGAACAGGAAATCATCAGACGAGAACGCGAGCTCGACGCCACGATACGCAAACCGGCGGAAGCGGAGAAGTATCGCCTGGAGAAGCTGGCCGAAGCAAACCGGTTCGATGATACATTCATTCAATCATTCATTCAATCATTCATTCGATTAATCATTCATTCAATCATTTATTCAATCATTCAATCATTCATTCATTCAATCATTCATTCGATCACTCATTCGATCATTCATTCGATCATTCATTCAATCATTCAATCATTCATTCAGTCATTCATTCAATCATTCAATCATTCAATCATTCATTCAATCAATCATTCGATCATTCATTCGATCATTCATTCAATCATTCATTCGATCATTCATTCGATCATTCATTCGATCATTCGATCATTCATTCAATCATTCAATCATTCATTCAATCATTCATTCATTTAATCGTTCATTTGATCATTTAGTCGTTCATTCAATCAATCAATTAGACTGGGGTTGTCAAAGAGCAGGCTTGTGCAACTTTACCTAAAGACTGTGTAATTTGAGAAGAAAAGTTTGAATTTGTAATTTTAAGTCTCAATGAGTTTTATGCGATGTTCTTGACGTATAACGATAAAATTAAGATTTTTGAAGTATAATTTGCTGGCCTATGTGCTGAAATTGCATCAAGTAAGATTAGTTTTGCACAAGTTTTCTGGGGACAGTCTCACGAAGCCCCCCCTCCCCAGTCCCTATCCACATTCTGCTCTCGCATTTTGGCACTTGCTAAAAGAATTGCCATTGACCCACCATAACAAAGGTTTGACACACAGCATTTGACCTATCTACAAGCTCAATAGCATTTAAAAGATTTTCTTGCCTCTTCTTTGCTCCGAAAACTCTTTGTCTTCAAGACGTCTGAACACCTTATTCCACATCGTCAAAAGGTATGAAGAAGCATGTGGCAGCATTTGGATCTTGAGCTTCACTGCATGATGATGGGCTGATGTCATTCTGCTGAGTAATGATGATAATTATTTGAGTGTAGGAAATGGCTTTAACCCTTTAATGCCGAGATGGTAGTAAATGGTTTGGGAAATCCTATACCCTCCGGCATTAAAGGGTTAATATGGATGGTGCTGTTTTTATTTCAGCAATCGTGTAATGTATGAAGCTCAAGCAAAAGCTCAGGCCCTCCAGGTGAGTGTATTCAGAACGATATTTGGATCCTTAACCCTTTACTGACCAAAGCGTAGTTTATGGTAAGGGGAAGTCTATGCACTCGGTCGGTAAAGGGTTAAGTTTATTGTCTTGAATAAGTAAACTTAAGCAGAGCTGTGTTGTTATTACTGGGCTTTTCTTTTGTCAACTGTTCATCTCATGCGCTATTTTTTGGGGCGTTTTTCAATTCAAATTGTAGCTAATATTTATCTCTTTGAACATTTGTAAACGTCTTTCTGTACTGATTGTAGCTGTGCTTTGAATTTACAGATGAAGGGTGAGGCAGAGGCATTTGCAATAGAAGCGAAGGCAAAGGCTGAGGCCGAGCAGTTGATCAAGAAGGCGGCTGCTTTCAAAGAATACCAAGAGGCAGCGCTGGTGGATATGGTGCTGGAAATGCTTCCAAAGGTAACGTCTCCATGTCGATTTAGATTCGGTTCATCTATTCTTGTGCTACTGGTTTTTCATTCATTCATTCATTCACTCACTGTTTTATTTGTGTAGCATCTTTTCAAGGACTACTCAGAGGTAAGAGGAGGAGGAGGAGTAGGATTCCAATTTGACCAGGGTCTATGACAACAGAGGCCGTTACCCTGGACAGAAATTTGCTCGGCGTATTACAGCACTTATGAGCAAGGTACTAGACCAGTCGATAGTCGATATTCAGAGGTAAGAACCGTTTTCTTGCGCTTTTAAAATGTGACGGGTGTGACCAAGGGCACAGACACAGAGGGAGGCCATTCCATACTATCGCCGGGCCAGCCACAGAAAAAACATGGCTTTGCATGATGGAAGTAAAAGCAAACAGGGCTGTAAGCAATTTCCTTCCCTTTGAGCATAGCGATCGACTAGTCTGGGTAAACAACACGGCCTGACAGAGATAAGTAGGTAAGTTGGAGCAGGACCTAGCTGACATTGTCATACCAAGGAATATCATGTCCTTTTAGTTTAACAATTAACTTTTACGTTTTGTATTTTTTTAGGTGGCTGCTGAGATTGCCGCTCCGCTGTCTCAGGCGAAGAAGATAACGATGGTTTCGATGGGCAAGGGTGATGTGGGTGCTGCCAAACTGACGGGCGAGATTCTGGAGGTGATGGAGCGCATGCCGAGCGTTGTGGAGGGCATCACGGGAGTGAACATCTCCAAGGTGCTATTCTGATCTAAACTAATCTAATCTAATCACTTATATGTTGTTGATGTGCTCATATTGTCAATTGATGGTCACTTGAAAATGAAGGCTTCAAGTTTACAAATGTTATTCTTTGGAGATGTCCAGTTAAAGTTCAGGCAGTTAAGGACATGAGAAGTCGGCTACTGTTGGTAGACAAGTTTTGACAGGTCTATGTGTCTTAACCTGTGACGGACACTAATTTTGTTTAGTTAAACTACCAACTATTTTTCAGCTGAAATTTTAAAAAACCTGTAAAATTGGTAACTGATTTTGTAAATAAGCTAACTAGATAAAAATATTGAGTTAAATTTTTTCTCTCACTTTTCAAGATGCTTTTTGACAAACTTGAAACAGCACGGACACTGAATCAGAGTTTCATGCCGAAACGCATGAGCAATTGCGAGTGAAGGGCTTGCTCAGGGTCCCTACGCGGCGGCTGTAGGTGGATTCGAACCCGCAATCTTTTGACTCCAAGGCACCGAACATACCCCTAAGCCACCATACCCCACATTACCTGAATATGCTGTCCAATACGATCACTTTTGACTTGAATGTATATTTTATTGAAATAATATGTTTCTGTTTTTTAATTCAGACCATGAAAGCTGCTCAGCGCAGAATCTGAGGTGGAGCCAGTTGCCGTCCTGACGTCCAATTGGTTGTATTTTACTACACGTGCACTAACAGTGGAATTGAAGTTTGCATGATATTGGTTCCGATTTCATTTCCTTATTATACGCTGTCATAATTGAGGACGTGTTTTCATTTTGCGCTTTAATGCAGTCAATGGCTCTCGGCAGCTCCCCAGTTCTTCTTGTCTTATAGCGTGACAATACTCACAAAGCAGAGAAATAATTTTAAATTTAAGAACTTCAATCATGGATTCTAGTTGTGAGATAACAAGCTTAGTTTTGGATAAACAGTAGGATACCGTGGACCAACACTTCACATACATGGAAGTGAAGTAGCTAGATTATATTCATAATATTAGATGCTGCTGCTTTTGTATATTATGTACTGTTTGCAATGAAGTTTTGATCTACCGCATCGTATATAGGCAGGTTTTGTCAGACCATGCATGGTGTCCTTAACTACTACGTTCATTTTCAGTGCCTCATTTTAATCGTTGGCACATATTATGCGTTACCAAGGAAACAATCTATATGCTCGTTTGTATGTTCCTGTTTGTTGTTCAGTGGTCCAGTACAGCTTTTATAAGCATTATTTCTATCCAAAACTGGTGCTAAAGTGTTTCACAAGAGGCGAAGAAAGAAAACATGTGGCTATAGTTTCACATAATTATGATAATTTGAATAGTGGAGGAATTCGTAAGTGGGAAAAGTGCTATGAAGTGGTGACTAAACAGAATATTGCTGATTGCCATATAGGATAATAGTTATAAATAGGCTAATATCGACGTCATGGTTATAATTTTATATTGAGCGTGTACACATTTTGTTGAAACCCCTCCCCTCGTCATAAGCACCCGGACACAAAATCGCCTAAATCTGATTACCCTCCTTGAGTACACAACATGGATGGCCTCTGAGCAGAATGGCGAGCACACTGATAGCACATGAGTGACGAGTCAACACAGTTTGACATGGCCACAGCATGCTTGCTTGTTTTGGGTGAGAATTTGTCATAAGGCACAAGTAGTGCAAAAATGGTTGGTCTTGCTAAACCAATTCACTGCAATTCAGTAACACAATGTACCATTATTTGAGCCATCCGAATATGATAAATTACCTTTTTGTACAAAAAATACACAGCCGGAGGAGAGGAGCATAACTTTGGAACAAATAGCCAAGGTTTTTCATTTTCATTTTCTTCAGCAGCAGATGAGCAAGTAAATGTTGATTTAAATATATGCTTTGTGTCTTAGTTGTACAATGTACTTGGATTTTACTATTTGTGCTTGGCAAGATTTGAGTGATGAATGTAGGTGTGGCACGCCAAGTTATCAGAAAAGCAGAGAGTAGCAGCAAAATTTGGCAGCCATTAAGTGAAGCCAGATGTCAGAGAGTAACAACAGTACCAGGAATTCTATTTATTGGCTGTCTGCTCCAACCATACTGCTGTGAAATGAAAGTATTTCTTGTTAGCCTATGCTGCCTTATGATTTTCCCAGCTATGCCATGTGGTAGAATGGATCTGTATTTCTTGTTCCAATGCTGAGTTTTAATGAATGGTACGAAGTGAAGATCTGTCTGTCCTATCTACTATTTTAATATATTTCTAATTTGTTGCGTTGAAAATGGAAAGTTCAAATATGTTCCTTGATCTATGCATACTTGTGTCGGCTACCACAGCGTTATTTGGAATTTGCTTTTTCTTTGCTTATTCAGTATTATTTTCATTGCAGTTCATGGTTATGGAAGTCTAGTTTCCTTTCAGCTTTCAGAAAATTCTCTGAAATAGATTTCGAGATGACAAAAAAACTATACATTTTAAGTTCCTGCTGTACGATTACACAACTCTCACCAATTTGGCTGAAATCCACAAATATTGGTCCAAAGTTGCCAATCTCTGGGGCACTTCCTAGTCTACCTTTCTACTTCCCAGAAATTGATAAAGATTTTGGTCTTTGCACATGGTCTGAATTGTGTGGTTTCCACTAATTTTTATCTGCTCTCCTGCAGTGACCAAGAAGTATAGTAGATATCTTTTTATATACAGCCGTCAACTAGATTATTGATAGTTTATTTTTATGCCAATCGTTAACATGCATTTAATTTAGACTAACAATAAATGGTATAATGAATCTGGTTTTTTCTTCTTAATTTAGTGATATGCTGGGCATGCGCCTTTCTGTTTAAAACATAAAAATATAGGGTTTCAATTGCATGTCAATGCTGCATTTGGTGTATGTACGTGATTTTAGTCCCCCCACATACACACATGTGCAGTTGTACACAGGGGCAAGGCTTAGTGGGTGGAGAACGGTACTCCCACTGCTCTCGGAATTCTTTGACTTCCCACTGCTCAATATGCATGGAACTCTGGAAATTGCATGCATTCCAATAAAACTCTTCTTTGGTGTTCCCCACTTCTCACTCGAACCACTTCCACCACTGGGTTATTTTGCTATAGGCTTAGATGATAGAAATATGTCAGGATAACATGCTTCAGTGCACACCATCGGTCAGAATTTAAGAGAAAGAGAGCTGGAGTAGTTTCATTCCTACGTGTACAAACCTTACATCGATAATGAATAAATGAATGAAGGAAACACCATCTGACAACTCTATTTAGATATTTTTGCTAATTACATACAAACAACATAAAGTCAAAACCTGTAGCAGAAGGCAAAGTAACGGTAGCAAACAGCAAGATCTCAAGCAAGCCTGAACATATCAGGTCAACCTCGTCAAAGTTCTTACTGCAACTGGGCCATTGATTCTAATAAAACGGATCCTAACTACTTTTGCATGAATACAACTTCTGGCACCCAACCACGACTCAGGGGTGGGCCACAAATTCAGGTTTCATCCGATAACGCAGATAAACATTAGCTACCTACGCACTCGAACATAAATCTGTCAGTTATAGTGGTCTATCAGGAACAATCAGTAACGGACACCATTGTTTGCGGACACCATTGTTTGCAAACAACTTTTCAACACAATCTGTTGCCGAGTAAGGAAGAATATCTAATCAAAAACCAGCGATGAATTATACGCGTGCATCACCCACACTTAAAAGTTCAAAGAGCAGTACAATTAGCTTTCAAGTGCAAAAGCTTTACACCACTATGTGTGCCTATGCATCATTGTGTCTGTCATACAATGCCAGCCACAGGTCAACACAATGGCTATACTTCAACGACATCATTTTACACAATGCACAGATAATTGCATAAATTCACACAGAACTCACCTGTTACACAATGATAATATATATAAGTATATATATTATATATAAGTATATAGATATAATTATATATACATACACACGTACACTTTCATAGCATTCTACCTATATGGAAGTGCACAGGCATGTTTATATAGTTCTTACATTAAGGCTACATTTGAAAGCATACCTGTATCACAGCTAGTAACACTAAACATAATGCTAACAAATGGTAGCAGCGTAAATGCGATGCAGCTCACGGTCGCTGTAAACACATTGATTGATCGAAAATTTAATCGTTCGTTAACTACCTGTAATAGTTCTTCGTAGAAGAAATTTCCCTGGCTTAACAACGTGCCATCAAATTTTTTTCCACATTGTGAGAAATGTGCAACATTAGGTGATGCATATATTCTAAAGCCAGTTCTGGTTACTAACAGCACAATTATCAAATTGCTTTGTGATCGAGAGAGACAGAAGCGGTCGAACCTGGGCTGTTGTGGGTTGATTGGTTAACGGCTCAGATGGCAGAATAAGCAATTCACAATATTCACAATGTAGAAGCAGTACAATTATTACTCCAGAAGTCATCCTCTTTACACCACATCAAATGAAGGTTTTCACCAAATGACAAAACCACTGCATTTGTCAGACCCGAAGAAATATCCAAATATCCAAGCAAATCAAAGGTTCTTAACCCTTTAATGCCGAGATGGTAGTAAATGGTATGGGAAATCCTATACCTCCGGCATTAAAGGGTTAAACAGACTCCTCCTGACATATAACGAGAAATATTTCCTGCATACTAGGCAACAGTCCGTTTTATTATTATTATTAAACTAATGCTACACTCCATTTGCAGTACCGTGCGTTGCCTTGAGCCACAAATGAAAAACTCCCCCAATAAACCTTCTGCCATTTGCACAATCTCGATCTTAAATTACTGAAGACGCAACACTTGCAGTCTCAATTAAAAGTTCCAGCTAGCGTTTCTTGCACTTTCTGACTTGCATCATCTAGAAATCTGTGACCAGCAGTTCAGTTTTTTCAGTTTGTTTATTTATTGACCTGTGGGTCAGTAGTATGAAAACATTGCCAAGTGGCTTCCAAAAATTAGACATTTACATCCTTATCGCCTAACTTCTTTAGCACATATGTGTCTAAAACCAAAACATATATGAATAAGTACATGAATAGCTATAAACAAACAGTGCCTGAAGTTATCAACAGAACTTTGCAAAAATTAGGCATATTGTAGCAGCGTTTCTAAACTGCTTTAAGGGATGTTACAGGTCAAAGCATATGAATGTCATTCTCGGGTCTGGTTACGCGAAGAGCAAAAAATGACAGTCCCGCTGCCTGGAATTGTATCCCGGTTTAAGAAAAGTAATTTCTATAGCTCCCGTTCAAGGTGATAATCTAGGTATGCACATGTAAACCTTTAAAAACTTTATATCAGATTCGTGCACACAGAGAAAAATTCACAACACTATCAACTTCCAAGGTGTCCTGTAAACCGTTGGCATTTGACATATAACCGTGAAGAAACAAGAAAGAAGAGAACTACAATAAATGATTAAAACTGTTGGTTAGTCTGCTTAATATATATCACACCAATCCAAATCATTTGAAACCAACTCGTAACACATTTGCTGGCTTTATTCTCCAAACGTCGTCGTCATTTGCCAAACAACGTTTACAAATCTTGTGAACAATTTACCAACTCGACGACCAATTCGAGAGAACCTCCTAATCAAATCACCCGACGACACAGACTGCAGTAATAATTCACGCACGCACACACACAGGAAATGAAGAAGAACTGAAAAAAGAAGAAACTCAATAGTATGAAATTACTACAACTAAGAATTAAGAGAACTGTAAACCAACGATAGCAACCTATAAACCGTGCAAATAAATCGGGTTAATCGTCCGCATGGCAACAACAACGTACCAAAACACATCTCGCGGCCATGCACGGATGGATGATCAATCATGGATGCCACAGTTCAATTGTACAGATGAATTCAGAGCTCTGCATGCTGACTGGATTAAAGTTGAAGAAATATTATTTATTAAGTGAATGCTAATTAATCAATTCGTCAAGAAACCTGTAAGAACCGTCAGGCTAATAAGATTTCGTAGTATTTTAGGCGTACATAAGCATGAACTGTTCTTCGCTTACAAGCACGTACAATAAACCAATTTTTCAGGATATACCAGCGCCGCGTACACTTTCTCCGTGTGATTTCTCCCGCATACGATTACAATTACTTAATGTTCTTCTCCTTGTCCTTCGTTGTCGTCTCCGGTTCCGTCGTTTTCGCGTTGCTTCGAGACGCGGCGTCGACAGAGTCTTTTGCGGCCTTGCTCATCAGTTTAGCAGGTGGTTTATTCTGAGGGTTGAGGAAATTCTTCGCCTGCTCCAGCGCCTTCTGTCGCTCCCGTTCCTGCTGATCCTTGAAGGACTGGTCGTCCGACTGCATCGCGGCAGTGCCAAAGGCGGCCGACGAGATGGCGCCGGGAAATCCCGTTCCAAAGCGCGAACCGTTTCCAAGGTGAGATCCTGGTTGGCCGGTTGAATGATGAGACGATGACGATTGCTGACCGCCGCCGCCATTACCATGTCGAGGTGGTCCTGTCTGAGGTATAGCTCCTCCCATCTGATGCACCCCTCCTCCTCCCACTGAGCCGCCAGTCGCTTGCTTCGCAACGTCTGCAAAACAATCAATGCTCGTAATCGTCTTTAACCCTTTAATGCCGAGACGGTAGTAATTGGTATGGGAAATCCTATACCCTCCGGCATTAAAGGGTTAAAGCTTTCATAACTCTCGACTTAAATCTGGGCATATCAACGGGTTCCTACAAGCGAAAAAAGCGTTCTCTGTAATCTACCAGAAGTGTTAAAAAATTAGAGGTTGTTATTTTTCGTGAGCTTCAACAATGGTGACATATAGAAAAGATATAACACAAATACAACATTTTCTAAGCTATGTAGCTGCATAAGCAGTGCTCAAGGTAGTCTATTCTGTTAATTATACTTGCCACTTTTGGTCAAGTTGCTCTACAAAAACAATGGCTAGCAAATGTTTTCATCATAAAAAACCCAGCATTGCAACCAGTATTTGTCTAAATAGACTAACCTAGCTACTGTTCATGCATGTGGACAGTGCTACTTGCAGTCGAAAAGTCACCAACAATATTATGGCCACCTAGATAACTAGTGAGAGTGTTGCCTTCCAAGCAAGAATTCATGAATTGCTCAAATTGACCCGTCGCGTAAGCTTGAAAGAATAATCGTAAGCCCGATTCAAAAGAAACTTATTTTACACAGCCACATCCATGAATGTGTGTCACCGCGACATACAGAAAGCAGCACACATAGCCCGATGAAATTTATTCAATCGTCAAATGAATTTGCATAGTGCCTCTTCAATGGAACTACTCGGAGGCACTCCCGACCTCAATGTGGACAAACAAAACTGAGTTCAGATGAGAGAGGAATGCCTGGGAATGATTTCTATAAAAGGAGGGCATTCCAGGTCAATGGAACTACTCGGAGGCACTCCCAACCTCAAATGTGGACAAATTGAACTGCCTTTAGATGAGAGGAATGAATGCCTGGGAATGGATTTCTATAAAGGAAGGGCATTCCAGGTCGAGGGTCCGAGCACACGCAACTGAATCTGCACACTCACCCAGTCCCTTTGTCGTCGTCATCGTCTGTTGGCTGGAGACGGGAAGAGCGGTCTTCTGTGTTCTGCTCTGCTGGTTTCCCATCAAATCCATCCCACCAGGTCCTGCTGCTGATGCTACACTGGCTCCCAGGCTGCCTGCCCCACCCGATGTTCCCATGTGCCATCCACTGGACACCTGTGGGCCTCGACTAACTGCGTTGGCGCCGCCGTTGACGCTGGCTGTGGCACTGCCGACGGATCCGGCAAGGCGTGCCTGGTACTGCAGCTGAAACTGTTCCTGGAGCTGCTGCTGCGGAACCTGTGAGTTGTAGTAGTGCTGCTGCTGTGTCTGGTTGGCCTGCAGCAGTTGCTGTTGTTGCTGCTGTTGTTGTTGACTGGCTTGTTGTGCTTGTTGTTGTTGCTGTTGTTGTTGTTGTTGAGCCAATTGCTGGCTGTAGCTCTGGAACTGTGAAGCCATCATGCTGTTGCCTCTGCTGTTTCCAGAAAGACTGCCATACAATTGTTGCTGTTGTTGTTGCTGCTGTTGCTGTTGCAGTTGTTGCTGCTGTTGTTGTTGCTGCAGCTGTTGTTGTTGCTGTTGTTGTTGCAGCTGCTGTTGCTGCAGCTGCTGTTGAGAATAGGACTGGTTAACTGGCATCTGTGATGTGCCGCTCTGGTTCATTCCTGGGATACCCCCTCCTCCTCCTCCGTTATTCTGGCCTGGCTTCAACTGCAACATGAAATAGACAGAGTTGCAGCTAAACAGCCTTTTCTAAAAAAACACTTTAAACTACAAACGACCTACGACTGAACTCAACGAGTTCTGGAAAAAGGCAAAGGAAACAAACAAAACAAGAATTGCTAAACATTCACGAATTAAAAACAACGCAATTTACTGCCAAACTAACTAACTTAATTTGCTTGCACTTTGCAAAATAAGGCTATGGCTCAGTCTCGATCATTTGTCTCAATTGGTCCTTCTCTTTGGAATGCCCTTTCTCCTTCTGTTCGCTCTGCACTTCTTTCTGGTAGTCTCTCCTCTGCTTTATCTCTTCTCAAAACCTGTTTCTTCTCGCGGGGGCCTTGCGCACTGGGAGTGCCTCTGAGCGGTTCACCCTACTAGATGCGCTTTATAAATGTTTAAATACAATACAATAGATAATTATAAATTACAAAGTGCTTTCAATTTGGACGAAAGCAATAACTCCACTGCCACATTAAAATGAATACAAGCACACAGCATGCACAGTCAAATCACGTCAGAGCCAACACGTGTCTACCAAAACCAGACATTGACCAAATCAAACATCAGTAACGCAAATACATAACATAAACTGCAGTAATGCAAATACATAACATAAACTGCAGTAATGCAAATACATAACATAAACTGCAGTAATGCAAATACATAACATAAACTGCAGTAATGCAAATACATAACATAAACTGCAGTAATGCAAATACATAACATAAACTGCAGTAATGCAAATACATAACATAAACTGCAGTAATGCAAATACATAACATAAACTGCAGTAATGCAAATACATAACATAAACTGAAGCAATGCAAATACATAACATAAACTGCAGTAATGCAAATACATAACATAAACTGCAGTAATGCAAATACATAACATAAACTGCAGTAATGCAAATACATAACATAAACTGCAGTAATGCAAATACATAACATAAACTGCAGTGATGCAAATACATAACATAAACTGCTTCAACAATCACATTAAATCAGCAAACAAATACTAGAACATCATTTCTTCGTACATCGTGTACCTGCATATGACTTGTAGGTGACACGACAACACGCTGAGATGCAGGCTTGAATGGTGGTGCAGAGTGCTTGAGCTGTGAATGGCTTGGCATCGTAATCGGTTGTATTGGCATATTCAAAGCAGAAGCTGCCGCCGCCGCCGCAGGCTGGGCTGGCAATCCAAATGCCGACAGTGAATACTGCTGGTAAGATCCCTACAGTAAAAATAAATACCAAACTGCTTTTCAAACTACTACGGAAAGCCCAATACAAAATTTATTTACAATACTCCAACATCTGTTGAAAAATTACAATTTCTCACTCAATGCACAGGTCTGGCTTCAAAAAATCAGAATGCTAAAAGCAGTGAGCCGCTATATTACAATATACATAGACTTTGCACGTGCACTAGTGCATAAAGTCCAATCAAAGAAATTAAAAAAACTTTAAATCTTTGTAGTTAATACTTTATTCCGCTGTGCTAATCAAATCAAAACAGGACAGACATGTTTTTCTTAAAACAAACCAAAGGCCAACAGCGTACCTGTAATCCAGCAGTTGGCTGTTGAGTTTGATAGCAAGCAGTCTGTTGCATCTGGGTTGGTGGATAGTAATTAGACGACTGAACGGCCTGGAGGGCACCACTGCAACAACACAAATCAAAACTAGTTAAGCCACGTTTAGCTACAAAATAAACACCAGTGTTTTGTCACTGCACAATGTCTACAAGTGTGCTAAAAGAAGATTTCAGGGATACAGAATTACTATTGCAGAATACAAAACAGGATCACCAACTGCTGTATGGCTCTTGTCAGCAAAAAAGACACCACTACTCCAAAGCCATATTTTGATTAGAGCACATTACACATTCACTAAGAATCAGTATTAAACACTCAATAAACACTCAACTTTTGTTTTAGAGTCAAAATGAAGAAAGCAAACACAACATAAACTACGATGCAACTGCAACTGATAATGCAAATTTCAGAAGTGCACACGACCATAAAACAGAGCATGACACAGAGCAACTGTGAGTGAAGAAGAACTTGCTCAACATCCCAGTACAGCAACCACTTTCGGCGAGACTTCAACCCGCACAGTAGTGCTCCACATCACAGGCCGAGTGCTCTAACCAGTCACGTCTCAACATATGTAGGACATCATGAAGATCAAACCAACCGTTGTTGCATAAGATGTGATCCAATGATCTGCGAGTTCGCCGATCCAAGCAAAGGATCCGGCTGCGCTGTCGTCTGTCCAGTCTCATATGGAACGCAGAACGGTGACAGCTGCTGCAGCTGAGAATTCGTGATGAGCTGACCGTACGGAACAGCAGCAGCGGGCAACTGACTCGTCTTCTGGCTGCTGTTCGACACTGAAGAAAACAACAAAAGCAACGTCAACGGATCTTACCAGAACTTCATATTGTAAAGCAAAAACCAGAACTTCATATTGTAAAGTGAAAACCAGAACTTCATACTGCAAAGCGAAACAATGTACCTTACACTTACTCTACCTGTTTATAATCCAAACAGTTCCATTTGTGATAAACAAGTACATTATTCAACCTGACCCCCTTATCACTGGGATTGTCCACAAAACAATAGAAATAAGTTTTCTATGCTGCAAAGTAACCTTGCAGGCCATCTTGTAGACGTCGATCTTTCTGGCAAGATGACAGGAAGCACACCTGAACAAGAATCTTGAAGCAAGCTGGACACGATTAACATAACACACACAGTGTCACACACAGGTACTGGTACTCACAGTATGGAGGTACTCACAGTATGGGTGTGGCTTGATGGCAGCCGACATCAGTGAAGAAGTAGTGGACGATACCATGATCGTGCTCTGCTGGTGCTGGTTAAGCTGAAACGCATTCCTGTACGCCTGCTGCAGCTGACCATTACCATACAAGTCACTCTGCACGTTTGGCAAGTTGGCCGTTGGTAGAAAGAGGTTCGGTTGGCTACACGCAGTCAGGCCGAGAGGAGTGAGAACGGGTGTGGCCTGGTTGGGCTGACCAAGGTTGTAGCCAAACGCGTGCTGACCGTACTGCTAAAAACGTAATCATTACCAGACAGTGAGAGCGAGACAAAACTAGAAAATATTTAAGACAAAAGCACCAACACACTATGCAGATCACAGAGTACACATTGCAGCTATGAATGGTTTAACATGCATGTAATGTCATAGTAGTTAGTACGTAAGTACTAAGTATATCTTCAATCTTCATTAGCAAATGCACAATGGTACATGCAGCTAAAAGTATTATTATAAAACATAAAAGAAATCTTTTAAGCTAGACCTGAGGCAGCCATGGAAATGAAGTGTTAGCGGCATTATCAGCCTCGGCAATGAGGGCAGGTGGTCGATCCTCTCCCTTAACCCTTTAATGCCGGAGGGTATAGGATTTCCCATACCATTTACTACCATCTCGGCATTAAAGGGTTAACATATCATCTTAACACCAACAATGTATGAGTGTACACATTATATCGCTGGCATATTCCTCCCAGTATGGTTAGGCATTACATTATAGTCCACAACGTATAAAGGTCTTCTACAGTAGGAAGCAAACTAGTCAAATACATTAAATCAAGGGATGTGGCTGATTGCGGAAGCACCATAGAGAAAAATATCACCAATACCTGTAAGCTAATTCCACAATCCTGCGCCATAAACTGTGAAGTGTTGAGCGCGAACGGCATGTGAGAGCCCTGTCCGACTGCAAACATCAGCTGTGCGCCCCCACCACCAGCCGCAGTCGGTGGACTGGCGACTCCCGTCAGGTGATTCATTGACAGCGGACTGTTGGAGGCCTGCAACAACGGCCTTACCTGTCAACATCATTTCAAGATACATCACTCGCAAAAGCAACGCTACTAGACATGGCAGCAGGACCAGACACTGTGTGCGTGTCAGTCTATGTCCGCAATTCTGTGAGTCGTGCCATTTAAAACCACTTCAGAACAGTCAAATTTTCTCATGTCTGTCTAAGTATCTGCTGTAACTTAACACCTGCCTCTAAATTTATAAAATCTATACATACACGCAAAAACAACTTGGCACGCTAAATTTAGCCTTTCACCATCAAATCACAGAAACTGAACCTATAAAGTGCACTACAAAGCAAGTGCTAGATAATGCTGCCACTGCATGTCCATGCCCTAGTGCCAGTCCCAAGCCTGAATGAAGGAGGGGCAATGCGAATGATCTATAGATGTTGTAATTGTCATTTAAATTTTATACCATGTATTAGGAAACCAGAAACCTACACACTGATCTACAGTTGAACATTGTTGTTTGCTGGTAACATATCTACTGTACGATTTCAGAGACAGGAGTCCGTGGTTTATATTGAGACAGTGACATTCAAGTTTAAGCTCATCACTGAATGCATTGCAAATGTTCAAAATAATAGCTAAGCGATTTTTAAGGAAATATGTTACGTCTGTCAGCCACAGATGCTCAACAACATAAACCAAAACCTTATTCAACAATTCTCAACATACTAAAAGTGGCACAGCATAAATGTTATAAGCTAAAAACCTTAATCACCTTTGTTCCAATATACTCTTTTTCGCGATAAACTCTTGCAAGATGCCCATTATTTTTAATCCACTAATATTTACCGCGTTGGACATAACAATGTGCAACCTGCTGTTCACCAGTAACATACTCTAATTTATTGGCCGCCTCAGTGGACTCTTTCAAATCAAAGCTTAAATCTTATCTGTTTGCTAAGGTTTATCCCGCAGTTAGCCGTTTGTGATGCGTCCTTGTAGCGTTATGGCTGTGCTACAGCGCCATACAAATTGTCATTATTATTATCATAATTTTTTATTATTATTAGCATTTATAACAACAAAGACAATGACAATTCAACATAGGGTCCCGATCTACAAAAGCATACCTTACATACATTCGTTTGTTCACTGAGGTAGTTGTTCTTTGTGCTGATATCTTTAGCGACAGAGTAAGAGCAGTCGGGGTCTGTATAGGCAGCCTGACTCAGAACCTGAGGCGGCAACCCCATAGAAGACGAGGCGGCGGAGGCAATGACTCCTCGCTCCTCTCGACAGTCTATCTCCTGCTGGACGTGATGCTGGTGCATTTCAGACGATGGCATAGCCATAGACAGTGAAACGGATTCTTCTGCTAGACTATAATTCTTGAAACCTTGCTGTGTGGGAACAGACACCTCCTCAGTAATTGAAGCATTCGATCGTTGGCTTGAAGACCCGGACACAATGCTGCAACACACACGTGATGCAGTTAGTTTAGCAAAGCAGAGTTCTGGACAAATGAAATAAATATCTGCGAGCCGATATAGCAAAGTTACTGCAGATAATGGTAAGAGTGAAATATCGTTCAGCCTCATAAATATGCAAGCGTGCCTTAACCCTTTAATGCCGAGATGGTAGTAAATGGTATGCGAAATCCTATATCATCCGGCATTAAAGGGTTAAGACATGCCATGATGAAAAAATTATATAGACAAATGCTAATTATTACATTGGATTATAACGAAAGAGCAGCACTCTTTTGGTGATAACTGCCTGTTTGTATCCAAACTATAAATTAAATTCTAAATTAGTATGTCTCCATGCAAATACTTCAAGAGAAAAATTCGAGTTAAATCTATATAATTTAGATGTTCCATAGATTATGAGATTAATTGCATAGCCCAAAGTCTAGCATGTGATCATTTGAGTCATGCATCTGACATCTCATCTTACGCAAAGAACAATTTTGGTCCAATTTCATGTCTCAGTGCGTTCTGAGCACGTTTCCTACACATCAGTTTCCAAATTAGGTCACGTTTCTTAAAATTCTTAGATCTCATCTTCCAATGATATAAAATATCTACATACATATATAAGCTGCACAAGACGTGCACTATCTAAAGGTTTGAAGAAGGCACCAGATATCTACACGTACTATAGTATACTATACACTACGTCATACAATTCTTCAGTGATTACTTTCCGAAACCTCTAGCCGCAAATCACGTATAGTCGTATACCTTTGTTCAAATACTGCAATGAGGTTTTCACGTTCCCACACGTTCTTCACAGACGCGATTTTCAGGCCGAGATCGTCTGCGGCAGGCGACTGAATCGAGAGCAGATCCGCAGAACAATGCGGTCCAATTGTGCTCGTTGGCATGGCGATCGGCTGAGGCCTGTCGATATCCTTCGCCTCCGTCTTCTCCTCCGTCAGTTTCGCCAGCTCAGCATCAAACGTGAACTCGAGCTTTATGTCGGAAGAATCTTCGCCCTACCAGCAACGAAAACAGCTACCAAGTCACGTTACCACAAAAGCAAAAACACCAGTTATCTTTCTTTTTTCATGCGCACTTGTTATAGCGGACCTTCAAAATCACCACTCAGAAGCGCTCCCGACTACAGAGCGGACATTGAATCGGTGTTTCACGCCAAAGCGCTGAGCGATTTCGAGTGAAGGACTTGCCCAAGGTCCCTACACAGCAACTTGAGGTGGATTCGAACCTGCAACCCTTCGGCTGCAAGGCAACGAACATACCCACTACACCACTGTGCCCCACAATCAGTATCAGTGTCCAACATCTGACTAGCAGCCAGTTGGCTACAGGAGTTGACAAAGCAGAAATCTGGGTTTGCTCAAGATGGGACTGAGTCATACAATCAACTCATCTATCAAATATCCCAAAGTGTCAGAATTCAACATGTGCTTGTATTTAGCGAACCAAATCCTGAAAAGATTTAACAACTTGCAAATACTTAGGAATGTGTGCACTGCGTTTTAAAAGGCAGTACTTACATACCTCAGAACTATGTAGGACTACACTGACGATAAAAACAATAACCTATCAAATACGAAAATTTGTGCCTGTACCTTGCCGCACTATTTTTCAAAATACTTACATTTATTACATGCGGAAAATTACTCCATAAATGAACCTGAAAATTATTAACAGACACGTATCAGAATTTAAGTCCAGGTGTCATTTTATTATTAGTCAAGTTAGCGCCGTTGTAGAAACTGATAGCAACTCATACAACACAAAAGTTAACCAAATAGTGATGTTAACAGCGCAGTAACATCATTTGCTTTTCACCTAAACACGATTCTAACAACATCCAGGGGTGTCCTGCTTTCGAAATTCAGGACACGCCGAATAATGCACATGCCTACTCTGGATCTACATAATGACTATACCTTGTTGTATTTGTACATGCTGTTCGATGTCGGCATTTCGATCGGATCAAATCCACAGCTGCGTTGAGGTCTTGATACTATCTCCGGTTTCTTGATGGTTCTACTTTCATCCAAATTCATTAACGGCTTAACAGAAGATGGCGGCACCTTCTCCAAAGTCTGATCAACCTAAAAACAGATCTCATCAAATTAATTGTGCTTCTTGCACATATCGGCTTGCCATACACGCTAGACACATTGCACTGTAATCATACTCAGAAAGGTGCGATGCCACTGATGGCATCAAATGTCTTCTCCTGCAACTGCTTTGCAGTCGCCAGAATGCCAATGTTCAATGCACAAGACAAGACGTCCATCAAATCAGAAGGTTCGAGGTTCGAATCCACCTCGCCGCATAAGGACCTTGGGCAAGTCCTTCGCTCACAATTGCTCAGCGCTTCGGCATGAAACTCTGATGCAGTGTCCGCTCTGCATTCGGGAGCGCCTCTGAGTAGAGAGAGAGCTTGAAGGGGCGCTATAACAAGTGCACATACAAACAAAAATCAACCAATTGCACACCAAATCAAGCTGCAATTAAGTGCACCAATGACCTAGCTCCTGTTCAAGTCATCTACCTAGAGCCCCTGGCTAACTTCAAGGAGCACGCTGTCCTTATACATTTCTCAAATGATATTATTGTCAACTGTACCTTCTGCATAATCTGCGATCTTGACGTCTCACACGTGTATGAACCCATGCCGCCACTCGACTTGATCTCCATCAGACTCTGTGGTTGCGGTTGTTGCTGTGGATGAAGCTGTGGCTGCTGCTGCTGCTGTTGTACTTGTTGCTGTGCAGAAGCTTCGGCTGCCGTTGCATGCTAGAATAAAGACAACCAAATGAAAATTGACTACCTTCAACAGGGCGCATAATTTTAACATTTAAGATACTTGACAAAATTCTTTGTCATTAGAAGTTAACCTTAACAAATGCATAAAATACTGATGAAAACAACATTCATTCAGTCAGTCAGTCATTCATTTTGATGATTTATATAGCACCTCATCAATTGATGCAACTACTCAGAAGAAAACTAACAACAATGTGACTTCCATAATTTACACAAAAACTCTCAGAAGTCTGAGCAAACTGGGAAAAACAATTTGTATGACATGAAATTGATCTGTACAATCATCACAACATGCAAAGCCACTTAACCCTTTACCCATTCATTTTTTCCGTTAAGCCCATGTTTTCAGCGGATATTCTCGGGGCAAACGGGTAAAGGGTTAATGGTGGCTGTTCGACTTGCCTTTGATTCCTCGACACGCAGCTTGTTCTCTGCACTTGGCGAGCTGCGACTGCTCGACTCGGCCGAATTCAGGTTCTCGCTGTTGTCAATGCCGCTGTCGTGCTGATCTCCCTTGTCTCCGTACTTGGCGACGACATCTCGCACTGCTAGCGGGGCTACAGGCTCTGACGCCATAGCAGCCACTGCTTGCGGTTGCTCCCAGTTACCAACGGATTGCGTCACAGTAGCAGCCATTGGAAACATCGAGCCGATAGATGCAGACGCTGTTGAGAAAATACAAACAACCAAGTAGCAATAATCTCTAGCAAGAATGACAAATGTGCAATTTGTGCATCACTGGTCAAATGTATCACTAAATTTCCACATTCAAACAGTCTTTTGCTTGCAAAAGAATCTTGTTTTAAAAAATCCACAAAGCCAATCAATATGAAAACCCCAAAACAGAAACATGCCCAGTTACAGATAATTAATTAATAGTTTAAGATACCTAAACATTAAAAATAGCAAGACTTTCAACGAATTAAATACAGCATTAATTGCAGGAAACAAAATCCAAGTGCAAAGCTAACACATTGATTTGAACAGTCAGCCGTTATACACAAACAATCACTTACTTCTTGATGGAAGATGCTCTATTGCGGAATTTCCACCCGATTTGTCATTCTCCCATTTCTCAATCGTCGGTTGAGTGTAGCTGTAAGAATCTAGCGGCAAAAAATTCCTCGCATGTCAACTAATGGACCAAGCTTTCAGCAATTACAGGAATCGTAGAATTTCTATTCAAATAAATACATATCTAAACTGCTTGGAAATATAAAAATGTAACACATCCTCATGTTATAACTCACACTATAATACTGTCAAGACCAGCAAGATTTCGTCTGACATTGCAAGTGGTCACTAATTGTAATTTTTGTAATTGTAATCGTACATTTATATAGCGCCCCTTCAAGAGAACTCCTTAGAGGCGCTCCCGACCTGACACCAAACTACGATCAAAGCTGTGATTCGATGTGACGAAGCAATTTTCACAGAAGTTGGGTAACTGCAATTGTAAATTTAATAAACGCCAATTCAAGGTGAACTCCTCAGAATCGCACCCGAAACGAATTACGAAAACTCGCTGAAAACAGCGTGGAAGACCTAGTGATAATTATTCATTTTCTAGTCTAATTTGCGCCGAATCAGTACAGATTATGAATGCGATATGATTACTTACTTCTTGGTGGCAAAGGTTCTGCTGTTGATCCATTTTTCAAAGCACCATTTTCCCAGGTTTCAATTGGTGGAGACGGAAAACTGTATGCGCCTACAAGTGCCAAATAGATCAGAACAGGTAATCTCACGACTTCAAACTCTGCTTAGTAAATGTTACACTATGTACTCAATCATCCATTTGTGTGTGTATGTACAAATGTACAATGATGCATGAATAGTCATGTATGTGTGTGCGCACATGCAGGTGTACAAAACTGTATGTGTATAAAATTGTATGTGCATGTATATGTAAGTTTGTATACGCATGCATGCAAGTATGTACAATTGTACGT
Organism: Lumbricus rubellus; assembly: GCA_945859605.1. Classification (NCBI taxonomy): domain Eukaryota; kingdom Metazoa; phylum Annelida; class Clitellata; order Crassiclitellata; family Lumbricidae; genus Lumbricus; species Lumbricus rubellus. The sequence goes on along the minus strand of OX243823.1, from coordinate 8,349,301 downwards.
CTGCACTTATCTGAAATTGCATAGCGCTTTTCAAGAAGGTACAGAAAACAGTGAACGTGTTATAGAAAAGCCAAACAAAGCCAGTTGTACTCAGTTAATCCAAACTTAACCCTATAATGCCGGAGGGTATAGGACTTCCCATACCATTTACTACCATCTTGGCATTAAAGGGTTAAACATGCAGCCATAGACAACGACAAACACTGCAACCACTTACATCTTGGAGGTCGTGGCTCTGCTTGGCCGCTGTTGGACGACACCGTTGGAATGTTGTTAGCCATTTCGTTGTCCCAATTCTCAATCTTCGGAAGAATGTCTGAGCACGCTTCCTGCACGATTGGCACAGCTCTCGGTTTCTTGTCTTTCTGTCTGGCCAAGCGGGGTGGCAGCTTAGGCCTTTTCTCTCCTCCCACTGGAACTGCGCGTAACCTTCCATTTTGCTGCTCAACAAATACAATTTCCATGTTAAATTCGCAATAAAATTGCATTTCTAGAAAATTCGTAACAACCTTAACTGAAAAACAGTTTCAAATATCATGCAAAATTCCTGTGGCATTAATATAAGGTTGTAATTAAGAGTATACATATTTAAATACTGCATTATCCATGTAAATATCAACCGGTTACAAATAAAAAATATATATGAAAACATACCACACTCGTCTTAGTACCATGGACTCACCTACCATAAAATATTATATATATATATATATATATATATATATATATATATATATATATAGCTTACGCACACCTACAGAAACTATTATTCATTCATTTCGTGAATTTATATAGCGTTTCTTCAAGAACCCTACTCAGAGGCGCTCCCAGTCCAGCCACAGCTAAAATAATAGGTTTTGAGCAACTTATAAAAGCAGGTGAATTTATTAAGAAAAGTTTTAGAAAGTTGGCTGAGATATACTGCCCTGCTTTGGCAAAAGGAAGCAAGACCTGCTTATTTTGCAGGACTTGTTTCCTTTTGCCAAAGCAGGGCAGTATAAGACAGCCAGAGACAATAAACCAACAACAGAAAAATTTTCAGATCTAAACTTACAAATGATGTCAAAAGTAGAATTCTCCTTATACAATAGTGATAAAATTCTACATTGGTAACTTGACCACTTCACTGTCAGGTAATAACTGTTTACAGACAAAGTAAGAATGATCATTTGAAAACAATTCACCACACACACCTTAGCCTCTTTTTCACTTTTCTTCGCTTGAGCGGCCATGGCGGCTGCTAATGCCTGTTGCTGCTGCTGTTGTTCCTGCATCTTTTTGTTCGCTTCCTCTTGTGCCGCCTTCTGTTTGCTCTTCTGCGTCTTACGTGAGGTCACTTCCTGAAATCCTTCGTTCGACTCAAATAAGAAAGCCGGGTCATCTATGGAAACCTCTGGCTGGTCATCGATAACGACGACACCTACAGAAAACAAATTATTTCATACAATACAAATATTGGTCATCTCAACTAATCCACGCTGTTACTGAAAAATCGGTAACATTCGCACAATCACATAAAAAGAAACTGATACTGTGGAAATCAAAATGTAAGTACCTCTGAACATCGATACAAAAAACCCAATAAACTGTACCAAACTTTCAGCAACTACCATACATACATGTACATGTTCATACATTCTGCATATATACTGTAATAATAACTTCTTCATTATTGTGCCACAAAAGGTATATGATCTCTTAAAATAACTGTTGAGCATATGATATTAGTCTTTCTATTTAAAAAATATTAACATGTGTCACATTTACGTACTTTTAGCACTGACAAAATTATGTTCCGTACCAAAATTTACTACAACGGCTGACTGCAACAAATACACTTGAAATATTAATATTAGTCTCATACATCATTAACACTAAAAAAATATGGGCTTAACCATACTTACTCGCATAGTTGTTGATATCAATGTTGGCCAATGCAACTTTCTTATCCTTTTCTGCCTTTGCAGCTTTTGATGCTTCACTGGTTTCAGGTTTCTTTGCTTTAGACCTTTTAAAAAGAAATCATTTCAGCAATGTGTAGAAGAATGCATAAAGCAGTAATAATTTTTTATGAATGTATCCAGTTTAACTTCTTCTTACATTAACAAACAGTATACAAAAGTGGGCTCACAAGCTGCATCATAAATAAACAATCTTTCAAGTGCAATACTTCCAATAATTAATATTTTTAAAATCAATACAGATAGATGCCGTAAAAACTTTGCTTTTCTTTACAACTAACTTTCAAGCAACCAATTCTGTCGTGGTACATTTATAAACCAGTGTGATATAGAATATAATTATAATCAACAACAACAAAAATATTACACATTTAACAAGCACCTGCCAAAATTTATGCAAAGATAAACTCATTATTCATCAGTGCTTATAAATATGCAAGATGGCTGTTTCTTAACCCTTTAATACCAGAGGGTATACGATTTCCCCATGCCATTTACTACCATCTCGGCATTAAAGGGTTAAAAGCTTACTTGATCTGGGCAGCGGAAGAACTCTGGCTCGACGGCTCCGGCTGAGCAGCAGCCGCCTCTTGATGGTCTCGGTAATTCGGACCAGTCCCCGGTCTAGCTCCTCGGTTGTTGTTATTATTACTACCGACGCTTCCTCTTCCAGATCCACTGCCGGCGCTCTTTCCGCTGCTCCGGTCCTCCCCGCCGTTACCATACCCACCACCGCCAAAGTTTCCAGATCTGTTCTGTCGTTCGCCACTAGGACGCTGGCTGGAGAAGCTTTTCCTGCCGTCCCTTCGGCTCTCGGCAACAACAACTTCGCGGTTGATCGGTTCCTCCTCTGCCTTCGAATCTCTGTATGTGAGAACGTCGCTGCTCTCGGACGCTGTCTCCCACTCCTCGTTGCCAAGGTCAGATGAATTCTGCTCCATCAGAGGCGGGATCTTGGTGTGGTGGGTCGAAGGACCGATCGTAGGATGTCCTCTGCTGCCGCCACGACGTGGACCACTGTCGCCAACTGCACCCCGTGAACGACTTCCGGAGTAAGATTGTATTCCTCCGTGATCTTGTCGCCCGTACCTGCGTTGGTAAAAAAATGCAGTCTTTCAGTTGAAGAAATTACACACAGCCTGCATTAAAATAAATGCCAAAAAACCGAGGAACAGCTTTGTATTTAAAAAAATAGCCACAGACAATCGTAAAACTTGGGCTGCACATGATAAACGTTGAAATATACTAAACATGATGGCTGAAAATGCCAGGCGAATGTGGCCCAAACAAAATTCACTGTAGTTAACTCTTGCACAGCAGATGTGATTAATGTCTACCCCATTTGAGCTATATTTAAAGCCGTATTTACACACTAATACACAGATTAGATAGAGGAAATATTTTAGATTCTGAAAACCCTGACATGGGTTACCAATGATTTGGTGAAGTTCAAAACGCAAATTGCGGTGTTGATTTATTTTTTAAACATTTACATCACGTCTTTTAAATATGAACAGCCACATCTCCCTTTTTGGCCATCGATATAGGACATGTTCATATTTCTACGGATTTCAAGTGCTTACCTTCTCATGAACCAATTACGGTGAAATTTTTGCAAAACAACATCGCTACAGTGTTAACAACAAAACAAGTTACCTTCTCCTGTTGTTTGGTCTCCGACGTCCTCCTTCACGTCCGGCTGCTTGTTGTTCTTGACCGTCTTCATCAACATATGCTTCAGACGTCTCAGAATATCTGTAGTTCTCGTCGTCTGCACGACGACGATTACCTATAGACAAACAAAAAGTGTTCATATAAAATAGTCCAAGGATCCCTTCGCAAAGTCTATAACACAATCTACCCTCAGTAGAAAACAAGGACGACCAAGGAAAAGGTGGTTGGACGAGGTTCAAGAAACAACAGGAATGAATCTGGAACAACTAAGAGAAGCGACATCAGAAAGAAAACAATGGAGAAGGCTGGCCTTGACGATCGCTAGAGTTCAACGAACTGACAGCACAAGGTGACCCTCGGTCATAATTTTGTCTTGCATAATAAGAATATAGATCTATACTTGTCGTATTTCCACATTTGAAAGTGACTAAAATCGGCACTATAACCCTCCAAACGTATTTTATATGGTTTATATTTATATTTAGTTCAATTGTTGCCCGTGTTGCACAGAAGCCCGTGCTGTCCCTGTTTATTTATATTGGGCTGGAGCGCCTTTGAGTAGTTTCTTGAAGAGGCACTATATAAATGCTCTAAATGAAAGAATGAATGAATATTTTAAACAGAAGGTTAAGCTTCCAATACACCCTCAATTGACTTCAACCTTCTTGTTAAATCATCACAAAGCCGCACCATGGTTCTGTTAAACGTGACAAATGCACAGTATTCGGGAGCGCCCTTGAGTAGTTTCCTTAAAGAGGCGCTATATAAATACTTAAATGAATGAATGAATGCCGTGTTTCCCTGTTTCTGCCACATGAGCATGATTTATTCTTACGACAACAAAATTAATTATTCATTCACAATTATCTAATCTCGTGTTATTTTCAACTAGATGTTACATAGATATGATTAAAAAACTGATAGCATACCTCCTCTTCCCTGTCCTCTTCCCCGTGGAATTGGATCATTGTGGCCCGAAGAACGGCGGTACGTAGATCCCACGACTCCAGGGCCACGGTTTCTCCTCGGATCCCCTCCGTCTCTGTGTTCTCTATGATACCGTCTCTCCGCATCCGGATTCTCCTCATCCACCTGTCGCTGCTCCGACCATGCACCGCCGTCTCTACCACCAGACAATGCGTCCGACTGAGACGATTCCTGCCAGTATCTGGCATCTCGTCGAGGCCGGCCGCCGTTAGCTCCCCCCCTGTTGCTTCTGTATTCGTTTCGTGGTCGGTTGCTTCCCTGTCTTCCGTGTCTTCTGTCGTCGCTTCCCACGTTGTCGTTGTTATTCTGAGCGGCTTCCTTATAGCCGCCGTCGTTGTCTTCCGTCCTTTCATTCTCGTCCTGTGGTTTCAGCCTCTCGAGGATGCCAGCCTCCGCGTTGTTCTCTCGCCGCTTGCTGGAGTCCGTGAGATCATCTCTTGACAGACGGAGCGGTCGATCGGAGTGTAGCTCCACCGGGACGTTTGAACTCGGCGGTTCACTGTTCCGGTCCCAGTGGCTTCCCTCTCTTTCGTACTGTCCGCCACCACCGTACCGAGGCCGTTGCTGGGGCCAAGCAGTCGACGAAGCGTTGTCCCTCGGTTGTCGCCGGTGCAACTGCGAGTCCGTCTTCCGTCGGTCGTTGTCTCGGTTTCTTCGGTTGCCCCCCGTGCTGTCCCTGCTGTCCTGTCTGCCCAGATCTTGCCCGGCCTGTTTCCGTGAGTTGCTTCTGTTGTACTCCCGCTGATGGCTGTTGTTGTCATGGTCAGGGCCACTGTGCAGGCTCTGGCTGTTCTGATGGCTTTCGGTGTTCCGTCTCTGCAGATTCATTTCGGCACTCCTCTTCAGCCAAACGTTCTCCGGCTCCGGTCTCGGAGCATCGTTCTTAGCGGCGGATTCGATCTTGCTGTTCTGCCATTCCGTCTGAGATTTCTCTTTTGCAACAGCACCGCCACCTGTCGGATTTTTCCAGATACTGGCTTCATCCACGGGCTGTTCGGTCTTCCAGTCTTTCGAGCTGGTCTCTTTGGGAAGATCAGCAAGCAGTGGAGTAGGTTCGCTAACGCACGGCTTGATCGCCGCTTCTGCGCTGCTATCCGGCCAACTACTCTCCTGCGTCTCTTTCTCCCGTTTCGCATTCCTGCCCGGCCAGGGGGCATTGCTCGGCTTATCATCGCTTCCCGGCTCCATTTTCTTATTGTGCCACACGCTCTGAGACTTATCCTTTTTAGCGTCTAAGCTACTGTTATGCCAGACGCTGAATGAGCCCGTATTGACTGGTTCTGTGGCTTCAGTCGAGCGCCAAACGTTTGACATGTTGCTCTTCTCCATCTCCTTCTGCTGGCCCCACGGATTCTGCTTCTCTCGTTTTACATCTTTCTCTGCATTTGGACCGCCGACCAACTTCTTAGGCTCCTTTTCCGATTTTGAGTTCGTCCTTTCAACCAAAACGGCGCCACGATTTGGCGGGGCCACGTCTTCCCTGCTGCCCTGGCGACCAGTGTTTCGTGGCCGACCTCTCCCGCTTGGTCCACTTCTGTAGAATTCACTCTTACCACGACCCCGGCCACCTTTCGACCTGTCGCCCCCCATCGCGTCGTCCTTTCTACCCCTATACGAATCAAACTCGTCCTTTAACTTCTTCGCAGGCGGCCTATCATCAGGAAAGCAGAGGTCCGCGCTGAGCAGACTCGGTATCGTCTTTGTGTCGGTTCTTTTGAACTCCGTAGTTGGGATCTTCTCCCTTCGGATTTCCTTCTCCTCCTTCTTATCTTGCCTCCAGCTAAGCGCAGTGTCTTTTATCTGATCTCTTCTCTCCTTTGCTGCCTCTTCCTTCTGTATGTTTTCCTCCATCACATCGCCCCATGCTTGCTTCTGGCTGGGTTTCAAATCCTCCTCAAAGAATAGGGAGTCATCATTGTCACTGCCTCCTAGAAAATCCTCTTTGAAGTTGTCCTGACAAACAAAAAAAAAGCACAACTTCAGTTTATAAACAAGACACCAACTTTTGTTTGTTTGTATGTGCACTTGTTATAGCGCCCCTTCAAGCTCTCTACTCAGAGGCGCTCCCGAATGCAGAGCGGACACTGCATCGGAGTTTCACGCCAAAGCGCTGAGCAATTGTGAGTGAAGGACTTGCCCAAGGTCCTTACGCGGCAAGGTGGATTCAAACCTCGAACCTTCCGGCTCCAAGGCAACGACGCCACCACTACACCACCACGCCCCAACTTATGAACAAGACAATCATACAATACATTGAGTTGACCTTGTGAAAATAGAGTTTAAAAACTGCAGAGGCCAGTTCTTTGTAACATTCACACAACTGCTTCGAAAAGTTTAAAATCGGTCCATTTGACACACATACAACTTCAACTCTTACCAAGTCACCTCCCAACAAACTGCCCATCTCACAAGAGGGTTTATACATAATTACATACATTAATAATCAAAAGATGGTAACATTACATTGTTCAAATCTGCACACAGTTTAAACTCAAAGGACTTGGCCTTTGAACCACAAGTAAAAGATCAATAAACAATTCGTAGAATTCTTCTCAACTCAAATAAAATTTCGTGGTATCTTCTCCAGTATCCTCGCCAACACTAATGGCCAGATCAGTTTCCTTGTAACATTTCTGGGTGAAAAAGACTAAAACCCCAAAAACGTTGACTGAGGACAGAATGGGATTAACAATATTCGGCATAGGTTAGGTTAATTATTTTTCAAAAGTAGGTATGTGTTATTAATCTGCACAAACCTTCTCCCTGTTAGTCGGCAATTCCTCTCTCCTGAATTCGTATTTCTTGTCGTCATCTTCTGCAGCCTGGCCGACGTTGATGGGCAAATCTGTTTTCTGGTCACCAGACACCTTGTTCTCACCGTTACCGGTGATACTCGGCCGATTTCGTTTAAGCGAGATATAATGACTACTTGAAGGTACATTCTGTCTTGACTGTTCAAGTGGTATAGGTGGTGGACAGGCATGTCGAGAATCATGTCGTCCTAAAATCAAGACAAATTACATTTAAAATTACCTTACAATCAAGACAAATAATCACTAAATCATCTTAAATCAAGAAAAATTACCGATAAAATCGTCTTAAAATCACTCATTCATCTTAAAATGAAGACAAATTATCACTCATTCATCTTTAAATCAAGACAAATTAACTGCAAATCTTCCTAAAATCAAGAAAGCCTAAAATGAATAGATCTACAACTAATACCTAACCTCTTAACTACCAGCGTGTACTAAAATGAAGGGAAAACACATGTAGCTGGTTGTTAAAGGGATAAGGGATGAGCAGAATTAGTTTCATCAGTCCAAATATCAACAACAAATCAGTCACTGACAAGAAGGAATAAATTTCAGTTTGAAAGGACTAATGAAACATAGTCCAACGGAATTCATAAAAACTGAAACTATCATCATCCTTAACACAACAATAACGAAATAATCAAAATAATCTACAAGACACTATGATATCAAAAGAAACCATTGCATAAAGCAAAAGCATCGCACTATCAAAATTGGCTGCCTTTCCAAAGTATATCTAGAAAAAAAAAACCTGCGAAAAACACGTGACAACATACATGGACAGAAACATGTCTCTGCAAGGCCATTCATAGCACTGGGTTGTTAGCATCAGCCATGGTACATTTAATACTTACGAGATGCAGCTTTCTCTTGACCAGTTGTGATGTTCTTCACTTGACTGCCTTTGTAGCTTGACTGGGCTTTTGAGGAAGCTGTGTTACTGGAATCTAAATCCTGACCGGATGGGCCTGTGTCATCTTCAACTGCTGCAGCAAAACTATCAACCTTTTCCGAGCTTTGGGTCCTCTCGTGGACTCTTTTTGAATCATCGTACGTACCCTTGGCTTCTTCGGCTTCATTTTGTCTTGTAGAAGTGTGTTCTGACAGCCTTCAAAACAATGCAGTACAATTAATTGATTGATTACAATTACAGTGCATCATACAGTGCATCAATTGATAAATTAATCAAATATGATGCAGCTGTAATCTAAAATAACAGTAACTACAGATAAACCATCTACGATGACATCAGAATGATTAAAAATGCTACACAAGTGTCTACAAGCATATACGGTGCTTACAACCACGGAACAATTTGCCTACTTTTAACTAATCGCTCGAGACCTTTTACTTCAGGCTCGAGACCTTTTACTTCAGGCGTGACTGGACTGGAAGCCTTCTCAGTAAGATCTTCCTTCAGAAGGGGCGCTAAATTTTCGGAATCAATGCATAGTTGCATACACATATAAGCCAACGTTTTCATACGTGCATGAAAGTCCTACCTGTGTGTTGTTGAAATTTCTTTTCTTCCGACATCATCATCAAAGTTATCTTCACTGTCGGATTCTCGCTGAGCAGGAGGACTTCTCGATCGGTTGCTCGTTTCCTCGTCCTTCCAATTCGATTCCTTTGTCTGACCGAGCGACGCCGGCGATTCCGATTTCTCTTTTTTAACGTCACGCAGATCTTTGTCTGGCACCGACTCTCGTTCACTTGTCTTATCTGGTTCACTGGAATCACTCTCTTCTTCGACATTTTCAAACTTGCGGTTTTCTGGCTCTTTTTGGCGGTCAGGAATCCTGTAACAAACAAATAGTTTCATAATCAGTTGTAACTTAATTTCCTTGTCTATATATATATATTTGCATGTGCACTTGTTATAGCGCCCCTTCAAGATCTTTCTACTCAGAGGCGCTCCCGAATGCAGAGCAGACACTGCATTGAAGTTTCGTGCCGAAGCGCTGAGCAATTGTGAGTGAAGGAATTGCCCAAGGTCTTTACGCGGCGAGGTGGATTCAAACCTTGAACCTTCCGGCTCCAAGGCAACGACGCCACCACTACACCACCCACATATATAGTCAATAGTCAATGATAGTCATATACCTGATTATACCACCTATATAATTTACTCCCCTACATGTGCTTTTCTACAAAACGTCATGCATAAACATCAACTGTTTTTTACCCACTCTGTACATTCAGTCACCTGAAATTGAGACATCAAAAATCCCATATATCGAAGTTGGCAACTGAAAATCTTTTGAGCATGCCAAGGCATTTCTATATATAATTACTAAATAGCTTTTACACACATTTCAAGGGCAACTAAACCTCACCAAGTATCTCTCAATTGTAATACCGGTATATGGCTCTCATGAAAATTAGATGTTCAAAGACGCAATAAAAACAAACATTTACAATATAATCCATGTATCACACAACAAAAACATGACAAAACGAACTCACGGATCATCCAATGGATGAGGAATTTGACGCCTGTCAAATGGCACAGGATAACCATAGAAAGCATGTGGTGGCATGCCACTGTTCTGCATGTGCTTTTCCCAGCCTGTAAAACACGATCAAAACAACATGCTAGTGCTCAGCAGAATGGCTTACTGATAATGTAGGCTACTTAACAAAGGATAACACAAGCTATCACTTCTTAAGTCTGATTAGTATACAAACACATACAAGAAACTTTTCAACAATGAAAATGTTCATTACAGCATTGCATTGAGTAGCGTTCGTTGAAAACAAATCTAAGGATCAGGAGTATAGAAAAGATTAAATTTATACAAGACCAAAATATATCGAGAGCTGCTAGAAATCTAAATGAAGCAGTAAAGCAGTCATACATTTAACCCTTACCACTCGAATTAATAATTAATCGGCCCAAAATTTGTCTGGTGAGAGCGGACTCAGGATAGGTAAAGGTTAACGAAGCAACCAGGTTTGGAAATGCAGATAATATCTATTACTTAATAAAGATAGTCATTAACTTACCATGAGGCGGCATTCCTCTGCCCATCCAATCCATACCGCCACCTCTCATAAACTGTGGAGGTGGCATAGGACCGTTCCAACCATATGGATTCCACTGGGGAGGATAAGGTCCACGGTGGCCAGGCATTGGACCACCAACGAGACCAGACATCTGATGAATAGAATCCGGTGAGGAAGGCGGTTTGCCTGGACTCGATGGACCGGATTTACGGGATAGCGGATCCGTTTCCAGCCTCTGGGATCGGTTGCCATTGAGTTTGCTTACGTCTCGCTCAGATGATGACAACTAAAATGCACAAATAAAGAAAAGGCAATTCTATTTATATCTTTAACCTTTTAATGCCGGAGAGTATAGGACTTCCCATACCATTTACTACCATCTCGGCATTAAAGGGTTAAAAACATGCTTAATCTGAGCACCATTCTTGGTCTAGTAAAACATATATCACATAATTACTCAATGGAATAACCTGCGTGCAACAGACAGTGATTAATTAGCAAGTCAAAGGCAACAGCAGACGTATAAGGTTTCTTCTTGGTTATGTCTAGAGCTGCACAACTTTTCTAAAAGATACAAACAATGGCAAACTGCTCTGACCACACAATTGCAAATAGGCTTATGCTGTACAGCATGCTGCAAAGTGAATTGTTTTTTATCCCAACGCTTAGCAAACATAACCAACTAAGCAAAATGGCCAGTTTGACCAGCAGCATGCGTAACCACCATTTCCTTGCTTTATGTTACTTTCCAGCATGAATAATGACTGTCCTGCCAACTATGATCAACTAGTTATATAAGAATCAACTACTTATATAAGAATCAACTACTTACCACAGCGCCAGGCCTCCTCTCGTTGTCATTGCTTTCGCTGCCAGTTCGAATCCGATTCTCAGCACTTGCACTCTTCACCACCTGACAACAACCAATTCTTAGACTGTAGTTCAACATGCAACTTCTTCAACCAGCAAAAATAGGTGACCTTATCAAGATGAACGATTAGCAAAAATAGCCAATTAATTTGTCTGCCGTGTGCTCACAAGAAAGCAAAACTAGCCGATCAGAGAATAAAATTACAACCAATTGACAGGCTCGCAACTGCTGATAAATTATCAAAGTAGGAACTGTACCTGAAGGCACTGCATTAGAAGCAGAAAGACTATCTGCATCATAATGTATTGTATACTGCTACGACTCTCTTTATTGACGAAAACTGATATTATTATTATCATTATTATTACTATTATTATTATTATTGACTTTTATATAGCGCACCTTCAAGGTATTCTACTCAGAAGCGCTCCCAGTTCAACAACGCCTAAATAAGGCAGATATGTCAGCCACTTGACCACTGTGGCACCAAACAATTACTCAACCCTTTAATGCCGCAGGGTATAAGATTTCCCATACCATTTACTACCGTCTCGGCATTAAAGGGTTAATTAAAATGCGTTCAAGACCAATAATTACCTCATCGTTTCGGCTACTTGGTGCCTGTCGCTCATCATCTGCGTCCCACCTGTTGCTGTCATCGCGCGTTTCACCACCGCTAGTCTTGCGATTTCGACTCCTCCAGTCTTCGTCGTTGTCACTCGACTGCTGTCTGCTCGCTCCAGGTCGATAATTAGATCGCTAGAGTCACCAGGTAAAAATAATTTTAACTCTTTATTTCTATTTTTGCTGTTATCTAGTATCTATGCAGTCCACAACTTAACCCTTTAATGCCAGAGGGTATAGGATTTTCCCATACCATTTACTACCATCTTGGCGTTAAAGGGTTAACCATGTTTACAAATAGAATAATCTGTTGCCAACATTTTGCACCCTCTATTCGTTGAACTATTGGAAAACACGTATACAATTTCTCAAATAAACTACAAATTTCAATTTATATGCATGTAAATTAATACAGTGAAAATTAAACGAGAAATGGCACAATTCTATCACTGAAACAATAAATAAATTAAATAAATATGTCAATGTAATCGTCTTAACCTGGTTTGACGGCATTCTTGTATTAGACATTCCGTGGTAGCCAGTTGGTGACGCTCTTCGATCGTGTACACCTCTCTGCTGCTGATATTGTCTCTGTTAAAGAGAAAGCAGTTTTAGTCACTTGGCTTTCTTTTCAGCAAAATAACAGACGCTACATTAAAAAACAAAACTGTCTTTCAAGGTTTCAACATCGCAGCATTAGACACACACCAGCGTCCTGTTAACACCAACGAAAGCAGTGATTGCAGCATGAAATATGAAAAAGTACAGAGGCTATTTCCCAACAATTAAGATGCATACTCTGCAATACAAACTTAGCCCAAACATGCCAGCAGAGAAATACTAACAAATACAATCGGACATAAGGGCAGCTCTCTTATCCTATCAACACACTTGGTTTACCATATCGACAGCATCATGCCAAAATCACATTTAATACATCATTGGTGCATACACTTTTTAAAATACATTACTCCTTAGCAGTGCAATCAGTTAATTCGCAGCAATTGAACTTCACTTGCAAATTACCTTCCGATCGTTGTGTCTGTCATTTTCTTTGTTGGCATCTGTGCTGCCAGCCCTGTCACGGCTGTGGCCTGCACCGCCATCCACGCCTTCCCTGTCCCGCTCTGTCTTTCTACCACCAGAGCCGTCACGTTTACTTCTCGGCGATTTATCCCTAACAAAAAGATAATCATCAAAGACATCAAATAACACCATGTATAACAGAATGAGTAACTTAGCAAAATGAATCTTCTGACCGACATTTAGGAAACCGTGAGAATTTACATAAGCAATTCGAATCACACACATGTCACTCTGATTTTAATTCAAACCTTTTAAAGATGACTCTGTTGTTACCTAAAATGCCATATATTTGAAAAAGTGACATACAAGAATTATTGTAAACACTGAATTTTCATAAATATTCCTATTCATATCCAGCCTGAATTACAGTCATTGCATGCTTTTTCACAAGACTTTCCCATTTCTTCACATTAATCAATCCACATGGTAGTTCGCATAGCACTACCGATTCACACGTTGCTCATCAAATAACAATATGATTCAGTTTCTAAAGCACTAAGGACTACTTTCACACAGTACCTAGAAAATTCGGTGTAATTTCATAACCAAGCCATGTACAAAACAGAACACCTAATATATTAACAAGTCATAACTTGGCTATATTATACTATAACTTAACCACAGTCTCAAACAGGTAGATTTCAACAGATCTGCACATTGGAGGGGGGTCCGGTAGAGTAATGGTTAACACGCTGGCCAGGAGTGCGAGAGGTAGCAGGCTTGAGCCTCGTTGGGCAGATATGCTTTGTAGGCTGCTATTAGCGCCGTGTAATTGCAAAGCTGTCTTAGTAGTTAAGTTTAATTAAGATTACTGCATAACTTGTAAATGTAAAGCGCAGTGTGTCTTGCAGGCATTCCATTAAAGAAAAGATTATTATTATTATTACATTGGCTTTCAACAACCTGTATGCTTAGGAGAGATGTCATTAAGTGCTGGACACTAAACCTACCATTTGTCTCCGGTGGCCGGCGCATCTTCATCGTCGCTGAAGACCGGTTTAGTGCTGTAGTCGACTTCGACGTTGGCGCCGGCCCAGCTTCCCTCCGACGACTCGATCTTATCGAACTCTTTCAGCGCGTGATCCTTAATTATGGCACTTCTTTCGGGATAACTCTTGCTATCTTGAGCAGCATCTATTGCCATTCTCTGAGATGGCACCGGACCACGAAACCTACAACAGCGTCCCCCAAAATGAAGCAAAGCCCTCTGCACTGTTAAAAAATACAATGTACAATGTACACTCAAATGTTAGAAAGACTTGCATGGTAATCTTTTTTACCAGCAGCACAGCGTCTGTCAAGTGAGTATTGTGGGATCATAAAAAACTATCAACAGACATGTAACGAGACTGCACAGTTCAACTCCAATATAGCAGCTCAGAGCGCCTTTAGGCTGAAATGCACAGTAAATGTGAGCTTCCTGCCAACTTGTTCTAAACGCAATATTTTACATGGACAAAGGCCAAACTCTACTGCCACAATTAAGCTGCTCAGCAACGAGCAAATACACAATAGCTGTAGTAAAGACTACATTCACAACATGTTGCCAGATAATCCTTGAAAGCAGTTATTATAAAACTTGACCTTTGAAGGCCAAAGAATGCTAACCAAATTGATGTGCAACATAACCATGCAGCTATTTGCATAATTTGCGACATAATGCAAAAATTGTAGCTGGAAAAGCATCCAAGTTCTTCAGAATTTCCTAAGATGATACGGTGATACCTTAAACTAATCCAATTCCGTACCTGGGATCTGGATGGTAAAATGCAGCAGGACCTGCCATAAAAGGTGGAAACACTGGCGGACCATAGCCAGGTCGAGGCTGAAACATCTAAAAACCAATACGTGACAAAATTGAAAAATTTGGCAAATCAGCCATAATAATTGCAGATCTTTCCAAAAACACATGTATAAATATATCTGTTTATATTTATAGTCCCACCATTACTTAACAACAACTAACCAGTTATGAAAATGAGTTCAAGGACAGCCAAACACATCAGTCCAACACTTTTAACTTGAATTTTGATGAAGAATATGAAACAAGAATTTGGTTCTCAAGCAATATAACTCTTTATAAAGGTTTCTGGTTGTAGGAACTCTATTGCTTTTTATCAACACAAAGACAGCTATTTTGAAGACTTTCCAAGCAAACACGTCTATTATACCTAGGCTGCATTGTCCTTAGTCTTACTCTATGATCCTAGACAAAGACCATCTTCAGAGGACTAAACAATAAACAATTAAACACACATGGCATACAGTTTTACACACCACCATAAGAAAATAAATCACCAAGCAACCAACTATTCCATCACTCCGTTAAGGAGACATGATGTTTACTGCAATTCTGATGCAATTCTAGATATCATTAGAGACAGCAGACAGATATTTCGGTTTTTACAACCATTTCCATAATTAATTGCATAGTAGACATCAAAAAACCTTTTCAAGCAACTGAAATATTTACATAGTAACATGAATGTCAATATTTGCACGATATCATTCAAAACGCAGCCACACATACACACACAGCTAGATACAACCAACATATGCATACACACAGCGCAAAAGGCTTCAACTTTACACATTATCATACACACTCATAACAAAGGAAGGCAGACAGGCAACAACTCATCACTAAGCGACACTTACAAATGGAGGCATTCGTGGTCCGAACATCATTGGACCGCCTGGTCCCATACGTGGTGGCATTCCAACGCCTGGACGCATCATGCAAGGCATTGCGTTCTGTGCTGGAAGAGGGTGAGAAGCCGGAGGAGTAGGATGATATGCCTGCGACGAGTCTTCATCCTCTGAAGACACGTGCACTGGAGCGCTGGAAGGCGGCGTGGGGGTCGAGCGCTCTTCCTCCTCCTCTTGCTGGACCGGCTTTCGGCTCCCACCTTCTCTCCAACTAGCGACATCTAAAGACGCACACAGAGACGAATCAAGACAATTAACCTTTTGTCTGAATAGTCAAAGACAACATTTATAAAGTGCTTAATTCGTTTGATTCTATGACTATCAGATTTCAGATAGCCCGATAGGGACTTTTTGTCTGGATAGTAGTCAAAGACCGAACTAAAAAAGTGCCTAAGTACTTCAATTCTATGACTAACGATTCTACAATTTCCGATAGCCTGATAAGGACTTTGTGAATAAACAGGAACAAAGTCATGAGAGCTACATGTAAAATTGTATGAAAAACAATCAATTACTTTGTGGTCTTAGACTTGGCCCTGGCCCATACTGTAATTCTTTGCTTTCTTCCTCCTTCTTTGACGGCTGTGTTTTTTCCTCGGCACCAACGGCTAGTTCGGGAAATTCGTCTTGAAAATAAGGAGATTTCTGATCTAACAGTTTTCCTACGCAAAACAAGAAACAAAAATTAACTATTGAACAATACACAACTTTGGGTTTAGAATGAACTGTAATAATAATAATAATAACAATGACGATTTCTATGGCGCCGTAACACAGCCATGCCGTTACAAGGGCACCTCACATACTAGACTAAACAGCAGGATAGGCCTTAGGGAACAGGATAGGTCTCAAGTAATGTAAGGTAAACAGTTATTATTCTGCCAAATGTACTACTAATCGATATACAAAGGTTCAGGTGACCTTTAATGTAAGATAAGCAATTGAATTAGTATTCTGACAAATGTACTGTACTACTAAAACAATATTATGCAAAGGTTCAGAATGAACTTTAATGTATGATACGCAATTATTACTCTGCCAAATGTATAGTCAGTGAGAGTCAACACTCAACATAATTTATGATCTGCCAATTTATACTGTGCCAATATCAACTTCAAATAGGGACACAATACAACTAGAAATTCATATATGATACTTAAGATATCGAATTTCGAGCATTGTTTTCGGTTTCCAATAGGCCCCCATAGGTTTTAAACTTCACCATTTGAAAAGTAGAGCTACTCAAGCCAACGGTGCCAGTCCAGTGCCTGACCAAAACAATTAGAAGGCAGTTGCACTTTCGCTTAAACTTAAATACTGGAGCTCACCTAATTACTAATTAAAGGCAGCCAGGGCTTGAGGTCAAAATATGTCATGCTACATGGACAAATGCATCAATCACAATCTGACAGAAAATGAGTCACAAAATCCATCAATCTAATCTGCTACGGCACAATCCATCATTATCATGCCCAATAACCACGTATGCATCTGCTGCAGTTTTTAAGCAATTTTTAAACGCACCGAAACCATCAATTAGTTATTCATATCAGGGTAAAACGATTTATATGAATGATTAGCGTAGAAGCAGGCGGCAATACAAAGACCTGCAGCATTTTCAAACTGTGTTACCTTAACAGCAAGACACACATCAACTAGAGCAAAATGCATCATGTTCAGTGCTACTTCAATGCTTCTCGCTAAAAAACATACTTATTTACATTCACTATAATAATGGCAAATAAATTTCTAACCATTTTGACGTACAGCCTAGCAAAGCACATTATTCATCACTTAAGCCCAAAAAACCTTCTAAATTTAAACTTTAGCCACACATGTACTTAACACAACAATCCTAGCATGGCTTCTGGCCAGACAATTAACACAAAAACAAAGTACTAGCTTAATAAATGTTGATTAATCAGTTTTTGGCGCTCCCAGAACTCCAAACAGTGTTACATATGAGTGTGTTGCCATAGCAAGGCCCTTAGAAATCCATTAACCCTTTAATGCCAGAGGGTATAGGATTTCCCATACCATTTACTACCATCTCAGCATTAAAGGGTTAAGCACTCCCTGACACGCAAACAGTTCATACCTGTTCTTATGCCGGAAGTGATGCTGCTCCACGACTGACCAGTACCGCCAGTACCGCTGCTGGAATTTCCCTGATGGTTGACGGAACTTCCCTGAACGTTGCTGGACCCAGCCGCCTGTGGCTCTACCTTCGGTGCAGCAGCAGCAGCACTCTGGGGGGGCGGCTGCGATTGACGAGTGCCCGGCTGCGGCTGCGACGGTGGCGGCTGACTTCCACCCTTCTCGTCTTCCTTCGATCCACTTCCCCATCCTTAGACAAACCAAGCAAAGAAATGAAGCATGAAAAATCCATCTGACCATTGCATCATTTACGTCTGGAGGTTATCAACAATCATTCGAACACTTAATAACATTAGGTAACTGCATTGGTTAAACTGTCGCATAATTCAAAATTTTCAACAACATCTTATCAATAATTACTCAAACAAACTTATAAACATAAATTTATTTATTTTTAAATTTCTAAATTCGACCCTTTAAAAAAATTACTCAGAGACACATCTTGGACTGACTGCCACGCCTTAAAATGCAAGCAACAATGTCTTCAAATGCAAGCAACAATGTCTTCAAATGCAAGCAACAATGTTTTCAAATGCAAGCAAAGCAATACAGATAATTATCAAGAAAAGTCCTTACCCGATCCACCAGATGGCACTAGGGCTACGTTTTGATCAACACCACCGTGTTCACTTTTCAAGCTCGGAAGATGGACTGGCGGTGGCATACGCCGTGCATTTCCAACTTTCCCCAAAACTTGAAGACCATGTTGGCGATTAGCAACTGCAGCAATTTAAACATTCAAAATCCATCAATGATCAGCTAATTGTAAAATATTGCTAAAAGGTAACAAGCATATTTTAGATTCCATAGTTTAACTCAGTATCGAGGATATGTTCGATCTTGTACTAGGCAGTTTCTTAGATGATTTGCTACTTTGTATTATCACTAGAGTACCGTAATTACAATTCCATCCCTACACCAAAGATGTGCTCTATAAAATCAACAATTAAACTAAAACCCAATAAGCTGAGGACCATTCAGGACTTAAAATTGTCCTAAATTTAATCCTTTACTTCAAAACAGTAAAGCCTTTCTTAAGTTTCTGTTTTAAATCTGCCCTCACAGAATATCAAAGGATTTCATCATCTGTTCAGCATAGTAAACCACAACAGAAACTATGTTGTGTAAAATTTAGCTAACTAGTTCTGTAAACAAGCAAGCAAAAGACAAAACTGATTTCCACTTTATTAAAAGTTTTAAAAACAAAGAGTAGTTCTCTTAATTTACACCCTGATTAAAATTTCATTATAAATCAATTATAAACCAGTAGCGCAAAAAGCAACTTAACTGCAGTACTAAACAAGCCATATAAAATAATAACTAGCACAATATACCTGAAGTTCTTTGAGGTTCAACACTTGTTCCTACCTGAAGTTCTTTGAGGTTCAACACTTGTTCCTTTATAGACTTTGTTGATTTCAATAGCCTTAAATTTTCCTTTATTCTTGTCCACCTTGTTACCTATCCCAGAAGCCGTTGACATGATTCCTTCAACATTGACGCTTCTTTACCCCGACCCAACCAACAACTGTCGAATCCTAAACAACAGAAATTTAACTTTATAAGTTTGGATATCTTACATGCAAATGTACTGGTCTTTTAATTCACCCCTCATATATAAGCCAACATTTACATAGCAGTTTACTCATGGCTTTTCCAAGGAATAACTAACCAAGTCTAGGAATTCAAAAGGTCTATAAGTTTATGCTAATCAAACTACTTGGTACTTGATTAACATGCCACCCACTGAAACTAAGGGCATCGTATTAAACTGGCACTTGTAGAAACATGACCCCGAAGTTTCTTTGTTCATATAGATCTGTAAAAGTCTAACGTTATGTAAAATGATATTTTAGTCGAAAATTAATGCAAATCAGTAATATCAAGGACAAAAAATTCCATGGTTTGTTATATATCTTGCAGGCACGTTAGCAACAAGGAGTACCAAATGTGACAGAAAAACAACACACAAACTCTAAATGGCACTAAATGACAAATTCTAACTAGAAATTCAAAATCTTTGCATAGGAAACAAATACTGCATATACTGATCCTCGACAGATCCCTGAACGGCAATATATAAACATTTTCATACATAAATATTATATATGCTTTCTTATTGCTTACATGCATTTATGACTGACATCAATTAGATGACCAGTACAAAATATGGCTACATGGAATGCAGTGGAAAACGCAACAGAAAACTCTTAACAGTCATATTTAGAATTCTCTGTACCAGCAAGTCTAATGTCAAGATGTTTTATCCGTAATTGAACAGCAAAGACTGCATACAGCAATCTGAGAATTAAATTCAGTGCCAACATCTTGGGTGCCACAACGCAAATTGTCTAGAACATTCATGATCTAATGTAATGTAGCATGCTTGAGCTGCACAGCGACAGTGTAACACAGTCAGATATTTTTGTGATCATGATGTACAGAGACATGGCAGCTGAACAATAAAGGCAACACCAAGAAAAACCCATTTGGGGTAACTTTCACCCACCATGCATTATATATACAAGCACCAACAATGCAATCACAGCCTGTGAACGTTTACAGTAAATTCTGCAATGCCTTTGCCATCAACTAATTAATACACTTCAATAAAACTTCTCGTCCTCTCATATTCAGTGCTCAGCAACTGCTCCTCATGAGACAGACCTCACAAAACAAGACAAGAATAGAACAATAGACCATGTCTAGAGAATGGAGAGGCTGACGAAAAGATGCATAAAAAGGAGAATGAATGAGACCCCTGAGATATTTCGTGCATGTGCAAGACCCAGTTTGGACTTGAGAATCAGAAGAGAAAGGACTTCATAAATATTGGATGTGGGCATGGAGAGGAAGCCAGCCCAGTGTTGTTTGGTTGACCATGAATGATGATATATGAGAGTATTTAGAAAGGCAAGCAATCAAACGAACAGCGTATAGTGCAAATTGCATGAAAAGAAGCGGAAACCAGAATAAAGATCACAAAAATAGTGTAGGCAAAGTGATCCGGCGACAGACGAACTAATTAATCTGTACTGAATACAGGACAGAACAAAAGAGTCGACGTTTGGAATCTAGTCCCTATACACGGGGTCGTTGGACGCGAGTCTAAACAGTCACACGTCTGACTGCAAACCTACGATGCCAAACGCTCGGGTTTCACAGTTATTTCACAAATTGAACTGCGCACACTGGAGAGGTACCTTCAAATGTCCTTTGAAACTATTGAATTCGAGAACTAAAATGAAACTACAAAGCGCACTAATTCAAAATGGCTTCCGGGTAATTCAATTCTATCGTTAATCCACTGCGCAACAAGAAAAAGTCGTCGCCTCTGTCTTTCCTTTACTTTCCCAATAGGTTGCGACTGAACAAGCCAGACAAACTTAAACTATTCTAACAGGACAAGTTAATCCTGGTACCAAACTTTCCATTTCAACTCCAAAAAGAAACAAAGGGCATAGCCACTGCGTATGCTAGTCACTTGAAAGAAATACACCGAATTAATAAGTGCATTATCGAAATAATAGTACTTACAAGATTTTGAGGACGTTCTGTTTTATTATAATATCGGGGACTGTGCAATGCAAATGGTTCGGACGGATTAACAGAGATTATTTCCGAACGAACCCGAAATATTTCTCCCTTTCTTTAAAACACAAAATGGCGAGCACTCGTCTCTCGTATATGCAAATCAGATGACGTCAGTTTCCCAGAATGCCCGCCACCTCATTACCACGGATCACATATTCATCACTATCCGACCCATCGCTAACAAATTGCGTATTATAATACAAGCAGAGCCGTGAATACAAGCACATAGATACCCATGTATCAACAGTTACTGTCCTTGATAGATACCTAGGCCTATAAATTAGGCCTATTACATACCTATTTCTATTGTGAACGAAGCAGTTACTATTCTTCATTTGCATAAATTGCATAGCACCATCAAGTCAATGAAGCACGTGAAACTCTTTCGCTTTACATAGGCCTAATCGTAGCCTTATCATAACCTACACTATAGCCTACACCTTTACGGCAAATTATCAATCACAATATTGGAGTCAGAGGCAGTGGTGTAGTGGGGGGGACGCGGGGGAACGCCGTTCCCCCACTTTTTTCCAGGGATAATGGAATATTAATAATACTACTACTAATAATAATATTATTATTATAAAGAGCGTTCCCCCACTTCATTTTTTAGGACTACGCCACTGGTGAGAGGACACATAACTATTATTCATTCATTCATTTCAAGAATTTATATAGCGCCTCTTCAAGAAATCCACTCAGAAGCGCTCCCAGTCCAACCACGGTGAAACAAAAAAGTTTTAAGGAGCTTGTAGAACACTGACGAGTCGACCCTAGGCAGCAAGCGCATCTGCAACGGGAGACTAGTGCATGTTATTGTGACTCCAATTGAGTCCAACGTCGACGTCCTCATGACGTCACAGCACTGACCACCTCGCCCCATGCATTAATGGGGAAAGGTGGTCAGTGCTAAAAGTGTAAAAAAAAAGTGCCTGAACGCCCATTGCCTTTCCAAAAGAAGTAGGCCTACTACGCCGTGACCATTCTTATGCATAGTTCAATAAATGCTCTTTAGTAAAAAAATGATAGGTTTATAGGCCTAGGCCTAATTATGTGCCTAGTGGACCGATGACTGACAGAAGGGGCCCGAAATGTTGCCACAGCACCCGCGGGCCCGCACTAGTCTTAATGCGGCCCCGTGTAAGGGGCGTCCAGGCACTTCTTTTTAAAAACACTTTTATGATAGCACTGACTGTAGCCTACGTAGGCTATTTAGGCGCCGACTACACAGAGAGAGTGATCGAACGACTTGCTCAGCCTCAGCTCAGGGTTCCTACGCAGCGTCTTGAGGTGGACTCGAACATAGAACCTTGCAGTGGCGTAGACAAGGGCCCTGCAACATTAAATTTAATCGATTTCTCAATTGCTTCAACTACATGTAGGCCTATACGTAGGCTACATTAAACTGCGCGTTTTCCGAATGCGATCGAGTTTCGGTTATTGATTCGTCGTCTAGGCCTATAGCCTAGGCTGCGAGGTTTTTATTTGCAATTTTTTCAGATATATTTAATCTCCGGATGGGTGCTCGAGCAATAGGCCTAAGCGGCATCGATTGCCTATGCTCGGCGCGCATGCGCATGCAGTGGGTTGGTGGGTCCCTAAAGGTCGATTCTACCACAGTATAAATAATTATCTATAGGCCTACTGTGATTCTACTGCGAGGGGGGTAACAGCGCAACGAATAACACCCTGGCGTAGAGAGCAAGGTAGAGGTAACGAGTTCGCGCCCCGTAGGCCTATAATTTTATGGCTTACGTGCTTTGTAGGCTGCTATTAGCGCCAATTATTGCAGGCTGTCTGTTCTGTTAGTAGTTATAGCCAGGCTAAGATTAGGCTAAGATTCATATAGCCTAGGCCTATTCTGTTGCCTAATGTGAGTTCCTGTAGCCTATATAGGCCTAATTGTACACTGTAACGGTGTAACCGATTGCATTCTGTCAACCGAATTGTTGAATAGCCTAAACGAAAATTATTAGGCTAAAATTAGGTCTGTTACCAAACTGTAAAACATATTGTCTTGCAGCACGCGAGTCTTAAGTTTGCGAAGTTTTGACAATTAGGCCTAGGTTAGATTGAATCAATATCATTAGGCTAAATAAACTCAGGAGCCGATAAAGTAGAATGAAGAGTAGGCCTACTGTCACTCAAACTAGTAAAGAATAGGCCAGCACGTGGTTCAGCGGGTCCCGCTTGATCTCAAATCCCGCGCATCAGAATTAAGATCCAACATCTGTACAGTTGATGACCAATGAGATGTAGGCCTAGGCCTATGGCGCCATCTAACAGAGCAGGCGTAGACCCGTAACCTAAATGTGATTCGTTCTGTTACAACATTGGTAGCCTAGGCCTACATAAAATTATGCATAAGTTAGATACATTTTAGGCTAAAGATATACAAGGTCTAAGCTTATATACTTATCCGAACGACAAAGAACGAATAATCTGTTATGAAAACATTGAGATAGGCTTAAGTTAGGCTAACCAGATTTGAAGTTGCGCTCAACTTGCGCCACCTCTGGAAGAACAATTGAAACTTTCAAAGGTCTAAGAAGAAAAAATTAAGTGGCAGATTTATTATTTGAATTTTAATATCTACCATAATCATTTAAAAGACAATCTCAGTTCAACTTTGTAGTGTAGGCCTACATAGACTATTGTAGAAGCTGATGAGGATTTTTGAGAAGATAAAACCCGTGAATTGGGCTAACGCTACAGTAACTCTCTATGCATCGTTGCAGATATCTATGCAAGCGTAGTTATTCCTGTCGCAGCTTGGGGCGCCACTGCACCAGCATCTCGATGTTAGCACAGGTTGAAGCCGCCGAGCAGTGAAGAGACTGCGTTGGCTACAGCTGTTCTCAGTTCTGTTGCTGGTGAAGGCTGCAAGCAAGCGTCCTGGCGAAGCGGAGAGCAGTGGAGGAAGGAGTAGTTACGGGCGAGTGAGAGGAAAGTTGGATTGGAGGCTTTATAAACTAAGTTCCGAAAAGTTATTGTGCTCGCAACGCGGTAACCTTTGCACGGATTTTACCGAAGTCTTTGCACATACGCTCGCGGTCGGTCAGGAACGTTTCCGAAAATGCGGCGAGCGCTGCCCGTCTTCCTAGTGGCATGTATTCTGGAGTGCCTTCTTCTCGGGGTGTGTTACTGCGATAGCAATCGGGTCCTCTGCTACGACCAGTACGGCCAGGCCCAGCGTTGCTTACCGCCGTTCGTGAACGCCGCGTTCAATCTGTCCGTTGAGGCGACGAACACGTGCGGGATGCGGGGCCGTCCAGAGGAGTTCTGTCAGCAGACGGGCATCTCTGGAGCGACGAAGTCGTGCGACATCTGCGACAGCGGCCCTCAGAGGGCCCATCCGCCCGGCTACCTGACGGACTTCCACAGTGACAGCGTCGCTCACCTGACTTGGTGGCAGTCGAGTACGATGATGGAGGACGTCCAGTGGCCGAACAGCGTTAATCTCAGTCTGCATTTTGGTAAGATATAACAACAGTGCTCACAGTCTGTGGGTTTTAACCCTTTGCCGACCGAGGGTATACTGTATCCCATACCACTACTACACTTCGGTTATTAAAGGGTTAACGGGGTGGTGGAAGGTATAAGGAAGGGTTTATCCAGCATGCAAACGTTGAAGTGAACTAAATATCTCTGCTGGTCACAGGATTTGTATTGAACCATGTTCCCATATGGGATTCCAATGTAGGGCCCGATGTGGATCCAGAGTAATCTCCACAGAAGTGCTGGCGGCGATGTACATTTATAAACGGTAGATTCTGTGCGTGTTTACATGCCTCCATTAAGCTTCTGACAAGCAATGCCCTTGAAGTAGCATTTCGGCCGAGAGAATGCAGGATGAGGGATGAAGGTGGAGTGAAGGGAGGAGAAGAAGAAGAGGATTGCAAGTGGGAGTTTCTTAGGTGGGGTAAGGGGGATAAAGGTGCCATGGTATAGGTTTGGGCAAAACGATGAAGGGGATGATTATGATTATTCTGCTGTTATTGTGAAAAAGCAGTACTCTGATGATACTTTGTCTTGCTAATTACACCTAAGATGCAAGTATCTTTTAGCGATTCCTGGCAGTGTCTGTGTAACGCTCTTGTATTGTATTTAAACATTTATAAAGCACCTCTAGTAGGGTGAACCGTTCAGAGTCGCTCCCAGTGCGCAAGGCCCTGCGAAGTTGTGTGTCTCGGCTTCATTCAAACGCGTTGTACACGGTAAAATTGTTGAGTTGAAATCGTATATGGTGATGAGGCGATCTAATGTGCATTTTTATGTACCTTGTGGTATTTAATTCCGGGTAAATAATTCATTTGCATCTGATCTGTGTGATGCATTCTTTGAGCTAAGCAGCTATTGTGATTTTGAGACAGGGCTGGATGGTCATGGACGTCTTCCATGCACTTATTTTCAAATCTGCACACTGTCCTGCCACTAAGTATTAGGCCAGCAAAGCCTGGAAAAGGAAGGGGCATGACCCAGGCACTTCTTTTCTACACTTTAATATGCACTGATTGTGTACAGCACGAGCGAAGATGCAAAGTAAAACTCAAATTCATTATCATTGCTGTGACCATGCAAGTCTGCTGAACCTTAACTCTGTTTTCATCTGATAAAATTGCATTAGTACTTAAGGTAACTTATCTGTTTCCATTTCTATTGCGACTGTGACCATTGAAGCAGCTGTGGATTGATGTCTTATGTATCATGATATCCTCTTTTTGGCTGTCTGCAGATTGTTTTAGACATTGAGTTATCCACTATAGATGCTTTTTCTATATCTCGCCATCAATTTTAATGTTTGTTCATAATGCCACTCTCTCACATTTCGGCAGTTGATAATTTAAAAAGGTGTTTTGATGCAGGCTAAATGATATGGAATTAGTTATTGCAAACATGTGTTGTGAGTACTGACTGACTTCCTTACACATGCACCTTTATACATAATATTATGGCACACAACACAAATTCTTAGTTGTTCCTTTGGTCCACTATGTTGCTGGTTCTCCCAACTGAGATGGGACATCTGGAATTATTGTTGGTTATAGTGGGTGTTCGAGGTCAGACTGTCTTTCATTCTCTTTGACACCTGTTTAGATGACCTTTGGTCAGTTGGCTGGACTTTGATGCTATTCATCCTTTATCTTGACCATAGGCTACACAGAGGAGGGACAGAGGTACACAGTACAGACTGTAGCCAAGTTAGTCAACTTAGCATGTTCACTCTCTCCTCCCCACTCTTTTGTGTGTGTGTGTATATATATATGTGTGTATAATTATAAGAGATAGAGTGGGGGGGGGGGAAAGGAGAGAGTGTTCTTTCCAAACTAACTAACTTGACAACTGTCTGTTCAGTCCATTGGTCTGAATTGTGTATATACCGTATATACATATATATAATGTATATGTTTGCATGCATTGTGTGTGTATATATATATATACACTGGTGATACTAAGTTGCATGTAATAGTTTGAGATGCTGATTTAGTTTGACAACAGTTGCATTCTTGGTGTTGATTTAATGAGCTATCAAATTACTTGAGGACAGGAATGAGTCTTCTCTTACACAAGAAGGCTAAATTGAGTTTGTAACTGATACTCTATGCTTTTTTAATAAATTACCAACTAATTAGCAGTTGAGCAGTTAGTGAGTGCACCTGGGTACAGGGTCACCACACGGGCACACAAGGGATTCTTACAACTTTATTTTCCCAGGTGTGATTCATCACAGAGCTCCCTTAAAACGCAACCTTGTTTTATGTAGTGCTAGATATGACATGACCTAGGTTCCACAGTCCACACTGCCTGCAATAAAGAAAAGAACTGGTAAGGATGAGGAAATGAAATTCTTAATACTAAAAGCAGAAAAATAGGGGCAACTTTTATTTTTGATCTTAGTTTTTACACTGAACATTAAGCAGCATTATATTAAGCAGCATGCATGCGGGTCAAAGCCATAATATTAAAAAATTCTGGATGTAATTTGATTAATCTGATTTATGCTTTTGCATTTCATTTGCATTAATAAAGTGTCGTTTGAATCCTATATCCAGACCTTTAAATAGACTTCGTTTTTAAGTGGGCCTTCGGTATACATCCAAGTACTGTACGTTTATATTTTATGCTCATTTAACGGGCACATAAAGTTAATTCTTTAATGGGGCATCTTATAAAGGGGAAATTAATCTTGGTACCTCTGGCGTTTGGTGACGTGAGCCTTGCTTTGCCGTATTACAAAAGTGGTTACCCCAGTAATGCCAAAGTTTCTAATAGTACGTTTGGTCTGATTTCCTGTCCTAGAGCCCTTGGAGATTTTGCCTGCTGCCACTTGACCTGCCTGGCGGCTGGAAAGGTTATTCCACGGGCTGGAAAGGTTATCCCTCGGGTTATCTTGAGGTTCGTTAAACTGCATGTGTACTGATATCCTTAGGGTTAGCCTACTCCAGAAGCCACTGGCACTTCTCTGTAGGCTGACTGTTAACAGGACTGCCTGACATTCCTTGGTTTGGGGTTGGCAGCAGTAACCCATGCTAGGCTCTTTATGACCCATTGGATTGCTCCATTCATTTAGAATCCAGGGACTGTTTGATTCCTTTTCGTGCCAGCATCAGGCAAGACTATATCATCAGACATCTTTCCACACCCATGGATTAAGGTTGAATCATTTCGGATTATGGATTAATCATTTCGGATTTTGGATGAATCATTTCGGTGAATCCCGGTCCACGCTCCAACAAGACCTGTAGCAGTAGCATACGCGAAGAAGAGATTTCGGATTAGGGATGAATCATTTCGGATTAGGGATGAATCATTTCGGATTAGGGATGAATCATTTCGGATTAGGGATGAATCATTTCGGATTAGGGATGAATCATTTCGGATTAGGGATGAATCATTTCGGATTAGGGATGAATCATTTTGGATTAGGGAATCATTAAGTAGTCAATGTTTTGTTTGAGCGGTAACATTGTTCTTCTTAGTATTTTGATTGTAGTATTTGTACTTTGTTATTCCCAGTTCTTATTATTGTTGTGTTTTGCTTAAATTCCATGGTATTAGTAGTGCTATTGTTCATGAGGTTACTGTGGTCGTCGCTAGTGATTTTTATTCTGCTTTCAAGAAATCTGTTAAAAGCGGCCATCTTTTATCAAGTGATATTGTGGGAAATAAGTTCAAATAACTTGGATCTATTGATGACCTATGCTGAAAGATCATTCGCTGGGTGCAGAGGCAAATCATTGGCTGTGTCTTATCCAGTTCCTTGATTGCTTCCGGAGATATTAAACACCCTTGAAATTCCTGGTACATCTGTGATTGCAATTTCCAGCACCAGCTCCAGCTCTCCAGGAGCCTTCATGTCTGCGCTCTTCCAGTCCCACTCCACCGGCCATTGAACTTCCGATGATCGAAGGCAGCTGAGTTCTTAGGGTTCCAGCTGTCAACGGAAGTGATTGGTCACTCCATGGTGATATCCATTTAACCGGAAGTGGTCCTAGATGCCAAGGGAGTGACCTGCTGGGCGGCTGATTTGTCTTAATTTAAAATCACAATCTTGATTTTAATCATGATTGCTGCCTTAGTCTTAATCTTAATCGTGATTAATCATGATTTTTATCAGATTACTGAGTTCCTCCTTCTCCTCATCTTTCTCCTCGTCCTCCTGCTCCTGCTCCTCGTCCTTCTCCTCGTCCTTCTTCTCCTCCTCCTCCTCCTCCTCCTCGTCTTTCTCCTCGTCCTCCTGTTCCTCGTCCTCCTGCGAACGCCACCACCACCACCACCACCACCACCACCACCACCATGCCTGTCAGCATTGTCATCTTTGTAATTATTGTCTATGCCCTACACAAAGACAGCATCATGATGACATAACCTCTTTCCTTATCTATCAAGTGACAAGTGCCAAACGGTGTTTGTTCCTTTTTTTTATCACAACCCTCCTCCGATGGTGCTCGAAACTTATAATATGAGGGCCAGACATGCTTTTCTCTTGCAGACAGTTGTGCTAAATTACAGGCTTCATTCATAAATTATAGTTGCTCAAATTGGGACAGCTTAAAAAGGTTAAGTATGCGCTGGTACTTTTGGCTTAAATGTGCCATTAAGCTTTTGCTTATATACAGAAAAGATCACCAGCTCACAGACTGCGTTTTGCATTATGAATGCTGGGTCATTAGTGTGAAATTACAGTTTCTCTCATTCAGTCACATCTTTTGGGAAGACAGACAGACAGACAGACAGACAGACAGACAGACAGACAGACAGACAGACAGACAGACAGACAGACAGACAGACAGACAGACAGACAGGCAGGCAGACAGACAGACAGACAGACAGACAGACAGACAGACAGACAGACAGACAGGCGGGAAAGATTGTTTGCACTCGTACTTGTCTTTAAAATAGCAAACAGATGACAGAATACCATTTTCCCCAGGTGCCAAATTCTTGGGCATCTTTCCTTCAGAAGATGTACTTGATTGAGTAAGAGGTGATGGGTATGGGGAGTTTTGGGGAGTCGTTGTTTAAACAGAACTCAAATGAAGAGCCTGGTCCTGCTTATTGAATTCCAAGAATATGCACAGCAAGACAGACAAACGGACGGACAGACAGACAGAAACTGGCAGACATGCATAGACACACAGGCAGGCAAGCACACAGGTAGAGTGGTAGACACATAATCGGACAGACAAGCAGACACATACAGAGATAGACACACATCCAGGCAGACAGGCACATGAGCAGACAGATGCACAATCAGACAGACAGACCAATGGACAGAAGTCAAGGCCGAATTCATTTTCTGATTTTGTAAATATTACCCATGGACTAGTTAGTGGTGAGTATAGATCTGCTTTTTATGTTTTTATCAGCCCTAATCCATGTGCGTAGGTGTATGTGTATGTGTGTGTACATCTGTTTGTCTGTCTGACTGTCTGTGTGTGTGTGTCTGTCTGTTTGTCATTTCCTTGATCTCTTCTGGTGCATCTGCTGTCTTGGTCTGTTTCCTGAACTTCTCTCTATTCCTAAGGAATGACTCAGCCTTGAATTCCAGATTCCCTGCCTGGAGTCATGCCTGGAGTGAACTGGAAAGTCTTCTCCCTCCCCCTTTTCCTCCCTGGCTTTCACTGGACAAATTAATGACCATCACTTATAGGCTGATTAGACTGCTCCAGAGAAAGAGACTGAGACTGTCTGTCTGCCGGTCTATCTGTCTGTCTGTCTGTTAGACACAGACAAAAACAGACAAAGACAGACAGACAGAAACTGACAGACAGAAACATACAGACAGAATCAGACAGACAGACAGAGAAAGAAAGGAAGCCAGTTCCACATCTCATTGGAGCTCATCAGCCACACATGGTTTTCATGGTCGTATTCCTACTTAAACTGATATTAAACTTCTTCCAGAATCTTTTCCATCTCATCACCAATCTTCTAAATTCAGTCCAGTTAATTTAAATGCCAGTCTTACATTATTATTATTATTATTATTGTCAGTGGGAGTATGGGTGCTATGGGGTTCAACGTAGCTATTCATTCTACATTACAGTCGTACCTACGTACGTTGTACATGCTTAGTATGAAGTGTCAAAACAAAACTTTATGCTGTGCATGTAATTGGAATGTCCCGCGAGCAAATGGTGTGGATGGGAAACTCATTAGAACGAGCTGAGCTGCTCTATTGAGTGCAAAGTCTGTTTGTGTTGTTGAGTCATCTTTCCCAGGAGCAACTTTCTTCTTCCATTGGCCACCAGACTTAAGAGGGGGGAAGTGCAGGGGTGGGGGGAAGGAGACTTGCACTGGAAAAGTGATGGGTTTCACCCAGTAGTGCTGAACATTGCAGGTCACAGTTGCTATGGCTATTGTTGCTAGGGATGTCATGTTTGTTATGGCTACAGTTGCTATGGTTATGGCTGCTAAGGTTATGGTGGTCATGCTTGCTATGGCTTTGGTTGCTAGGATTATGGTTGTCATGTTTGCTATGGCTACGGTTTTCGTTTGTCCTGTTTGTTATGGTTGCTATAGTTATGGTTGCTATGGTTATGGTTGATATGGTTATGAGTGTCACGGTTGCTATGGTTATGGTTGCTATGCATTCATAATCATCATAATCATGCAAATAGAGGATGAACTGCTTACTTATTATAAATTAATTATTGACCTAATTATGGCACTGGTTTGATGCCTGGTGCATTAGACACTATTGTGATGGAAGTTAATGTGGGCTGAATTTTAATTTACAGTTTCTCTAGGAGTCCTGAATTATGAATGGCCTCTTTATGTTGAGTCCCTTTGATATGTGGCTTAGGTGTCAGTGGATGCCAAGGCTTCACAGGGTTTAAGTTTAATCTTAAGTTTAATTCAGAATGTCCTGTGTGTAAAATAGATCTCTAGTGTCATGAGTAATTCATCAATTTCCTTAGCACTTAATGGCCATTAATGGAATGGCTATTTAGGATGTGTCACTAAATAACGAATTAAGACATATCAATTGATAATGGACTTGCTAATGGTTGGCTCAGAAGACATTTCCAGAAGGAAACCACTATAAATACTTGGAATCAATAAATAAATAAAATAAAAATGTTGTTGGAAAGTCAAACTGTCCTTTACTTGAGTATCATTGACAACAGTCAGTCATTGTAAGTCTAAGATGGGCAAACATAGATGGATAAAAAATCACAGGTTCTTCTACCACTGGATTATAATATATATATATAATTTATATAATATAATATATATATATATGAACATTGCATTTTCCACCAATGGAGTATTGAAGTGTCTGTGAGCTAGAGGTTTGGGAGACTGGGCTGGTGCTGATTGCACTTGCAATCCCTCTCAGGAGCCCAGTATGGAGGAATTTAATTAAGACCAGGTTCCAGTTGTTATGTTCCAGAGTTACTGTTCCAGATGAATATATGCCAGCCTCCTCCTGGAACGGTTCGGTTCCAGTGCTTCTACGCTCTGTTGCATTCAGCGTGTGCAGCTACCATTCTCAAAAGCACTTTTCTTTAGATCAGTCAGATCTGTGCTGAGTTTCCTTAGACACTTAAAAGGTGCTATAGTAAATGCCATCAACACATACATACATACATGATGTCTGGTGTTAAGAGATACTACTGTGATTTAGAAGGTTTCAAGAGTGTTTGTTGTGCAGACCATATGGTTGTAGCTTTCTTAACTTTTATTTTATGCAAAATCAGGTATATGAGTCTTTTTTGCTTGGTACAATAATTGCTGGCAAAATTTCTTTTTTGCCGTGCTATAGAGTCTAGAACTCTTCACGATATTACTCTTGAAGAGGCGTAATAGAATGCAGGATGTAATTGAAGACAGAATTTTTTCTCCTATAGCTTTAGCTTCATCTGCAGGCTGCAGCATATATTTGGGTAAAATTCTCTTTCTGCACTGAAGTGGTATGCTACGCATCTCTTGCCTCTGTGCACTCAGTATTTAAACAGTAATTATTCATTCAGTGCATCAATTGCTGACGTAACATCACTAAGACTTACACTAATGGACTGGACAATGGAGATAATTTATTCGTACCTATCTCTGCCGAATTAATCACGAATAGAATTAATTACGAATAGAATTAATTACGAATAGAATTAATTACGAATAGAATTAATTACGAATAGAATTCTTGAGCTGCTGTTGAAAGCAGAGCTGTTGCTGATGTGGGCGCTCGATAACAACAACAGCTGAAATAGTTTGAATGGTTCTAAGCTCTTCGCACTGAATGACTCACTTGATGAGTTGGTTGATTCATAGACATCTAGATACATCGTGCTAATGTGATCTAGAAGCCTGTGCCTGATTCTACGCATAGCTGCTCATAGGTGTTGTCTCTGCTGTTTATCTCACCGTCTGTGTCGGTGACAGTGTTAATTGTAGGTCTTAAAGCATACTTGTAACAGACTTAAATAGAATTAGAACCAGATAGGCCTACTAGGAGTTCAGCTTGATCAGCTTAATTCCGAGAGCAGGTTGGCCGCTGGACACCAGAGCAAATTACTTGTGAAAGAACTGATGATGATGATAATGATGATGATGATGGTGGTGGTGGTGGTGGTGGTGGTGGTGGTGATGATGATGACAACGATGATGATGATGATGATGGCAACGATGATGATGATGACAACGATGATGATGATTATGATGACAACGATGACAACAATGATTACTGCGATGATGATGATGATGGCAATGATGATAACGACAATGATGATGATGACAACGATGATGACGATGACCATGAGAATATTGGGAGTGGCATATTTTCCAAAGAGAACTTGTTTTACGATTCCTCGTGAGATGCAAGTCTTCTGCCCTTCGCTCAGCGCACGAAGAAGATTTATCGTCGTCCGTTGTTTGTCTCGTCATGAAACAAATTATTTTTGGGTGTGCGATTATGCAGGTGAAGAGGATTATTTTTACAATTTGCAGTTCATGAAATAATAATTACGATAATTGAGCAGTTTTGCTATTGAGCTGTTTCTGCCGAGCTAAAGCCTGTCTTTACATCCTGCAAGAGAAGGTCAAATAGCTTCTGGAATTCGGTGTGCTGTGTGTAAGTGTATTGCAAACAGACATTCTGGTTATCTAGATTGTCTGTTAGTCTGTTAACGTGGAAGCCAAGGTCAAGAAGTTGATTCTGATCTGGCTTGAAATAAAGACCCTGCGTTGTGAACTTGTGAAGTATCACAGGGTTATCGTTAGAGACGTTTCTTACACTGTTCAAGTGGTGTTGAAATAACTACGACCACCTTCGGACTATTCTTTCAGTCAACCCTTCTGACTAGATGCAGGGCTTGTGAATAAGCTGGTACTTTGTGCTTGGATTCTAGAAATTTGGAGATTACAGTTACGAATTATTGACGGTAGTGGGCTTCTATGTTAAGGCAGTTAAATAGTGAATACGTTATACATTTTGAGGCATGGTGGACATTGGTGGTATAGTGGTGAGTTCAGTGCCTTGGAGCCGGATGGTTTCAGGTTCGAATATACCTCAAGCCACTGTGTATGGACCTTGAGCAAGTCCTTCACTCGCAATTGCTCGTGCACTTCGGCGTGAAACTCCGATGCAGTGTCCGTGCTATAGTCGGGATCGCCCCTGAGTAGAGATCTTGTTGGGGCGTTATAGCAGATGCGAGAAATTATCTAAAAAAACATTGAATGACCATAGTAAGTATTTCTTGACATGAATTTTAATTCAGTAGACATTATCTGCATTTCTGTTCATTTGAGTTGAATAATTTTCAGGTTTATGTGATAGTCGTTCTTGTATAATTTCTAGTGACTTTTTTACCACGTAAATGTTTTAATCTGTAGCAGTGAAGTAATAGACTACGTTCTTTGTCCAAGGTCGTAAGATCTACTATACTGCCGCTGCGCTACTTGTAAGACTAAATGACTAAATGACTGCGGCATCTGGTTTGTTGAAGATACTTCAGATAAGCCGTCGTTTGGTTGGTCTGTGTGTTCCTGGAACACGCCTGTGCAGCAGCGATAAGTGTATGGCTGTGTGTGTTTGTGTAATTTCTCAAGCCAAGAGCCGTGTTGTAGTGATGGTGGTGGTCTGTTTTGAAATGCTACGAGTTGAGAGTGTCTTAACTCCTGTTGTAGAGAGGTATGGGGTACCGTAATTCAAATAAAACAAGGCCACTGGGTTAAGTTCACCTTATCTTTAATACTTTCCACATCAAGGGAGCGTCTAAAGGGGGGGCTGCCAGTAGGTTATAAGCCAGTAGGTTATAAGCCTAAGCAAAGTGGTCTTGGCGCTAGCTAGACCCCCATGTCTTAAACTTGGGCTAAGATCAGGTAAATGTTTAAGGCAGTGGGGCAGGGTGTATGGGGAGGGCTTTTCTTCACCGTGCCCCCAATCTTGACATAAGACAGTTACACATTTAGGGGATTGGTAACAGCTTTCAGTGGACTGGTGGTGGCTAGAAGAGAAAATGGGGTGGGGTGGGGGAGTGGGGTTGTTGGAGGCTGGAAATCTTTCCTTGCTGACTGAGTTCGTGGTTCTGACATTCCAGTAGTGACCACCAAAGTACCTCATTAATCACGACCAGCACAGGTTTACAGAATCAGTGAAAGGTGGAATGCCTGTGTGCTGGTGGTGTGTAGCTGGTGTAGGATGATGAACTTGTTTCGTTGTCTGAAGTCTAACAACTGTTACTACCTGATTAATTCTGAATATATCCTTCATGCAGTTGTTAATTATAACCACAGACTTTGTTTATAACTAGAAAATGTTTTAAAATATGATAAATTAAATAAATGAAAATGTCATATTCTGCTAGATTTTCCCCAAAGCTTCAATCTAGGTTGTTCAATTCTAGTAATGTGACTCCTGACCATTTTCTGATTTTTATCGTGCATTTTACATTAAAAAACTATTTTATTTATTTTATTTATTTAAATTATGCATAATTATTGTTCATTATAAATTATAACCACAGACTTTGTTTATAACTAGAAAATGTTTAAAAATATGATTAATTAGAAATTATGGAAAATGTCATATTCTTCTAGATTTTTCCCAAAGTTTGAATACAAGTTGTTCAATTCTGGTAATGTGACTCTAGTTGCTCTTGATCATTTTCTGATTTTTTTTATCGTGCATTTTACATTAAAAAGCTAGTTTTATTTGATTTATTTAAATTATGTATAATTATTATTCATTATTCTGCGGATTTTGTTTTCTGGATATTGAATGCAGTGAATGAAAACTGCTTATGGTAGGGCTGGTGGGTGGGTGTTGGGTGATACACTGAGGTGTTTGGTATTCAGACACCCTTAGGCCTATATAACACCATGAGAAGTGTTGGCATGGCTGGTGATTAGCATACCCTTTGGACCTGCTTTTACCCATGAACCCTTTCCCTACGCTCATGCATAGACTTCTAGACACATTAAGCATCATGTTTATGGCTCATAGTTTGCCCTAAAGCATCTGGGCCTAAAAGGTTAATGGTGTGGATGACCCTACACCTTCAGGAAGCCAGCCGGGAATTGAGACCAAATTCTTCTGGGGCAGAAGATGGTTCTGACTACAGACTGTATGTAGTTAGTTGTGTCTGCCTTTAATAAGAATTCCATGCTGTAACTCGGACCAGGTTCTGCCAGACTGGAAACCACACTGCACTATAATTGGAACCCATACCAATGGGGGGGAGGTTAGGGCGGGGAGGGGCGCACCGGCATTGGCTCAGCCTGCCATGTCAGTAGGTCAAAACTTGTTGTAGAGTGTAGACACAGGTTTACTCAACCGTGACAATCCAAAAGTCTGTTCCCTCTTTTTGCATTCATCTAATCCACCATTTCATCAGTCTCTCGTCCTCCTTCCCCCTCACCACCCATTTCTGGTCCTAACTACTTTGGCATGTGTGGGAAATCCCAGTGACCCAATGCATGATCATCTCTGATGAATAGTCTGGGGTGTGATGGGCTTGACATGATAACAATAGAGTTGATGATTATGATAACAATCAACCTTGAGTCTACCCAAGACTATTAGTCTACCATAGACTATTATGACAGAATTTGTGGAGAGTAATCAGTCTACCAGACGTCTATGCAATCCCAGCGTTTCAGACCATGAGCATCTTCCACTTGACCAATTTGTATGCATCTATTGGCAAGTAGTCACTTGGCAAGTCATCTCGAATTGTGATCTTGTGTAGTCAGGTCTAATGTGGTTTATTGTTGAGGCGCTATATAAATGATGGAGACGAAGAAGGAGTGGAGAGACATCACGTGGTCCAGCTGAGGAGCATCTTATCAGGACCCCTGCTGAAATGATGAGCTGTTGCCATAGCAGTAATACTAATGGATGCCGATGATATATAGGATGCTACTGAGGTGCAAAACTTGTTTTATTTTCAGTAGTTGGCCTCCAGGCCTGCAGCAGGCTGTATGACTTGACCTGCGTGGGATGGATTGAGGGAGGGAATGAGGGATTGAGGGGGAGGGAGGGAGACCTAGAGAGCCAAAACCGGTTGTAATACTATATCTAAATATTGTGTAGAACAGGAGGTTGCTCCCGTGAAGAATATGTCCGTGGGATGTCTCGTAGGTGGTGGTGATGTCCGTTCACCCATGTCGACTTACTGCTCATCATTATTTCATCATCAGGAGTCGACTTACTGTATATACAGTCTGATCACGGCATCTCTCAGAGGTTGTGTCAGTGGTCGTTACCCCCACCCCCACCTCTCACTCCCCCCACCCCCACCTCTCACTCCCCCCCACCCCACCTAACCCCATCGGCATTATTGGAGAACAGACCGTCATTCACTGTGTGAGTTTTCCTTATTGCATGCTGTTATATTATGAGAAATCAGACCTTCTCTCAGTTCATGTTCAAAATGTCAAATCCCCATATTTCTGGCAACCGTGAGAGATGGTTCCTTCAACCAAAGTTTGTCCAGTATGGTTGAAAAAGCGGTAACTTTTGCAGTTTCACGTCTGGTACCAGAGTCAAGTGCATGAAAAATATCAGAAAATAGATTTAGACAATAACTTTGATCATCAACTGAATTCATAATTCATTGAACTTATAATCGACTTATAATTAGACCTACACACGTCACAGCGATTAAACTTTATGACCGTCAGAGTAATTAACAAAGTAACCAATTCCCACGGTGATACGAGACTACTAATAAATTAGAGTCATCAACAATATGGGTTTCATTCATGCAGGAGTGGGGTAGGGGGAGGCGGCGTGTTATAATTGAAAATTTGGAGAAATGACTCATTTTGTATTTATGGATGTTTAATAAGGCGGCAATTTATTGGTAGTAATTAACCTGTGGTCTCTTTAATAAGTATTTTTGGGTGGCTGGATGAAATACCTGAAGGGCTTAGTCATCTCCTGAGGTCTGAGGGGAAGCCTTCTCTATCACTAGACGACCTGTTTGGGTTAGTGTATGTGTGGGTGTGTGTCTGGTTGTATTCCTCTGTGTCTCTGCCTCTAATTAGCCCTCATGTCACTGCTGGCTAAGAGTAAATATTTATGTCCGTCTTATCCGACATCAGTCAGTTACTTCTTTGGTGTTGGTGACAGGGTGTTAATGTTGATATTGGTGTAATGGGTTCACTGAGGGTGTCATACATGGACACCTTAGATATTCATGGACATACCACCACATGCAAGAGTTGCAATTTAGGCCTACATGAAATCTTATATTTTAATTGAATCTTATATTGTAATTAGATCTCGTATTGAAAATGTAAGGCATGTACAATGTAACTGTAAGCTAATTTAATCAGTGCACGACGATTGTCGTACAGCGACGCAGGTAGGCCAACTGCAAATTGGCGCGCGGCGTCTGGACAGGTGATTGTCTGGACAGCGCGTGATGTCTAGACGAGCGTACGTTGAGTGTACAAGGAGGGAGTGGAAGTGAAGAAGGAGTGTTGTGTGTTGAGAGCCGATGAGATAGGCTGTAATAGTTGTTGTTGAGTTGCGAGGCTGTAATAGTTGTTGTTGAGTTGCGATAGAGTAGACTGATGAAGGTAGTAGTCGTGTAGTTGTTATGATAACGCAAGTGTAGTCATTGTTGTGTTGTTGCTGATCGTTTTACTTTACATCGGATTTTGGAGTATAATAAGAAGACTTAAACACGTCGTCGTTGTTGGTTACAAAACAGTAAAAGTCTGTAGATTCTTTACCTAGCCATTTAGCTAATGAAACAGTTATCTAGGGATAGGCCTATGCTACCACGAACTTATACCAAGAAGCTTCCGAAGAGACTGATAGGAGGAGGTGATCACAAGGAGTTTATCACAGTAACGAACATGTGTGAGAACAGATCATAACAACAACAACAATAGCAATAGCAATAATGATAATAATAGTAGTGGTAATAATAATAATAATAATAATAATAATAATAATAATAATAATAATAATAGCAACAATAACAATGACGATTATAATTTAAATGACTGGTCCATCTTAGCAAATCATAACAGAACAACAATAACAACATTAGCAATAATGACAATAATAGTAATGGTAAATAATAACAACAATGGTTATAATTTAAATGACTGGTCCATCTTATATTGAACTTAAATCATTGCTTATATTTGCAAGTTGTATCATCAGTGAATTTAAATAGTTTGTGTTTGTGCGTGCGTGCATGTGTGTGTATGTATAAAAGTGTATATGTAAGCTTATGTTGTTCAGACCTGGACAAAAGCTATGGAAGCACTAAAGGTTGAAGGTCTAGTCTTTAGTTGATGTAGTTCTACCAACGATTACCTGGCACAACTATTGACCATTGGTTTTCTAATCACAATAAAGTTAGTAAGTAAGGATGGTATTAGTCATATACGCTACCTTCTTACTTGCAGATGCATGTACTTACTTTATCCATAGACTTCCAATAGATACGTTAATCTAATGTATCTAGAAGGTTTATGTTTTATCTCTCCAACTGAGCTTTCCCTGAGATTTCCTTGTTATCAAAGCCATCATTATTGGGGTCCCTTGAGTTGGGTCAAGGGCTCCTAGATGCTGAAGTAATCTAGAAGTCTATTGTTGGTTGGGTCCATTAATTTGGAAAGTCTGAGCTGCTTCCCAGCATGAACTCACCCACCCCGGCTGACCTTTGATCCTACCCTGACTTTATTTCCCTCCCACCCTGATTACTCACCCACCCACTGTCACAGCTGAGCAATCTACTGGTCAGTTGAGCCCTGATAAATACAAGACTCCCTAGGGGTCATTCCTGGAGACAAGCAGCCTTTCTGGTCCTTTCCAATCTGCTGTGGCTAGCGCTGGAAACTCCAGATGGCTTCTTCTGTGGACTGCAGCAGCAGCTCCAGTTATCAAAGAATGTCTTGAATGCCCGATTCCTCTTACCGCAGCAGCAGTACCAGCAGCATCCGTAGCAGACCAGCAGCTGCAGCAGCAGCCTAGTTGCTTTCTTGGTGTCTTCCTCTGCTAGCTAAGTCCCTCCTGCACAGGCCAATGTTACTCATGAAGGTAAAAATAAGAAGAAGGGGAGGAGACACTTCCTAATAGGGTAGACCACCCACAACAATCTGTTTTGACTTTTCCAATTGAAGGCCTTTTGCTAATTACTCAATAAAAGGCACGCCTAATGCACTTTGACTTATATACATGTATACAATTATACATTTATATATTACATAGGATTATATTGTATATGCATATATGTTTTGTATATATTTATAGTGTGTTTCTTCTCTGGCGGTCTTGGGCACTGAGAGCACCTCTGAATATTTTTGACCTACTCTATGTGCTTTATGAACGTTTCAACACAATACAAATAAAATGCAATTGCAACTGTTACGTTACAGTAGACTGAAATTATGTTGTTTTGCAGAAGAGAGCTCTTAGGAATTGTCTAGAAAGGTGCCATAGAATGGTTCTTAAATGGGTATATATATATCCATTATATATATATATATGTGTGGGACATTGTATATATATATATATATATATATATATATATATATATATATATATATCGTGTGTGTAGTGTACTGTGTATGTGTATGTTTATAGCTGTGTAGATGATAAGAGTGATTCTCTGTAGGGTAGGAGTTTGTTGATACGAAGACCAGATTGTTTCATGTTCTTTTCATTGGTTTGGCCAAGAAGGAGCAGGGTCATTATCATATCTCCTGACACCGACAGACACCAACTGGAAAGCGAGATAGAGAGACAGACAGACAGATAGAGAGAGACAGAGACAAACAGAGACAAACAGAGAGATACACTCAACCATCTGTACATGACAGATTATAAAGGAACTTCCATTTTTTAGACCTTGGATGAACACTGTTAAACAGAGACCTTGACCATTTGAATGACGTGTTGCACTCTGGGAGTTAAAGGATTTACACGTTTTGCACAGGAAATGTTATGCAATCGATGTTTCTGTGTGCGATATAATTTATGCAGAATTTACTGACTTTATATACATCTTAAAATAAGCAAGATTTAGGTGTAATTTGCATTTGTGCCTGTTTGTGCGTTTGTTACTTTAATGCATGTAGGCCGATGTTTGTGAAGTGCATAAATGTGAATGAGTGTGTGTGCTTGTTTGTGTGTTTGTTTGCTTGTTTATTTGCCTGCCTGTCTCTCTGGATCTTGACCCACTGCCTATCGATTTGTTTTGATTAAGCGCCTGTTAATAAGCTGGTTCCCGAGAATTTAGTAGGCGCTGTAGAAGTTTCGAGATTATAATTACGATTACAATTACGATTGTGAGTTTGTGTGTGTTTATATGTGTGTGTGTGTGTGTAACACTGTGTGCATGCATGCGTGTGTATGTAGCCTATAAATGTCTGTAGACACTGGAAAAACATCTTGCCTGGCAAGGTTAACCAAGTGTTGAATCCTATATAAATGTATTTCCCTGATATTGAAGAAACAAGGCCAGTCTTTTACTGGACCACTTCACTTTAAAAAAACACAGCATGTATATAAATAGGCACAGAGCTTAATGAAGGAAGTAGTCATTGTGTGTGTGTGTGTGTGTGTGTGCATGTGTGTCTGTGTGTGTGTGTTTGTATGTGTGCGTATCCGGACACTGTCTCTTCTTGTCGCTAGTCTAGCTGTGTGGTTGTGTTTCTTCATGGCTGTGTGCATATTTTGAGCCTGCAGACGCATGTGTTTTAGGCTATGCTGGTCTGTCTGTTTG
Organism: Lumbricus rubellus; assembly: GCA_945859605.1. Classification (NCBI taxonomy): domain Eukaryota; kingdom Metazoa; phylum Annelida; class Clitellata; order Crassiclitellata; family Lumbricidae; genus Lumbricus; species Lumbricus rubellus. Next base: position 8,307,120 of record OX243823.1, on the reverse strand, counting down.
TTTGTGTGTGTGACATGAATCTGTATCTTCCTGTAGATATTTCTCTCTGTTTTTGTTTGACTTCCTATACATGTGTTTATCTACATGCCCATATCTCTGTGTTAGCAGTGGAAGAGAAAGAGACAGACATAGATAGACAGAGACAGAGAGACATGAAGATGAAAGCTGTAAGAGATGAGAACTTGCCCTTCTCGGCTGCTGATCTGTTTGTTGAAGTTTGGTTTTTCCGCTCGTTGCATCCATCGGAAAGTAATTTATTCAGCAGCAGCAGCAGCAGCCGAGGCCATGGCATGTTTTCATCTGTGAGTCACGGACTCCTCCTCGGAGGAAACCACACCTTAGGCTACACTCAGGCATTGCTGTTGAGTAGCTGCTGAATCCTATCTGCTTCTACTTCTGAGGAAGAGGAGGATTATAATATATATGTGCCTCCTCTACGTGGGTGCTGATAATGCCTGATATGCATGGGGGATCGGGGGGGGGGGAATGATGGAACCGCTGATGGAATTGCCTGCTAATTTGACGTTGAGTGTGGATTTGTGGCTTTTTGGGTGTGCGTCATTGGGTGGGTTTTTGACGCTGCACCCTGAGATTTGCCGCCCTGACGACGTTTACCCTCTTGTGTTTAGGTTCATTAGACTTTTCTTCAGAAGTTGAGATTGGGGCAAGTCAGTGCTCAGCTGCCGAGCTATCGGACGCCTGCAGGTGCGCCACTTGATTCTGCTTTTAGGAGTTCAAATTCCTCGTTTTAAAGTGGAAAACAGACTGACAGACATAGTAAGCGGGCGATTCAGTGGCTGAATTGAACGACTGACTGACACTAACACACACACATACACGCACGCACACACACACATGCATGCACGCACACACACACATGCATGCACGCACGCGCATGCACACACACGCACATGCATGCACGCACGCATACACGCGCGATAGCAGTGTAAGAGAGAGGAAATGTCTGTGACTTACAAGATTACAATAATCTGTTCAGAAACCACAAGGACCTAAGCTTGTTACTGATTAAGGCGTAAAAAAAAATTGTTGTGTTTCCGGTAACGCGACCGACCCATTTTTAGGGCCGCGACCCAAATATTTTTGTAAAAAAATTTATTAAAAAAAATTTTTTTCCCAAAAAAAAAAAAAATTCAAAAAAAAATTTAATTTTTTTTTCAAGTTTTTTTAACATTTGTATTGACATAACATAAGAGACATCAACAAAATGAAATTAATAGGACTGTTTCTAGAGCAGTTTTAGGTGCAGACAGTCGGGAAATAGGCAGTTTATACTTGCTTAGAACACGTACTTTGTTTCAGCGTGCAAAAAAGACTAGTGGGGTATACTTTTTCGGATAGTCACTGCATAAAAATATTTTACAAAATAAAAATATTTTCCGACCTACCTACCCAATTTTTTTTAGCTATGTTACCGGAAACACAACATATTTTTTTTTTGCCTAATTATAATATTATCTTCTGTTTTTAGGATGCTACTACTTAGACTTCACTTCCATCCCAGCATACCCACATCACAGACAGCACAGCGCAGACCCCACCCCATCCCACCCCAAAAGACCACCCACAGACCTCTGCACCACATAATTATGAGTCCCCCCCCCTCCCCACAAACTCACCTTACAGACCCAACCCCACGGATCTCTCATCCAATTGTAGAGTGATTTAATTCCTTATCTGATCTATGAATAATTGTTTTCCACCAATCCTCTGGCTCTCTGACTGATCCTCTTGCCCTCTATTATTTTGTCTAGGTTGTCCACCACCTAAGCTGTACACCGGACAATCCTAAGGTTCAACACCCTGCAATCTAGCTGTACTAGCGTAGGGGAAGAGGGCAGCAACTGAGCTTTCGGCTTGAACTTCTGTGTGCATAAACGATGGTCTTGGCAGTTGGGCTAGCCGACTTCCTGCAGCCTCCTTTCTGGGGGGGGGGGGGGGTGAGTCGGGGGGGGGGGGGGAGGGCGTGTGAGTGGGGAGCATCCCCGTATTGTCGGTTACACTTTACAGGTGCACATCGTTTAGGGCATTAAGAGGTCAGCAGCATACCTCAGACGGATGCTTCTTATGCTTCTTCTTCCGGATGCGTCTCTCGTCTGTAATGCTGAAAAGTTAGATTTGTGTTTTGACCGTTTGTTGCTAGCCAACTATACTTACTCCTCAGTGAACGGAATAAGTGGATATCTTTTCATGTCTAATATCCCCAAGCGTCTCCTGGAACAGCCTCTGTAGCGATTCAGTAGCATAATTATGTCTTTCTGCAAAATTGAAGATTGTCTGAGTTTCGCTCTATACTGAGTTCCTACATTTGGAAATTATGAAAATTATGAAGCTTGCCGATTAATTTCAGACCTTGAAGTTAGAACAATTTAATTTAGTTTACTGTGATCTAATTTAGAATTTAAATTATGTCATGTGCCAGGATGAAATTTATTGTTTTATTGAGTCAACTAAAGTCTGTTTTTGTTTGTGGCTAATTTCGGTGGTTTCCATAGTCAGCATACTTTGCAGTCTGACATACTTAGTCGAGAGTATGTGCATTCCCATGTAGCTATGCTTATTCTGATAAACGAACATACCTGCATAATGATAATGTAAAACACACACCTACACAGAAACACACAATTTATACATGCATATATAATAAGTATGTATTTACATACAAGTCACACATGCATGCGTATGTATGTGTACAACTGTACATGTATAACTGTATGTGCATGCTTTTGCATATGCATGCACAATTGCACATACATATATATATATATCTTTGGATGGGGCCGGTTTGTCTGTGCTTGAAGAAGACCTCCGAAGTGGTTATATATCATACACTGTAACTTATTTATTTCACAGTGGTACACATTCTTTGATCCCTTTAGCATTTTTTTTACTCCATACCAAGTCTCAACTCTTCAGGAAGTCCTACTCAGTCCTCTCCTCTTCCTCTGTCTCTTTGCCCACCAGTCTGTCTCACTCCAGGTGGAATCATCCTCCATGGTAACTTTTCAACTTCCTTCTCTCCTGGTCTTCCCATTGCCAGAATGGTGCCACTGGATAATAATATCTATTGACTAGACATAGCGCTCGTGAATACGCTGGTGCCCTGCGTCTGTGGCTTTTAATTATCGTTTTAGAAATTTGAGATTATGATTACCACGCGTAAGTGCATGTATGTACTGATGTGGATATGATGAATATGGTAAGGAACTGTTGTGTTTGCTAATTATTAGGCCAGTTGATGAGACAAGGCCGTTGACTGATAGCTTAGGAAATGGTAATTAAAAATTCCAAGTCTATAGGTGGCTGCTTACAGTGCTTAGTGCTTACTAGGCAGACGTCTGGAGGTTTGTTTGGCTAGTCATGCTTCAGCTGCTCTCTTTGACTGGGCGGCTATTGCTAGAACTATTGTAAGAGAGGCCAGATCTATGATACATGCTGGGCTGCATTGTAGGGCTTGTACCCTGGTATGTTGCATCATTCTTTAAAGCACTTATCTCTGAGAAAATGACTACTCAGAGGTGCTCCCCGGCAATAAAGCACGGTTTTCACAATTTCTAATAAACGATGTTTGCAGAGTCTCTCGCGAAAAGGATACACAGATCTGAAATTAATAAAGTTGTTCTTTGCGCTTGGTCCACCCACTGAAAGGGCACTAGTACTGTTACTGTATCTTCAAGGTGCATGTATAGAAGGAACAACAACTTCACCTCAATGTGCAGAATGAAACCTCTGACCACCTACCAAGCCTCTGACTATGAAGCCCCGAAGAGGGACAGCAGATATCACTCTTATTAGTAGCCAGAGGCATCCCTAACTGGCACGACCAGACCCACACTGATCTCCTCAATTCAATGCTCTGCCAAATAGCCAGCCAATAACGCATCGTCATCACGTGTGATCAGTTTTGAAATGGCGCCAAGGAGCCTGGCAGCTGCAAGTAGCAGACGATCACAACTGCCCAATGCACCCTAAGGCCTAAGGGGAGGCCAGCTTAGGTGTTAAGACTGCATGGTTCAATCTTATTACCAGCAAATGCAATTGGAAGATAGGCGTGGCATCCGACCAAAGAGTGAACGGGAAGTGAAGCGCAATTGTGGCAACTGAAAAAACAAGCAGAGATTACTGGAGATTATTTTGGGTGTTCACGAAAGGTAAGTTCCTGGCCAAGATCGACCAGAAAAATTGCGGACAGATGTGGAGAAGATAAAGTGAGAGAAGACGGAGAGAAGATGGCAGCGGAAGCCTGAGAACATATTTTTCTCATCTGCTGGCGATTACCCACAATACCCAGCGGCATAAATTTCGTTTCGGATGAGTTGAGGTGCAGATGATTTGATGACATCTAATCACCAAGAAGCACCTCCATGGCTTGCTGCACTGCATTGTGGGTAGCTTCTATAATCCGAACGCTAGGTGGCCGACAATGCAGATAAGTCTGAATATCATCAGCATAAGCTTGTTCAAGCTGACACTGCTGCAGTCCAGGACGTTTGCAATATGGGCATTGTTCGAAATATGCCTCAATGGACTATGGGTGCCCACTGGACTATGGGTGCCCAATGGACTATGGGTGCCCAATGGACTATGGGTGCCCACTGATATGTTTACTGGTGGGCAGAACACGTTCATCGTGGTCAAATGTTTTAAGGAGAGCTTGAAAAATGGGAAGCTGGATGTTAAGAAAATGTTATTTTTAATAGAAGTTTTTAAATGTAAAATTTGAAAGTGTTTAGTTCTTTTAGCTCTTTTGTGAAGAAATTTGTTAAGAATCAGAAGTAGTAGCTAAAAGAAATGTGTAGCAGTATTCTAGGAGGGGGAGTGCCCCCTCTTTCTCCTATGTGCAAGCGCCCATGCAATGCGCTGAGAAAGAGCCCTGCAGCAGACCACAAGGAATGATGCTATTTTGATGAGGTGCCATCATGATGTGGTGCCCTCATGATGTGGTGCCCCCATGATGTGGTGCCCTCATGATGTGGTGCCATCATAATGTGGTGCCCTCATGATGTTGTACACATCATGATGTGGGGCCCTCATAATGTGGTGCCCTCATGATGTGGGACCCTCTTGATGTGGTTCCCTCATGATGTGGTGCCCTCATGATGTGAATTCCTTATGATTTAGCGACCACTTGATAGGGTGCCCTCATGAATGTGGTGTCCTCATGATGTGGTGCTCTCATGATGTGATGCCCTCATGAAGTGGCACCATCGTGATGTGCATTCCTTAAGATCTGGCGACCACTTGATAGGGCGCCCTCATGAATGTGGTACCCTCCTCATGGGGTACGACATGATTAGACATCATTAGACACACAGTGCATCAGAAGTCTTCCATGTCAAGAGCAGTGTGCTGTTGATGATGATGTGGTAGCATCTGTATCACTGTATGTCCTACATTGATAGCAGGTCTACAGTGTATGTAGAATTGTAGCTAGACAAACATTGTGGCTGAGAGTGAGTGGTGGCCCATAAGCCAGATAGAAGCACTTGAAGAAGACATAGATAGCCTCATCCTGCTGCTCGTGGTGATGTACAGTGCATTCTAGAAGAGAGCTATTTTTGGCTGATGATGCTGTTATCCACTTGACCCAGGAGAAAGAGTCTGATGATGATGATGATGATGATGATGATGATGATGATGATGATGATGATGATGATGATGATGATGATGATGATGGTAGTAGTCGCCCTATGCTGCCCCTCTCCCTCTCCGTGGACAACCAAATTCCGGGTATGTGGTCAGGTTCTTGAGTTTTGTAAATGTGGCAGACTGAATAGGAAGATGTCTTTTCATTCAGTTGGTTGGTCATGCTTTCAGTCAGTCTGCTATCCTTGTGATGGCATGTGCTTTGTTACGGCGCTACAGAAATTGTCTTCATTGTGTTACATTACGTTACATTACATTCATTACATACACCTGGTAGTCATCCATCCAGTCAGTCAGCCAGAAAATTTTTGTGATTATGACATGTTGTAAAGAAGACTATTTATTTACTGAGTTCAATAACAAAGGAATTTCAAAGCATTAGAAGTATATAATAAACAGCAATGTATAGGTGGCCATCAGATTTGGCCATATAGGAAAGTCTTGCAGTGACTTTCAAAAAGCTGAACGCACTCTATAAAAAAATTATAGACCAAATATGACTGGCAGACTGTCTCAGGATGTGCCTCAGTGAACGATTAGAGTTAGGATTAGCGGAAATTCGTTTGGCACTGTGCTCTGTGAAGCTACTGATCTGCCTCTGGTCCATAGTTTTTTCTTGGTCTTCATATTAGTTGAGAAAAACATTCACAAGCACTTCTGCTTTATATTAAATCTGCATTTGTGGTTTAGTAGCGTTGGATGGTATGAACGCCCGCAGCAGTTGGAGGCTGCACTGAAAGATTAATAGCTATAGTCAAAGTAATTCGGAACTGCTTTCCGCCTGAGAATGGAAGTGGAGATGGAGATGGATATGGAGATGGAGATGGAGTTGGAGTGCAGATGAACTGTTAGGTTCCAGCATCCAATGGAAGGAATGGCAGTTGGAAGAAATTGAGAACATTTGTGGGGGAATTAAGTGCATGGTAGACTTAGAGAATATCTTGAGGGAAGCTACTCTTGACCTGGCCTGTTAATTGCTTGTAATGTATTCTTCAGATATCCTGGCATCTGTTAGTGCAAGATGCTTTACAAATCTTGTGTACCGCAGATGTTCTGTACTTCTGAGCAATATTTTGAATGCATGAGCTGTGAAAATGAGTTGATGAGTTGTGAGGTATTTTTGGGGAATGCTGGAGCATGGACATGTTATAAATTTGCTGTCTGCTGTATCTTGTGGATGATGGTGGCTCAATGATAAGACCCACTTTGTACTTTTGTACCTGACGTTGTTGTTGTTGTGCTAAGTGGAAAGGTAGTTATGTTATTGACATTCTATCCTGGATTTTCGTTAGCAACTGCTTCAGCACTTTATTAGTGTTTTTTTCTTCTTGAAAATCACAGGCAGCTATGTGCATTTTATTTTCTTACTGTTGTTTTGGACTAACTTACAATTTAGCTGTAGGATCAACATTCATAGGCAGCAGGATGTGTTGTAATGATATATTTAAATGGTCTATTTTTATACTGAAATTTATCAGAATTTTTATGTGAGGCCATCATTAACTATCAGCTTTCAACCTACTTTTAAAGCTTATTTGTGACATGACATCCATTATTTCGGGCATGATTGAATATTTACCTGTGGTACTACAGTTTTCTATATGTATAAAAGATTTGCCTTAACAGTTGAACTTACAAAGTTATTTTAGAGCTCATTTATGATATTATGTCTTTTATTTCAGACACATGGGTATATTCCATGTAATAGGTTCTACAGTTTCCAACAATTATATAAGACCAGCATTAACTGTTTAACCTTACAATTTATTTTTCAAAGCTCATTTATGACAATACATCTTTTATTTCAGACATACGCGAATATCCATTAACAGTTATTTAAGACCAGCATTAACTGTTTAACCTTATAACGTTATTTCTTCAGAGCATATATATTTAAGTTATTATTTTATTGCGGACTGTCTTTTCTGTTATTAGTTAAGATTTAAGTATTCTGTAACCTTGAGTTCCTGTAAATTGTTTCAATTGCATAATTCTACACTGTAACAGGTTGCAGTCTGTCAACTGGATTATTGAATAAACGAAAATTATTATTATTATTATTATTGTTATTATTATTAACAGTTAATTGAATAAATGGAAAAATTATTATTTCTGATTTGGTGTCCACTGTTTCAGGCAAAGCGTTCGAGATCACATACGTGCGAATAAAGTTCCACTCGAGTCGTCCCGAGTCGTTTGCGATCTACAAGCGCACGAGCGAAACGAGTTTGTGGGTGCCATATCAGTTCTACAGCGCGTCGTGTCAGGAGACGTACCAGCTTCCAATTTCATCCGTCATACATCGAAACAACGAGGCGCAGGCCATCTGCCGAGATGACTTCAGCGACATCTCACCTCTGACGGGAGGAAGCGTCGCGTTCAGCACGCTCGAGGGGCGACCCGGTGCATACAACTTCGAGAACAGTCCTGTGCTGCAGGTCGGTTGAGAAGATGTTTGTTGTTAACTGTCTGAGTATTGTATTGTATTGAGCTTCATCAGTATTGTGAGTGTTGTGGGGCGCAGTGGTGTAGTGGTGGCGTCGTTGCCTTGGAGCCGGAAGGTTCGAGGTTTGAATCCACCTCAAGTCGCCGCGTAAGGACCTTGGGCAAGTCCTTCACGCGCAATTGCTCAGTGCTTCATCGTGAAACTCCGATGCAGTGTCCGCTCTGTCGTCGGGAGCGCCTCTGAGTAGGGAGCTTGAAGGGGCGCTATAACAAGTGCACATACAAACAAACAAACATTGAGTGAGCAAGTGAGTACAAGATTGAGAGAGTAATTGATTGAACAAGTGAATGAGCGAGCAAGCGAATGAGTGAATGAATGTGAGCGCAAATGAGGCAGTGTTTTGCATAGGAAAATGCAAAAGTATTCTTCTATAGGGAATGGCGATACTTATTATCACTCACTCAATTTCCATTAGGCCTTAAAAAAATTGTTGTGTTTCCGGTAACCCGACCGACCCTCTTTTATTGCCGTGACTCAAATAATTTTGTAAAAAAATTTATTTCAAAAAAATGTTTGTTAATAAAAATAAATTTGAAAAAAAAATTTAAAATTAAATTTTTTTTAACATTTGTATTGACATAACAGAAAAGACATCAACAAAATGAAATTAATAGGATTGTTTTTTAGAGCAGTTTTAGGTGCAGACAGTCGGGAAATTTAGGCAGTTTATACTTGCTTAGAACACGTACTTTGTTTCAGCGTGCAAAAAAGACTAGTGGGGTATACTTTTTCGGATAGTCACTGCATAAAAATATTTTACCAAAATAAAAATATTTTTCGACCTACCTACCCATTTTTTTTTAGCTCTGTTACCGGAAACACAACATTTTTTTAGGCCTTATGGTATTTTTTTTACCTGTTCTTACTGACATCTGAAAGGGCCGATGAACAGGTTAAGTAGAGAGAACCAGCTTGTTCACACAAGACTTAGTGTCTGGCAATCGTCAGACAGACCAGAGAATGGCTTGCATTGAGTGTAAGGCCTGGAATGAATGTACTAGACATATACAACCGTAGTGGATAATGGTTTATTGTAGTTTATTGTAAAGCCAGGGAATGTTAAGCAAACTTAGGTTCTGCTAGTGATTTCCTGTGGGTGGCCTGTCACTCAGGAATTTCTTGCAAGCGTTGTTCTAGTATCGAATAAAATTCTATTTGTTGAGTTGATCTCTTACCCACTTGCTGTTTTCTTTGGGCGCTTGCATGGGCTTCAACCTTTGCTACTGCGATGCTGTTACAGTACTCTGGATTACTGATCAATGGTTCTTGTAATCAACATACTGCGTTGTGTCAGTTTGAAATTAAGCGAAGATTATCATCATCATCATCATCGTCGTCATCATCATCATCATCATCATCATCATCATCATCATCATCATCATCATCATCATCATCATCATCATCATCATCATCATCATCATCATCATCATCATCACCACCACCACCACCACCACCACCATCACCACCATCATCATCACCTTCTTCTTCTCTTCAACCATATCTATCCATTGTAGGTGGTTGAAAACACAGCATCGATTTCTAGGTCAGCCTCTTTGTAGGCTTTGTAGGTGGTAGAGCTATTCATTCAATTGATGGTTGAACCAGTTTCTGGTCGACTGAATGCCATCCCCAGCACCATAGGCGTACGAGGCGGGGGTGCAGGGGGGCAATTGCCCCCCCAAATTCGGGCAAGTTTGGTGGTTTTTTCGGGCAAAACAGACCCAAACGACTAAAAAAAAAAAAAAGGTCGTCAAATTTCGGGCAAGTCTGGTTTTTCGGGCAAAAATAGTCGCAGGCGACAAAAAAGTTAACTTTTTGGTCGGATAAATTTTTCGGGCAGAAGTTCAATCTTTGCCCCCCCACTTCTGAAACCTCCCGTACGCCTATGCCCAGCACTTCCCCTCCTCACCTTTTGATGGTGTGGTATGGATGGGTCTGTAATAGTGTGTGAGCTGTGACCATCCATCTGGAACCTGTCATCCACTGGAGTGATCCAATGCCATTGGTCATTAAAACCCAGCAGAAATCTCTAAATTCACAGCACATTTTGTGCAGGTTACATGAAAAAAGACGCAACATTGGCAAGAGGTGAAAGTACTATGCCATTATTATGTGGCCGTGACCCGTTCTTTGTAATTGCCCATTAGAAGCTTTTTTACATGTCGTTTACAAACCATTGCGCACAGTATATGAAGATGATGAACTTTGCTACAAAAGGTGATCGTGTTTTTTGCTGAAGGTTCTGCTGCTGCTGCTGTTGCTGCTGCTGCTGCTGCTGCTGCTGCTGATACTGATGGTGGCGATGTTTAAGAGCACTTTTTGCATTTTGCTATGTAAATATCTAAGGGTTTACCGGCACTAGCTGAATTTTTGCAGCATGTAAAGCATCCCTATGTATGGTGGTGGTGGTGTTGTTGGTGGTGGTGTGGGGTTGGTGGTAGTGGTGTGGGGGTGATGTGGTGCCGTGGTGAAGACTTTGTTAATGAGAAAGAATGACGAAGAAGACTTTGGTTTAGGACTGACTATGAAGACGATGATGGTGAGATATATTTTTGCATCTTACACTTGGTGAACTGTTAAGTCAAGCAAAATTTTTCTTAAATTTATGGCCTGTATCTAGACTTTCGGTCTGGTTCTCTCTGCCTGCATGTTGGTATTTATGCTCATACATATTCATAAGCGTACTTCTCCTCATGCATATTCATATGTGTACTTCTGATTATGCATATTCATATCTATATCTGTACTGACGTGTATGACTTTGTATCAGCATCTGTTTTGTTCTCTCTGCACTGCAAGGCAAATGCGTACGGCCACAATGCAACATGGCTGCTTTGCAGTTCTTGCTCCTCCTCATTCTGGAATGGGCTTCACCTCTGTAAAGGCGATGATGAAATACAGTTTACATAATTACACTTGGTGAACTTTGAGTCTATGAAGTTTTTTCTATAATTTGATATTATAGAAATAATTTGAGGGGATTTCCGTTTGGGTGGTTATTTCCATTTGACAATGGACATAGTCGTAAATGTAAGGGCAAGGTTACATGTTTTTTACAATTATTTATTTGGTTGGGCTTGAACCATGATATGTGGTTTTGGTTCAGGGTAGTTGTTGTTATTTCTCTTACCAAAGCATTGTTTAGCCAGGGAGCATTTGTTTTTCTTCTGCTCTTTATTTTAGTTTTCATATTGCAGCATAGCATATTGCGCAGTATATGAGTACTACAATACTACATAAAGATGAAGAGAGAAGAGAAAACATTCTCAACATGACATTGCTCTAAAGTTATTTCCTTTGCCAAAGCCTTGTCAAAACTAGTAATTTCGATCGTGGTGCCTGGAATGCCTCTGAAGAGTTTCTTTTAAAGTGGTGCTATATAAATTTATGGTTGCAATTGCTCAATTAAGCCTCTAATTTGGCTTCTTGAAAGGGCACTATATAAATTCTTGAAATGAATGATTGAACGAATGAACGAACGAACGAAAGCAGGTTAGAGATCAAATATTGCCATGTTGAAATGCCGTTTTCTTATAAGTCGCATGGCAATCAACTGATGTCCCATGCATTGGGATACCCCCTCCCCCATAGTCATATTCGCTATGATTGCAGAAGCATAGAAGTTAAGATTCAGTCTCGTTATTCCAAGGATCGAGCCAGTGTAGGCTACACTGGCTGAAAGGGAGGATTGTGTATCTGAGACCAGTATTCTTCCAAAGAAACACTTTATCCATTGTTCGTTTATCCATTGTTCGTTTATCAAACACTTTATCCATTGTTCATTTATCTTATTTAACTTACCTAACCTAAGGCTTTCCTTTCCCAATACCTTACCAACCCTGTCCTTAAGCCATATCGTACTTTGCTGAACCTTGTTTTGCCAATTCCTTTACAGTTGGAGGGAGGATGGTAGAAAGAAACTTGATGGCCTGAAAGTCCTGGTTTTGTGTAAATTTGATGACCATGTGCAGTTCCTTTTGGACTGGATTACTGTTTGATGGCCATGATTCTGTTGGCCCTTCTAGTCTAATGCTTCTGTTATCTTGCTGATCTGTGAATTATACTTCGTGGCTGAATGTTTGACAATCCTGATTCCGCTGCTTTAGATGGAATGTTTGAATGTTGTTTCGTAAGTGGGGCATTTGTGGAGACATGCTAATCATTGATGTGAAAAGGAATGGAAATTTTAACACTTTAGCAACGAACTACAATGGTTGCCAGTTGCTTTTAGTGCACTTTTGTCATGGTAGTGTTAATGTCGGAAGTTTTGATGCGGGTAAAGCAGCTGGGTGGGAAGCCAGTGCAGCACAGTGTTAAAATGTTAATTTGGTATTGCTGGTTCTAAACTTTCAGGATACATTTGACTTTGTCAAAGTACTTATGCTGTTTAATTTTTGCATTTGTCCCTGTGTGGTATTAATTTAGTCTGCATCCATTTTAAAAAAAGTAGATGGTTGCGATTACTGAGCGTTCTGTCAGTTGGTTCTGTGGTTAGTTTTTAATGGAAGCTAATTAAATACTATATACGGTGTATATATGTTTATATTTTTATGTATATATTTACGTGCAGCATGCATGCATACATATGCACATACGAACATAGTTACCAAAGTTCATGCATAAACAATTAAACATGAATATATCCATGCATACTACACACATACGTATGTGCATAATATTATATTACTGCACATATAATACATGGGTTGTTGTGTTTTTGTGTGCGTTATGTACGTTGCCAGCGCTTAAAGTGTAAAAAAAAGTGCCTGGACGCTCATTACTTTCCAATATGTGCGGGCAAATAAGTGGCAGGATGGCATTCAGATTTTAAAATAAGTGCATGGACGCCGTCCATGACCGTCCAGCCACACTTTAAGCTCTGTTTGTTGCTACATTAATATACATCTGTGAGCAATCTGATTTCTTTTACCGTATTTATGATTGAGGCATACTACAAGTCGTTAGGCCAACTTTTTCAATTTTCATCCGCATCTTTTAAATGGGTGACTTAGGGTGAGAATATATACGAGAAACAAGCAGCAGTTGCTTGAACCAGCAATTTCAGTGAAGTTTTTAACTCATGTGGTTATTTTGGGGAGGGTAAAGATTTGTGTTTGGGGTGGAAATTCATTGATGAGGTTTGAATCTTTTGTGGATGGGAGTTTCTCGATTGGGTGAGAATCTGTGAGAAATTGCATCCATCTACTTTTAAAAAACAGCAGCAGACTGAATAGTAAAACCACACATTTTTTCGTTTTGTCATAACACAGATATTTGCTTTAAAAACATTTCTAGGAATGGGTGACGGCGTCTGATATTCGTATCGTTCTGAATCGTATCAACACGTTCAGAGACGAAGTGTTCGGTGATCCCAAGGTTCTTAGATCTTACTTCTACGCGATCTCTGACTTTGCCGTTGGTGGAAGGTGAGTGAGAAGCAACTGTTTAAATTTTTGTGAAGTAAATATCTTTGATTAGATTCCAAAGTTCACGTGTGTATCTATCTCTTTTGCAACAATGTTTATGGAATATGGAATCGCTTCCATAAAAATTCATTACAATAGTTGTACCATAGTAGTAATTGTATACACAGCTACTATTCAAGATGCATTCTGACTTGCAGTTGGATGTGTGGACGTATTTGTGGTTTATATGTTCAAACCTCCCTTTTAAAAATATTTAATTGCCAAAACAATTTATGATTTCTGTCTTTCTAAATACCTGGTATAATATTTTTTCAATTAGCAAGTGAAAAAATCATTGTTGCAAAATAGAATCATTGTTCATCTTTCCGCTCTTTCAAAACCACTTTATTTTCTCTGGGTCTTTTGCACTCAAGGAGGCATCTCTGATTGGTGTGCACTGTGAGAGGAAAGTTCTGTCTGAATTCACAGATACAATACAATATCTATATAAATATAGCATTACATGGTCATGAAACTAGTATCCAAGCTTTAAAAAAATTATCTCTTAAAGCCCCAAAATAGTGCCTGTGACTGCTTTGCCCAGGGACACAGAATTTCTGTCACTGGCCCTGCTTATGCAGACCCTATTAACCTATGTGCACAAATTGACTGTGTAGTGCCGCCAGCAGAAAACCTTTATCTTCTGTGCATTGAATTGAATTTATTTCATTTGCCATTAAAAAATGTTTAGCTGCACTGTTGTAGTTTTATCTCTTTGATAAGATGAATAAATAAACTTGTTGTTATCAACAGAAACAACAGCAACACAGAAACAGGGTTCTTGTTTAATAGCTGTTCTTGTTTAATGGTTGTTCTTGTTTAATGACTGTTCTTGTTTAATAGTTGTTCTTGCTGATATCTTAATTTTGCGGGTTGTGTGATGTGGTAGTGCAAGATGTTATTTTCTTTCTTTGCATTCTTCTCTATACTGACCCCCAGCTGACTAGTAAGGTGACCACAGTCATGTCTTTAGGGCATTCCCCTATTTGAAAAAAATTGTCCCACGTTCTGGACGCGGCCTTTCCGAGACAATGACCATTCACTTCATCAAGTCTCTGCTGCCTAGACTTTTGGGCCTTTGGCTCATTTTCTCTCTAATTTAAATAACTACAAATAGAATTTCTAGTTTTAATCTAAAATCTTGTAAATGTATTTTGGTGGGGACATTGCTTTATTATTATCACTCTTCCCAATGAGCTGAACTCCTAATTGAATTTGACTGTGATCGGAAATACTGGTCTTCCAGAATGGTAGAAAAGAAATGGGGTCAACTTAGTGCCAAGGTCCGTTAGTTATGCCACAAAGCTGAAGTTTCTGGGTTTTGATCGTAGCTTGTACCCACTATTACACTGTGACTTTGGTTAAGTATGCATAAGATTTGACCTTCGTTTGATATACGAGATCAAACCGCGATGGGAAATATCTCTCTGAACATGACCATTTGTTTTGATGTTGGGGAAATTAAGTTGCTTAAGCAAAGTATTGTGAAGCTTCTTGGCAATAAAGCGGAATGATCTTCACTGAGTCTTAGTTTCCTCTTCTTATAGAAATCTGATCTGACTTCAAGTGCTGCAATCTGGCAGCATTTTGTTTTATTTACAGCCGTACTACATTAACGCAATTCCTTGTGTGAGTCATTAAACCTTATGAGTTATGATCGGTTCGCGCAGTGATGCACACATCCAAGCTCTTTAAAGAACCGCTCGAAAGCATGCAAGTGGATCATGTACTGTGGCTTCACTTGGAAGCAACATCAAATGATGTCTTGGGCTTTTTTGTAGCAGTGCTGTAGCAGTTACCAAGTTGGATCACATGGATTAGATAACACTTGTACTTCGGGCTTAACGACACTTTTTCATATTGAAGATGATTAGTGTCGGAGAGGCAGAGTACAACCTCTCACTCCACGTTTATATTGCGACTGAGCCACCCGCAGTAAAGATCCGAGAAATTAATCTCTGATAAACCGACCGACCGGGAATCGAACCCGGGCCGCCGGCGTGGCGAGCGGGCTACCAATCCACTTGACCACTCAAGATCTCTAGATAACACCTTCAACAGAAATTCGTTTTCTATTCGCCTTCTTATGGCTGCTTGTGGGACACGGCCTGCTGACTGGTTAAAACGTTTGGCCTGCAGCGTGGAGAGTGTGGGTTCAAATTTCCATCGAAGCAGTGACCATTTAGGGACTTTGGGCAAGTTCTCATGCATGGTCTATTGAAGTGGCGCTATATAAATTTACCTGTTTAAAACTCAGTTCTTTTGATGTTCTCTTGTTTAGTCATGCGTGCACTCCTCAACTGAAATATAACCAGAACTATTGCATTTGTATTGTATTGTATGGGTTGCATATGGTAGACACTTTGCACTGATTCGTGCTGTCGTATTTGCTTGTGTGTAGATGCAAGTGTAACGGTCATGCGAGTGAATGCTTGAGGCAGACGGGACAGCATCTCGAGGATCGCCTGATGTGTCGCTGTGAACACAACACGACCGGTCCAGACTGTGGAGAATGTCTTCCATTCTACAATGACAGACCGTGGAGAAGAGCAACGGCCGCTGATGCATTCGAATGCCAGCGTACGTCTGCAGTACCTCTGTGTTTCTTGCAATCGTAATTTCAGATTCTGTAGACGCCAAATTTCTAAGGTGCTATGCTTGGTCTTACAACCATTCCAGCAGTGCCGCCAGGATTTTTTTCTGTACGCACAACTTGCAAAAAAATTTTTGTTTCTGTACGCACAACTTGCACAAAAGGATTTTTTCTGTACGCACAACATAATATGAAGCGAACAGCGATCGATACGAGCATATATATGTATGTATATATATATATATTATATGTATGTATATACCGTAATATACCGTATATGCCTACTGGCGATTATAAAATTTCAATAGATTCAATAGAATTTCATCGCTTATAATATTTCACGCTTTAATTTACAATTTGTTTTTTTTAGCCTTTCAGCGCTGTACGCACTTGCGTAAGTGCGTACGCCTAGCGGCGCCCCTGAACCATTCTGTACTGAACTCTAGATTACAAAAGAGAGTTGAGTGTTAATAGCTAAGTCCGGGTTTCTAATCACTCATCAACATTGTAGTCTTTGTAGTAGTTGTTATGAGTAAGTTGGAATCTTTACTTAGCTAACTACTTAGGTGGTTGAGGTTGTTGCATGTGCAAAAAGCGGATGTCATGGTTGTATGGAAGGAATGTTTTTATTTGTTTTTTCCACAAAGTCAGAGTTTTTATCTGAATGTTTTCAGCTGATTTTTGTCATCTTTCAGATGCTTAGATCTGTTGTTTTGCTTCATTCTTTGTCGTCTGTATCTTTCCCATCCATGCTTCATCTTTTTAGCTGTCTCCGTATTTCTTTTATATTTTATCGTCACTGCTTGTCTTTGTCTTTTTCATCTCTCGTCTTTCCTCATAACTCTTCCACTCCATTCCACTGCCTGCATCCATTCCTCCCTCTGCTTCCTTTACTCTTTTTCCTCTCTCCAATTCGTTTTTACCCAATTGCACAAGGTTTGAGCTTTGCTTTTAAGTTCAACGTTTTGTGAAGTAGAATAAATGAATTTGTTTTTGAAATTCAAGGTATGTTTTAAACATGCATTAGGGCCAGCTCAATAAGGTCGTTTTGCATGCATAAAATTTGTGTCCTAGTTAATTACTTCCTGTACATACTTAGAAAATGGTAAATTTAGGATGTTCCAGACCTTGTTGAGAAGCTTATCCAAGCTGATTCACAGTCTTAAAGTCTACTTACAATGTTATGATGCATTATGTCATAAACATTCTTTGATAAATATCCTACTCAAATATTCTGTAAAAATAGACCATGATGAATATTATATGTCAACTCCTACATCCTTTCTGTCACCCATCCACTCATCATCAATTAAGACCTGGAGCACATCACATATCCTAAGACAAGTCTCACTTTATCCAAATGTTTATAAAAAAATACTTACAGTACTAGTTCATTAATCAATTCTAACAACTTTTATATTCTCTTTTGAAGATTAAATCTTTATGTCTTGTGATATATATTCTGATGAATATATGCTCCCTGTCATAAATATTCTGCAATGCATCTCCTGTCTGTCAACATATTTTCACTGATAACTATTTCAAGACAAATAGTTGTTGCAATAGTCTCCAGATGATGTGTTAATAGGAAAGGTCAGCTTACAAAGCGATAATAATGATATTAATAATAATAATAATGAATAATAGTAATAATAGTAATAATAGATAATATAATAACAAATGTTAGTAAACTAATAATAATAATAATGATACTTTAGAATATAATAGTAATATAATAATAACAACAATAGTAATAATAATGATAATATAATGATAATATGACAGTAATATAATAATAATAATATAATAGTAGTAATAATAATAATATCTTTCCAGCATGCAGTTGCAATGGTCTGTCGAACCGTTGTTACTTTGATGAGGATTTGTATCGCAAGACGGGACACGGTGGTCACTGCACGGATTGCAGGGAAAACACGTTTGGAACGAACTGCGAACGATGCAGAGACAACTACTACAGACGGACGGATGCGGAGAGATGCCAGTCATGCAACTGCCATCCTGTCGGTAAGAAGTCTTCCACACCTTCCACTTATATATTCAGGTGGTAAAGTATTCTGCCTTCGCGTTCCATGTAAAAGAAACAGTGTTTTCGAATGATACGTTTGAGCATTTTTCGGTTAACTCATATTTGGAAGTGTGTACATAAAAATTTGAATGACCTAAATATTATTATTATTATTATTATTATTATTATTATTATTATTATTATTATTATTATTATTATTATTGTTATTATACAGTATAGCAAGCGGATTATTATTATTGTTATTATTATTATTATTATTATTATTGTGGTTGTTTCTGTTGTGGTTGCTACGTTGTTCTTGGTTTGTTCTTGATCTTATTAACATCATCATTGTAATTAGAATTGTAACTCTTGTTAATTAGTATTATTTTTAATCCATTTTCAAGCAGGAATTCTGTATTGTTTTGCTGTCCTTTGGTTTTTTGTTGTTGTTCCAAGTCAGTTGTCTAATGGTGCCAGAGTTTTATGGTAAATTCTTACGAGAAGCAGTAAGAAGAGGGAGGGATCTTTCTGTGATTTGATTGACTTTGATGAGGTTGAATAAAAGTTTTGATTGACTTATCTCAGACTTTTTAGGTTAAATTTGATGTATTTTGTTCGTTCATTTGATTGGACCTGAAGTAATTTGTATGTTAATAAATAATTAATTTATATGATGGTTATCTGATGCTGGTTATTGGTGTAATTAGGTGCGAGAATTCAGCAGTGTGACATCAGTGGTCAGTGTCAGTGTAAACCTGGTGTCACTGGCGACAAGTGTGACCGTTGCCAGGCCAACTACCATGACTTCGGAATAACAGGTTGCAGGTATGCCAGATCATGTATTCGGTATTTATATTATAATATAGAATATGAAGTTGTCTTTATAGCGGTTGCATTGAATAGCTATTTATTTTATTGAGAATGTAGCTTTTTTGCATTTATTAATTGAAGTTATTTTCGCATTTTATGATATTTCATATTTGTTGAGTTAAGATCGCGTCAAATGATAAAGTTGCAGTGCTTTTACAGTCGAAACGTGAGAGAAACGAGGAAAATGAGCATTCATTCAAGTATTTATATAGCGCCTCTTCAAGGAAACTACTCAGAGGCGCTCCAAATGAGCAGCGGTCAAATGAGCAGCTGCATTGAGCAACTATTTAAGCGGAGCCAGGCGGAGTTTTGGTCGCTTGATGAGTAACGAGTTACAGTAGTCCGTGCGGGGGAACAGACAAGGACATGAACCACTAAAGGAAAAATTTCTGCGATTGGAAAGATCGTTGATTGGCATGGCACGTAGACGCAGCAGACATTAAAAATTGGACTTGGAGAGATTAATATATGTAGTGAAAATGCATAGAACTTGAGAGAAGGAAAGAGCACTGTCTGGAGTAACAACCAGGTCATGGACTTTTATTGAGAAAGAAAATTAATTATTAGCTGCTGATGAGTACCCAGCCAGATCAATTGAGTCTTGGAAGAGGAGTTTAGAGAAAAAAGACAATTTGACAACATCCAACGATTACACAATGCTATATTTATTAGGTTGTTGGCATCAGTAAATGTAGAATAACTTACTTTCTTCATATATTATGTCCGTGACGTGGTTGTTGTTTCTCTAGTCTAAGTGCTCTTTCCTTGTCTCAAGTTCTCTGCACATTCACTAATTAATCTCTCTCAGCATTCATTTCTTTGCAGCTATTAGTTTTAGCATTCGGTCGTATTTAGCATAAGAAATTTTTTAATAGCTACCTTTGGCTATGTTTAAATGTGGAGAAATTCAGTACTACATGCCAGTGGCGTAGACAGGGGGGTTAGGGAGTTTAAAAAAAACATTGGCTTAGGGAAAAGATTTTTAAGAAGGTTATTTATCCACTTAAATAAAAAAAAGACCAATTGTTTATAGTAACAATTGTTTTCATCCATTTCTTACTTTGTTCCATTTTATTCCCTTTTTATTATTTCATTTATTTACTGTAATACTGTTGGGTTGGTGTCAGGAAGGGCATCCGGCCATAACCCCCCCCCCATCATAAATTCTTGGCTACGCCACTGCTACATGCAAATTTATTTTACAGTTACTGATGTTATTTTAAAATTGACTAGTATGTAAATTGTTGCCTAATAGTTATCTTTGCCATTTTACTGATGCTTGACTTCATAATAATACCAAGAAGTTTTATAAGTTTTTTATGCCTTTTTGGTGAGATTTAATAATACGAATAAGCTGCGTCGTGTTTGTTGATGCCCTGCTGGTGTGAACGATTTCAAATGCACATCTGACTGCTTGACTGTTTTCCAGGCCTTGTCAATGTAACGTTGGTGGAAGTTTAAACAACCGACCGGATTGCGTTCCGGAAACTGGATTCTGCAAATGCAAGGAGAACGTTGAAGGGCAGAACTGCGACGTGTACGTTGTTGCTGTGCTCACTCTTTTCAACTCACGTTGTTACACCTTTTTCTTGTGTTGCACTCACTATGTATCGGAAACAATTGTAAATATTTTCAGTCAGATGATCTTGTACAGACACATCTGTTCGTGTGGGTTTTTTTATTGCATAGACCGTAAATTCAGCTCTACCGTGCTGCAGTTTTCGTGTTTTATAATTGTAATTAAGTAAGTAAGTAAGTATATTTTTTATTGTAACCCATCTGTCAAACAGCACTCTGGTGAGCAGGTAGGCCTATCACATATAAAATTTGCACAAAATATCAAAAACTATCTAGACTAAACAAACTAATTAGTGTGTAGGCAGCATTCTAGTTGTAAATGTTTTTCTCGTTTGATTGTCTGCTCTTGGCAGCACCCGGTAATGCCGTCTTGCACGCAGGTTATAACCCGTTTGATGCAATTGTAGTTTCTGAGCTTCTAAGGTCCCACTTGAAAGCCATTGCAGAGGGCACCAGTTTATTCATGAGCACAGATCTGCACAGTAACTGTGTACGCTGTATATCGCCTGATCTAGCAAAGCATCCGAGGACTTGAAATTACGATTCTTCTACAGTGACTTCCATGATAATCGCATCATTTTCCTAATTGCAGCGATTACGACCAATGGCATTTATGTCTTGTCGTGAAGAGGGCCGTATTCAGGTCATTGTCTGATCTGTGGGTAATTATTTGTCCTTGTCACGTGGCTTATAATGGGGTCAACGGCTGGTCTGCATACCATGGGGTGTCCCCCCCAAAAACTTTTATCACGACTGCTCTAGTTTTTTGTTTAGTTCTTTAGGGGCATTAAGCTGGCATACGGAAGCTCTCCTATCTGTTTGCTTAGGATATATCAGACTGATGGAATTAGGCTGCATGCTTGTGTGGAATCATGAAACGCTGTGTGCAGATTTGTAGCTACTCACAAAGAACACCCCTTTTACCCTTTTAACTCTTTCCCGCCGGAATTGTTTTGATACGTATCCTGTTAATCGGGTCGCGAGTGACCCGATCCGGCGGGAACGGGTTAAATGCAAGCGTAAATTACTCAATTTATATAGCTTCCGTAATCCGTATAAGGCACCAAACCCACCTCTACACCACCACGTCCCACCTTTCACTGTGTTCCGAAACTGTTGAATTTGTTTGCATAAAAAATTCTGTATCCATTTATAATAGTCAGCAAACATTTGCAGATTGAGACTGTGGGAAAATGTTTATGTTAAATAGCTGTATGTGTTAATCTGTTGTAGTTTAACCTTATAACTTACACAGTCAATTATTATAATGCATAAAAATCCCACTGCGGGCTGAAACGGTTTGAAACAGGTAATCGTAAATTTATATAGTGCCACATCAAGAGAAACTCCTGAGTTGCTCCCAACCTGACAGCTCCAAACCACGTTCGAGGAGAAATGGTAGGTTGCTGAACGCTGATGCCTATTGCTAAGAAAAAAGATGAAAAGGTTGACATGGTTAGCCATCAAATTACTGGTAGTTATCTGGTTCTTTATCAAAGTATGACAAATAGTGCAGCGTATGCGAGAAAAAGTTGTGTTGAAGTTTTCTCAGTGGTCTTGAGGCTCATTGGTGTGTTTGTGTTTGTCTGTGCTTGTAACGACATGGCTGTGTTACTGCGCCATATAAATCGTCGTAATTATTATTATTATTATTATTATTATTATTATTATTTTTTATTTTTATTTTTTTATTTTTTTATATTATTATTCTTCTTTTAATATTTTCAAGAAAACATATCAATAACAGGAAATACAAAAAACTAGAAAAGTTATAGCTATAGTTACATATAGTAATAATAATAATAATAGCTATAGTTATTATTATTGTTATTATTATTATTATTATTATTATTATTGTTATTATTATTACTATTATTATCATTATTATTATTATTATTATTATTGCAGGTGTAAGCGAGGATTTTTTGGGCTGAGGGAGGACGATCCTCAGGGTTGCATGCCGTGCTTCTGCTATGGACATTCGTCAACGTGTACAGCGTCTCCTGGTTATACGACCCGCGTCGTCCACTCAGACTTTGAATCTGGTAAGCATCGTCTAGTTCACAACCCTGCATGGCTTTGTTTACCACAACTGCGAATTCCTAATCCTGCATGACTTTGGTCACACTGTGGGGCGCGGTGGCGTAGTGGCGGTGTCGTTGCCTTTGAGTCGAAAGGTTCGAATCCACCTCGCCGCATAAGGACCTTGAGCAAGTCCTTCACTCACAATTGCTCAGCGCTTCGAAACTCAGATGCAGTGTCCGCTCTGCATTAGGGAGCGCCTCTGAGTAGGGAGAGCAAGCTTGAAGGGGCACTACTACAAGTTTACATACAAACAAACAAACACCATCTCCTACCTCTGAGTCCAACATAACTCTGGATGCCCCATCTTTTATCTCTCAGTCCAACATGACTTTGGTCATCCCATCTGCTACTTCCCAGCTCAACATGGCTTTCGTTATCTCATCTACCATTTTCCAATCTTTGGTGGTACCTTTTACCGTTTTCCAAAGCTGTGGATTCCAGAGACTGAGGCAAGTGAAGTGTTGCATAAAATTTCAAGCGTCAGGTGCCCAGTTTGTAATTTTAAAGTCATGCTGTAGCGAGTCATGTCTGATTTGTTACTGAACAACAACAAACTTACTCCTGCATGTCAAGTTTGCTATCAATGAATTGATTTGAAAACACTGCTTAAACCAGGATATAAAAAATTAATTCAGATATGGCTGAGTCTGATTGATTTCCTTTTAAAATGTCATTCTGCTGTTTTGAATGCCATGGAAAACTGACGTATCATTCGGCGCCGTTTTGTTGGCCGCTTTTACCAGATCCTGGTCGAAATGGCTTTTGTGGCGTAGAAGACAATTATACCTGAGCTGCAAATACACTTCAGCATTGATAATTACTGTTTTTAATTAGTGGCACGGTCCAATTACGGAATTAGCCTCAAAGGCACAATGGCTCCAAGAACAAGGTCAGAACTGACTGGGTCAAACTAACAAGGTCAGGTCAAGTGGCGACTGGAGGCTTCAGTAAAAGCTTTAGTTCTAATGAGCCATTATAAATGCATATCTAGCAACTGTGTCCTAAATTTTATGGCGCTTTAATAGCAATTGTGAATAAAGGACTTGCTCAAGGTCCCTATATACAGCAACAGTCTTGGGTGAGGTTCGAATCCGTACTCTTCGCGTTAAAGGCCAACCACTCTAACCAATCAGCCACTGTGCCTCACATGCTACAATTTGAATTCCCCCTCAGAAGTTTGACTCTCTTCGTCTTATTATTTCAAGGTTATTTTAAATTACGCAATATATAAGTAATATACTTTTGCTGTGTGGAGCTAAGATGAATGTACTGAATGAACCTGAGTGTGCTTACATTTTTTTATATTTAGATAGCTTATTTTAACCCTTATAAATAAAGCCACGAGGACCTGGTTGTGATCCTTTTATTTGGCATAGTTGCGTCTTGTGTAGTTATGACAGAGATGACTTTTGTCTGTTGATCAGGTCCACAGAAATGGAAGGGCGAGTCTCAAGGGGGTCAGGATGTACCACTTGAGTTCAGCTCTTGGGCAAGACATATCGGAATTTCCGCTTCCTCATCTGAATCAACCTATTTTGTTGCACCAGGTACCTCTTGTCATAAGTGTCACTACATTGAAATATTTTCACATGCGTATGTATGGGTATTGGGTAAGTCTCAGATGTTTCTATGTGCCAAACAAACAAGTGAGAACTGTTCTAAGTGATTTCAACAGACGTCAACAGCATTTGTTGACATAAAAGTTTGTCAAAATCTGAATCATCCTATATTTCATTCATCGTTATCTTCAACACCACCATCGTCATCGCCATATAATTACCTTTCTATCATTTTTTCATCTTCTTTATTAAACTTGTTAATGCTTTCAATACAGTTGTTGATCATTTAGTTGACTGGTTCCTTCTCAACTATGCAGTATGCACATTAATAAATTTTTACTAAGTGACTCTAATGATTTATTCTGAAATTTACTATGCAAATAAATCAATTTATTTATCTAATTACTCTAATCGAGTCATTGTTGAAGAATTGTTTCATAGGTTGCATCTCTGCACTTGTCTGGGTTTGAATCACCATGATATGAAAAGCCAACTGCAATTATTGTTATCCAGGATGACACTGATGTCATATAATCGGCTGCCAAATTCGATCAGGCACTGCAGCACATATCTGCGGGCTACTTAAATACCGGTAGTTTATAGAAAGTACATTGATAAACACACATATTGGTATTTGACGCTCTTGTAGAGAGGACTGACATTTTGCCTCTGTTCCAACCACCATTGTACCTATTTGCCGTAATTGCTCTGAGATGATCATGTATGTTTGATTTTATCTTTATGTTCCTTCTACTAAAACGGCTATGGCTCAGTCCCGATCCTTTACATCAATTGGCCCCTCTCTTTGGAATACTCTGTCTCCATCTACTCGGTCTCAACTTCTAACTGGTAATCCCTTCTCCTCATTTTCTTTCCTCAAAACTTATTTCTTCTCTCGTGGCCTTGCGCACTGGGAGCGCCTCTGAACGGTTCACCCTATTAGAGGCGCTTTATAAAGGTTTTATACAATACAATACAATGTTTGCTAATGTCTTTAGACCGTTACCTTGGCGACCACAGACTGAGCTACAACCTGTTGCTAACCTTCACACTGAGGGTCGGGGAGGAAGGATCGAAACCATCGGTGGCCGATGTCATCATAGAGGGCGGCAGCGGGCTGAGGGTATCTGCCCCGATCTTCGCTCAGGGAAATCCCCGGCCAAGGACAGTGAATGAAGACTACAAGTTCCGATTGAACGAACATGCGAGCTACCAGTGGACACCTCGTCTGACGTCCGCTGAGTTCATACGTCTGCTGTCGAATGTTACCGCCATCAAAATCAGAGGAACATATTCGACTGAGGGTAAGATCGATTTGGTCTGAAGTTGGATCATTTCTTATCGTTGTTACTTTTAGGTGATGTTTGTAAAATGTATTTAGAAGGGATAGTGATGATGAATAGGTTTACCTAGAGTTGATAACTGTGCCTGTATTCTGTAAATCTATAATCTGTGTAAAGCAGGTGGAACCATGATATATGATCTATGTAAACAAAGGCAGCATCAAAACTTTGTTGTTAGACAACTCTAAGTGGCTGGACCAGCGTGATTCCTTCAGAAGGTTTCCTCATGGGGGGGTTCTTAGGCAGGTGGAAAAAATTGAAAGTAAAGAAAATTTTAAAAAATTCAAAGAATTTTTGCATTCATAGGCAGGCCAAGAGTAAAATAGGCTGGTCGAGAGTAAAATAGGCTGGTTGAGAGTAAAATAGGCATGTCAAGAATAAAACAGGCAGGTCAAAATGGATCTGCCACAACCTGCCATCACTGAAAATATCTCTATGCATTATTCATATCTTTGTGATGAAATTTTTTTCTGATGCGAAAGGAGTTGGGTTCTTGGACAACGTGAGATTACAGTCTGCCAGAGAGGGTAGCGGTGGGACTCCGGCCACAAACGTCGAGCAGTGTACTTGTCCGGAAGGTTACGTCGGCCAGTTCTGTGAGTCGTGCGCTCCGGGATATCGACGGGAACCACTCGGGGGCGGACCGTTCGCCCGTTGCATTCCATGCAACTGCAACAAACATTCAGATACATGCGAGCCAACAACAGGTTATTGACGGTTCATGTTCTTTAAGAACAGTTCTTTGTTGTGGATGTTCTTTGGTTTTCTATTAGAAGAACAGTCACAACATAGAACTGGTATCTATTTATTAGACACTTGAATCTTTGGAAATAGATTGCAAATTGATCATCAGGAAACCTAATAATGATATGAACGAGTATTTTGAAGAACTACCATTTGGCACCAGTTTATATTGTTTTGCTGTTGCTGATGCTGTTGTTTTCGTTGTTGCTGATGCTGTTGTTGTTGTTGTTGTTGTTGATGATGCTGTTGTATGAAGATTTATAACACGCAAGTTGGTAAAACTAAATACAGCGACTGTGTACAGAGTATCAACAGAGAAGGATTTAAAATGCTCGATTGTAGTTATGCTTTCGCACAGTGAGACAGATGTTAGGTGGTTAGAGGTGACATGTGAATCGTATTTTAACCACATTTCTAACCTAGACTTAGTAATGTGTCGTATTGGGGGTAATAGTGGTAGTACCTAATAGTGGTGGTAGTGGTAATAGTAGTAAAGTCTAATATTTATTGAGACCTATGGCAATGTGCTGTAGTGCATGGCAGAGTGTAAGAAGCAGCACAAGATATGTTAGTGAACATTTAATGCCTGGTCATTTTCGAGAGGAGAGTTGGTTAGTGACATTATAGAAATTTTTATTCAACCAACCTCTTTTTTATCCTTATTCTGAATCGTTAAACTTGCTAGCAAACTTCTGATTTTTTTGTTGGGATTGTTTTGCGTCACTGATGTGCCAGACGAGATCTTTTCATAATTATAATATGTCTTTTGAACGTAGGACGTTGTATATGCCAGCACAACACGGCTGGATTGAACTGCGAGCGCTGTGCACCGGGTTACTATGGTTACGCTTTGGCCGGAACGCCTAACGACTGCAAGCCATGTCCGTGCCCAGACCACGGTCAATGTGTGGAGATGCTCAACGGAGAAGTGTCGTGCGTTAACTGCAGGGAAGGCTACACTGGTCAGTGAATCTCGCATTGTATTTCGAGTTGACTTTATGTTGAGGTCATCAAATACAGTTTAGTTAGGTTGATTGAAAAAGTAATGCAATTTTCATTCGTTCATTCATTACTAAAATTTATATAGTATGCCTTCAAGATTTCTACTGAGAAGTGCTGCCTGCACTCAGTGGCGTAGCCAAGGTAGTTTGGGGGGGATTAAACCAACCCCCCCCATTGGCTTAGGAAAAAACCTTTTTTAAGGTTATTTGTCCAATTATATAAGAAAAAATGAGCATCCAGCCATAACCCCCCACCCCCCAATCAGAAATTCCTGGCTACGCCACTGCCTGCGCTACTGTGAATGGTGTTAAAGTCAATAAGATCGTAGTGACTGGGCTCTTCTCTGTTATTGGAGTGTGCCAGAGATATGATTTTAATTCATTTTATTTTTAAACTATTAGTTGTCTTACAAAGACCAGAGAGAATCCAATAAGAAGAACTCTGGTTGCCAGTGTAGTAAATGCCTCTGGTTAATTTTTCTTTTTAAAAGACTCCAAATAGATTTATGATAACTGTTACAGCCCAGACAAACTAATTATTATTTTGCTGTATGAATTCCAGTAAATTAAGCGATTTTAAATTGAGAATTTCAAGAGTGCACTGCCTTCTGTTAAAAACGATATTCTTTCTTAAATCTCACTTAGGGCGCAGTTAGGCCTACTGAATTTGAAATGTCATGCTTTACTTCGGAGCTACTGATGTGATGAAAAATAAAAGAATCATTTGAATTGACTGTAACATGAATATCAAATTTGTCATTGTATGTATATGAACATTTATATAGCGCCTTACTATGTATGTATATTTATATAGCTCCTTACAATAATCTCGTGAAGGTGCTACATAAATTTACGATCCGTTTTAGGTCTCCGCTGCGATCTGTGTGCTGACGGTTATTCTGGCGACCCAGAGGGTAAATTCGGACCACGCAGACCCTGTACGAAATGTATTTGCAATGACAACATTGATCCAAATGCAGTGGGCAACTGCAACAGGTGTGAACAGTTTTCTTTTATCAGATCTTTCATTGAACCTGTTTGTCTGTTTGGATCCAAATGTTGTTGATAACCATATAATGGTTTTATTTGAATGGTGATGAATAATTTTTTTCTATTCTTATTCTTTTTTCTTTATTCCTATTTCATTGTATTCATATTCTATTCACATTCCATTCTATTCATATTCTGTTCCTATTCTCATGTATCAGATTGCTATTTCTAAGGTACATCATTATGAAGATGGTTTGATTTTATAATTCAAATTATTGCCAGATTTTATGCATATAGTTTGCTTAAATTTTAAAACTAATCTACAAAAAATTTCAAAAGCGTGAAAAGTCCGTATGTTTGTTTTGCTTTTTGTAGCACTACAGGTGAATGTCTGAAGTGCATCTACAACACCGCTGGTTTCCACTGCGACAGGTGTCTATCCAGTTACTATGGCAACGCCCTGTCACTGCCTAAAGGACAGTGCAAAGGTGAGTACCTGGTGCTATATAGATTTCAACTGTAAGGCGTTACGATTGGGACCGTAGATGCGCATTTGTGACTAATGTGTAATCACGTCTTTTGCACTTGGTTGCTAAGGTCATTTGGTTGCTAAGGACACTTGGTTGTTAAGGTCATTTGGTTGCTAAGGACACTTGGTTGCTAAAAACACTTGGTTGCTAGGGTCACTTGGTTGCTAAGGTCACTTGGTTGCTAAGGACATTTGGTTGCTAAGGTCACTTGGTTGCTAAGGACACTTGGTTGCTAAGGTCACTTGGTTGCTAAGGTCACATGGTTGCTAAGGACACTTGGTTGTTAAGGACACTTGGTTGGTAAGGTCACTTGGTTAATAAGGTCACTTGGTTACAAAGGTCATGTGATGGCTAAGGTCACATACTTGACTAAAGGGTCAATTAATTGGCTTATATTAGCAGAAGTTTTCAGGTGATTCCTGTAAGTCAGTTCCATTATTTCAGGTTTCATGACACCTTGAATATCATAGTACCTTCCATACAGGTTAAAATATAAATTTTCTCAGCACATTTCATACAATGCCTTCCATGTGCTATTAGAGCTGATCGTGTAAAAATTTTGCAGGCAGGCTACAGAAAACATTCTTTGCTACATCAGTTTTCTGAAGACTTTTCTTTTTTATGGGCCGCCCTGTCACTCTGAGAACGCTTCTGAACAGCTTTGCTATGAGTGGCCCTTTGCAAATGTTAACACATTATGTTAACAAATGTTAACACATTATTAAATGTTAACACATTATTCCTCTCTTTGGAATACTCTGTCTCCATCTACTCGGTCTCAACTTCTAACTGGTAATCCCTCCTCCTCTTTTTCTTTCCTCAAAACTTATTTCTTCTATTGTGGCCTTGCGCACTGGGAGCGCCTCTGAACGGTTCACCCTAGTAGAGGCGCTTTATAAATGTTTTAATACAATACAATACAATTAGATTAGATCAGATTAAAGATATTTTCAGTTCTTTGAATTTTGTCGTTGTTGCTGTTGTCTAGCGTGCAACTGCTACGGTCCAGGGACAATGCGTGGTCATCTGGGCGCGGAGTGTGACCAGACGAACGGTCAATGTCATTGTCGGTCAAACGTCATCGGACGAAACTGTGACCAGTGTCTCGAGTCGTACTGGAACATTGACAGCAGCTCAGGTTTGCCATCTCTGTCTGTCTGTCTGTCTGTTTGTCTGTGTCTGTCTCTCTCGGCCTCTGTCTGTCTGTCTCTGTCTGTCTGTCTGTGTCTGTCTGTTTGTCTGTGTCTGTCTGTCTCTCTCGGCCTCTGTCTGTCTCTCTCTGTCTGTCTGTGTCTGTCTGTTTGTCTGTGTCTGTCTGTCTGTCTGTGTCTGTCTGTGACTGTCTGTGTCTGTCTGTGTCTGTCTCTCTCTGTCTCTGTCTGTCTCTCTCGGCCTCTGTCTGTCTGTCTGTCTGTCTGTCTGTCTGTCTCTCTCTGTCTCTTAAATTGAGAAGTTTTAGAAAAGTAGAGGAATCAACAACAATATGAAGATAATTCAGTGCCTACTGCAACAATCAATGATACATTTAAACTCTGAGACATTTATGATGCACATCAATGCTGTTTAAAATTTCTGATGTTCTTAAAAGCTGCTATATAAATGACTAGACATGTTAGTTTTTGGTATACATACATCGTGTACATCGTGCATCCATACATTTATGCAACGAACACACCCGTGCACATGTGCACACACACACACACACACGCACGAACACACACGCATGCACGCCCACACATAATATATGCATACATGCAGTAGTTAAAGTATTTACAATTTTACATGTCATGAACTGCAGACTCATGGATGAGCGTATTTAGGGAGTGGGGTTACTGAAAGTATTTAAAGTGTAGAAAAGACGTGCATGGACTCCCTAGCTTTCCTCTCCATACTGGGCTGGCCTAATAAGTGGCCAGCAGGCATTCAGATTTCATCCAGTCGCGCTTTAAGTCTTGCATGCATTCTACTCTTAAATTTTTATCAAAAAGTAAACGAAACTTAATTATGTTGTGCAGTTAAAAGTGTTTAATGAATTGAACTAATTGAATTTATTTTAATTTTATCAAAAGCGTTCATGCATTTATTTTTACGTCGATTCATACGTTTTGTTTCCGTTGCGTTGATTGCGTTAGGTTGTGAACGATGCAATTGCGATCGTGTTGGGTCGTTAAACGTATCGTGTGAAGTGAGAACCGGACAGTGTTACTGTAAGCCGGGAGTGACTGGAAAACGCTGTGAACGTTGCGACGAGAACTACTACGGTTTCTCACACTCTGGATGCAGAGGTAAGCTGTCTTTTACTTGATTGGCTAGCTGTAAATGCAGGTGCCAGGGTGTGAGGCACGGTGCTGTAGGGGTATATTTGGTGCATTGGAACTGGAAGTTGCAGCTTTGAATCCACGTCGAGCTGCCACATAGGTACCCTGAGCAAGTTCTTCACTCGCAATTGCTCATGCACTTCAATGTGAAATTCAAATTCAGTGTGCGTGCTGTCGTTGGGAGCGCCTCTGAGTGGAAATTTTGAAGCGGTGCTACAGCAAGTACTCAGACATAAATTAGGTCAAATCTTGTGTCGTGGGTCAATTGATGAGGTAGAGAATGATCCTCACTTCTTTACTGGTATATTCTTTTATTGGGCAAAAATAGATTCAGGTGTATTGAGACAGACAAAATAAACTACAAACAAGTAAGAGGAAGTTGTTGGGTTGTTGCTGTCAATGACTTTGTGATCAGATTGTGGCAGGATGCCATGAGATAAACTGGTCTGTATGAGTTTTGCTCTGTCCATCTCTGGCTCTAGTTATGTCTTAGTAAGCTGCTTTTTTGTATCTTCTCGGAAGATAAAGCATTTGCTTTAGACAATTGGGAATGTATTGCTTTCTTTCAGCTTGCAACTGTAATCCCGACGGATCACGAACGCTGCAGTGTGACTTGACGACGGGAGATTGTCAGTGTAAGCATAACATCGAAGGTCGCGTTTGTGACCGATGTGCAGAGAACAAGTTCAACATTTCAGCCGGATGTCTTGGTAAGCCTTTGATTTAATTGAGTACCATCTGAGTACCGGTAATTATTTATGGATCCATGTCCTCAGTTATGCTCTATCTATTCATGCCATGATTAGGCATGTCTTGCCGAAATGGTATCACCAATATTACATATAATGTCAGTTAGATATGAAGTAAGCTGTAATTTATTATTAGTGTATGATTTACATGATGCACAATGTCTTTCTTTAGCTCCCCTTATGCAATGAATTGTATTCAGTGTCTCTATATTGGTGTGGTGCTGCCTTTTAGGCTTGGCTTAGGGTGCCTTTGCTGTTCCACCCAGGGCTTACAGGCCTCCACTTTTCCGTGCAGGGTGGGCTTCTCATTCCCTACATGAGATGTCTATTTAGCCGTGGCTCGGCTGGGAGCGCCTCTGAGTAGATTCTTGAAGGGGCGCTATATAAGTTTTCGAAGTGAATGAATGGATGAATGAGAACCTGTATTAGCGGAGCATTGTGCCTTTTTGCCACCGGTCCAATGGTCTCTGGAATGGCTCTTACTGGCTTTGTTTCGAATGCTTTGTCTTTCTAATTTTGTGGTTGGGACTGTCCTTTTTATTCTGGAGCTATATAAATATCCACGGCGAATGAATATAAAATTGCTATAATAAACTGTGATTTAATTTTAACTTATTTAACTGAGATTTTAATGAATTTATTTCCTGTAGATTGCCCGGTCTGCTACAACCTCATACAGCAGCAGGTCACCATAATCAGACGCAAGATTCACGAGCTGACGCTGATCATCGAAAACATAAAAAATAATCCGTCCGCGATTGACGATGCCGATTTCAGACGCAAACTCGACTCTGTCAATGACTTGGTGAACAGGTTGTGGCAGGATGCCAAGTCTTACACTGGTCAGTACGAGTTTTGCACTTTCCACTCTTTGTTCTACTTGTATTGTTTTATAAGATCGTTTATTGTTTTATTGTTTCAGAAACATTGAGCTCTAAGGAGATGATAGCCTACTTCAGACTATGATGATGATGATGACGACGACTAGGGCGGCGACGACTATGATAACGCTGACAATGATGACAATAATAATAATAATAATAATAATAATAACAATGATAATGATAATTATACGAATCATAATAGCAACAGTGACATGGATGGTCACTCTAGAGTTAAACTTGCTTATTGGTATCTGATACCACAGGTAAAAAACAAAAAACAAAAACAATAATAACAACAATAATATTATAATTTCATTCCAGGTGGAGACGGTTCCCTGTCGGAGCAGATGGAAGCAATTCGTCTGATCATAACGGATCTCATCTTCACGTTGACCACAATAACAACGAACATCGACCACGCGTCGCACAGCTCTCACAAGGCGGCCATAGACACGACAGCTGCCGAACGATCGATCGAAGAGGCTGAGCGTGCGTTGAGTGCTGCTGAGCGACATCTCGAGTACGAGGGACAGAACGCGCTGAGGCAGGCGAAGGAGGCGCAGATGAGCCTAGGAATGCAGTCGGAACGAATGACGAGAATTGCGCTGGAGGCAAGAACGGAAGCGGAGAGGTGAGGATCGGAATTTTCTATGCGGACAGGTTCAGACGAAATCAGATATAAATCAGTGCTAAAAGTGTGAAAAATAAGTGCCTGGACGCCCCTTACCTTTCCAAAAGAAGTGCCTGGACGCCCCTTACCTTTCCAAAAGAAGTGCCTGGACGCCCCTTACCTTTCCAAAAGAAGTGCCTGGACGCCCCTTACCTTTCCAAAAGAAGTGCCTGGACGCCCCTTACCTTTCCAAAAGAAGTGCCTGGACGCCCCTTACCTTTCCAAAAGAAGTGCCTGGACGCCCCTTACCTTTCCAAAAGAAGTGCCTGGACACCCCTTACCTTTCCAAAAGAAGTTCCAGGACGCCCCTTACATTTTCAGGTGTGCTGGCCAAATAAGTGGCAGGACGCCGTCCATGACCATCCGGCCAAACTTTAAGCCCTGAATGAAATCATATTTATTGTTCCCAGAGGAATTACACGTTATGCATGATTGTACGATAAGATTAGGATGATAGTTGAATGCGTGATTAGACATGTGCAGAGAGTAGGTTTGCCTGGTATGTTAGACGCCATATTAGATGCTTACTGACCTGTGTATCAATAAATCAATCACTCGATCAATCAAAATTTAATATAGCAATTCTCAGTTCCTGATGCACACAATTGTATAAAGAAGTAGGCCCTATTATACTGTCAGAGTATAGACCATTGTAAGAATTCTAATTCTGTCAGGTAATGCTACACCTACCCAGAAGTGCTTCCGGTTCAGGAATGGCCCAGACATTAATACAGTACTTTTCAGTGTTACATCAGTCAGTTTGTGCAAAACCGCTGTTTCTTGCACACAGTTACTTTGAGCGTACGGCTTCATTTCTAAATTTGTAGTCAGTATCTAAGTAGTTAAGGAAAAAGCCTTCATAAAAATTGTAGAGCAGCATGCATTACTTTTCAGATTTTATTAAACAAAGTGATAATTGAATAGATACATATTATGTACAATGTATGGGAACTGAAAATTTAGTTTCTGATTTTATTCGTGATTTGTTGTTATTTCAAAATATATGTATGTAATGTTTTTGCGTTGTTTTGTAGACAAGAGGCGAGTGCGATGCAGATTGAGAAGACAGCAAAGGACGCGCTGAGCACATCAGAGGATGCGCTGAGGACAGCACAAGCGGCTCTACAGAAGCCAATTCAGACCGCTGAGGATATCGAGAAGATAAGACGAGAGTAAGTCATTTTTGTGATCAGGAATATTATTTTATTATTGTTACTAATATAATAATTTTTAAAATTTTTATCTCTTTCTCGCATTTGCTATAGCGCCGCCTCTTCAAGATATCTACTAAGAGGTGCTCCCAACTTCAGTGTGGACACTGTAGCGAAGGTATGTCACTAGTGATGTTATTTACCGTAATTTGTTTAAGTGAATGTTACTGAATATTATGAATATTATTTTTAGTAGTAGTATTAATTCCAAAACTTGGAAGTTTCACATCCCTTGGTCTGCATATCCTGCGTCTAAAATCTCTCGTTTTTCAATCGTTCAATCAGTCAAAATTTATATAGCACTTCTTGCGAAACCTTGATGACCATTAACGTGCTTGGCTGGAAGCGTCTGTTAGTGGACATCTTGAAGAGGCAACGTGTGCAACGAATTAATTAATTAATTAATTGAATGTATTTTGAAATGACCGGTTTATTTAGTGTCCTGATTTCTTTCAGAGTGACTGACACAAGTCGACTTTATAATCAGACGAAAGTTTTGGCGGAGGAGTCTCGTCAGAAGGCGACCGATGTCTACCGCGACTCGCTCACGATCTACACGGAAGTCGACTCGATCCGAGTAACTCACGTCGACGTCTCGTCGCTGAAGAACGAAATAAATCAAGTCAAGGAAGAGGTGAGCGTCTAACGAACCATGATACGTTCATCATAATTATTGTGGTTTTCTTTTGAACTTTGATACGATACACATTTAATTGGTTCATACTTTCAAAGTGTATTTTTTCTGCTTGTGTTAAAATGCTCCTGTTAGTTCCACGGGTCCTTGAAATTTGTAACGATACATTCATGTGCACACACAAACATGCGCACACACATACGCGTGTGCGTGCACACACAGTCTTGCTTGTATGCATGATTGCGCAATTGCACATGCATGCTTGCAGTCTTCCTTGCGATGTGAACAAAGTGCCCATACCTGAAGACAGTCAAATCGAAGCTCTTAAGATTGTAAGGATTTCCAAAGTATCACACAATTTATATATTTCAATTATACTTACCGGCACGTGCACTGCACACCCACACATATATAATTTATATATTTCAATTATACTTACCGGGTGCATATACATTATACATGTAAGTTTCATCATGATGGTGTTTGCAATGCTTAGGCTGGACAGATAAAGTCAGAGGCTGATGCGCTGATTGAGCGACATCGAACGTTGATGGCTGATGTCGATAAACAGAAGCGGGATGCTGCAGAGCTGTTGCAGAATGGAGAACGACAGCAGCAGATAGCAGATGAACTGCTGGCTGATGCTGACGTTGCCAGGGACATTGCACGAAATGCGGTTGCTAAGGCCGAAGGAACGCTGCGTGAAGCCAATCAGACGCTTAAAATTCTCAAAGGTTGGTAACAGCATGATATGATGTAAATATGTGTATCTGATTTGTATGCATTTGTTTAGGTGTGTATGTATGTGCTTTTGTATGTACGTATTTAATTGTACATTTATGTATTTATAATGTATGTATGTCTGTACGTACGACGTACGTACGTGCATACATATGTATGCATTAGTGATTATTAAAATTTTAAGCTTTATCGTCTTGGTGTATTAAAAAAGATCTTTTTCAAGATGAATGATTATTGATACGTGTTGACTAAAACGATCACATCTAATTTGACTAGAAGTACGGATATTTTATTTTTTATTTTTTCAAACCGCAAATTACTGCTGTACTGTATTTTGATTTAGTCAGTCACTAGTAACAGACAGAATGTTGCTCCTTTACATATGGTTAGGCTTACTTATTTAAATCATGATAGACCTACTTAGTTTAATTTCAGTTTGGTGCAGTTTTGCGTGACTGAATATCATAAGCTGCAACTTCTGTTGGTAGAGTTTGATCGGAAAGTGAAGGAGAACAAGAAGGAGGCGGAAGAAGCTCTGAAGAGGATTCCAGAGATCCAGGGCTACATCGATGAAGCGGAACAGAAGACGCAGGAGGCTCGCGATAACCTCAAGGATGCGGAGTTTGATGCAGCAGCAGCCAAGGAGATTGCCGATGATGCGAAGACGACTGCTGAAAAGGCGTACCTTGTATGACCTCTTCTTTCTCATCTTCGTAAAAATAATGGCTGCTTCTAGCAAAATGTTAAATTCTAGTGTATTAGAATTACCCCAGCAACTCAACTACTGATTTTTTGCTATGCATTTATTAACCCTTTACCCGTTCATTTTTCCCGTTAAGCCCGTGTTTTCTCGGGGCAAACGGGTAAAGGGTTAAATGTCAATATCTGATCAATCAATCAATCAGTCAGTCAGTCAATCAATTCGTTTGTAATAAGTACTAAGCTGACACAGATGCAATTTAAACAGACTATATTGTTCATGGTATTTAGAGCGACTATCACAACACAAAAGATAAAATATTATGTCAGTAGATGTGCTTAAAAAGACTACGTGAGATGAAGTTATGATGATCTTTAATAACATAATGAGAAGTTATGTGGTCTGGCTTGAAGGTTATACCCCTTACTAAACAAAGGATAAATTCTTCCACTAGGGATTTAGATTCAGCTTGCCCATCAGTTTGACTGCTGAGCTGTTCCTTCTCTGTGATTGGTCCAACAATCTGGAACGGGCTTCCCTTAACTATGCTACACCTCCTAATCTGTTCTCAGTTTCACCAACTGTTGAATACTTTTTTTCTCTTGTCTTGCGCCGGGAGCATCTCTGAGTATGGATCTTGAAATGCGCTCCATATAAAGATTCTGATTGTTTTCAACCAAAGACATGAAATAGATACTCTTGAGGCATTTCCTTTGTGACGTCAGATCTGATCTTTCATTTATCTTCGTTCCATTTATTTTAAAGGAGATCACGAAGATACGAAACGAGACGGAGATCACACGACGTCAGGTGGTGACGGTGAAAGAGGAATCCGATCGCATTCTCGCCGACGTCGACGACATCGAACGTCGACTGGAAGCGCTCGAAAGACAGGCGCAGGAAGACGCAGCTCTTGCGAAAACGGTAAGTGTGCTGGAAGCGGAGATCTTAATAGTAATCTTTGTCTAATTTCAAACTGATGCAATGCAGATTGATTGCAATTCATTGTATGACGGATGATCGAAAGTTATGAGAGAAATCGAATTTAATTGTTGGCAGCCATGCAAGGCGCCCATCACCTCCACCTACTCATTTTACCAACGCCATCTGCTGATTTGAAGCTTGAGTGGACCTTTGGGAGGGTAGCAAGAAGTGATCCAGTGTCCGTGTGACCCTGGTCATCCACTTTCTTTTCCCCCTTAGCTGTTCTTTCTGCCTTCTGTCTTAACTTCATTGTCACATTGGGGCACTTGCCTCCCCTACGCAATTGACACCTATTTTTATAACCACTACTTTTAATGATTCTAATCATGCACAAAGTGAAACTAAGAAAGCTACGTTTGGAAACCTCTATAAAAATAAACATGCTTTTGATTTTCTGCCTCGCATTTTTCAAGCTCTTGCTAAGAACCATAACCATGACCATTGGGTTTTACCTCACCAGTAGGCGCGCGTACAACTAGTAATTTTTTATGTGATTTTGTTTATTCGTATTTGTGATTTCATTTGTTTTTCTTTTGTAATTTTGTTTAGGTGTATTTATGTAAAACTTGTTTGATTTTCTTTGTGTAAATTTCTCTGATAACACATTTTGTGTGGATTTCTTTGATTTCTTGTGAAGGCCCTGGAGAAAGCTGATGCCGCTAAGACTGCTGCTAGCTCAGCATCATCATCTGTAACTGGAGCTCTCAGTACCGTTGAAAGCATTCTACGTCAGCTGGGTATGTCTATCGTCTGTCTGTATGTCTGTCTGTTTGTCTGTCTGTCTTCTGTAAAGAGAATCTGATGGATGAACAAAATGCTGATGAAATAAACTGATTCAGTGGCATAGCTAGCTTTTCGTGGTCTTGTGTGCTTTGCACACACTGCTCACATGATAGCTACGCCACCGAACTGATTGTTTATTTTAATGTTTATTAGTCTCATTTTAAATGTAATGTCTGCATCAGTAGTCCAACATGTGGGTCGTGACGTCATCTGTACAGTGAAATTTTAGGGTAGCAAGGTGTAAAATGGTTTAGGTTATATTATTATGTCTAGCCGTACTTTCAAGGTGCTGGATGAATACTGCATTACACATGCAATGCTGAGCATAAAAATGATACCTACTGTTATTGACTATTTTTATTATTACATAAATTTCTTGTGCACATAGGAACACACCGAAATGTGAATCTGAGGTGCGGAATAAGCTACATAAACTGTCTGAATAAGTGAACTAAATAAGAATGGCTACATCAAATTGTTTTTGAATCAATTTGAGTTGATTGTTATCAGTCTGTAACGTTGTTTTCTATTTCAGCCGGTCTTGACGAGATTGACATAAGAAAATTAGATCAACTTGAGATCAGTCTCAACTCTGCTGAAGCGACTCTAGCCGAAGCGAACATAGAGTTGCGATACAAAGAGCTGGAGGAGCTGAACAAAGAGATGTATCGCTGGCTGTACGACTACAACAACCAGCTGAGTCTGCTCACTGTGGACGTCGAGAACATACGCGACATCAACGCGACGATACCTCGAGATTGTTTCAAAAAAATCATCCTTGAACCGACCGAAAAACCGAGAAGTCCTAGCCGTGTCAGCCCTGGCGAATAATGACTTTTGTTGATGATGAACAACACAATAGCCGTAGTTTTAGTTCTGTGCCTGTTCCTAGTTTACAATTGTCTGTAGCTTTACAATAGGACTATTGGGAGTGGCATGTGGATCATTAGAGAGTCAGTCGTGTGTTCTGCAGATAGCCGATCGCAAACGTGGTTTTAGAGTTCGTGCCAGTGAACCAGTTGTATGAGCCTACACACTAGTACACAGGAAGTCGCCTTGTTTAATGTTTGGGGCAGAGAGATAACTGAACCAGTTAGAAGATGTTACCGTATATCATTGAATCGAATGAATTCAATAAATAGAAGTGGTCGATATCTCTGGTGGGGGGGGGGGGACATCGGTGATGTGATTGGAGCTGGTGAACACCTGATTTTGCATTTCCTCGTGCAGTACGAAGGACACGGTTCAGATTTTTCAGGTCACTTTCCACAAAGAATTTCACAATGATAAGCTGTAATATACTAGCAGTCACCTTTTTTCATGCATTTATTTATGTGCTGCAGTTTACTGAGGCATCTGCAATCATGGACACCTCACTAAATGCTGTGGAGTAACGCTTTAGCGATGAGCTGGCTGCATTACAGTCACGTTCAGTACAGTCTCGTCATTAAAGTGTGTTTAACCTGTGTAGTCTATGTCCTCGGTTTTAGTCACCTACACGGGGACTGACCAGCTAGTCATTAAATTTAACTATTGAATTAATTTGGTCTATCGGATAAATGCCGATGGATTTGTGCCTTAATGGTGCTTTTATTCTAAACATGAGAAGCAGATTTACTAAAATTACATCAAGAACTAGCGGCTGCTAACAGTACTGTTATCTTGTGCTGGTAACTGTTATGAGCTGATCTTAAGAAATAATATTCTACTGACTGGAAAACAGTTGCTTTCTGCTGCTCACTTATATGCATTTATCGCACTGTATATATTGCATATTGTAGTAAATAAAATATATGTTTAATAAGTGAAAAAAATTAGATTTGGTGGGAAGAAGTTAACGAATCTGTCAACATGATTATGTTCTCAGAAATTTTGAACATGTAAATGGTGCGATTTTTTTCTGTCTTAAGTCTGTTTTTGGAATACATGATGTATAATGGCTGTTTTTTGCAATATAGTTTTTTTAAATATGCAAATATTCTCAACTTGTATCATCTTGATTAGACACACACGAACAAAAGATATTACTAATACTTGAGATTTTTAACATGTTGTTAATGGTGCGATTTTTCTCTCTCTTATGTCTTAAGTCTGTGTTCAGAATAAATGTAATTTTTGTTTTTGCAATATAGTTATTTACACGAACGAAGGAGATTACTAATACTTGAGATGTTTAACATGTTGTTAATGGTGCAAATTTTTTCTGTCTTAAGTCTGTGTTCAGAATAAATGTAATTTTTGTTTTTGTAATAGTTTTTTTTTAATATGCAAATATTCTCAACTGGTATCAACTTGACCTAGACACAAGTGAACAAAAGAGATTAGTTTTATGTTAATTGAATTGTGCTCTGGCAAGATAAAGCCTCAAACACCTTAAAATAGGGAGCTTTTGGTACAGTATGTAAGCAATTTCAATGAGCCGAACAAGATATATAATTTATGTTCAAATATTGATTCTGTCGTGTAATCAACAGTATTTGTATTTAGGTTTTTACTTCATTTTCAGTTGTCAATTTGGTAACTTTTTGTAGACAAAAGACATCGCTGTTGCTCTGTAAAATTGCTCGACTAGTACGCGTGTTCATAGACGATGTACCTAGGCACCTAGTCAGAAGAACAATTTAAATGTTGGAAAAGAACCGAGAGGAACGTAAAGAAAATTTGGAAATTAGTTTTCACGGTGTGATTCTTTAAGGCAATAACAGTTCTGTGCGTGAATAGGGTTTAGGTTTCTGTGCACCAGTAATACATCATGTAACTTCATGTTCTATTAGCAGTGCTTTTGTTCTAATGGAACGCACTGGAACAGTGTTCCGGCACCTTTTTATCGGCAGTTCTTTGTTTTACAAGTAATTCCAGTTTTGTGTTCTGGAAAAAAATCACCGTCTATTAGAAATTCTGTGCATAGATAGACAAAGGATGGTCTGCTTTGAACACGAACAGCTGTAGTAAATGAGAATATGGGAAATCCAACTTGTTCGTCAGTGCCTACTCTACACACAATAAGTTGCAAAACTGCTGTTGCACATTGTTTCAAGTGCAATGAACATGCTCTAATGCCCAACAATTCTTACCAAAAGTAAACCGTAAACAAGTCCACTAACAGCGTACATACGAACTTGAAAGCTGGTTCACTTCAAGCTAAGCTCTACGGCAGCATTTCCTACTTATTTGGTTATAATTAAACCGTTGTTGCCGATTGTTAACTACTTTACCTCATTAAGTTTTGCTAGTTTTTAGCAGGATGTGTTTCTCTAGTAATGTCAAAATCTTCTGCATCCTGTGAACTGAACAGGAAGCCAGGACATTGTGTGCAATCACTTTCTATTAGTCATTTGTTCTTCACACTATCTGTACAGTGACGAATATTTTTTGGGAGAAACAGCGAGACTTGAGTAGGCACAACTGCATTTTTACACTGATTAACTAACTTTACCACGTGTACTATGTACCAGCACTTTTATTATCGATATTTTACGTTTAAAAGAATGCTACATTGTTTAAACTAAAAACTGACAAAATGCAAATTCAGATTACTTGAAGAAATAAAAGCCATACTGTTCTGATGATGATGATGGTCTTGTATTAACTTTAACTGTCTTCCTCTGTACATAATCAACCACTCCATTCATCTCAGAAAAATCCTCAACACTCAATTGTAACTATAAACCTCATTCATACTCACACCAACTCCTCACTTGAACACCTACTTCTTTTAGTGCTATAAAGTTTGTTAATAGGCTACGCAGAGGAGCATTACATACATGCACAGTGCACACACCTAAACATATGTACAGTCGCACATTCATATATGTCGCACGAGAATTAGAAAAGCTGGTCTCTAGTGATCAATGAATGCAGGTTTTACTACCCCTGGTTACATTCAAATCAAAACAGTTGTAAACAGCATAGTCATGCAGATCAAATGAAAACCATTGCAATCTGAAATGCATTCAAATGCATTGGGGCACCTAAAAAGATTTAAACACTCTGCCAGTGAGCAAGGTCAATGTTCAGACGTGGGTTATGTGCAATTGTGCTTAGCATTAAAAGTGGTCTCACTTTGGACACTTTTTGCTTGAAAAATAATCGTTCATTGTGCGTCAAATAGTCAACTTGCAACACACTTTAAAACCCAAATCTAAGTCGCTAATAACCGATTCAAATCAGCAAAAACTAATCGCAAATACGCTTACACGACGACATCGCGCTGTCGTTCAAAAAACACGGTAGCGATGGCTACATTTGCCACTCGCTAGCCGACAGTAGACAATTAGGTTCTTAAAGCAATAGTCCAATAATCAATCCACTGCTTGCCAAATTCACTCAGAATGTTCTGACAGAAATTTGGCCTTCCACTTCTTCGCCTTGCAGCTGCCTTTAGCATGTTGTCAGATTGAGATGCTTCAAAATCTCAGATGCGGCTTGTTCTTAGCCATGTGCCTGAAAGCAAAAATCAACACACATCCATTATGATGATAATTGTTTAGGTTTATCAATAAAAGTCTCAAACTTTCCATCCATCAACTCTCTTTCAGAAACTACCCATGTTATTCATGATGCGGACAGTGTAAAGTAACACAATACTGTATATAATGAGATATGTAGAATACATTGGGATGTTTGCTTAACATCAGATGACTTTAAAATCTTAATTTATTATAAACAGATCTATCATGAAGAAAGAAATCTATCAAGGAGTAAAAATCTATCATAAACAGGTCTATCATGAAGTAAACTAATCTATCAAGAAGTAAAACTATATCGTAAAGAACTAAAGATATCTATCATAAAGTAAACAAATCTATCAAGAATCAAGAATCTATTGCGAAGTCAAATCTATAAATTTGAAGAAGTACAACTGACTTGTCAAGTATCTCCCAGAACATATTGAGCGTCGCACGATCCAAATGCCGACGCGTTCTGTCCATGCTTAAGACGTGGACCGACCACTTCTTGACATTCTGGTCCAACGGCAATTCCTGCCACTTCAGATGAAACGCTTTGACTGAAATGTTCAATTGAATCAGAATAAAAACAAAGATGCAATAATTTCAAAGTAAGAAATCGTAAAGGTCTATCAATGATCTCTTTCTTACATTTCAGTTTACACATGAATGCAATAATTTCAAATCACACAGACGAGTTAACTTGGCTCAAGTTGTAATACAAACATGGCTAGAGTTGTAATACAAACATGGCTCAAGGTGTAACACAAACATGGCTCAAGTTGTAATACAAACATGGCTCAAGTTGTAACACAAACATGGCTCAAGTTGTAATACAAACATGGCTCAAGCTGCAACACAAACATGGCTCAAGTTGTAATACAAACATAGCTCAAGTTGTACCGTAATACAAACTTGCAGTAAATTTGACTCGACTCTTATAACACTATTCAAGTGCTAGTCCGAGTGACTGAGTGAAACTTAGAAGTCTTCATATTAGAAAACTCTTGGCAGTAAATAGATTATTTAAAATTAACACTTAACACCTTTGAATGCTCTCTAAAAAATAACCTTTAGGCTTCTCCACATATCTGATTTTTTTCACACACTGCAACACAAAACCCTTGATCATCTAACTATACACGTACTCCTGTTTATGATAATCTTGGTTTAATGCACTTCAAGTCCAACTACTCCTATCAGTAAAATAGTCGGTCTTATCAAGCACTAAAATCCAATCATAAAAAACAAAGCATGCATTCCAATTGTTTAAAAGCTCTCAAAGATCAATGATACCAGGCAAACATCATTCAGAACAATGAAACAAGACGTACTACGTGCAAAGATCTCGACAGGATTGCCGTCCCATGGCCATCCTTTGAACTGCCATGCAGGTCCTTGGACAAACACAGCCACAACACGATCCCTGTGAAGAACAGAAATAACAAATAAAATAAATAAATAACAAATAACAACATTCATGAAACACAGTAATGCTCAGCAAACGTGACACATGAATCTGTAATTTACAGATCTCTGTAGACCAGTGTTTGCATATGACACTAGATGGCAGCAAAGTGA
The DNA here is from genome assembly GCA_945859605.1 of Lumbricus rubellus. NCBI lineage: Eukaryota > Metazoa > Annelida > Clitellata > Crassiclitellata > Lumbricidae > Lumbricus > Lumbricus rubellus. Next base: position 8,262,460 of record OX243823.1, on the reverse strand, counting down.
CCCAATTGTTTGACCCACGACCATGCAAAACAGCATGGTGCATTGTAAGCATGATCATTAGACAATTGGTACTACACAAATATGTAAAATTTTATGCCAGTCACATTTTGCCATTTAGAAACTGTTAATCTGTTATGTTTAGTATTTGTGCAGCATTTCTTACGAAACGTCGAAGATGCAGAACAAATCCAACAGATCTAATGCAAAGTTTAAGACAAACCACGACTATTTCTTGAGCAACTTCTTGTGGAAAATTTTAGATTTTGAGTGGAAGAAAATCTACCAGAGGAATAATTTAAATGCAATCAAATGCACAGCATACTTGAGTTGGTGCGTGGAAGCTGAAAGGAATTTAAGCACAGAATTCTGCTATAGATGGAAGCTTTCGCAAACAGAAAATCAAGATCCGGTTCTGAACAGGACACACTGTAGTTCCAATGCTCTACACCCAACTCAGTCAGTGATGGCAAATACTATAATTTATTACTGTGTCTGCACAAAAAAATTATGTGGATAGCAAGTGGTCAATAAAAGAATATTGCTTATCTCATCAATCTTATCCTAATTGACACTTCCTCATTTGACACACACACACACTTCAGTAGAGTAACAGAGCGCGATGCATTAATTAGAGCTCTGTATCCTTGACATCTTAATGACATGTTTTAAAAGGGTCTAGAAAAACAAACACTCACGAAAACATGTACTTCTGCATATCAATATGACATATGCTGCACACATAGTGGGGCGCGGTGGTGTAGTGGTGGCGTCGTTGCCTTGGAGCCGGAAGGTTCGAGGTTCTGAATCCACCTCGCCGCATAAGGACCTTGGGCAAGTCCTTCACTCGCAATTGCTCAGCGCTTCGGCATGAAACTTCGATGCAGTGTCCGCTCTGCATTCGGGAGCGTCTCTGAGTAGTAGAGCTTGAAGGGGCGCTATAACAAGTGCACATACAAATAGATGCATATACACTTTTATTAAATCGCTGGGATGTGAGTTGTATGAGTTGTTAGAATCCAAATGATACATGTAACTGACCAATCATCTGAAGACAGTTTCTGTGGATTATCGATGACTCGATATGGCACGGTCGACGCTCCCGGCTTCTGTCGCTGAAGCAGAACTTCGTTGTCACGCTTCACTCCCTGAGCTTTCTTCTCTTCCATGCTCACGTACCTGGAATAGATGATACCACAGTCACAGTATTCACATCGTGTATCATCATTAACTACCAGACGAGTGTGTAGTAACTAACATGATTTCATCAATTTTTATCTCCTTATAGTATATATTACATTCTGTCAGATGGATAATATTTATAAACATAATAAGGGAGAGACAAAAGAAGTGGGTAGGACACACGCTGAGAGGAGATTCACTACTATGAATGGTCATCGAAGAAAAAATGAAGGAGCAGTGAACAAATGGAAGACCACAAAAGATGATACTAGACTGGATGTTGACCAGTGGATATGGGAAGCTTATGGAAGAGGCCCAACATTGAGAGAAATGGCAACGTCGGACATTTGAACGTGCCTAGAGGCAGAGAACCAGAACAAGACGTAAATAATCATTTTAAATATTGAATAATTTGAACTTAAAAGTTGCTTTAGGCTTTCCGAAATTGAAACTGTTGATACGAAACTTCTGCAGCTTAACCCTTTAATGCCGGAGGGTATAGGATTTCCCATACCATTTACTACCATCTCGGCATTAAAGGGTTAAGCAGCGGAGGATTAACTCTTGCCTGAGATCCTGCAGCAGGTCTTTCGCGTTGTACATTGTGATGAGCGAAGTCGTTGCCGCTGGTATAATAATGATCGCCGTCTTTGAACCTGTTTGCCAGAAAATGACATTAATATCTCACACCAACATGTTAATTTATCACATCATACACACCAAAGAGTTAAAACGAACAGTAGCAAAGCAGAGCAATCAATGATGGGAATTGAGAACAGCCTGAAGAGCAGAAAGATTACTGTATACACAAAAGAGGACATCATCACATGCATACTCATTGTTCTACTCTGTTTGTATTTGTTAGTATGTGCACTTGTTATAGCGCTCCTTCAAGCTCTGTGAAGGGGGATGTCCGGACAATTCGGCGCCGGACAATTCGGATCGGACAATTCGGACCGGACAATTCGGAACCGGACAATTCGGAGTGCATGTAAAAATATTGTTCTTACGGCTATGAAACTTTTGTTTATCAATGGTATGAAATAAAATTATATGGCACCAAACAAATATTGTATGATCTTCTAAAATTTATCCAAGAACAGAAATAAGACACTGAAATTAGTAGCTAAATGCAGTAAATTATCAACTTATAGGCATCTCATTTAGATAAATGTAAGTTTCATACCTATAGGCCCATGTTTTTTTTATGCCCGATATATAGTGAGGTGTCAGATATAATATTTGTTTCGACAGTATACATTTTGGGTGATGGAGAAGTCCATCACGAATTTGGGCTGCAAAAAATTGTTCGGTCCGAATTGTCCGGTCCGAATTGTCCGTTCCGAATTGTCCGGTCCGAATTGTCCGTTCCGAATTGTCCGGCGCCGAATTGTCCGGGAACCGTGAAGGGGCGCTACAGTGCTAGTGAAGAATATAAACAAATAGACAAGAGATTCGAAATTCGATGCTACATGAGCATCTTTGCGCATCTCATGACAACTGAAGATCACATGTGTCTAGGTACGAAGACGAGATAGTTGCACAAGAAGACTATAACATGTTGCATGTATAAAAATTGTATTAATCAAATTTTATAAATACCTTTCTTGGCATTAGGTGGCGGCCTGGCTTGCGACACTGGACGACTCATTGGCACTGGAGGCTGAGCCGCAACCGACGATGGCTGCGGTTTCTTCGCTGACGCTCCTTCCGTCACGGACTTCAGCGTCATTCCGTGATACGTTCCCATCGTGTCGATCTTGAAGCCCTCCGTCTCTGAGAATCGCAAACAGTCGGACAGCGTACAACTCAAACTTTCAGACAGCGTACAACTCAAACAGTCAGACAGCGTACAATTCAAACTTTCAGACAGCGTACAACTCAAACAGTCAGACAGCGTACAATTCAAACTTTCAGACAGCGTACAACTCAAACTTTCAGACAGCGTACAACTCAAACTTTCAGACAGCGTACAACTCAAACTTTCAGACAGCGTACAACTCAAACTTTCAGACAGCGTACAACTCAAACTTTCAGGGATCTGGATAACGTTAGCTGCTTATTTTTAATCATTAAAGATGACCATCTGTTTAGCAAACCAGAAACTTGTTATATAAAACTACCTTTGAAAACGATATCAATGCATTTGAAAATGACGCTGCATAATAATGATGTCACACTACTGAGCTGAAATCAATCATACACTTGACTGTTCTACTGATTTATATTACAGACTGAAAAAGCTATATAAATATATTCTGCTGTACATACAAAACATTACATAAATTGTTCTTTTCAGTTAGCCAACTACTGGTTTCAGTTGTGAAGCAACAACAACAGCAACACACATAGTGAAATATTAGCACAATATCCAGTTAAAAAATATGCAAAATTATACAAACTTTAAAATGCCTAATGTATTTTATAGTTTGGAAACTTTTGTACAGATCTTCTGTTTTTAAAATCAAACCACTAGCTTACCTTCTTTTCCTCTAAAACGTTCCTGGTCGTAACGACTGTAGCCAATCTGCTGCTGAGGTCTGTTCTGAGCCTAAGCACAACATTAAACAAACTCAGGTCATATCAGCACAAATCGCAAATAGATGTTTACAAAAAATGACCACAATTTGAAAAAACAACCACCCTACAATACCATAGCTTAAATGACTCTAACACACGTGAAAATGCAAGTCAATTATGCTGGAAAGAACATACCACTAAACCACTACATCCCACCTACACCATCGCATCCCACTACGATATCACAGCTGATGATATTCCAGTTGCAATAGCAATATTTTAATCAGAATTTAATATTCTAAGTTCTGCTAACACTGACAAATAAAATAATAGCATGTTGTTCAAAGATGGGAGAAGAGGTATTGAAAAGCACTTACAGATGGTGTGCTCTGAACCAGCGCATCAGTCGCTCCTCCTCCTCCTCCCCCTACCCCTCCTGCCGCCTGCTGTCGGCTTCCACCTTCCTCTCGAGTCTTTATCGATTGCAGAATGCCAAATATATTCTTAGCAAATTCCTACAAATAAATGGAATATATATATTATATATATATAAATATATATAAATGTAAATGACATAAGTAATACCAACAGAAATTGAACTGCAAGACATAATGTTTAAATGTTGATCACTAAACTAATCTCAAATCATAAATTATTCACAAAAAGGTCTAACGATTATTACAGGAACAACCCAGCAGAAGAGTGAATTAGGACAAATGATCACAGCTTACTGTATAATAATTCCCAGTTTAAGGCATCCAACACAGCAGTGCTTACTACTTTATCAACAAACCACTTTGGAGTCAAGTAGCCTTGGAGACAATTTAAAAACTCTTTGTTGTAGCCTTTATGAATTTCCAGCAAATTTATTGCTGAAATGCAGACAGCATTTAATCTAAGATTTTATGCAAACACCGAAACGGGAACAAAATAATAATACAGTAACTTTATACCGTATTTACTAATAACAACAATAATAATAATATTTATAATTTTTCATAGATTTGTTTTGGTAAAAGTGTACATAAACATGTATCCAGATAGGGTAACAATGTTGAACAACCGAATCCTTTATCTTGAAACAGGCGTCAAGAATTAAAGCGAAAAAATCGTTACCTTTCCAGCGCTCTGCAGGACAGAAGTCCGCGTTCGACACTGCCGTTCGCGGCTGACGATGTCGCGCGTGACGTCGACCTCGGCGTCGATGAAGACGCTCTGCTCTGTGTTCTTCTCCATTGTGTCGTCGCCTTTGATTGTCGTACGCTTCCTCGCGATGATCTTAGCGCGGATCGCAGAAATCTTTTCTATCGTCATTGCCTGCGACAACGATGATGACCTACGAAAAGAAAAGCAGACAATAGAAACGAGTATGTATCCAGCAGAGTAAGTATGTATCCAGCAGAGTAAGTATGTATCCAGCAGAGTATGTATCCAGCACAACAACACAGATAAGCTGATTTCAGCATGGTGACAAAGGCAAATGATACTTCTATTGAATGCCACACTCCCTCCCGAACAATCTCGAACTGAATATTTTTTCGCTGTGGCTGGACTGGGAGCGCCTCTGAGTAAGTTATATAAATTCTCAAAATGAATGAATGAATATTCACACTCTTTGGTCACAGACAGTTCAAATGTCATTCTCAGCTTCTCTAGGTCACACATGTTTAAAACTGTTTCAACAGCCAGCTCTAAGCACCTTTGACAAAACCTTAGGAAGCATTATGTATTCAGGAATACACTTAGATACCCAATTACCCAATCATATATACAATTTCTGGCTTCCTAAAACCCGTAGCTCTGCATAATAAAACTGGTCACTAGTAAGTATGTACACACCCATTCTCAAGTCTGTTTCTGAATAATAATCAGTTGCACGTAAAAAAATGCTGACGTGACATCAAGCCATTTCGAATGTACAGTACTCACTTGATTTGCTCCGGTATGACTGATGCCTCTTTTGGTGCATCCAATTTCTTGGCCAACCGCTCCTTATCCCTCTGAACATGTGATTCCTAGTTTTAAAACAATACAACACATTCATTGCACAAAGGCTGTGCTTTCTACAAGAAACGGTAAAAGAATCTTACTGGTCAGTCAAATTCAGACATTGAGATAAGTCATGCAACTGTACAATTCAACTGTTGCAACATTTCATGCGCAAAATTAGCGTAGAAGGCCATGGCATTAACCCTTTTAATGCCGGAGGGTATAGGATTTCCCATATGTACCATTTACTACCATCTCAGCATTAAAGGGTTAAAGCGTTGGATGGTGATTGCTAAGCACCAGAAGACATATAACAACTTGTTTCTTTTGAGTCTCTGGCAATTGATATTCTTATAATTAGAATTAATTATTAATGTTATCATCATTGATTGGAAGATTTGATGTAGACACTAATATATCTAGGAAATGTACCTCAACACGTGGCTTCTTCTTGTCCGGCTCTCCGGCTGCATCTTCACCTGATCGTTTTACTGTAACGTAACGTAACACACTGTAATGCTACCATTAACTTAGAGTCTTTTGAGCAATCAAAACAGATACAACATAAAATAAATTTGTCACATTTATCTCTCTAATCAGTAACATCAAGTACAACTTTTGAAGCACGGTGAACTACCGTATTTTCGCGAATATAACACGCACACGGGTATAACACGCACCCAAATATAACCCGCTACTTTTTGCGATTTCAGTAAAAATTGAATTATATAAGACGCACCCGACTATAAGACGCACCCATTTTCGTGCATCAAACTACACGTGATACTCGAACGTGTACGCTAACGTTCATGTGACTCATACATTATATAATTTTTGCCTGTGTATATTCGTAACTGGTTCAATTAAACGCAAATTAAAATAATCTTTGTTTAAATGGAAGATTCCTGCTAAAATGAACGTTTCAATCAAGTCTACTATAATTATAAATATAACGATTCCTTGTAAGCGCGAATTACCTTGTTTCTGATTCTTTGCTGGCACCAGTTAGGTCTTCACAAGGTAGGGTATTCGTTTAAAAATTATAGGCCTAACCTGAAAGGAAGACTTCCACATAAGCCGGTTTCATTAAGCAAAGCGATCTTGTTAAAAGTATTTTTAGTGAATTTAACTATGCGCCCATTGTAATATTTTATCGACAATTCAAGTTATATTGAAACCAGAATTTATTTAATCAACCCCCACTTACATATGACCTTAAATTACAAGCATATAACCTACTATCGTGACATGGGGTAATGACGAGTTTATGCTCTACACTTAGGCCTAGTATTGGCGTTCTCAATAACGACGGTTTTTGACCAGAAAATGTTTTAAAAAATCGAAAATTTACGTCTTTATACCAAGAAAACACACTTAAGCGTGTATATAAGTGGAAGATTATATTTAAAGTGGGAACGAACGTGCGTTACTTTCACGAACGCATATTCGAATAATCCAAGATGGCGGCCCTTGCGGAGGTATAGATTCCCGTATAAAATCGCCATTTGCTTGAAGAACTAGTTTTAAATTACGCCAGTTTTGATAAATCTAGCGAATAATAATTGTTTGATATATCAATTGACGAAATAAAGTGGGTTTGGCCAGGAAATTCTGACTTTTACACGGGTTCACAGATGGCATTCACGCATTCGCCATGTCACTGCACAGAAGTTGGGATGAAACAATTTGGTAATTAGCAAGCCATTCTAGCAAATTTGTACTTCATTTTTGATGCCGTGGACAATATTTATATTTTAATGTGGAAGAGCTAGCGGATGACACTAAAAAAGGATTAACGACTGTGTGAAAACCGCAAAATTATGCGCTATAACAATTCAAAACCTTAATTTCCTGAACTCCATACCTGCGCTGTGCGAGCGATAATACAGAATATTATGTGTTCATTCGTTTATTTAAAATTGAAAACGACGGACAATTACAATTTATATACAGTAATATTTGACTTTTATATTTAAAGTCAAATAATATTTTTCCATTTTCAATTGTGATTTTCTGCGGCTCTGACATTTTATGATAATGATGATAAACGAATATTTGTACTGACGTCGGACTTTACGCCCTATCATTTCGTCGACGTCCATGCCTCTGTATTGTAAGTAAAAAAACCTGTTTACAGCAGTTTCTGACCATGACCTGAAAATAATCTGGTTCAAAATTTGGCTGTGTAAAAAATAATTTGTATAACACGCCCCCGAGTATACCCCGCGGGTAGGGTGCGTGGTTTGTAAAAACTTATATAACCCGCGTGTTATATTCGCGAAAATACGGTACTTGAGCTGTTTCCCTCAACCTGCATACAATGCAATACATGTATGCTTTTGCATTCCCTGCCCTGTCATGCAAAGAATAGTAGTAAGTAGGAGAGCTGATGATACAATGAACAAATTAAAGGTGAATCAAAAAAGGGACAAGTGATAGTTTGCTGTTTTCAGTTAGACTGTGAGTCTGACGGTGTTTGTAAAGTCTCAGTTTCAGGACTACTTCTACCAAGTGCATTTGCTGAAAATTCTTAAAAATAAAAGGTAAGGTAAGGATCGAATTCAACCTAGAAGGGGACAACTCCTCACCATGTATGAAAGTATTTGATTAATGATATAGCGACCAAGAGAATATGCTGTTCATTCATTCATTCATTCTGACATTTATATAGCACTCCTTCAAGTTAAAATAAAAACTACTCAGAGGTGCTCCCGACTCCAGCGTGCCTAAAAAGAACAGTTATGGCATGGAATAAACGAACGAAGACTCACAATGTGTTGGTCTTTGTAGTGAGATTTCCAAAGGCACACTTTTGTCGATGTTGGCTGACGAACTGATTTCGCCATTAAGATACGCCAACAGATCTTTACGATCTGGCCTCCTGACAACTGGCACATTGGCCGCCTAAGATCAGAAATCAACAACAGGTAGCTGAAAGGTTGAATTTAATTTTATTTTAATTAATGTCCTATTAAAAATAACATTACTAACAAATGTTTCATTAAATACAACATCAAAATATCATAATCACAAATTCAAAACAATATATTTCATCCACCTTAAGGATTATAATCATAAATAAGTTTCCTAATATCAATTTAAAAACTAATGAAAAATTATAACTATAACTGATAGTTTATAAAGGACTGCATTTCAGCATGTCACATGGCTAACAAATAAAATCAACATAAAACAAAATAAACAGAATTTAATGGATTGCCAAACCATTTAAAAAATCGCTCCACAGCCAATCTAGATTGAACTTATGTTGACATAACTTACTGCAGCATGTTTCACGTAAGATGCGTGCTGTAGATTCACATTTTTCAACAAGAAAATTATGCACTCGAGTGTGTAATAGTCCTTTGCAATACCATCTTTGCCAGTACTAAAATCAAGAAACCACGAAATATCAGAATAAGGCTTATTTGGATAACTTTCCACAAACACAGCAGTGTTGTGAAACACAATTAATCATGTAAATCATTCGTTAAATTTCGGAATCTGTGGAGCACACCTTCAAGAAACTTATTCAGCTAAACCATGGCAATTAACAAAAATTTAGCATAATTATTGCATACGCATGTGTAATACAATTCAATTCAACTTGTTTATTCAGAGAGATAAAAACAATTTAACTCAGCAAAATGACAAAATAACAGTGAAAGACTGTGTATCCATAACAATAAACGCAATGTCAATAAACGCTGAGTCTGTGCATTTTTCGTATTTAAAGCAAAATGGGATTGATGTATACCTCTATTCACACATACTACGGTAAATTGCAAGAATAGACTTTATTCATTTGCTTAATTGGTGGCAATCCAATTTTATTTGCAAAAACTTGGTTGTCATTTGTTTGTTAAAAAATGCTGATAGGCAGATTTTGTCATAGATCGTGAGTTTTTTCCCTTCCTCTGCATGATCGCGCGTAGTTGCATTGCAGGATCATTGAATTAAAGAAAACTAAATGCTCAAATAAGTCTAGCAGTGACCTATTCAAACCTAAAACTAAAACTCGCGTGGCAAACTAATCCAACCTGAGCTGACACAAACAAGAAAGAAACTTTGTAAAAGGAATGAATCTGGAAGAACTAAGAGAAGCGCCATCAGACAGAGAGAAATGGAGACGGATGGTCATGACGATCGCTAGAGTTCAAGGAACTTACAGCACAAGGCGACAAGGTGACATAAAACATTGCCAACGTATCAGCTAATGGTATCGGTACGTGTACTTCACAATCTGAGTAAGCTTAGCTGTAAACAGTAAACCTTTAAATGCATATCAAATAACGATCGCTTACCCCCAGATGACGTAGTTAGTTTTGGCCGTTTTCTGCCACGCAAATTCGCCGAACTGAACTATATCATCCTTTTCTAAAATTTCTCGCTTTTCGCAATTAAATTGACGCAAAACAGTTAAGGCATCCGCCATCTTATTTTCGATTTCATTAGATCCACACCAACGACCTTACCGTACAGTGCGCCAACCATTGATATGTATGTATTAGCTGGATTGATAAGGCTTCGTATAGTGGTCCATGGCCGACGGCGAATGACACGTGACTTCCTGTACAGGCAAAGAGCGCTTGTTCCTATGTAAACACATGTTAAATTCGTCAACTTTAAAAGCAATTTCCAAGAAGTCTGGTCAGCGGCCGCTAAATACAGTTAAGTTGATTGGTTCGTAAGTCATTCAACTCAAAAACCCCAAGGTGGTTTTAAACAATTTTGCATCATTGCTGAGAAATTTGCGTTTTAAAGCGGAGTGTTGTGCCGCCTATCCTTTACTATGGTTTGCCTCTAGGAATTCTGGGAGTTGCCGCAGAGAGTCCTGGGAGTTGCTCTTAGCTTTGTCCCAAAGAATTCTGGGATATCCTTTAGTGAGCGATAATCCAAACTTTCATAGGCAATGATCAATCCAGTAGTTATATAATACATATCAATGTGCGCCAACAAAATCGAGCTACTTATTCCGGTCTGCATTTATTAAATTTTGTAGGCTAACACGAAAAGTGTCGTAGGCATAGGAGACGGGAGTCCAGGGGGAAATGCCCCCTAAATTTCGGGCAAGTCTGTTTTTCGGGCAAGGAGACCCGAAAAACGTGAAATTAATTTTCTGAATGTTTTGGCTGGATGACTAAAACAAGGTCGTCAGAATTTTCGGGCAAAAGTTTATCCCCACTTCTGAAAATAATGTCTCCTACGCCTATGGTCGTAGGACTTTAACTCGAGACTCTGAAGTTGAAACACGTAAAAAGTGTAATAAAATTAAAAATTAAAAAAAATTCCGCTTTCCCCCTTTTGTTTTTCACTGGGCGCAAGCTGCGCCCGCCATGTATAGGGATAGAAGCCCCTGCTCCTTGCAGTGTAAGAATTGTGGAAAAATAACTGACCATTACCCACTTGGAATCAGGGTGTGAAAAACAGACTTTAACATGGGGCTCTAAGAAAGACTGGGGCTTGAAACCCCCAGCCCCCCGGCAAGTCTCACCCTGCTCCTATGATATTTTATAGGTCCGTTTGCAGCCGTGCTAATGGCTGCGCTATATAAAAGTTTGAAGATAGGTGTGGCTCCAGACATGTCACGTGACATACGCTGGCCAATCAGCTGCGTATGTCTGGTTTGCACGTGTTGAGTGGCGCAAAAGAAAGGAACAACAAGAAAATTTCAATTCAGTCGAAGTTCGGACGCCGAAGATTAAAGTCACTTTTCTCGTGAAAGATGTTCGGCAACGCAACAAAATGACGACGAAATTCAACCTACACCTTCTGCCGAAAGAAACGAAACGGTGAATGCGAAATTCGTTTATTGTTGTTATGCTATAATATGAATTTCATAACTATAGTTTTAAGTCAATAATAGTTACACCTATCAAAATTTATTGCCTAGAAATTTATTGAGATAATGTAATGTATTCAGTGGCAGCCTATTCTGTAATTTATTCGTTAATCGTTATTATGCTAGAATATGAATTTCATAATTAGGTTTTAAGTTAAGCCATAAGCCAATTAACTCCTATCAAAATTTATTGCGTAGAAATAATTATTGAAATGATATAATGTATTCAGTGGCAGCCCATGCCTTATTGTTAATTCCCGTAATTTATCTAGCCCCTATATGAATTTCATAATTATATTTTAAGTTAAGTCATAAGTCAATATAATAACGCCTATCAAAATTTATTGCGTAGAAATAATATTGAAATGATGTAATTTATTCAGTGGCAGTTTCTATGCCGTATTGTTCATTCCTGTAATTAATTTATCTAACCCCTGTCTGTAGGCTAAATTGTAAAATTTTGGCATTCGCGTTAAAGCTAATTCTATTTTAATTAGTCCAGACAGCCGACCTTTGTAGTTCTATAGGCTTGTATGCTCATTCGACCTTGACACCGTGTAGAGGTGAAATATTGTCATTTCCTCGTCAAGACACGAAGTCACTTACCCGAATAAACTCTGTCATAATCTCATCGACATATCGCTCAGTCTCTAAATAGTTCACCGTGCAATGGACAATATTATCGTCCCACCAACAGTTCCTAGACTATCATCGACTCGAAATTACGATTACGACTGCACTATACTTGTTTCATGCACCGTCCATAGTCGTAATTAACTCTGAGTGCATTGCCTTATTGCATGTACAGTCCTTGGTCATATTACTGCTCATCGCACAGTTAAATGATAGATTTCTCTCCGATGCTATCGATAGTTGAATTCCGAAAATATTTCAGTTGGATACGACCTCCTGCATTTACTGCCAACGTTCATCTGGTCATATATAGGCAATGATTTTCCAAATTTTATATTATTTGTCGGCCAGTTATAAGGCACATTGCTTATGGGGTCATAATATGATTGTATTCTAAATTCACTATGCAGTCAATGACTCTGTTTCTCTTGTATGTTTTGTATTGTATAGATAATATTAGGCTTCATTTAAGTAATGCTGGTAGGCCTATTGATTGCTTAAAAGTCTTGCACATAAATAAAAGTATTTAAACAGTTAGTACTTTAAGTAGGTAGATAGTAGCCTATGCAACTTTTCAAGGGAAAAATTAAATTGAAAAATTATATGAAAGGAAGTAGGGGAAATTAAATTAATATTGCAATTGGAAAAATTGGAACGAGTAGGATAGTGACTGGGAAAATTGGAATGGGTGAAAATAGAATGGGGAAAATAGAATGGGGAAAATAGGAAGGGGTAAAATTGGAAGGGGTGAAATTGGAGGGGTGAAATTGGAAGGGGTGAAAATGAAAGGGGCAAAAATGAAAGGGGTAAAAATGAAAGGGGCAAAAATGAAAGGGGCAAAAATGAAAGGGGCAAAAATGAAAGGGGTAAAAATGAAAGGGGTAAAAATGAAAGGGGTAAAAATGAAAGGGGCAAAAATGAAAGGGGCAAAAATGAAAGGGGCAAAAATGAAAGGGGCAAAAATGAAAGGGGCAAAAATGAAAGGGGCAAAAATGAAAGGGGCAAAAATGAAAGGGGTAAAAATGAAAGGGGTAAAAATGAAAGGGGCAAAAATGAAAGGGGCAAAAATGAAAGGGGCAAAAATGAAAGGGGCAAAAATGAAAGGGGTAAAAATGAAAGGGGTAAAAATGAAAGGGGTAAAAATGAAAGGGGCAAAAATGAAAGGGGCAAAAATGAAAGGGGCAAAAATGAAAGGGGCAAAAATGAAAGGGGCAAAAATGAAAGGGGCAAAAATGAAAGGGGCAAAAATGAAAGGGGCAAAAATGAAAGGGGCAAAAATGAAAGGGGCAAAAATGAAAGGGGTAAAAATGAAAGGGGTAAAAATGAAAGGGGTAAAAATGAAAGGGGTAAAAATGAGATGATATAAGAATTAGTAAATATATAGCAATAAAAAAATTAGAAAATATATAGCAATTGAAAATTAGGAAATATATAGCAATTAAAAATTAAAAAATATATAGCAATTAAAAATTGTAAAATTTATAGCAATTAAAAATTAGAAATTATATAGCAATTAAAAATTAAAAAATATATAGCAATTAAAAATTCGATCATGTATAGCGATTCAAAACTAGAAAATAATTAATTAGAAACTGAAAATTAGAAAATTGCAGATTGCAGTTTAAAAATTAGAACATAAAATAATATATGTATACTTTGCATGCATGCATGTTGTTGTATTAACGAGAAACAGGGAGTCAGAGTCTGCTTATAATAATTATTTAATAATATAAAGTTCTGTAAATGTAATGTGGCCTCTATGTGGCCGATAACTTCTATAAAACTTTGGCAAAATCATTGCTCTATATAAAAGACCAGGTGAACGTTGTTGGTCAATGGAGTGGGTCGACTCCAGCCGAAATAATTATTCGGGATTCAACGCCAGATAGCATCGCAGAGCAATCCATGGTTTGACTGAGCGATGGTCAGCAATGTAACTAAGTACTGTACACGTAATGATGCACTGCAGTCAGTAAATATTACGACTATTGTCCGTCCATGAAATTGATTATAGTCCAGTCCTAATTGTAGTTTTGTGTCGATGGTAATGTATGAACTCTTGGTGGAACGATGTATTGTCCATTGCACGGTGAAGTCTTTAGAGACTGAGCTATTTGTCGACGAGATTCTGATAGGGTTTGGCAGTAGGACAAGTGACTTCATACACGTCTTGACGAGAAAATGACAATATTTCATCACTGCACAATGCCATGGTCGAATGAGAATGCAAGTCTGCAGAAGTAAAAACAGTAGGTTGTCTGGGCGAATAAAAATCGAATTAATTAACGCCGATGCAGGCCTGATAGGTGAGATTTTAGAGAAGTACTGTAGGTTTTTGCATATTAATTAGAGTGCTTTTGTATATTTTTCCTATTATCTTATCTAAATATTTGCATTCCTAGATGTAGCGATTTTTGTAGATGGCAATTTCTTACTATATAATTGTAATTCAACAATTAGTCTAGATATAGAGATATATGCAGCCTGTAAAACACATGCAATATAATTAATTTATAAGTTGTTATAATTAAATTATTAAAAATGCAATATAATTAAATTAAATGTTATTATAATTAAATTATTAAAAATGCAATATAATTAAATTATTAAGTTATTATAATTAAATCCTTAAAAATGCAATATAATTAAATTATTCAGTTATTATAATTAAATCATTAAAAATGCAATATAATTAATCGCATATCATATTATAATGCATTGACAGTAAGGAGATTTGGCAATGCCTAAGTTGGGTTCTTGCAGCAGGTACTGTCCCTAAGTTCTTGTTGTTTCAGATCTCTGAGGACCTGACGACGGACTGGGAGACAGTGGAAGACGCGTGGATTCTCCAACAACGATCGTCTGGATTCGTGGTCCGATGGGTTTCGGACAACAGCGAGTGATGGGTCAAGGTTTGATGGGTCTTGGGTAATGATGTATCGAGTCTCTTTTTGGTCTCGATAGTATTGATTAGCTGCACTAGAATGCAATACACTCTTGTTCTTTCAGATTCTAGTGATCCAGAGCATTCAGCAAGCAGCAGAGTCTGGAGCACGACCGCTGGGTCCCGAAGACCTGGAAGATGGTGGAAGACACGTCGAGTGTCTCAACATTGTAGGTCACGAGGTTGGATGGGTGATGGTTTGTTGCTCTTTTGTGATCGCCATTTTCTAGTGGTAGAAATGGTGGCCGTACGATTAGCCATAGCATTTGCCATGGTATTTCTCTTTCAGATTTTGTTGTAGTGATCCATAGCATGAAGCAAGAAAAGTCTGGAGCACACCGGACCTGCTGATCATGTTACTGGCCTCCCACCCCCTCTCCCACCCCCACTCCCCCACCCACCCCAAAGTCCCTATGAACACTAAAAATTATAACGAAAGTAAAAATGTAAAAAGTAAAAAATCAAAATGTAAATAAGCAAAAATGTAAAAAATGTGAAAAGTAAAAAATCAAAATGTAAATAAGCAAAAATGTTAAAAATGTGAAAAGTAAAATTTAAAATGAATGTAAAAACGTAAAAAATAAAATGTTAAAATAAAAAAAATAAAAATCGTCCGTTCGTTCACTTTCTGACCTCCCATTCTTGTTTTTCAGGGTCTTGTTTTTCAGGTTCTTTTATTGTTAGTGTTGATTGTGTGTTTGCATTCTTATTGTTTCTGATTCATTTACATGTATTGCTTACATGGATTGTGTTGTTATTTAAGGTTCTTTTATTGTAAACTAGTTGTACACGGCCACGCGTTGCTGCGGCTGAAAAGAACGACCCCCTCTTACCTTCCCTCTCCCCCCTTCCCCCCCCCCTTCCCATCACTTTCGAAGATACTTGATTCCGAACGGAACTGAGTTACAATTTTTATTTATATAGATAATTGTTGCATTGCTATTGTTTCTCATTCGTTTATTCCTTACATTTATTGTGTTTTTGTTGTTTTAAGGTCTTTTACTGTTAAGGTAATTGTGTTCTTGTTTTAGGTTCTTTTATTGTAAATAATGATTGCATTTTTATTGTTTCTGATTATTTTATTGTTTTACGTAGATTGCATAATTTTAGGTTTCTTTAGCGTAGCTGTGTTCTTGTTTCAGGTTCTTTTATTTTAAATAATTATTGCATTCTTATTGTTTCTGATTCATTTATTGCTTGCATAAATTGTGTTCTTTAGGTTCTTTTACTGTTACCGTAATCGTGTTCTTGTTGTTGCAGGTTATTTTATTTTAAATAATTATTGCATTCTTATTGTTTCTGATTAATTTACTGTTAACGTAGATTGCATTAGGTTTCTTTATTGTTAACGTAACTGTGTTTTTTTGTTGTTTTAGGTTCTTTCGGATTAGGTTCATGTTGTTTACTTTAGCTAATTTCGAATGTGTTTGTGTTTTTCTTTTGTAGGTAACTCCGCCACAGAGGGCTGCTTTTTTGCAGAGGGAAAAGCAGCCCTCTGCGCCGGTCCTAAGCCCGGATAAAGGAGGAAGGTCTATTGTGTATGCAAAGTAGTCCTAATGTAACTGATGTGTTTGCCTGTGTCTTTTCAGATTTAATACACACTGAGGATGTTTGATATCAATGTTGATCGGCAGCTCAATAAGCAGAGACGACGCCAAGACGTATGCCAGGGCAGACGATGCCAGCGCGAACGATGCCAAGACGTATGCCAGCGCAGACGATGCCAAGACGTATGCCAGCGCAGACGATGCCAAGACGTATGCCAGCGCAGACGATGCCAAGACGTATGCCAGCGCAGACGATGCCAAGACGTATGCCAGCGCAGACGATGCCAAGACGTATGCCAGCGCAGACGATGCCAAGACGCATGCCAGCGCAGACGATGCCAAGACGCATGCCAGCGCAGACAATGGATGCCAAGCCGAAAGTGGAACAAGGTCCGCAGAAAACCAATCGAGCGATCGGGGTTGGATCGGCCACCGAAAGAAAGTCGAGACAATACAAGTGGTCGGCATGGTAACTGGAGTTGCTCGGGGTGGAGATGCCGAGATGCTCGTTCTGCCGCCAGCCACGATCTTCTGGATCCTCTTTCCTGAAATCCTCCTCACAGGTAACAGCAGGGCTAATTTTAAGAAATTTCTAGAACTGCACCACTTCTTTTGTTTCTCATCCTCCATGGTAAATTGCTTCCAATCTGAGGACAATGACCATGTTTTGCTAGTTTTGACAACTGCATAAATTCATTTAGAACTGCACATTTTGTGCAGAACTGCGCGTTAAAATAAGCCCTGGGTAGCAGATATCCGACTGTTATAAAATGTAAATATTGGCAGCCGCATCTCTTCTATTAGTAGGGACAGTTTGAAAGCGAACAGGTTGTGGCAAAGATGGATACAGATGGACAGACGTTGAATTTAATTAAGAAAGCTTGGCTCACGTCTGTCCCCACTAACAGAGGAGATGCGGCTGCCAATATTTTCATTCCTCGTGCATTCATTCTTGGCTATTGTCTACTGAAAACTGGGCATGGTATTTGCTGGAAGAAATTGCGCCTGCTGCATGTTGAGTTTCATGCGTGAAGTAAACCTTTTTGAAACTCGTTAAATTTTGAGCATTTCTTTGGCGCTGCTGTGTATTTTGAAACGTCTAGAATTCTTGACGCAATAACTAGCAGGCTTTCAACTTTTAAAGTCAACTTTAACTTGTGCGTGCACTTATCATTCAGAAGCACTCCCGATTACATAGTGGACAAAGTGAATCGGATTATCACTCCGAAACACGGAGTAATTGCGCGTGAAGGACTTGCCCAAGGTCCTTAGGAATTAAGCGGCTTGAGGTGCATTTGAACATGCAATCCTCCAGGTGCATGGTCACCACTGCTCCCCACAACTTGATTCTGTTGTTAACTTCGTTTAATTGATTATTATTGCAGGCGGAAGGAAACGGTGACGAAGAAGAACAAGATTTGCAAAAGAAGATGCAGTGCAATCCTGAATAACTTTTATCGACATATTTTATGGAATTGCTCATCTGTTCTGAATTGTGTACAATGTGTAGACTAGATGAAGAACATCAAAGAACATTCTGTATATTTATAATTTATTAAATAATCAAATTTGAAGAACTGCTGTTGTTGATAGACCTGTAATTCTGAACTTTTATTGTTTGTTTCATTAATTGCGTAGACTAGATGAACATTAAAAGACATTTCTGTAAAATTAATTAGCAAATTTGAATGCTTTTACCGAGAAAACTTTTATTGTTTGTTCTGAAAACTTTTATTGTTTGTTCTGAAAACTTTTATTGTTTGTTCTGAATAATTGCGTAGACTAAATTTGAAGAACTGTTTATAATAGACGTGTAATTCTGAACTTTTATTGTTTGTTTCTTTTTTAAATAATTGCATAGACTAAATTTGAAGAACTGTTTTTAATAGACCTGTAATTCTGAACTTTTATTGTTTGTTTCTAACGCCCATTCAAGCTCTCTACTCGTAGGCGCTCCAGACTGCAGCGCAGACACTCCATTGAAGTTTCAGACCGAAACGCTTGGCAATTGCGAGTGAAGGACTTTCCCATGGTTCCTATGTTGAGACTTGAGGTGGACAACGAACATACCCACTATTGCCACTACACCACTGCCCCCAAAGACTAAAGAGCACTTTGGTTCCTACGAGCATCCCCAAGAAGTGCCTAGATCAGTGGTTCCCAAATTTTTTGAGGGCCAAAATTAATCTTAAATTGAAAAAATTGATGTTGCAGAAAATAATTCTGTATTAAATCGGTTTAATTGTGAATTTTCACATACACTGTTTTTAATTCTTTGTGAAGTCGAGAGCCTTTCATTCATTGAGAGGTCTGGCAGGCCACGTGTTTTGAACCACTGGTTATTAAACACTGCTGGACCTTGATTTTCTTTCCCTTCCGCCCCCACACCTTCCAAATGTCTTCCTCTCCCCTCTTATCTTTCTTTGAAGTTCATATGTCGATGCCGAGAAAATGAGTGCGGCGGTTTATATGCCGATGCCGAGAAAATGAGGGCGGCGGTTTATATGCCGATGCCGAAAAAATGAGAGCGGTGGTTTATATATGCCGAAGCCGAGAAAATGAGGGCGGTGGTTTATATGCCTTTTATTATTCATGTGTTTCTGCATGCAATGTTGCTGAAAATTTCTCTTTCACTGGCAAACTATTGTATGCTCTAGCCCAGTGGTTCCCAACCTTTTTTGACTGTAGGGCCACTTTTTCTAAGCTGGAGGACACGAGGGCCACTTTTTCTTAGTTAAAGGACATTAGGGCATTTAGGGGGCCACGATGCTAAAATTTAATTAACTAAAAGCATATAAAAATAGTTATAATTAATTCAAAGCAAACCGTTTGATGTTTATAGACTTCAAAATAAAACAATTTGTAATAGATGATAATTCTATGTTCTATCCTGTCCAAATTGTCAATTTTTGCATATACAGGGTGGCTCAAAAAAAAGTACCACAGGATAAAATGCGATAACTTCTCAACCGATTGACATTTTTCTCCGAAAATTTTCCAATTTGTAGGAGAATGAATTTTCAACAATCCCTGAAAGTTTCAGTTGAAACTTTTCATGTTTGCAAAAGTTACAGCTGTTCAAACTTAAAATTTCTTTTTTTCAAATTTTCGCGGAAAATGAACGTCACTAAGTCTTGTAGATTTCCATGTCAAATGATATCACTTTTCACTACGACCTCAGAATTTCGTTTTACACTTTACTGTAAGGTTAGAAAAGGTGTTCGACAGGGCTGCAACCTCTCCCCATGTCTGTTTAACATTTTAGCAGAGCAAATTATGCGAAAGGCACTAACAGGTTTCGCCGGTGGATTCAGGATTGGCGGAAGAACCATCAATAACCTGAGATATGCTGACGATATTGTCCTACTGGCCACAACACCAGAAGAACTACAAGAACTCGTGAAACAAGTCGCAAGTGCTGCAGAAGAATATGGAATGTCAATCAACGTAACTAAGACGAAAGTTATGACGACTACTGAGGAGGTGCTGAAAACGGTGGTGGGTACGGGAAGACTAGAACAAGTGGATTCCTTTGTATATTTAGGGAGTAGGATATCAAAAGATGGGAATTGTGTGAATGAAGTTAAATCAAGACTAGCCATGGGAATGATCGTCATGACCAAATTGACGAAAATTTGGAAGAATAAATCAATCAGCATCGTCACCAAATTGCGGTTGATGAAGGCTTTGGTGTGGCCAGTAGCGACGTATGGATGTGAAGCATGGACTCTGAAAAAGGATGAAGAAAAGCGAATTCAAGCATTTGAGAACAAGTGTATCAGAAAGCTGCTGAGAATTCCATGGACTAAAATGATGACCAATGAACAGGTGTATGTGTCAGCGGGAGCCACAAGAGAACTATTGGCCCACACCAAAATTCGGAAACTTCGATATTTTGGTCATATCATGAGACAACAAAACGGTAGCATCGAAAGCAGCATCATGACGGGTTTTGTAGAGGGGAACCGAGGACGAGGAAGGCCGAGGATATCTTGGATCGACAACGTCCTGAACTGGACAGGACTTGTAGGCTCTGACTTAATGAGCGCGACAAGGAACAGAAGACTCTGGGCATTAAAGGTCCATTCATGTAGCCAACCGTCGCGATGCGACGATGGCGACATGACATGACATGACATGTAAGGTATAATGAGAGTGTCCACTCCCTGCCTTAGCACAAGCTCAACTTCTTTTTGTGAAGCTCAGTATGGCCTTGTTGGTCGGGTCCTGCGGCAACCGACCCCACATTAGCAGCAAGACTTGCTTCAGCTGGCCAATGTTCTCCAACTTGGGATGAAATGTCTTGCAGCATTCCAGAATAGTTCACCAGACGTGATAAGCAAGAGGACTAAGGTCTGGCGAGTTTGTTAGTCACCTTTGCCAATAAATTTACTGCATTTGATGGCAAAAATAAGGTAGCGTCATCATAATCAGCCTTGCCGTGCGAGCAAGCAGGCGCACCGTCCTGCTGGAAATTAAAACCAGATGTTAGAGCATGCTTGGTCTTCAATGAGTCTGGGTAAGAGAGTTCAGCGATGAGTTTGACATTTAGCCTACTGAATGGTATTAAATGCAGTCTTTTCTTGCAGCTGTAACACACGCCAGCATAGCTGATACTGAAATCATGATGTGCTTTGCAAACGTAACCCTTTCGAATACCAAGCGAATTTCCTGAACATGACATTTTCCCCCGTCAGACCAAATGACAACTTCTTGCCTCTCTTCCAGCATCTGACCTCCGTTACATAAACACGTTTGCAGATAGCCTTCAAAGTGCTTCAGGCTTCAATTTTCACTGGGTCTTTTGCTATGACCGCGCGATGTCCCAGTCTCTGTTCACGTAACGTCCGAGTTCCCATTTTATCCTCTGCAGAAACTTTGCCCATGACGTTCAGTAACGGATTCACAAACTGAGGCCATAATATACAAAATATGACCATATACTAACAGCTTACATAATAAACAGCTTATCTACAGCTCTTAGTGAGGTTGTATGACATTGTCATCATTTTATGTGTTGCAATTTGCCAAAAAAATCGTAATGAAATCACATGTAATGGAACAAGATTCTCCGGATATTCAAAAAAACGAAATTTTAAGTTTGAACAGCTGTAACTTTTGCAAACATGAAAAGTTTCAACTGAAACTTTCAGGTATTGTGGCAAATTCATTTCCCTGCAAATTGGAAAATTTTCGGAGAAAAAGGTCAATCGGTAGCGAAGTTATCGCATTTTTTTCCGGTGGTACGTTTTTTTAGCCACCCTGTATATTTTGTTAATTCTTTGAGAGATGAGTGCCATTGTTGAGGCCTGGCGGGCCATTTTGTGAGGCCTCGCGGGCCACTTTTGGCCCGCGGCCCACGGGTTGGGAACCGCTGGCCTATATATAGCCTAATATGCATGTATAGGCTATGTACGTCACTCACTATAACAAAGAAAAATATTCATAAATAGGTTATTGCATAAATTATTCACCGCTCACCAGTTTGTCACATTCATCGACGTATATTATACGTCGATGGTCACATTGCATAAACTGAGACAGTAAGTAAGCAAGTGTTAGTGACACATAATAATAGGCTATACGGACCCCACGGTATTTTTTATTGGTGTCCCATGGACGCATCGTTAATTTATTTGTGCGTCCATCCATAATGGCGGTGCGTCCATGGACGCACGACCTTTATTTTTGTGCGTCCGGCGTCCAAATTTGTGCGTCCCAGACGCACGGACGCACACTAACGAAATCACTGCTCACGAGTGTAGGCCTATAATAGGCTAGTATAATAGGCTAGAGCAGCGTAAGTAATATTGTAAAAAGTAAAAATGCAAAAATTTAAATAATCAAAAAATGAAATTGAAAGATTATATGAAAGGAAGGCGGTGAATAAAATTAAGCGAGGAGCAAGAGCAAGTTTTACACGCAGAATCCTAGAAAATGAGGGCGCTAATTTTTCACGCCGAAACAGAGAAATTGAGGGCGCTAATTTTATACGCCGAAACCGAGAAAATGAAGGCGCTAATTTTATACGACCAAACTGAGGAAACAACAACAACAGCAACAGCAACAACAGCAACAATAACAATCTTCTAAGCGTCGTAAATTATTCGCTCGTTCCAGTATTTTTTTCATCAATCCAACTTCTAGTTAGGCAGGAATAAGTTCGTGTCATCATTCCTGCTTTTATTTTGGCAACAATTATTTTTCATCAATACAACTTCTATTCATCTAAAATTTATTGTTTATCAATGCAGCTTCAACGATGCTGGTTTTTTTCGACTAGTAATAGGTCTGCTCAGTATTTTTCAAATATATAGTTACCAAGATGCTTATTGTGTTTTTCCTCTGGTTCCTTTGCCTCGAAATGATTACTACTATCTTACATGTGGAGCCTGTAAACGCCAATGTACCGTACGCGAACGATATTATCACTGACACAAAGCTTCTTTTGTAGTCGCTAGGCGGCGCCACGTCACCATACTAGGCGATCATATCGAATAAATATTATCATTAAGGACACAAAAACGGGAAAGCAATCGTAGCACATTGGATAATGAACAGGCGCGCAGACGAAGAGGACCCAGGATCGAACCAGGTACAAGGAGAAAAAATTAAAATTAAAATTAAAATTAAAATTAAAATTAAAATTAAAATTAAATGCATTGTTCAAGGACAAGGACAAGGACAAGGACAAGGACAAGGACAAGGACAAGGACAAGGACAAGGACAAGGACAAGCCGCTCTCGCCGAGGGGAGGAGCAAGAGCGAGGAGCAAGAGCAAGTTGCTCTTGCACCCGCTCTCGCCGAGGGGAGGAGCAAGAGCGAGGAGCAAGAGCAAGTTGCTCTTGCACCCGCTCTCGCCGAGGGGAGGAGCAAGAGCGAGGAGCAAGAGCAAGTTGCTCTTGCACCCGCTCTCGCCGAGGGGAGGAGCAAGAGCGAGGAGCAAGAGCAAGTTGCTCTTGCACCCGCTCTCGCCGAGGGGAGGAGCAAGAGCGAGGAGCAAGAGCAAGTTGCTCTTGCACCCGCTCTCGCCGAGGGGAGGAGCAAGAGCGAGGAGCAAGAGCAAGTTGCTCTTGCACCCGCTCTCGCCGAGGGGAGGAGCAAGAGCGAGGAGCAAGAGCAAGTTGCTCTTGCACCCGCTCTCGCCGAGCGAGGAGCAAGAGCAAGTTGCTCTTGCACCCGCTCTCGCCGAGGGGAGGAGCAAGAGCGAGGAGCAAGAGCAAGTTGCTCTTGCACCCGCTCTCGCCGAGGGGAGGAGCAAGAGCGAGGAGCAAGAGCAAGTTGCTCTTGCACCCGCTCTCGCCGAGGGGAGGAGCAAGAGCGAGGAGCAAGAGCAAGTTGCTCTTGCACCCGCTCTCGCCGAGGGGAGGAGCAAGAGCGAGGAGCAAGAGCAAGTTGCTCTTGCACCCGCTCTCGCCGAGGGGAGGAGCAAGAGCGAGGAGCAAGAGCAAGTTGCTCTTGCACCCGCTCTCGCCGAGGGGAGGAGCAAGAGCGAGGAGCAAGAGCAAGTTGCTCTTGCACCCGCTCTCGCCGAGGGGAGGAGCAAGAGCGAGGAGCAAGAGCAAGTTGCTCTTGCACCCGCTCTCGCCGAGGGGAGGAGCAAGAGCGAGGAGCAAGAGCAAGTTGCTCTTGCACCCGCTCTCGCCGAGGGGAGGAGCAAGAGCGAGGAGCAAGAGCAAGTTGCTCTTGCACCCGCTCTCGCCGAGGGGAGGAGCAAGAGCGAGGAGCAAGAGCAAGTTGCTCTTGCACCCGCTCTCGCCGAGGGGAGGAGCAAGAGCGAGGAGCAAGAGCAAGTTGCTCTTGCACCCGCTCTCGCCGAGGGGAGGAGCAAGAGCGAGGAGCAAGAGCAACGTAAAAAATTTAAAAAAAAAGTAATATTGTAAAAAGTAAAAATGCAAAAATTTAAATAATCAAAAAATGAAATTGAAAGATTATATGAAAGGAAGGCGGTGAATAAAATTAAGCGAGGAGCAAGAGCAAGTTTTACACGCAGAATCCTAGAAAATGAGGGCGCTAATTTTTCACGCCGAAACAGAGAAATTGAGGGCGCTAATTTTGTACGCCGAAACCGAGAAAATGAAGGCGCTAATTTTATACGACCAAACTGAGGAAACAACAACAACAGCAACAGCAACAACAGCAACAATAACAATCTTCTAAGCGTCGTAAATTATTCGCTCGTTCCAGTATTTTTTTCATCAATCCAACTTCTAGTTAGGCAGGAATAAGTTCGTGTCATCATTCCTGCTTTTATTTTGGCAACAATTATTTTTCATCAATACAACTTCTATTCATCTAAAATTTATTGTTTATCAATGCAGCTTCAACGATGCTGGTTTTTTTTCGACTAGTAATAGGTCTGCTCAGTATTTTTCAAATATATAGTTACCAAGATGCTTATTGTGTTTTTCCTCTGGTTCCTTTGCCTCGATATGATTACTACTATCTTACATGTGGAGCCTGTAAACGCCAATGTACCGTACGCGAACGATATTATCACTGACACAAAGCTTCTTTTGTAGTCGCTAGGCGGCGCCACGTCACCATACTAGGCGATCATATCGAATAAATATTATCATTAAGGACACAAAAACGGGAAAGCAATCGTAGCACATTGGATAATGAACAGGCGCGCAGACGAAGAGGACCCAGGATCGAACCAGGTACAAGGAGAAAAAATTAAAATTAAAATTAAAATTAAAATTAAAATTAAAATTAAAATTAAATGCATTGTTCAAGGACAAGGACAAGGACAAGGACAAGGACAAGGACAAGGACAAGCCGCTCTCGCCGAGGGGAGGAGCAAGAGCGAGGAGCAAGAGCAAGTTGCTCTTGCACCCGCTCTCGCCGAGGGGAAGAGCAAGAGCGAGGAGCAAGAGCAAGTTGCTCTTGCACCCGCTCTCGCCGAGGGGAGGAGCAAGAGCGAGGAGCAAGAGCAAGTTGCTCTTGCACCCGCTCTCGCCGAGGGGAGGAGCAAGAGCGAGGAGCAAGAGCAAGTTGCTCTTGCACCCGCTCTCGCCGAGGGGAGGAGCAAGAGCGAGGAGCAAGAGCAAGTTGCTCTTGCACCCGCTCTCGCCGAGGGGAGGAGCAAGAGCGAGGAGCAAGAGCAAGTTGCTCTTGCACCCGCTCTCGCCGAGGGGAGGAGCAAGAGCGAGGAGCAAGAGCAAGTTGCTCTTGCACCCGCTCTCGCCGAGGGGAGGAGCAAGAGCGAGGAGCAAGAGCAAGTTGCTCTTGCACCCGCTCTCGCCGAGGGGAGGAGCAAGAGCGAGGAGCAAGAGCAAGTTGCTCTTGCACCCGCTCTCGCCGAGGAGAGGAGCAAGAGCGAGGAGCAAGAGCAAGTTGCTCTTGCACCCGCTCTCGCCGAGGGGAGGAGCAAGAGCGAGGAGCAAGAGCAAGTTGCTCTTGCACCCGCTCTCGCCGAGGGGAGGAGCAAGAGCGAGGAGCAAGAGCAAGTTGCTCTTGCACCCGCTCTCGCCGAGGGGAGGAGCAAGAGCGAGGAGCAAGAGCAAGTTGCTCTTGCACCCGCTCTCGCCGAGGGGAGGAGCAAGAGCGAGGAGCAAGAGCAAGTTGCTCTTGCACCCGCTCTCGCCGAGGGGAGGAGCAAGAGCGAGGAGCAAGAGCAACGTAAAAAATTTAAAAAAAAGTAATATTGTAAAAAGTAAAAATGCAAAAATTTAAATAATCAAAAAATGAAATTGAAAGATTATATGAAAGGAAGGCGGTGAATAAAATTAAGCGAGGAGCAAGAGCAAGTTTTACACGCAGAATCCTAGAAAATGAGGGCGCTAATTTTTCACGCCGAAACAGAGAAATTGAGGGCGCTAATTTTATACGCCGAAACCGAGAAAATGAAGGCGCTAATTTTATACGACCAAACTGAGGAAACAACAACAACAGCAACAGCAACAACAGCAACAATAACAATCTTCTAAGCGTCGTAAATTATTCGCTCGTTCCAGTATTTTTTTCATCAATCCAACTTCTAGTTAGGCAGGAATAAGTTCGTGTCATCATTCCTGCTTTTATTTTGGCAACAATTATTTTTCATCAATACAACTTCTATTCATCTAAAATTTATTGTTTATCAATGCAGCTTCAACGATGCTGGTTTTTTTCGACTAGTAATAGGTCTGCTCAGTATTTTTCAAATATATAGTTACCAAGATGCTTATTGTGTTTTTCCTCTGGTTCCTTTGCCTCGATATGATTACTACTATCTTACATGTGGAGCCTGTAAACGCCAATGTACCGTACGCGAACGATATTATCACTGACACAAAGCTTCTTTTGTAGTCGCTAGGCGGCGCCACGTCACCATACTAGGCGATCATATCGAATAAATATTATCATTAAGGACACAAAAACGGGAAAGCAATCGTAGCACATTGGATAATGAACAGGCGCGCAGACGAAGAGGACCCAGGATCGAACCAGGTACAAGGAGAAAAAATTAAAATTAAAATTAAAATTAAAATTAAAATTAAAATTAAAATTAAATGCATTGTTCAAGGACAAGGACAAGGACAAGGACAAGGACAAGGACAAGGACAAGGACAAGGACAAGGACAAGGACAAGGACAAGCCGCTCTCGCCGAGGGGAGGAGCAAGAGCGAGGAGCAAGAGCAAGTTGCTCTTGCACCCGCTCTCGCCGAGGGGAGGAGCAAGAGCGAGGAGCAAGAGCAAGTTGCTCTTGCACCCGCTCTCGCCGAGGGGAGGAGCAAGAGCGAGGAGCAAGAGCAAGTTGCTCTTGCACCCGCTCTCGCCGAGGGGAGGAGCAAGAGCGAGGAGCAAGAGCAAGTTGCTCTTGCACCCGCTCTCGCCGAGGGGAGGAGCAAGAGCGAGGAGCAAGAGCAAGTTGCTCTTGCACCCGCTCTCGCCGAGGGGAGGAGCAAGAGCGAGGAGCAAGAGCAAGTTGCTCTTGCACCCGCTCTCGCCGAGGGGAGGAGCAAGAGCGAGGAGCAAGAGCAAGTTGCTCTTGCACCCGCTCTCGCCGAGGGGAGGAGCAAGAGCGAGGAGCAAGAGCAAGTTGCTCTTGCACCCGCTCTCGCCGAGGGGAGGAGCAAGAGCGAGGAGCAAGAGCAAGTTGCTCTTGCACCCGCTCTCGCCGAGGGGAGGAGCAAGAGCGAGGAGCAAGAGCAAGTTGCTCTTGCACCCGCTCTCGCCGAGGGGAGGAGCAAGAGCGAGGAGCAAGAGCAAGTTGCTCTTGCACCCGCTCTCGCCGAGGGGAGGAGCAAGAGCGAGGAGCAAGAGCAAGTTGCTCTTGCACCCGCTCTCGCCGAGGGGAGGAGCAAGAGCGAGGAGCAAGAGCAAGTTGCTCTTGCACCCGCTCTCGCCGAGG
The DNA here is from genome assembly GCA_945859605.1 of Lumbricus rubellus. NCBI lineage: Eukaryota > Metazoa > Annelida > Clitellata > Crassiclitellata > Lumbricidae > Lumbricus > Lumbricus rubellus. The sequence continues at coordinate 8,234,468 of OX243823.1, read as the reverse complement.
GGAGGAGCAAGAGCGAGGAGCAAGAGCAAGTTGCTCTTGCACCCGCTCTCGCCGAGGGGAGGAGCAAGAGCGAGGAGCAAGAGCAAGTTGCTCTTGCACCCGCTCTCGCCGAGGGGAGGAGCAAGAGCGAGGAGCAAGAGCAAGTTGCTCTTGCACCCGCTCTCGCCGAGGGGAGGAGCAAGAGCGAGGAGCAAGAGCAAGTTGCTCTTGCACCCGCTCTCGCCGAGGGGAGGAGCAAGAGCGAGGAGCAAGAGCAAGTTGCTCTTGCACCCGCTCTCGCCGAGGGGAGGAGCAAGAGCGAGGAGCAAGAGCAAGTTGCTCTTGCACCCGCTCTCGCCGAGGGGAGGAGCAAGAGCGAGGAGCAAGAGCAAGTTGCTCTTGCACCCGCTCTCGCCGAGGGGAGGAGCAAGAGCGAGGAGCAAGAGCAAGTTGCTCTTGCACCCGCTCTCGCCGAGGGGAGGAGCAAGAGCGAGGAGCAAGAGCAAGTTGCTCTTGCACCCGCTCTCGCCGAGGGGAGGAGCAAGAGCGAGGAGCAAGAGCAAGTTGCTCTTGCACCCGCTCTCGCCGAGGGGAGGAGCAAGAGCGAGGAGCAAGAGCAAGTTGCTCTTGCACCCGCTCTCGCCGAGGGGAGGAGCAAGAGCGAGGAGCAAGAGCAAGTTGCTCTTGCACCCGCTCTCGCCGAGGGGAGGAGCAAGAGCGAGGAGCAAGAGCAAGTTGCTCTTGCACCCGCTCTCGCCGAGGGGAGGAGCAAGAGCGAGGAGCAAGAGCAAGTTGCTCTTGCACCCGCTCTCGCCGAGGGGAGGAGCAAGAGCGAGGAGCAAGAGCAAGTTGCTCTTGCACCCGCTCTCGCCGAGGGGAGGAGCAAGAGCGAGGAGCAAGAGCAAGTTGCTCTTGCACCCGCTCTCGCCGAGGGGAGGAGCAAGAGCGAGGAGCAAGAGCAAGTTGCTCTTGCACCCGCTCTCGCCGAGGGGAGGAGCAAGAGCGAGGAGCAAGAGCAAGTTGCTCTTGCACCCGCTCTCGCCGAGGGGAGGAGCAAGAGCGAGGAGCAAGAGCAAGTTGCTCTTGCACCCGCTCTCGCCGAGGGGAGGAGCAAGAGCGAGGAGCAAGAGCAACGTAAAAAATTTTAAAAAAAGTAATATTGTAAAAAGTAAAAATGCAAAAATTTAAATAATCAAAAAATGAAATTGAAAGATTATATGAAAGGAAGGCGGTGAATAAAATTAAGCGAGGAGCAAGAGCAAGTTTTACACGCAGAATCCTAGAAAATGAGGGCGCTAATTTTTCACGCCGAAACAGAGAAATTGAGGGCGCTAATTTTATACGCCGAAACCGAGAAAATGAAGGCGCTAATTTTATACGACCAAACTGAGGAAACAACAACAACAGCAACAGCAACAACAGCAACAATAACAATCTTCTAAGCGTCGTAAATTATTCGCTCGTTCCAGTATTTTTTTCATCAATCCAACTTCTAGTTAGGCAGGAATAAGTTCGTGTCATCATTCCTGCTTTTATTTTGGCAACAATTATTTTTCATCAATACAACTTCTATTCATCTAAAATTTATTGTTTATCAATGCAGCTTCAACGATGCTGGTTTTTTTCGACTAGTAATAGGTCTGCTCAGTATTTTTCAAATATATAGTTACCAAGATGCTTATTGTGTTTTTCCTCTGGTTCCTTTGCCTCGAAATGATTACTACTATCTTACATGTGGAGCCTGTAAACGCCAATGTACCGTACGCGAACGATATTATCACTGACACAAAGCTTCTTTTGTAGTCGCTAGGCGGCGCCACGTCACCATACTAGGCGATCATATCGAATAAATATTATCATTAAGGACACAAAAACGGGAAAGCAATCGTAGCACATTGGATAATGAACAGGCGCGCAGACGAAGAGGACCCAGGATCGAACCAGGTACAAGGAGAAAAAATTAAAATTAAAATTAAAATTAAAATTAAAATTAAAATTAAAATTAAATGCATTGGTCAAGGACAAGGACAAGGACAAGGACAAGGACAAGGACAAGGACAAGGACAAGGACAAGGACAAGGACAAGCCGCTCTCGCCGAAGGGAGGAGCAAGAGCGAGGAGCAAGAGCAAGTTGCTCTTGCACCCGCTCTCGCCGAGGGGAGGAGCAAGAGCGAGGAGCAAGAGCAAGTTGCTCTTGCACCCGCTCTCGCCGAGGGGAGGAGCAAGAGCGAGGAGCAAGAGCAAGTTGCTCTTGCACCCGCTCTCGCCGAGGGGAGGAGCAAGAGCGAGGAGCAAGAGCAAGTTGCTCTTGCACCCGCTCTCGCCGAGGGGAGGAGCAAGAGCGAGGAGCAAGAGCAAGTTGCTCTTGCACCCGCTCTCGCCGAGGGGAGGAGCAAGAGCGAGGAGCAAGAGCAAGTTGCTCTTGCACCCGCTCTCGCCGAGGGGAGGAGCAAGAGCGAGGAGCAAGAGCAAGTTGCTCTTGCACCCGCTCTCGCCGAGGGGAGGAGCAAGAGCGAGGAGCAAGAGCAAGTTGCTCTTGCACCCGCTCTCGCCGAGGGGAGGAGCAAGAGCGAGGAGCAAGAGCAAGTTGCTCTTGCACCCGCTCTCGCCGAGGGGAGGAGCAAGAGCGAGGAGCAAGAGCAAGTTGCTCTTGCACCCGCTCTCGCCGAGGGGAGGAGCAAGAGCGAGGAGCAAGAGCAAGTTGCTCTTGCACCCGCTCTCGCCGAGGGGAGGAGCAAGAGCGAGGAGCAAGAGCAAGTTGCTCTTGCACCCGCTCTCGCCGAGGGGAGGAGCAAGAGCGAGGAGCAAGAGCAAGTTGCTCTTGCACCCGCTCTCGCCGAGGGGAGGAGCAAGAGCGAGGAGCAAGAGCAAGTTGCTCTTGCACCCGCTCTCGCCGAGGGGAGGAGCAAGAGCGAGGAGCAAGAGCAAGTTGCTCTTGCACCCGCTCTCGCCGAGGGGAGGAGCAAGAGCGAGGAGCAAGAGCAAGTTGCTCTTGCACCCGCTCTCGCCGAGGGGAGGAGCAAGAGCGAGGAGCAAGAGCAAGTTGCTCTTGCACCCGCTCTCGCCGAGGGGAGGAGCAAGAGCGAGGAGCAAGAGCAAGTTGCTCTTGCACCCGCTCTCGCCGAGGGGAGGAGCAAGAGCGAGGAGCAAGAGCAAGTTGCTCTTGCACCCGCTCTCGCCGAGGGGAGGAGCAAGAGCGAGGAGCAAGAGCAAGTTGCTCTTGCACCCGCTCTCGCCGAGGGGAGGAGCAAGAGCGAGGAGCAAGAGCAAGTTGCTCTTGCACCCGCTCTCGCCGAGGGGAGGAGCAAGAGCGAGGAGCAAGAGCAAGTTGCTCTTGCACCCGCTCTCGCCGAGGGGAGGAGCAAGAGCGAGGAGCAAGAGCAAGTTGCTCTTGCACCCGCTCTCGCCGAGGGGAGGAGCAAGAGCGAGGAGCAAGAGCAAGTTGCTCTTGCACCCGCTCTCGCCGAGGGGAGGAGCAAGAGCGAGGAGCAAGAGCAAGTTGCTCTTGCACCCGCTCTCGCCGAGGGGAGGAGCAAGAGCGAGGAGCAAGAGCAAGTTGCTCTTGCACCCGCTCTCGCCGAGGGGAGGAGCAAGAGCGAGGAGCAAGAGCAAGTTGCTCTTGCACCCGCTCTCGCCGAGGGGAGGAGCAAGAGCGAGGAGCAAGAGCAAGTTGCTCTTGCACCCGCTCTCGCCGAGGGGAGGAGCAAGAGCGAGGAGCAAGAGCAAGTTGCTCTTGCACCCGCTCTCGCCGAGGGGAGGAGCAAGAGCGAGGAGCAAGAGCAAGTTGCTCTTGCACCCGCTCTCGCCGAGGGGAGGAGCAAGAGCGAGGAGCAAGAGCAAGTTGCTCTTGCACCCGCTCTCGCCGAGGGGAGGAGCAAGAGCGAGGAGCAAGAGCAAGTTGCTCTTGCACCCGCTCTCGCCGAGGGGAGGAGCAAGAGCGAGGAGCAAGAGCAAGTTGCTCTTGCACCCGCTCTCGCCGAGGGGAGGAGCAAGAGCGAGGAGCAAGAGCAAGTTGCTCTTGCACCCGCTCTCGCCGAGGGGAGGAGCAAGAGCGAGGAGCAAGAGCAAGTTGCTCTTGCACCCGCTCTCGCCGAGGGGAGGAGCAAGAGCGAGGAGCAAGAGCAAGTTGCTCTTGCACCCGCTCTCGCCGAGGGGAGGAGCAAGAGCGAGGAGCAAGAGCAAGTTGCTCTTGCACCCGCTCTCGCCGAGGGGAGGAGCAAGAGCGAGGAGCAAGAGCAAGTTGCTCTTGCACCCGCTCTCGCCGAGGGGAGGAGCAAGAGCGAGGAGCAAGAGCAAGTTGCTCTTGCACCCGCTCTCGCCGAGGGGAGGAGCAAGAGCGAGGAGCAAGAGCAAGTTGCTCTTGCACCCGCTCTCGCCGAGGGGAGGAGCAAGAGCGAGGAGCAAGAGCAAGTTGCTCTTGCACCCGCTCTCGCCGAGGGGAGGAGCAAGAGCGAGGAGCAAGAGCAAGTTGCTCTTGCACCCGCTCTCGCCGAGGGGAGGAGCAAGAGCGAGGAGCAAGAGCAAGTTGCTCTTGCACCCGCTCTCGCCGAGGGGAGGAGCAAGAGCGAGGAGCAAGAGCAAGTTGCTCTTGCACCCGCTCTCGCCGAGGGGAGGAGCAAGAGCGAGGAGCAAGAGCAAGTTGCTCTTGCACCCGCTCTCGCCGAGGGGAGGAGCAAGAGCGAGGAGCAAGAGCAAGTTGCTCTTGCACCCGCTCTCGCCGAGGGGAGGAGCAAGAGCGAGGAGCAAGAGCAAGTTGCTCTTGCACCCGCTCTCGCCGAGGGGAGGAGCAAGAGCGAGGAGCAAGAGCAAGTTGCTCTTGCACCCGCTCTCGCCGAGGGGAGGAGCAAGAGCGAGGAGCAAGAGCAAGTTGCTCTTGCACCCGCTCTCGCCGAGGGGAGGAGCAAGAGCGAGGAGCAAGAGCAAGTTGCTCTTGCACCCGCTCTCGCCGAGGGGAGGAGCAAGAGCGAGGAGCAAGAGCAAGTTGCTCTTGCACCCGCTCTCGCCGAGGGGAGGAGCAAGAGCGAGGAGCAAGAGCAAGTTGCTCTTGCACCCGCTCTCGCCGAGGGGAGGAGCAAGAGCGAGGAGCAAGAGCAAGTTGCTCTTGCACCCGCTCTCGCCGAGGGGAGGAGCAAGAGCGAGGAGCAAGAGCAAGTTGCTCTTGCACCCGCTCTCGCCGAGGGGAGGAGCAAGAGCGAGGAGCAAGAGCAAGTTGCTCTTGCACCCGCTCTCGCCGAGGGGAGGAGCAAGAGCGAGGAGCAAGAGCAAGTTGCTCTTGCACCCGCTCTCGCCGAGGGGAGGAGCAAGAGCGAGGAGCAAGAGCAAGTTGCTCTTGCACCCGCTCTCGCCGAGGGGAGGAGCAAGAGCGAGGAGCAAGAGCAAGTTGCTCTTGCACCCGCTCTCGCCGAGGGGAGGAGCAAGAGCGAGGAGCAAGAGCAAGTTGCTCTTGCACCCGCTCTCGCCGAGGGGAGGAGCAAGAGCGAGGAGCAAGAGCAAGTTGCTCTTGCACCCGCTCTCGCCGAGGGGAGGAGCAAGAGCGAGGAGCAAGAGCAAGTTGCTCTTGCACCCGCTCTCGCCGAGGGGAGGAGCAAGAGCGAGGAGCAAGAGCAAGTTGCTCTTGCACCCGCTCTCGCCGAGGGGAGGAGCAAGAGCGAGGAGCAAGAGCAAGTTGCTCTTGCACCCGCTCTCGCCGAGGGGAGGAGCAAGAGCGAGGAGCAAGAGCAAGTTGCTCTTGCACCCGCTCTCGCCGAGGGGAGGAGCAAGAGCGAGGAGCAAGAGCAAGTTGCTCTTGCACCCGCTCTCGCCGAGGGGAGGAGCAAGAGCGAGGAGCAAGAGCAAGTTGCTCTTGCACCCGCTCTCGCCGAGGGGAGGAGCAAGAGCGAGGAGCAAGAGCAAGTTGCTCTTGCACCCGCTCTCGCCGAGGGGAGGAGCAAGAGCGAGGAGCAAGAGCAAGTTGCTCTTGCACCCGCTCTCGCCGAGGGGAGGAGCAAGAGCGAGGAGCAAGAGCAAGTTGCTCTTGCACCCGCTCTCGCCGAGGGGAGGAGCAAGAGCGAGGAGCAAGAGCAAGTTGCTCTTGCACCCGCTCTCGCCGAGGGGAGGAGCAAGAGCGAGGAGCAAGAGCAAGTTGCTCTTGCACCCGCTCTCGCCGAGGGGAGGAGCAAGAGCGAGGAGCAAGAGCAAGTTGCTCTTGCACCCGCTCTCGCCGAGGGGAGGAGCAAGAGCGAGGAGCAAGAGCAAGTTGCTCTTGCACCCGCTCTCGCCGAGGGGAGGAGCAAGAGCGAGGAGCAAGAGCAAGTTGCTCTTGCACCCGCTCTCGCCGAGGGGAGGAGCAAGAGCGAGGAGCAAGAGCAAGTTGCTCTTGCACCCGCTCTCGCCGAGGGGAGGAGCAAGAGCGAGGAGCAAGAGCAAGTTGCTCTTGCACCCGCTCTCGCCGAGGGGAGGAGCAAGAGCGAGGAGCAAGAGCAAGTTGCTCTTGCACCCGCTCTCGCCGAGGGGAGGAGCAAGAGCGAGGAGCAAGAGCAAGTTGCTCTTGCACCCGCTCTCGCCGAGGGGAGGAGCAAGAGCGAGGAGCAAGAGCAAGTTGCTCTTGCACCCGCTCTCGCCGAGGGGAGGAGCAAGAGCGAGGAGCAAGAGCAAGTTGCTCTTGCACCCGCTCTCGCCGAGGGGAGGAGCAAGAGCGAGGAGCAAGAGCAAGTTGCTCTTGCACCCGCTCTCGCCGAGGGGAGGAGCAAGAGCGAGGAGCAAGAGCAAGTTGCTCTTGCACCCGCTCTCGCCGAGGGGAGGAGCAAGAGCGAGGAGCAAGAGCAAGTTGCTCTTGCACCCGCTCTCGCCGAGGGGAGGAGCAAGAGCGAGGAGCAAGAGCAAGTTGCTCTTGCACCCGCTCTCGCCGAGGGGAGGAGCAAGAGCGAGGAGCAAGAGCAAGTTGCTCTTGCACCCGCTCTCGCCGAGGGGAGGAGCAAGAGCGAGGAGCAAGAGCAAGTTGCTCTTGCACCCGCTCTCGCCGAGGGGAGGAGCAAGAGCGAGGAGCAAGAGCAAGTTGCTCTTGCACCCGCTCTCGCCGAGGGGAGGAGCAAGAGCGAGGAGCAAGAGCAAGTTGCTCTTGCACCCGCTCTCGCCGAGGGGAGGAGCAAGAGCGAGGAGCAAGAGCAAGTTGCTCTTGCACCCGCTCTCGCCGAGGGGAGGAGCAAGAGCGAGGAGCAAGAGCAAGTTGCTCTTGCACCCGCTCTCGCCGAGGGGAGGAGCAAGAGCGAGGAGCAAGAGCAAGTTGCTCTTGCACCCGCTCTCGCCGAGGGGAGGAGCAAGAGCGAGGAGCAAGAGCAAGTTGCTCTTGCACCCGCTCTCGCCGAGGGGAGGAGCAAGAGCGAGGAGCAAGAGCAAGTTGCTCTTGCACCCGCTCTCGCCGAGGGGAGGAGCAAGAGCGAGGAGCAAGAGCAAGTTGCTCTTGCACCCGCTCTCGCCGAGGGGAGGAGCAAGAGCGAGGAGCAAGAGCAAGTTGCTCTTGCACCCGCTCTCGCCGAGGGGAGGAGCAAGAGCGAGGAGCAAGAGCAAGTTGCTCTTGCACCCGCTCTCGCCGAGGGGAGGAGCAAGAGCGAGGAGCAAGAGCAAGTTGCTCTTGCACCCGCTCTCGCCGAGGGGAGGAGCAAGAGCGAGGAGCAAGAGCAAGTTGCTCTTGCACCCGCTCTCGCCGAGGGGAGGAGCAAGAGCGAGGAGCAAGAGCAAGTTGCTCTTGCACCCGCTCTCGCCGAGGGGAGGAGCAAGAGCGAGGAGCAAGAGCAAGTTGCTCTTGCACCCGCTCTCGCCGAGGGGAGGAGCAAGAGCGAGGAGCAAGAGCAAGTTGCTCTTGCACCCGCTCTCGCCGAGGGGAGGAGCAAGAGCGAGGAGCAAGAGCAAGTTGCTCTTGCACCCGCTCTCGCCGAGGGGAGGAGCAAGAGCGAGGAGCAAGAGCAAGTTGCTCTTGCACCCGCTCTCGCCGAGGGGAGGAGCAAGAGCGAGGAGCAAGAGCAAGTTGCTCTTGCACCCGCTCTCGCCGAGGGGAGGAGCAAGAGCGAGGAGCAAGAGCAAGTTGCTCTTGCACCCGCTCTCGCCGAGGGGAGGAGCAAGAGCGAGGAGCAAGAGCAAGTTGCTCTTGCACCCGCTCTCGCCGAGGGGAGGAGCAAGAGCGAGGAGCAAGAGCAAGTTGCTCTTGCACCCGCTCTCGCCGAGGGGAGGAGCAAGAGCGAGGAGCAAGAGCAAGTTGCTCTTGCACCCGCTCTCGCCGAGGGGAGGAGCAAGAGCGAGGAGCAAGAGCAAGTTGCTCTTGCACCCGCTCTCGCCGAGGGGAGGAGCAAGAGCGAGGAGCAAGAGCAAGTTGCTCTTGCACCCGCTCTCGCCGAGGGGAGGAGCAAGAGCGAGGAGCAAGAGCAAGTTGCTCTTGCACCCGCTCTCGCCGAGGGGAGGAGCAAGAGCGAGGAGCAAGAGCAAGTTGCTCTTGCACCCGCTCTCGCCGAGGGGAGGAGCAAGAGCGAGGAGCAAGAGCAAGTTGCTCTTGCACCCGCTCTCGCCGAGGGGAGGAGCAAGAGCGAGGAGCAAGAGCAAGTTGCTCTTGCACCCGCTCTCGCCGAGGGGAGGAGCAAG